>JAWNKV010000790.1:0-680000 GCA_035041805.1 Amiota mariae
ACTACCTTTTAGCTTTTTATAGGGCAACTCTCTTAACATTTCCACTCAAACGATATCCGTCGAACATCACATTTTTATTTCTCCCATAGGCTATGCTAACTTCATAGGCTTAGAAGCTAATAGACCGGCCAACTTCCTCCCTCTGTTATGTTACTCTCTTCAATTTGCTCGCCTAGGTTTTCCGAGCAATAATTGCAAACTATTTCTTCGAAATTGTAATTGCGAAAACCAAAGCGGGCGAAAATGTTAACAGAGAGAGAGAGAGAGAGAGAGAGAGAGAGAGAGAGAGAGAGAGAGAGAGAGAGAGAGAGAGAGTTTGTGCAAACTTTTGTTCTATAAAATCACATGTTGAGAGTTGAAAGTTCCGATGAAGGAATGCAAAAACAGTGTCATGTAAAACTGAGAAAATGCTTATCATTTTTATTTGGATTATGTATATTTTTAACAACTTTTTAGACACTTCCCTTCTACCACGAAAATGATGTATTACCAATAATGAAATTTGGGGCAATGTGCAGACCAATTAAAAACAAATGTTCATTATTCATTTTCAGTTTCTGAAAAAGAAAATAAAGCTAATAGAAAAAGTGACGAATATTTACTCAATTTTACAAGCCAGTCTATGTATAACAGTTGACATTACGCTCAGAGCCAAGCTTTATTGACTCCGTGTTTCTGTTAACTTAAAGTCTCAATAACATTTTTTTAGTAATAATATTTTTGCTCATTTTTAATAATAACAGAGCGAGAGAGTGAAACAGACTTAAACTGAATAATGTGAATATGTTCTACCTACATTTATGATTATGAATTAATTTAGTTGCATATGAAGAGCCGAGAATTATCGTGAGTGATCAAATTGAATTTGGCAAGAATCATGAGTGTGGAAAACGAGGTTTTTAAAATACAAAAGAAAATTAAAAAAATAATTTCAAATGATGGCACGGTGCGTAGTTGTGGTTGCAATGTAGAACAGCGTCAGGCAGGGTTTCACGCGTTTTCACATAATTTATCATGCTGTTATTTTTTTCCGCTTTTAGGGCCAAGAACAGGCGTTAGATCTCTTAAAAGTGCTACAAACGCTAAATATTGATATGGATACCTTGACGAAAACACGAATTCGTAAGACGGTGAATAAATTGCGGAAGCACAGCAATGAAGTGAGTGCACTGGCTAAAACCCTTATCAAGAACTGGAGACGATTTTTGTGTGCATCCGGAAGATCAAACACATCAAGTTCCAACAAAGATAGTAATAGCGCTAGTACCGCATCGAAATCATCAAGTGGCAGCAGTGACAAGTCACGCTCTTCTAGCAGCAAAGAAAAATCGAGAACATCTTCATCAAAAGATAAGTATAAAAAAAGCTCGTCTTCATCGTTTTCAAAAGATGATCGGCCAACGAAAAGTTTATTTCTTTCATCTGGTACTACCGACCCTGTACGAATAAAGTGTCGGGAAATGCTTTCAACAGCTCTTAAAGCGAGCGATGTCCCGGAAGGCTGCCCAGAACCTGATGAACTTGGTGCCGAACTTGAGGATGCAATTTATACTGTGTTCAAAAACACCGATATAAAATACAAAAATCGTATACGGTCACGTATTGCAAATCTAAAAGATCCGAAAAACCCAACGCTACGCAGAAACTATATGTTTGGTGCCATCACTGCCCAGCAATTGGCCGAAATGACACCCCAAGAGATGGCTAGCGATGAAATGAAAAAAATACGCGAGAAATATAATAAGAGGTTGATCGTTGTCGATGTCCAACTGCCAACTGTTGAAGGCGTCAATTGCAAGAAATGCAACTGTACTTACAACCAGTACATCCTCCGATAAACCCATGACGAGATTTGTTCTGTGTCATGAATGCGGAAACCGCTGGAAATTCTGCTAATACGAATTTATTCATTAATGACAATATACAACATACTACACAAACAAAAAATAATATCCAAACTTGAACAACTTTAAATTTTACATTATAAATTCAAATTTAGATTTTTCTTTCATTTTAGGTCCTTCAATAATAAAAAATTAACGTATAATTCATTAATGCTAAGCAAAATTAGGCATTGTTGACTGCAGAAGACAATTAGATTGTAATGAAAATAATAATATTTCTTCAAAAATTAAAACAAAAATATTGATGTTTTGAATCTTAACAGTCTTCGAAATTTGCTATACTGCCATCTGTTGAATAAAAAATTACAGGTTTATTTGTAATAGAGATATGCACGATAGATCCAACAACATAAAGACGAGGTTCCCATCTTTCTAATGAACAAATCAATCGAAAGCAGTTTAACAACAAACAAACACATTGAACGTAATATTATACATAAAAATGTCTGTTTTAAAGTGTTCGTATGTTATGCGCTGCCATACTGTTCATCTGATTAAATTGATATTTTGTGAATATGTATGGTTGGTTCCCGGATTGTACATAGGATAGTTTTGGTCCTGATATGTGTCCCCGTTCGCGAGATCTATGTATTCAAACAACCTTAATCCATTAAAGTATACTACCAAAAATTAGTTAAAATAGCACTTTAATTTTCTGATACTCAAACTGTATTCTTTGTTTATACTTAAAGTGTAACAGAGAGAATATAGTGATGCTAAGAAAGAAAACAATCCGTACAAAGCAAGGTCGGGTACGCCAGTATGACTATAAAATAAATCAGAAATGTTACTATTATTAATAACATGTTTAAGAAAACTGAATTGACTTATCGCAAACATACTTAAAGAGTTCAGTAACATACACCTACATTTTAGTTTATAGCTCTAATTTTGTATAGTCTTACACACTAAAACCTTTCACGAAAAATATTCAATCGAATATTGGAAACCCTATCTAAATCGGATCTTTACTCTTTGAGAAAGTAACGAAAATACATACATTCATACATACATAAATACGGGTCACGGTTTAGCTGACTTAAGGCTTATAAATAATAATAAGTACTATATTAAAAGAAATGTAATAATTACAGAGAAAAATAGTAAAATCTCATTTCATTAAACACTTTTACTATTTAAAAACAATGAAAATACTAATAATAAATACAACTAAAAGATTTATAGGATTTTAAACTATAAATTTTCTTCAAGATTTTAATTCTTTCTTAACAGGTTTATATATGACACAGGGCTCTTGGGCTCTTGGTCTCTTGAGATTCTATTGTCACCTCCAAGTGTAGTTTTTAATCAAATAAAAATTAAGATTCATAAACTAAGATCTACTTATCTCTACGTATGTGTAACATACATAATGTTGGGTGTTGTAGCCAATTTTTCTTCAAGAAATGTATATTTTTGATAATTTCTCATTTTTAGGTACTCATTATTTAAGCTTTTGGCATTGTTGTATAGTAAATAAGATTAATATTATCTGCAGCATCTTTTGATTGAATAAATGAATAAAATGGGAATCTGCATCCTTTGGGGTATTACCTCGATCATTAAACGAATCCTTATATTTAAATGCAAAAACTAAGATGTCCATTTCGTTTGGAAGCATGGCTAGAAGACAATCCATCTAAGTCATGGGTTAGTGTGAATAAATTGACGACATGGTCCAACTTGGTTGAAGGCTTCAGAGCCGAAGTGACCTACAACAACTTGCGATACGAAATCGATTACGACTGTGAGCAATGAGAAGCCATGCATTATTAGTCACGGATTTGTATGAGATGTCGATCATAGAGCGGCTCTCATTTGATATACGATTGATACATGTTTCGCCTATTAATACAATGAAACATGAAAATTTGATTTCACAGAAATCAATTTTGAATCTTTTATCTTTATAAAACCTAAGAGTATCATTAGATACCAAGAAAGAGAAATTAATACAATTGTACTAAACGTTTAACTTAATAAAGAAGAAACAAATCAAATAACAATCTTTTTTTATATAAGTAAATCTTTAATAAATATTGTTGACATTATTAATTTGTCATTGGCAACTTGCATTTTAAATTGGAGAAGTCACCTACCATACCTTAATTGCGTACCATCCACAATTACCCATAATAATGTAAATATTTTATTACACAATATGAAGTAAGAATAATTAACTAGAATAGATAAAATTTGATTATTTTATTTATTTTAATGAATTTCCAATCATTTGCTTGACTTCATTTAAATTATTTTCTTCAATAATTCTTTGTTTTATCTTTTGTATCAAATTCTATTTAATTCTCTTCTCGTTGTCTCTCTCATTCCCTTTATCTTATTGCCTTTCAATATTATTCTATGAATAAATTCTTTTGCTTCATTTTACTAGACTAAACAGACATGTGGCGTCACATACTCGTACAAGTGTCGACTTACTTTATGAATTTATGAATTCTTTTGTTTATAAGAAGTATGATCATTTCTTCGTACTTGAACTTGGGTAGTACGATTCACGACATTCGAATGATTTAACATATTGCGAATAAAGAGACACACCAAAATCAAGATCAATCAATGACTCAAAAGTAATTCACAGATCATTTGTTATACCGTTACGATTGTCTATTATCGATCAGATTTTGGTACCTAAAATAAAATAGACATATAAATAAATTATAAATAGGAATATAAAATTATGTAATCGATGATATTACTTGGAACAACACATCCACACAATTTGTTGTTGAAAATTGTCGATTTGAAAGTTTATCAAGGTCGATGTCTTTGAGTGCAAGGGTATCACCATGGATTACAACATTTCCAGCATGCCCAACTTCATCTTCATCAAGGACAAGGAGCTCGTTGAAGAATTTACTGGTGCCAATGTCGATCGTTTTGTGCAGACCATAACTTAGCTAATAGTTTAAAATAAAAAACAAAACAAATAAAATCAGGATTAACCTATTGTTTGAACTGATTTAATGGAGCAAGATCTAGAGAGTTTGTCATAAGTTCAAATTCGAACTGAACTGATAACTTTGAGCTCATACATCCATTATACTTCCATTACTCCATTAGTTTTTAGTTTTGGCTTTGTGAGATTTCTTTTTATGTTCAAAAATCAAATTGAAGCGAAAAAGATTCGCTTACTTTTTGAAGACATACCAATCTCATCCAAATTATAAATTTGAGAATATTTTGTATAAAATTATAAATTTTATTTGTGCTGATTGTGTTTATACATAATTATTTTGATAGTAGTTTATTACACTAAATACACAATAACATTATAATTGTCTAAGTATATTATAATTATTGTTGGGGGATGTAGCACTGCGACCTATAAGATCTATTGTTGCCCCCCTTAATGGACTTAGAGTATTTCTCCTAGCCCAATACCCTTGATGAATTGTAGTATTGGTCCTACTTCACAAAGTCTGAATTCGTCCTCGGATAGGGTGAATTCGCCAATGTGTTTGCTTCTCCTGCGCATCAGGGCAGAGCAAGTTCCGATCACATGTAGTGCGGTCTCGTCATTTTCCCCGCAGAACCTGGAAAGACCATTAGACGAGATTCCCAGTTTTGTTAGGTGGCGATTCAACCTACAATGTCCGGTTAACAATCACGTAATGATTCTTAATTTGTTCTTCGTTAAGTTCATACAGTCCTTTTAGCGTTTTAGATTGTATGTCCCTAGCGCTAATTTGGAGTGTGATAGACCCGGTAATTTTTCCCAGTATTATCTCCTTTGTTTGTCCTCTTCTTCCCAGATAATACGGGAGATGTTACCCGATACTACTTCACAGAATGATTCGGGCCCTACAAATGGAGAAGATGCTGATGTCGTTCCCAGCTACCCTAAGAATCGCCCTCCTCGCTTGGGATTGGATGTAGATATGCAGAGGAGTGAGATTCAAGAGTACCACTATTGATGCAGTTGGACAAGTTCGCATAGCTCCCGTTATATATACACATGCAAGTCTTTGTAACTTGCTAAGAGTGTTTATTACTGTCTGTTGCTTCGTGCAGTTTTCCCAGACTATTGCCCCGTAGGTAATCAAAGGTCTGACAATTGCTTTGTATATCCAATGCAGGATTTTTGGTGTGCAACCCCAACTCTTACCCGCAATTGCTCTACACGTCATGAAAGTTTTGGTGGATTTCTGTTTAACCTCCTTGATGTGGGGTTTCCAAATTAATTTTTGGTCTAAGTAGATACCCAAGAATTTTACTTCTTTTTGAAGTTCTATCTCTATGCCGTCTAAACGGATAGTTTTAAGATGCCTAAGTGGATTTTGTACTAAAACTGTAGTCCGGATGTAGTTATCCACAACCTTCTCTAAAGTTTTTAGAACAAAGGATGTTAGGCAGATTGGCCTAAAGGATTTTGGGTGAAGTGGGTCCTTCCTCCTTACCTTTGGCAGAAACACCACCTTTGCTCTTCTCCATACCATAGGAATGTAACCTAGCGCTATACTGCTTCTTGCTATTCTTGTCAGTGGACCCGATAGCTGTTCTAGACCTTTCTGGAGCAAGGCAGGAAAAATTCCGTCTACTCCAGGTGATTTCAATGGTTTAAAAGTATTACTTGCCCATCTAATCCTAGCTTCCGTGCTAATTTCACTTGCTATGATCCTTAACATCTTATAGAGTTTTGATACCTTAGTGGTGTGCTCAATACCTCCGCAGAAGTTTCTAAAACTTATGCGCTTTGCTTCTCTAATCTCTTTGGTATAGAGTGTTAGAGTCTTCCTGTATTCAGTCCAATCCCCAGTAATTTTTGATCTGTTTGATAACCTTCGAACTTCCGTTCTTAGTTTCATTAGATCGTTGTTCCACCAAGGTACGTCCTTGGTAGAGCTTACCTTGCTTATTGGACAACTATCCTCAAATGAGTCAATAATTACTTTATTGAGACTTTCCACTGCAGTTTCTAATTGTATTGAATTTCTGATGATAATTATCTTTTACGTCATCCACCATTTAATCGTTTACATCAAGAGCAGCTAACAATTTATAATGAGCAACAGCAACGTACACGTAAACGTCGATTAGATCGAGTATCTCGATTCTCATCAGTGTGTAATCTACCACAAAACAATCCACAAGAGCAGCAATATCCTTTTCAACAGCCTTATTTACAACAACCTCTTATCCAACAATTTGACATTCAACAACTAATAAACTCTGAATTTTCATGGAGTGAACAAGTTAAAGGATATGCACCTCATATTCAAGAACTTCGTATTCGACAATCTCTTACTCAACTACCAATTACACAAGAACCTACTGCTCAACCACCACACCATTTCCATTCTAAAAATCTAGGGTTTGAACAATATCATGAACATGAATTATACTCGTATGACTTACGGTTCTTAGACTGTTTGGGAGTAGTGAAAAAAGCAACTCTTATAATTCTTTTTGGAATTTTCAAGATTTTTAGGAGTTTAATTGATAAAATTTAATCATCAAATGCAGAATAAATAGAGACTTCAGAATTGTGATCAGGCCATGTCTTGGAAAAACAATATATACACATAAGAAGTAACATTCTAAATTCAAATCAATTCTTATAAAGCAGAGGTCCCAAAACTTTTTTGTCTCGTAGACCACTTGGCATGCTTTTCGGTTTTGGGTAGACCCCCTGCTTACCTAACATTGTATAATATTTTGCAAATTTATCAACTAGAAACTGACTGAAATGTAGAGTGAAAAAGCAACAAAAAAAGAAACACACGTTAAGTTTTAAATATTTATTAATGAAATTCAAATAAAAACAAATCAAATTATAATTTATTATGTATCCCATAAAATCACAAAGCAAAAAAATAAACTATTTTTAGTGGGGGGATGAAGTTGATGCTTTAATAATAAATTCTCAACATTTGGCATCAATTGAGTTAGATTTAATCTCCAATCTCCTTGATTAGCGATGTCCAGAGTGTTACTTTTTTTTTTTTTAGATAATTGATAACCACACTGAAACCCTTTTCCACTAGACATGAGGACTGAAAAACAATTAAAAACTTTAACGCGATATTCCATAAAATGAGATAAGTAATAGAAAGATCTTTTTGAAGCCAGAATAGCTGATATCCATTTTAAACTGTATTTTAAGTTCTTCGCTATTGCTTATCCCGATAAGTTCCTCTTGCAATACGACATCCGTTTCTTCAATGTCACCACATGGATTGATTATCCATTGTAGTATTACCATAGTCAGAACATCCTCAAACTTAGTTTCAAAATCTGATTAGAAGGTTGAACTTCAGTTGTTGAACTTCTTCCTGGCAGTTTGTCTGTATCAAATTTGGAAACTGTGAAAATTCGCCCCATCCCAAATTTTGCTTCAATATCTTAATTTTGGCATGAAACGCTTAAATTATGGACTTTGTTTTGATCAAATTAAACTGTCACCTTGTGTCACCTTGTAACTGAAAGTAAACCTCATTAATTTTACTAAACAAATCTGTTAAATAGGCAATGTCTCGTTTCCACTTGATTAAGTTTTGTTTTAAAATTGGAACTTTAGCATCCAAAAAACTCTAAAACAGTCTCAAAAAGAGCAACAAATCTTGCTGCTTCGACAACCAGTGTATTATACTTCAATATGAAGGAGCAATTGCTGTAGTTCGCGTCATTTTCTTCAGACAACTGCGCAAATAATCGCGTATTCAATGCATTGCTTCTGATTCGGTTCACTCAGATTTTTAGCAACTAAATGTTTTCGATGGATAAAGCAGTGCATTGCAAACACACACGGGTACATTTTGTTTTATATGACTAACAGGTGACCTATATTTTGCTACTGATATTATATTTGATAAAAGGATTGATTTTTCTATGAAGTAATCATTCAAAACATTTAATATTGATTCGCCTTTATTGTCAGTTGTCAAAGTTCGAGTGAAGAGCAGTTCTTCGTTGATTTCTTGATCCATAATAAAATGAGCATATGCCAATAATAATGCCTCATTACCAGGTAAGGTTGACTTGCCCAGCTGTATAGAGAAATAAGTCATTTGAAAATAATGACACATTTATTTCATTATTCATTTCGTGGACCCCCGTTTGCATGTCACGGTCCCCAATTCTTATTTTTCCCCACATGGACCTCTTGCAACCATCTGATAAATCTGCCTGATGATATAGAATATAAAATAAGATACATTTCATTTGATATACTCAGAATAATTTTAATTTCCTTACAATTTTTGTTCCTTCTTACCGGTAGTGCTCACTCCTGGTTTTTTGTATTATCAAACAACATCATTCCTATATGTTTTTCTTTCACATGTATCTATTTAAAGATAGAAAATTTAAATTAATTAAAAAAAAAGGAAAAATGTTTATAAAGATCTAAATGGAATACATACCCTCATACCAACCTTTCCATTTCATTAAATTTAGATATAATCTCTAATTTTGTATTTTATTTATAAGATTTATATATAATAAGTATAAAATGATACACCTAAAATTACAAAAATCTCTAATTGATTTGAAAATATTGATGGAATAATTATAATTAATTATTATTATTATTATTATGAAAGAAGTACACAGTTTAATAAAAGATAAATTCTTAAACTACTTACAAAAACAAAAAAAAAAAAAAATAAGAGCAGCGAGTGTGTGAATATGGTACCGATTCATGTGATTTCTTTTTGAAGATGGTTATGGGTAATAAATTCCGCCTTAGTGAGAGGAAAGGGAGACTTATCGAACAGTTGTTGATCTTCTTTTTTTGGAAATCCTCTTGGCCATTCCAATGTTTTGGTTTTGATTTTACCATGGTTTTTTTCATTGATGTTTTGCTGATCCAGTCCAGTCCTTTTCGCAAATTCTGTTCTATTCCTTCTCTTTCATGTGTCTACTAAGCAAGATATGATCATTATCATACATAGAACACCTGTATGCGGGTTCCACTTATCTTTTGATATGCTAAACCCCTTTGTCTTTGCACTATCACCCTTCGAATTCTCATCATCTGCTTCATTTGAATCATCCTCCACGGCGTTGTGTGTATTGCTACCTTTTATCGATGGAAATGTTTGCCAGATATCCTTTTCTTGATCGGCCTATACTTTTGTATTTTTATTTTTAATAGCAAATTCCTCTGCTGTTTTGTTTGAACTAAATTCCTAAAATTATTTTCATCAGCTTCTATTTCATGCTCATAATCACCTTGTTATACTCTTCACGGAGTGATTAGTACTTATTATAAGTTTGTCATGAAGTTTGTAACACATATAAGGAGACATCGGAGACTCCATAAAGTATATAAGTACTTGATTAGCGCGACGAGACAAGTTCATTAACCTATGTCCGTATGTCCTTCTGTATGTATACAAACTAGTCTTGTCAGTTTTTAACCTAGAGATCTGAAATTTTGCACAAAGCTTTCCTTTCACCATACGCAATCTGCCAAATTGAACCACTAGGAGAGGTAGCTCCCATACAAACACAAACACAGATTCAAATTCATTTTCTTATTAGAAAAACATTGTTGGTTTTTGTACTATGGAACTTAAATTTGGATCCTGTACTTTTATCCATAAACTATGTAAATTTCAAGGCCCTTGCTCTCCTAGGATATCTCCAAAACAAAACATGAACTTAAAATAATAATCAGAAGATATAAAATGTGTGTGAAGAGTATTAGAACTTCGGCTTAGCCAAAGTTAATTTTCTTTTTACTGGTTGTTGGATAACTTTGTCTATGATCTGATGACCTGCTCCTTCTCCTATTCCTGTTGCTTATTTTCGCAATCTTCCTGTACTGCTTGTTCTTCTTCTTCTTCTTCATCATCTACAACTTTCATACGATTGTCTGTTCCCAATTGCTGCTGCCAGTCCTACATCTGTCTCATCTGTCTCATCATTCTAAGCATTGTCCTTATGGTGGCGGCAGGAATACTTCACTTTGTTTGTGGCTAATGTGTCAGACTCTAATGCATTGCGTAACGGTTCGATTGTCCCTTGATCGATATTGCGTTGTGATGTCAAAACCTAGTCATGTTCTTCCAATTCATTGATTTTAACTTGTGCCTGCTCAACTTGTTGAATCCTTCATTCCATTTTTTTTTCTTATAAATCGTGCTGTAAGGACCAAAATGAACAGTTTGCGACGACCTTTTCGACTTAATATTATCGCCGTCATGACAGTAGTCATGTTCATTTATGAACAACCATCATTATGGGCGTATCCAGCTTTTTGACCATGGGAGGGATAATGGAAATTTTCTTTAGTTGGTTAAACGAAGAATCATCATTATATTAAAGTTAAGAATACATATAACAAAATAACCAAAATTTCAGCAATAATTGCAGACTCAATAAATTAAAAAATTTTGTTTAATGCTGAAATTCTGAAGAACTAACTTTTACAACAACAAAAAATATTGATAAAAAAAAAATTAAAAAAATTAAAATATATGCTAAACTAATATTAGACAATCCCTCCATGTACCTGTACCTTGACGTGGTGGTAGGGCTTGTGAGCGTCTGTGAAGGGCGGGGCTGCACCATCGGACTGCTTATACAGTCTTGCAGGGTCACCCATGATGGAGAGGCCGGCCTGGAGACGTCAGACAAAATTAGGTACACGGCTGGGTGGCCGTTACGCACCCCCCCTAAGCCAGGATAGCGCGTGTCCATCGGCTTGATGTTTGCAGTTAGGGGCTACCATACTGTATTCCAACGACGCACCTCACTGATACCTGCCCACCTCAGTGAGTAAAGACGGGCTTACCGTGTTAACGGGGCTATGACACGGCGGACCTTCCTTTCCCCAACACTCGTGGGATTCAAAACGGACTCAATTAAATTAATAAGTTAGCAGGTTTACATACTGCATCACAACTGGCGGATCAGGTGGAACACAATGTTCTCAATACTGAACGTCACGTTCTTACTCCTAAACGGAGAGGACAGACGGAGGGAAAAGGTAATAGAGACAACAACTCTACACCTGCGCTACGGACGTCAACTGGACCAAAACGGACAGGAGGTCGGGAAACTGTGGCTGCTGAGGGTGCGTCTACATCCAAGGCCGCAAACACACAGCCCTCGACAAGGACAGAACAGGCGAGGCTAATTCCCGCCTTCGGCGCTGCCAGGAAGGCTACAGGTCTGAGTGGGGCAGGTACCAAATGGTATCTGCGCTATCTCAGTGAGGGCCTAACGCACAAAGAAGCCGAACAGAAGGTGCTCGATCGCGCTAAGAGCACCTCCGACACAAAGAAAAGAGGTGCTACAGAAATCAGTCCAACTAATGGTAACTGCGCAAAGAAGAGAAGGGCTATGGATACTGCTCTGGGAGTTGAAACCAAAAAGAAAAACTTGCCTAAACCTGCACCGAAACCAGAGGCGGCTTCCAGGATGGCGGGTGTCAGCTACGCCAACATCACCAAAGGTGTCAGGCTGGCTATACTCCCGAAATCCTACCCGGAGATCATCCTCTCACATGAGGAACAGGGACAAGTGGAAAACTTGTTAATGGACGAAATGTTCAAGGGGTCAAAGATCGAACTTGAATTTGACGGCATCCACTTTAGACCAGGCCTCATCCTGGTTGACTGCTCCACCACAGCGGTTGCGGAGTGGGTGAAGTCGACGATACCCAAGCTATTCGGGTGGAAGGGGACAGAGCTGACGAAATGCACTGGAGATGCCATCCCCGGTGTACAACTGATGACAGTACACCTTTCCCGAGCGGCAGGTATCGAAGACAAGAAGTTACTTGACCTGATGGTAACTCAGAACAAAGCACTGAGCACCAATCTCTGGAGAATCTTCAGTAGCAAGGTCGAGAAGAATGGGAGCTGCTAACAATCGGCAGCGATCAAAGCCAAGGGCTGTAGAGTGGCCTACAGATTTGGCAAGATCCCGGTCCACTTACACAAAGGACGCGCAAGTGGAGATCCTCTAGGCGCAGGGCCCACAGCTGAGAAAAACTCAGCTGACGCCAAGGAAATTTTGAAAGAGGTGGCAAAGGAAGTGGTCAGGAGCGAGATGCCTGTAGCGGAAGTCAGCGTTCTTGCTTTCGAAAGCGAAGACATAAATGCCATCAATCTAGCAGCGCTAAAACTGACCGACGAAGAAGCAGACTCCGACAAAGTACTCCTGTCAGACATCGACGATGCACTGACGGAGAGCGATGTCAAGGAGAAATGTAAGCAGCGTAGAGATGGCCAGCATTAGAGTTGCCCAAATCAACCTACATCATACGAAGGCCGCCTCGGCGGTCATCGCGAGGGCAACACTCAGGTTCAACCTGAATATAGTGCTGGCCCAGGAACCCTTGGTAATCAGGGGTCAACCAGAGGTTTGACAGCATCAAATATGCAGGTAATATGGGACATAAGATGTGTTAACCGAAGAGCTTGCATTGTATTAACCAAATATATGAAATTCTTGTGTCTTCCAGAGTTCCTCTCTAGAGATCTAGTAGCGGTACAGATCCCGATCAACATCGACGGGCACACACGAGAAATCGTATTTGCATCAGGATAAATACCAGGGGAAGACACTCGGGCCCCACCCAATTTTTGTCTACAAACTGGTAGAGTACTGTGAAAGGGAGAAGCTGCCTCTGATACTTGGATGTGACGCCAATGCTCATAACGAGGTATGGGGGAGCACGGACACCAATAAACGTGGTGAGTACCTTCTTGAATTTATCATTAGTAGTAAATTAGAAATTCTCAATGTGGGTAAGACACCCACTTTCGTAACGAGCGTGAGGAAAGAAGTCTTGGACCTAACTTTAGGAAATACCTGGGGATTAGGTCTTATTCAGAATTGCATAGTCTCCAATGCCATCAATGTCTGATCACAGAATACTGAGATTTGACTTGAAAGGGGCGCAATTAACGCAAAGAATTTTAAGGAATCCGATAAAATCAAACTGGGATAATTACCTAAATAATCTGAATGCAAATCTAAGGCAAATAAAATTAGGAGACTGCATCAGAAATTCAATACAATTAGAAACTGCAGTGGAAAGTCTCAATAAAGTAATTATTGACTCATTTGAGAATAGTTGTCCAATAAGCAAGGTAAGCTCTACCAAGGACGTACCTTGGTGGAACAACGATCTAATGAAACTAAAAACGGAAGTTCGAAGGTTATCAAACAGATCAAAAATTACTGGGGATTGGACTGAATACAAGAAGACTCTAACACTCTATACCAAAGAGATTAGAGAAGCAAACCTCATGTTTTAGAAACTTCTGCGGAGGTATTGAGCACACCACTAAGGTATCAAAACTCTATAAGATGTTAAGGATCATAGCAAGTGAAATTTGCACGAAGCTAGGATTAGATGGGCAATTAATACTTTTAAACCATTGAAATCACCTGGAGTAGACGGAATTTTTCCTGCCTTGCTCCAGAAAGGTCTAGAACAGCTATCGGGTCCACTGACAAGAATAGCAAGAAGCATATAGCGCTAGGTTACATACCTATGGATGGAGAAGAGCAAAGGTGGTATTTCTGCCAAAGGTATGGAGGAAGGACCCACTTCTCCCAAAATCCTTTAGGCCAATCTGCCTAACATCCTTTGTTCTAAAAACTTTAGAGAAGGTTGTGGATAACTACATCCGGACTACAGTTTTAGTACAAAATCCACTTAGGCATCTTAAAACTATCCGTTTCGACGGCATAGAGATAGAACTTCAAACAGAAGTAAAATTCTTGGGTATCTACTTAGACCAAAAATTAATTTGGAAACCCCACTTCAAGGAGGTTAAACAGAAATCCACCAAAACTTTCATGACGTGTAGAGCAATTGCGAGTAAGAGTTGAGGTTGCACACCAAAAATACTGCGTTGGATATACACAGCAATTGTCACACCTTTGATTACCTACGGGGCAATAGTCTGGGAAAACTGCACGAAGCAACAGACAGTAATAAACACTCTTAGCAAGTTACAAAGACTTGCATGTGTATATATAACGGGAGCTATGCGAACTTGTCCAACTGCATCAATAGTGGTACTCTTGAATCTCACTCCTCTGCATATCTACATCCAATCCCAATCAAGGAGGGCGATTCTTAGAGTAGCTGGGAACAACATCGGCACAGGTGGCTATCTAAGCCAAAGGAAGACACAACTTATCACTGAGCAACTTCCTGAAACCTCGATGCCAAGGGACTCAATACTCCCAACGTTCAGCTTTAAGAAGCTTTTTAATCTCGAACGGAACTCCCGGAACCGCAGAATAGCAATACTGACTGATAGCCAGGCAGCTATCAAAGCACTTAAATCTCACCAAGTCACATCGAAACTGGTGATGGAGTGCATTGATAAGCTGAACATCCTAGGGCAACTCAATCAGGTGCGAATTTTATGGGTTCTGGGACACGTAGGGATTTATGGAAACGAAATGGCAGATAAACTTGGCGGGAAAGGAGCATCATCTCCATTTTTAGGGCCCGAATCATTCTGTGAAGTAGTATCGGGTAACATCTCCCGTATTATCTGGGAAGAAGAGGACAAACAAAGGAGATAATACTGGGAAAAATTACCGGGTCAATCACACTCCAAATTAGCGCTAGGGACATACAATCTAAAACGCTAAAAGGACTGTATGAACTTAACGAAGAACAAATTAAGAATCATTACGTGATTGTTAACAGGACATTGTAGGTTGAATCGCCACCTAACAAAACTGGGAATCTCGTCTAATGGTCTTTCCAGGTTCTGCGGGGAAAATGATGAGACCACACTACATGTGATCGGAACTTGCTCTTCCCTGATGCGCAGGAGAAGCAAACACATTGGCGAATTCACCCTATCCGAAGACGAATTCAGACTTTGTGAAGTAGGACCAATACTACAATTCATCGAGGGTATTGGGCTCGGAGAAATACTCTAAGTCCATTAAGGGGGGTACAATAGATCTTATAGGTCACAGTGCTACATCCCCCAACAATAATAATAATATACTTAGACAATTATAATGTTATTGTGTATTTAGTGTAATAAACTACTATCAAAATAATTATGTATAAACACAATCAGCACAAATAAAATTTATAATTTTATACAAAATATTCTCAAATTTATAATTTGGATGAGATTGATATGTCTTCAAAAAGTAAGCGAATCTTTCTCGCTTCAATTTGATTTTTGAACATAAAAAGTAATCTCACAAAGCCAAAACTAAAAACTAATGGACTAATGGAAGTATAATCGATGTATGAGCTCAAAGTTATCAGTTCAGTTCGAATTTGAACTTATGACAAACTCTCTTGACCTTGCTCCATTAAATCAGTTCAAATAATAGGTTAATCCTGAATTTATTTATTTTTTTTAACTATTAGCTAAGTTATGGTCTGCACAAAGCGATCGACATTGGCACCAGTAAATTCTTCAACGAGCTCCTTGTCCTTGATGAAGATGAAGTTGGGCATGCTGGAAATGTTGTAATCCATGGTGATACCCTTGCACTCGAACACATCGACCTTGATAAACTTTCAAATCGACGATTTTCAACAACAAATTGTGTGAATGTGTTGTTCCAAGTAATATCATCGATTACATAATTTTATATTCCTATTTATAATTTAGTTATATGTCTATTTTATTTTAGGGACCAAAATCTGATCGATAATAGACAATCGTAACGGTATAACAAATGATGTGCATTGTGAGTCTATTTTATAAATATATATTTGGGAGAGCTTTGCGACATAGAGGTTGTCAGTATTCCAAAAATTTTTATTTTCATCCAATATTGCTGTGATTTTCTTTCGAGTCATTGATTAATCTTGATTTTGGTGTGTCTCTTTATTCGCAATATGTTAAATCATTCGAATGTCGTTAATCGTACTACCCAAGTTCAAGTACGAAGAAATGATCATATTTCTTATAAACAAAAGAATTCATAAAGTAAGTCGACACTTGTACAAGTATGTGACGCCACATGTCTGTTTAGTCTGGTAAAATGAAACAAAAGTATTTATTCATAGAATAATATTGAAAGGCAATAAGATAAAAGGAATGAGAGAGACAGTGAGAAGAGAATTAAATAGAATTTGATACAAAAGATAAAACAAAGAATTATTGAAGAAAATAATTTAAATGAAATCAAGCAAATGATTGGAAATTCATTAAAATAAATAAAATAATCAAATTGTATCTGTTCTAGTTAATTATTCTTACTTTATATTGGGTAATAAAATATTTACATTATTATGGGTGATTGTGGATGGTACGCAATTAATGTATGGTGAGGTGACTTCTCCAATTTAAAATGCAAGTTGCCAATGCCAAATTAATAATGTCAACAATATTTATTAAAGATTTACTTATAATAAAAAATGATTGTTATTTGATTTGTTTCTTCTTTATTAAGTTAAACGTTTAGTACAATTGTATTGATTTCTCTTTCTTGGAAATGATATCTAAATGATACTCTTAGGTTTTATAAAAGATTAAAAATTGATTTCTGCGAAATCAAATTTTCATGTTTCATTGTATTAATAGGCGAAACATGTATCAATCGTATATAAAATGAGAGCCGCTCTATGATCGACATCTCATACAAATCCGTGACTAACAATGCATGGCTTCTCATTGTTCACAGTCGTAATCGATTTCGTATTGTAAGTTGTTGTAGGTCACTTCGGCTCTGAAGCCTTCAACCAAGTTGGACCATGTCGTCAATTTATTCACACTAACCCATGACTTAGATGGATTGTCTTCTAGCCATGCTTCCAAACGAAATGGACATCTTAGTTTTTGCATTTAAATATAAGGATTCGTTTAATGATCGAGGTAATACCCCAAAGGATGCAGATTCCCATTTTATTCATTTATTCAATCAAAAGATGCTGCAGATAATATTAATCTTATTTACTATACAACAATGCCAAAAGCTTAAATAATGAGTACCTAAAAATGAGAAATTATCAAAAATATATATTTCTTGAAGAAAAATTGGCTACAACACCCAACTTTATGTATGTTACACATACGTAGAGATAAGTAGATCTTAGTTTATGAATCTTAATTTTTATTTGATTAAAAACTACACTTTGAGGTGACTTGCTTTTTAATGGTCTTTATAGGAAGGTAAAATTGGAATGGCGAATCTATATTTAGTTTGAATTTTCATTGGCTTCTGTTTGTGTTCAAAGCCACATTTGGTTAATGATATTCGTAAGGCTGGTTAAAGTTGCCTAAGAAAACGTTTCTATGCCGATTACTTATTCAAGCTAATGCTTTTCAGAGTTTGTTAAAATGACAATAGAATCTCAAGAGACCAAGAGCCCAAGAGCCCTGTGTCATATATAAACTTGTTAAGAAAGAATTAAAATCTTGAAGAAAATTTATAGTTTCAAATCCTATAAATCTTTTAGTTGTATTTATTATTAGTATTTTTATTGTTTTTAAATAGTGAAAGTGTTTAATGAAATGAGATTTTTCTACTTTTCTCTGTAATTATTATTATTTATAAGCCTTAAGTCAGCTAAGCCGTGACCCGTATTTATGTATGTATGAATGTATGTATTTTCGTTACATTCTCAAAGAGTAAAGATCCGATTTAGATGGGGTCTCCAATATTCGATTGAAAATTTGTTGTGAAAGGGTTTAGTGTCTACGACTATAAAAAAATTAGAGTTATAGACTAAAATGTAGGTGTATGTTACTGAAATCTTTAAGTATGTTTGCGATAAGTCAATTCAGTTTTCTTAAAAAAGTTACTCTTTAAGTATAAACAAAGAATACAGAAAATTAAAGTGCTATTTTAACTAATTTTTGGTAGTATACTTTAATGGATTAAGGTTGTTTGAATACATAGATCTCGCGAACGGGGACACATATCAGGACCAAAACTATCCTATGTACAATCCGGGAACCAACCATACATATTCACAAAATATCAATTTAATCAGATGAACAGTATGGCAGCGCATAACATACGAACACTTTAAAACAGACATTTTTATATATAATATTACGTTCAATGTGTTTGTTTGTTGTTAAACTGCTTTCGATTGATTTGTTCATTAGAAAGATGGGAACCTCGTCTTTATGTTGTTGGATCTATCGTGCATATCTCTATTACAAATAAACCTGTAATCTCTTATTCAACAGATGGCAGTATAGCAAATTTCGAAGACTGTTAAGATTCAAAACATCAATATTTTTGTTTTAATTTTTGAAGAAATATTATTATTTTTATTATAATCTAATTGTCTTCTGCAGTCAACAATGCCTAATTTTGCTTAGCATTAATGAATTATACGTTAATTTTTTATTATTGAAGGACCTAAAATGAAAGAAAGATCTAAATTTGAATTTATAATGTAAAATTTAAAGTTGTTCAAGTTTGGATAGTTTTTTTTGTTTGTGTAGTATGTTGTATGTTGTCGTTTAAATTTTGTGTAAGTATAAATTCGTATTAGCAGAATTTTCAGCGGTTTCCGCATTCATGACACAGAACAAATCTCGTCATGGGTTCATCGGAGGATGTACTGGTTGTAAGTACAGTTGCGTTTCTTGCAATTGACGCCTTCAACAGTTGGCAGTTGGACATCGTCAACGATCAACCTCTTATTATATTTCTCGCGTATTTTTTTCATTTCATCGCTAGCCATCTCTTGGGGTGTCATTTCGGCCAATTGCTGGGCAGTGATGGCACCAAACATATAGTTTCTGCGTAGCATTGGGTTTTTCGGATCTTTTAGATTTGCAATACGTGACCGTATACGATTATTGTATTTTATATCAGTGTTTTTGAACACAGTATAAATTGCATCCTCAAGTTCGGTAGCAAGTTCATCAGGTTCTGGGCAGCCTTCCGGGACATCGCCCGCTTTAAGAGCTGTTGAAAGCATTTCTCGACACTTTATTCGTACAGGGTCGGTAGTACCAGATGAAAGAAATGAACTTTTCGTTGGCCGATCATCTTTTGAAGACGATGAAGACGAGCTTTTTTTATACTTATCTTTTGATGAAGATGTTCTCGATTTTTCTTTGCTGCTAGAAGAGCGTGACTTGTCACTGCTGCCACTTGATGATTTCGATGCGGTACTAGCGCTATTACTATCTTTGTTGGAACTTGATTTGTTTGATCTGCCGGGTGTACCCAAACAGCGTCTCCAGTTCTTGATAAGGGTTTTAGCCAGTGCACTCACTTCATTGCTGTGCTTCCGCAATTTATTCACCGTCTTACGAATTCGTGTTTTCGTCAAGGTATCCATATCAATATTTAGCGTTTGTAGCACTTTTAAGAGATCTAACGCCTGTTCTTGGCCCTAAAAGCGGAAAAAAATATCAGCATGATAAATTATGTGAAAACGCGTGAAACCCTGCCTGACGCTGTTCTACATTGCAACCACAACTACGCACCGTGCCATCATTTGAAATTATTTTTTTAATTTTCTTTTGTATTTTAAAAACCTCGTTTTCCACACTCATGATTCTTGCCAAATTCAATTTGATCACTCACGATAATTCTCGGCTCTTCATATGCAACTAAATTAATTCATAATCATAAATGTAGGTAGAACATATTCATATTATTCAGTTTAAGTCTGTTTCACTCTCTCGCTCTGTTATTATTAAAAATGAGCAAAAATATTATTACTAAAAAAAATGTTATTGAGACTTTAAGTTAACAGAAACACGGAGTCAATAAAGCTTGGCTCTGAGCGTAATGTCAACTGTTATACATAGACTGGCTTGTAAAATTGAGTAAATATTCGTCACTTTTTCTATTAGCTTTATTTTCTTTTTTCAGAAACTGAAAATGAATAATGAACATTTGTTTTTAATTGGTTTGCATATTGCCCCAAATTTCATTATTGGTAATACAATATTAGTTTAAGCCATAATAATCCTTTCATTTTCGTGGTAGAAGGGAAGTGTCTAAAAAGTTGCTAAAAAAATACATAATCCAAATAAAAATGATAAGCATTTCCTCATTTTTACATGACACTATTTTTCTTTCTTTCATCGGAACTTTCAACTCTCAATATGTGATCATATAGAACAAAAGTTTGCACATTGATTAACATACTCTCTCTCTCTCTCTCTCTCTCCCTCTCTCTTTCTCTCTCTCTCTCCCTCTCTCTGTTAACATTTTCGCCCGCCTAGGTTTCCGCAATCACTTTTTGCGCATCATCAAACACTAAAGATTCTTCGATTAGTTTTTACTTAGAAGTGAAAGAAAAAGTGACACTTATTCAAAGAAAATTTAAGATATTTTTTTATATGAAAGTTGGTTAAAGAATATTTTCTGTAACCAGCCCACACTGATTTATACTTACTTACTTCATTGCGTTTGATAATTTGTATAAAAAAAATGGATAATTCTAATAAAACAAATAGATCTTCACCTAATCGTAAATAAAACTAAAAATTGTTTACTGCTTACATAAAGTAAAATGTTATAATATATAAGTATATAGTACAAATAAAGTGAAATAAGAATACAGAAAAGATTTCAGAGATACATAGATATAGATATGTACGAGTATGTAAATCTAATATTAAATGTGTGTATTAATATTGTATGTAGTATAAAAGTAATAAATCTAGTGATCTACGTGATCTGTGATCTAGTCTCGTATTGTGATACACATATTCTTCGTTCTTGAGATGGAAAAGATTTCTTGTAAATTTTCTCTTTAAGACATCCATTAGATAAGAATTCCTCTATTGAAAGGACGCAGTTTAGAGATCTCGCTCCCATTCAGAATGTACAAGTATTTTCAATAAATTCATTAAGTAAAGTGCGGCATCATAATTTTTCATGAATCTGCTATTAGAATTTAAGGCAATGATCAGCTTATTAAAAAGGTACCTGAATTTACAATGACAATGATAAAGATGTTAAGAAGCATCAATTCCTGAGCTTTTTTTGGAATAACCATTGTATTAACTTAGATACAAAAGATTCACTTTTTTAAGCCTTAGAAGGTTTCATCAACAGGTTAATGCAATGGGAATGGTTTTCTAGCTATGACCCATAAATCTAATGCATCTTGAAATAATCTGTCATTATATACTTAAGTATCAGCTCACTTTTATAATCTTATTCATAAAATTTCCTATACTTCCTTTCCAGAATTTTAAACTTAATAAATTAAAAAAAAAATATCGTTGGACATTTGGGAATTTATTTTCAATTGTGTAGAAGACTTTGTTTCAGTTTATTATTATTCTAAAAGACAGATTGACATTGATGTCTATTACACAGCACAACAAAATCAATCTATTTTGCTCTTGCATAAAATATTTTAATGGTTGTTTACTAAATCGAGGTCACTGATTTCAAATCTGCACTCAGTTTTTTTTTTAACTCTAGTTTTAGAGATACAGCTACTTCCTTCGATCTTGCCTTCATATGGAGTTTGTTTAGATTATCAACTCCGCCGCTCACTTTTTTTTATGTTTTTGCAAATTTTTAATAATATAAAGAAATATCAACAAATTCATAATCATTTAGCTTGATAGTAAAAAAGTGTTAAGTATTTATAATATTTAAGTAAAACCAAAAATGAAACATAATTTTCGTGAAAGTTATAAAGAATATTCAAAAGTATATAATTTTTCCGATAAAAGTAATGGAATATTTGCAGGGACATAAACAACATAAAACTAGAAAAGACAACAAATAAGTACTTTATCTCAAAAACTAGAGCTGCTAGAAAAAATAACAACTGATGGCAGATTCAAAATCAGTGACCCCGAATTAGTAAATAACCATCAAATATTGCATCGAAAAAAGAAATCACAGAGGTTAAAACGAAGTTCCTTTTTCTTCTGTAATTCAATTTGCTTCTTTATTTTCTGTCTTTTATTATATTCTTTACTATATGTTTGTGCATTGGTTTTAGGTTTCTTAAATTCTTTTATTAAACTTGCTTAGGATGTTAGAATGTTGACAAAATCTTGTAAATTAAATTAGAACCACTTTTTGACATCCGATTAGAATGAAATTTTGGATACTACACCTTTAGTTGTGTATTTTCACGTCAAAAAAATCTATCCTCTTTCATTCAACTCTCTCTCTCTCTCTAATTTGTATATATATTTTTTTGTATTATATTTTTTAATGCAAATATGTAAATTATGGTTTTAAATTAAAAATTTCAAGAGTATATTTCCAAAAACTATAATACATAGACTGAGCAGTTCGCTCTTAAAATTGTTGGTGATGTTGTTGTTATTGCAAAACAACACACAAAAATATTTTCGTTCGTTCATGAAAATAAAAATAGCTTGAGTGTTCAGTTCACAACGATCACAGCGACTGAGCGACCCGCACACTTCCCTTCTCCACAAACGCAAAAAGTGAGAGCTCTGCTGTTCAGAACACTTGTATAATAGTTGACTATGCAAGTAAAGGTACTACGCATTAACAAAGAGAGAGAGAGAGAGAGAGAGAGAGAGAGAGAGAGAGTTGAGTTGTTGTCGTTTTTTTGTATATTTTGATATATTTTGTGTATGCGCCTACTCCCTTCACTATAATCACAACAGTATGCAATGTAAATTTTTGAGCGAGAACAACAACATAGGCATAACGCTTTTTGCTTACGTGTTGATTTCTGAAATTTCTTTCTAAAGGAAATTGATTTTGTTGCCTTGTATAATTTAAACAAACTTCATATGAATGTAAGAACGAAGGAAGTACCTTTATCTCAAAAACTAGAGCTGCTGGAAAAAAACTAATAACATATTTGAAATCAGCTTTAAAAATTAATTTAGAAGGATGTAAAATATTCCATGCAAAAAAAAAAAAAAAAATCCTGTTGTCCAGTGTTATTATACACAGATACCAGATATACAATGTTTATTTATTGGTGTTTTGCTTTCTCCTTCAATAAAATTCCAAATGCATTCCTTTAACTATGCAACTATAAGTCCATAGATTTATGTATTGCTTTATAATAAAAAAAAAAAAAAATATTGTTCCACTTATATAACTTTAATTTATTTTTTTTTTTTTTTCTAAAGCTCCATTGCCAGGGGACATGTCAGAAGTTGCAGGTTTTGTGGATTTACTAAGTACAATAAATATAACTGTTGCAACAACTACAATGTCAGTAGATGGAACAATAAACTTAGTGTGTTTTTTGTTAAGTTTGTTATGCCAATCTAATTCGTTCGGGGAATATGTATCATCAACTGACACACGTTCAGAATATAACCAAATCTTGCATGGACATCAGCTACATGAATACCTAATGTATCAACTTTACCAGGCATACACGCAAAATGAAAATTCCATGGATCTCGATGTGGCCTTTATGAGACCATTCATTAATTGTATTATGCGACAGGACCTGACACACCCAATGAACCCGAATCCCAATCGATTGCACCTGAATCCCAACCTACTACACCCCAATCCTAACCGACTGCATCCAAATTCTTACCAACTGCACTCGAATTCTTACCAACTACATCCAAATCCCTACAGACGTCACCCGAATTCCATGAATCTGCATTCGTTTTTGCCACAAAACAATTGGTTTCATAATCAGCTGTATCAGAATTGCACGACTCATAATTCGTTTTCCATGACAGCACACCTTCGTAATTATTATCAAAGTTTGCAATCATATAATCATTATTTGCATTATGAGCAAACACACCCAATGTACCCGAATCATGTAAATCTATATACCTTTATACCACCATACAATCATTTTCATCATGAGCAGCATTCAAGACGGAATGAGCAACCGCAACGTAGACATAAACGCCGATTAAATCGAGTACCTGAATTCTCATCAGTCTGTAATCGATCACAAAAAAATCCACAAGATCAGATACCTCCTTTTCAACAGCCTAATTTACAACAACCTCTTATCCAACAACCTGGCATTCAGCAACTAATAAACACTGAATTTTCATGGATTGAACAAGTTCATGCTCAAGAAGTTCATTTTCAACAATATTTTGCTCGACAACCTGCCGCTCAACATTCTCGTATTCAACAACTAAACAGATCTGAAAATCAACAAGATCAAGGATATGCTTCTCCTAATAAACAATTACTTGATCCACAACTATATGATCACGATTCTCTTATTGGACGACTAAATAATTTACGCCTTGGAAGTGAACCTCCTGTTCACCAACATTCAATTCAACAACCTCATACTCAACATCGACAATCTTATGCTCAACATAGAGACAACTCTGAAATTTCTGATTTAAGACTAAATCAAGGATATGAATCTCCTAATCAACATTTACTTGATCCACAACTATGTGATCACGATCCTCTTATTGGACGACTAAACAATTTACGGCTTGGAAATGAACCTCCTGTTCACCAAACATCAATTCAAGAACCCCATACTCGACACCGACAATCTTATGCTCAAGATACAGATAACTCTGAAATTTCTGGTCTAAGACCATATCAAGGATATGAATCTCCTAATCAACATTTACTTGATCCACAACTATGTGATCACGATCCTCTTATTGGACGACTAAACAATTTACGGCTTGAAAATGAACCTCCTGTTCACCAAACTTCAATTCAACAACCTCATACTCGACATCGACAATCTAATGCTCAACATAGAGACAACTCTGAAATTTCTGATTTAAGACTAAATCAAGAATATGAATCTCCTAATCAACAATTACCTGGTTTAAGACAAGATCAAGAACAAGACTATGTACATTATGAATTTAATGAACTATGGATCTTAGAATTGTTGGGACAAGGAGACCAAGAATTTTACGATTCTTTTTGCGATTTAAATGATAGTAATTAATCATCAGACATATAATAAATATAAATAGAAATTTTAGTGACAACAATATAAACTGCCACTCCATTGTGACCAGGTCCATGTCTCGGAAAAACAATAGTCACACCTTATTAAACCCATAAGAGCTACAATTCTCTTTTAAATCAAATCATATCAAGAAATCCTATTTCACTGGAATCTGCATTTAGTTTATTATCTAGAAAAAAAAAAAATAAAGCCTGACAATCCTGATATACTCATTTTTTATGTCTCCAATTCGGCGTGCCAAATCCTTCAGATTTTTATCGATGTCAACAATCCCATCTCTATAATTGAAGTGTCTGAGAAGCTTAGCGTATGACTGTCTACAACTCCAAACGCTTCGTTGAAAAATTCACTTAAAGCCTACTTATATTGTTTCTCAAATTGCACATTCTTTCGATATGTGAACTCTTTATCGTACTTCTTTATTAAACCAATCATTAGGACAACCGAATATAACAGCTGTGTTACGTCAATGATGGGTTTCATTTAATGTCATCTATATATTCAAGGGACAGTTTAATTTTCCAACTGAACGATCTGACACCAAGCTCGTCGTTTGAAACAATTTTTTATACTCTTCACACATGAAGTTTGTAACAGACAGATGGAGACATTGGAGGCCTTAACAAATATATAACTTATTGATCAGCGCGACGAGACGAGTTGATCTAGTCATGTCCATCTGTCAGTCTGTTACTGTCTGTCTGTCTGTCTGTCTGTATTTATGCAAATTGGTTCCACAGCTAGAGAGCACGAAGCTTTCTTTTCACCGTACGCACTATATTTGTCGGAATCAGCCAAATTGAAACAACCCCCATACAAACCTGCATCCTCAGTAAATTTCTTATTAGAAAACTGTTTTGGTTTTCGCACTATCGAATTTTATCGAAATTTAGACACTATAAGTTTTCGACCCATATTCACGAACCATATAAATTTCAAGACCCTCGGACTACTAGGAGGAGCGTGAAGAGTGTTACAACTTCGGCATAGCCACAGTTAGTCTTTTTTTGTGGTTTTCTTTTAAATAAGTTAAAATGCTGCCTGAACAGATGGAAGGGTTTTTCACTTGATCGCCTTGTAGACCTAATTATGCGAGTTATAACATCGAAATACTGGTTTTGTGTCTTGAATTTTTGAATTATGGCGTCGAAAAACCATCATTATGGGAGAAGCCAGCGTTTTGCCTAGGGGAGAATAAATAGAAATTTTTTTATCTTTAGGGGGCACACTGGACGAAATATAATGATGTTAGTTTTAAGATTACATTTTTCCTGGAATAATATTATACAAATAGCAAACAAGTGTTCATCAACCATATTATATTCAGAATTCAGCCGAAAGCCCCAGAAGGTATGGCTACCCCCCCTCTGTAGCATCAATTTAAAACTTCAAGACTACAGTGTATAAAATAATTAAATAAATATATTCAGCATTGCTGAAGCTTTGCTCATAAGTTGAAAGTCCAAATTTATAAACTGCAGCTAATGTTTCATATTTCTGCCCATCAAAAGTTATATGGCTAAATACCTCCAAGTTACCTTTGACAATTCTTGCAATTGCGTGATAAAGTAATTCTTACGGAGGGACTTCAGCAGAATATTTTGAGACCATATTAGGATAACACCGTCTTTTGGCAAGTCTCAAGTGTCGTAAGTTGGGTAAATGTTGGCTTTTCGCACTAGTTTGTAAACGCTTATACGAACTTTTTGTGTAGTCTCCATCAATTCCATCAAAGAAAACTAAAACTTCGCCTGGTGTATACTTTATGGGAAGTTATGGGTCTCCTTCAAGCCGTTTTATCATTATTTTACTCGTAACGGAGTTTCCAGGATTAATACCATTTGCAATGCATTTCGTTTTCCGGTTTTGTACAAGCGGACTCCCGCAGCCACCATAAGTTCGTCGCATAAATTTGTTTCGATAAATTAAAAAAAATAAATAATTATTAATATGCTCAATGATCTTTTAGTAATCGAATATTAACGATTTTTTTAACTTGAAAATTTCAAGCTAATGAGTAGTTCATCCCATCATTATTAAGTGAAGAATACATATTACAAAAAAAAAAAAAAAAAAAACATAAATTACATATATATATATAATATAAAAGATAAATGTATGCTTAAAAAATGTATTACTTACAAAATAATATAATATATATATATAAATAATTATAAAAAATATATATACTATATTGTAATAAACTATATAATCACAATCAATACAAATAAATTTTATATTGTAAATTTGTTCAAAATATTCTCATTTATTATTGAATTGAAAACTTCTTTAGGCGCGTTAAATTAATTTTGTAGGGCAAAATCTTTGAGTTCGCGTTCTTTAGTTTATTAGTTTACATATTACTAAAATTATAGAGAGTAAGCAATCAATGCTGAAAGTACACATAGAGCACCATGACAAGAGGTCTTTTGCTTGCGTTTTGTACCTGAATAAACGAAATCGTTGTTTGGTTTATAACCTTTGCTGACAGAGCGGATGCTACATCCACCTCAGATGTACCATGGATGTTCATCCAACAACAGGGAAAACGACGAAAAGTAGTGTTGCATTTTTGGATGTGGATGCTGACATCCTCGTCGGATGATACATCCAAGGCGATGTTAAATGGTCACTCAGCAGCAGTGCTGCCATTTATTTGGTCATATTCTCCGTTTTGGTCATTCTTTATCTCCGTGTACTGTCTTCCTCTCTTTTTGTTGCACGAAATTATTAAACAGCTGATGGTGGCACAAAAGCATTTTAAGTAAATTTCAAATTGTAAATGTTTTTGTAAAATTTTAATAAAATAGTTAGTACGTAGTAGAGAGCTGCATGACTTCACTCAAAACGCCTTTCCAGACGTTGTCAGCAAAAATGAATGAATGAATGAGTTGGTATCAGGAATACGTTGAAATGGAACGATTGAACTTTTAGTTGATACTTCGAATATGAAGTACGAAAAAGTGGAATGACTGAATGAATAACGATTCAACTATAAAGGGACCTGCACACCTTGTGACCGCGTCGTACAACGTCATGGAATGGAACACTGCTTGCATGCAGGCAAAGCGTGTGCGAGGAAGAGAAATGATGGTTGGATGGTCGGTTGTATGAAAGATCAAAAAATTTTGATTTTTGTCGAAGTTGGTTCGACGGTTGCATAATGTGCAGGCAAGTTATACAACCGCTTACTAAATTTTATTCTCTTTTGAATGTCGAAGCGAGCGATTCATATCGGAAATTTTCTTTTAATTTTTTTTTTTTAACTCAAATAAAAACAAAATAAACCGTAAACTGTAAAAAATGGAAGATACCGAGGAAATGCGTGCATTTATTGATGCACACAAGATAATGCCGGCACTGTGGAATTTTAAATTAGAGTCCTACAAAAGCAAAATGATGCGGCGTACTACTTATGAGAAACTTCTAATCAAGTATAAAAAAGTAAAGAGTACTGCGACATTGGAAGATTTATGATGTAAGATATTCTTAATTTCTTTTTATTAGCCATAAAATGAAAAATGAAATAAATAAATGAAATTTTGAATGGAAACTTATGATTTTATTTTGTAAATAGTTTCGTAAAAGCGTTTCCTGTTTTCCTTTTCTTCGTCAGCTGCATTCTTATTAGCCGTTGGCTCCAATCCAGTCAGCACAGCGGAACTTTCAGGATCACCGATTGAACGTCGTGTTTCTTGACGCAAAAAAACAAGTAGGTAACAGCATGCGAGCGTAACTGTGATCACCTTTTCTGGAGCCAAGTTTATCGTAGTTAGTAAAACACATCGAGAAGCTAAAATGCCACAAGCGTTTTCAACTTTGATATGTGCTGAGCGTCTTATTGAAAATAATTTCTTTTGCTGTGAAATTTGGATGGCCAAAAGGTTTCAGGATATTTTTTTTTTAAAGCTAATGCCGCATCTGCAACCAACGTGAAGGTAAGTCGTTCCTGGCCCGAAATAACAACCCGGGGTTCAGGCAAATTTAAGTCGCCACTTTCTAATTTTCTACAAAATGCGGTGTTAGCAAATACTCCTCCGTCCGAAATTCTAAAATTCGTTCCATTATCCACCATCAAAAAGTTGCTGTTACTGTCAACGAGGGCCATTAACACAACACTGAAGGTTTTTTTTATAGTTGAAATAAAAGGAGCCAGAGTTCGCCGGTTTCTTTATGTTTATGTGCTTCCCATCCAAAGCACCAATGCAATTCGGAAACGAGGTCTTTTGAAAAATTTGTCAACAACATTAACCCAATCTGCTGGAGTTCTGGGCACCTAACAGAAAATAGTATTTCACTTAGTTAGAATGGCGTTACATTTTGATTTCTACGGACTTACCTTCATAAACCCTTTTAAAACTTTTATTATCGCTTCGCACGTTTCAATCACAATTTTGCTAATTGCCTGTGGGGATACTGCTGCCAAACAGGTTAAATCTTGGAATTAGTTCCCCGCTGCCAAGAAACGTTATGTAATTCCTAGCCGGTTCTCTGCACTAATAGCCTTCCTAAGTATCGTGTCGCTTTTTTCAATATGAACTCTAACTTTCTCATAACTTTCATTGAAAGTTGCATCATCCATTCTCATATAACTTTTAAAATCTACAGGCTCATTACGCTTCAATATTGTTAACAATTTGTAATTTAAAAATGTATGTCTCTTTTGTAGCCATTTCCTTGACCACATCTTTTTTATTTACAATTCTTTCTTCTTCTTCTTCAATTTCACAAATTTCATCAATTAAGAATTCATTTTGTTATACTATCTGCGCAAATACACACATTCGCTCAAGCGGAAAAATACCAGACAAAATGAAATTTTATGTAACGCTTGTTACGTGTACAGCAAATGACCAACTTGTCGTATGACGTGGTCGCAAGGTGTGTGGTAATGAGACACATACACAATACTGAGTCAAAAACTCAATCACTCATTATTCAAGGTTTTTTTCCCTCAAATTTTGAAGTGACTACAATACTAATCTGAGTAACGATTAATTAGAGTAGAATCAATCAGCTCTCTAGTACGTACTAAAAGGAAGCTGCAAGAACTATTTTAAATTTCAAAAAATTAGCCACAACGTTCCATTTATATATATAACGAAAACAAAAACAAAAACCAGCTATTCAGGATGAAGAAAGGCTTGTGTGAACGCCCTATTGGCAGGATGCCAGCTTAAAATTCGTGATGCAAGCTCTGTTTGAAAACGCTATTATTCATGCTCTCTCATGCGGAGTGGAATAGATGTGTGAAAGATTGGTTTATTTCAAATACAAATAAAGTTTTGAAGTGGCTGGCTCAATTATCCGATCTCCCATAGAGAAACTATAGGAAATTGTGGACCAGAATATAATGCGCAAAACTTTTGCAGCAAGAACTCTCTCTTCACCCAGGTCAAATTTTAAGCTTTAAATTATTTTGTCATTGTCTAAATAAATAAATTGTAAATAAAAATGTGATCTATATAATAAAAATCAAGTCAAGTGTGAGTCCGACTCGCACATGAACGGTTCCGTACCATCATCCAAATTATTTTGAAGCTAAAATAATATATATATATGTATGTATTTAAATAATAATGAACATCATATACAGAAATAACATAAATAATAACCAACTACTTTAAGTCTCCTTTACGGTTGCAATACGCGGAAAGTAACGGTTGCACTTCCTAAGCAATTGCAAACCTTTGTTTACTGCCTAAGGCGTATTTTATGCATTTTTTGGCCGTACATCATCTCTAACGAGGATCTGCTTGCCAGAACTAGGCAAATTGATATTGCGACCAAAATAAGAAGAAGAAAATGGAAGTGGATTGACCACACGCTCCGCAAAACGACAGGAACATAGCCAAGCAAGCAATGCGCTGGAATCCTTTTCATCAAGCAGGACGCAAAGTGGGAAGACCTCGTACCTGGAGAAGATCCACAGAAGCCGAAATGCAATCACTGGATTTAAGGTGGAATGAGTTGAGAAAGGTAGCCCAAAATCGAGTCCAAAGGAGGATGGCAATTAAAGACGCCCTATGCTCCTACAAGAGATAAAGGAAATCAAATATTAAGTTACAAATCATTGCTTGAAACATAAGCTATTATAATTGTAATTAGTCCTTTATTGAGATTTTCCAACTGAGTTAGAGCTCTGTGACGGACGGACGAACAGCGTAGGCTAAGTATTAGGGACCCGTTTTCACCCTTTGTGTAGGTTAGGTTAACGTGGCAGCCCTCAGGCGAAAGGCTCACTTGGGCGCAAAAAAAAATTATGGCCCATTGTGATACCAGCAAAGTGTTGACACGACACCCCTTAGTCCGGTGCGGAGAACCACTTGGATTCTGAAATGAACATAGCTATGTCCTTAATTGGTAGGAGTGATAGTTCGGTTAAGCTGGAACATAGAGCCTAAGTGGTTCTGTCTTCTTCTGGCGAGGGATGGACACTGGCACATCAGGTGAATCACCGTCTCCTCCTCTTCTTCTGAGCCGCAGCTACGGCAAAAGTCGTGATGCAGAAGACCAAGTCTTCCAGCATGTTTGCTTATGATGCAATGACCCGTTAGTACGTTTATGATCTTGCTAAATGAGGTTCTACCGAGAAAAAAATTGTGAAATATATGTATTTTTTCACGAAGAAGGTTTATGTAATATCCATTTTGTTGTAACTCCCCAGTTTCTTTATATTTTTAAGTTCATGCTCAGTGTATACGAGTACGAGTATATATAAAAATGGAACGGAAAAAAGTAAGTAAGAAATGAACTCCGACACCGTACGACCGATGACAATGAAAATTGCCACATATATGTATTTTTTTATGGAGAAGGTTTTTATAATTAACAAAATAGAAGTGAATCTCTGGCAGGTTGCCCTGCGGACCATATTTTAGCTCTTGCAGACCACTGGTTGGGATCCACTGATTTACATTAAGAATGAAACTGACTGGTAGAGCACCGCTTAAAAATCGGTTTTTGGAAACAAACTTTCCAGAACGATTTGAAAGTGAGAGAGAAAGCGCATATTTGCTGCTAATAGCATTCATTTAGACCAGTGGTTCCCAATATCTTAAAAAACGGTTTTCCCAAACATCGCCAAAAACATCAAGAATTTCGATTGGCTTAGCAAGCGTGCTATCTTAGCTACAACGAATGATGATGTCAGTCGAATCAACTATAATATAATATTCAATTGAAATCTTCCGATACAGTTACAGAGTACAAATCCATTGATACAGTTACAGTTGTGCCACCGCGCAAATTAACGTTGAGAATTGACTTAACAATAATGCTCCTTCGGAATCAAAACACGTCAAAATTATGCAACGAAACCAGACCGATGCCAAATGTGATTGAAAGAATAATATTTAACGGCAAATATAAAGGCGAAGAAGTGCTGATTCCGCGCATTCCAATGATTCCCACTATTTTTCCCTTAACATTCAAGCGACTATAGTTTTATGTGTGTCTTGCCTTCGCGATAACGATGCACTTACATGATTTAATTTAGAAAATCCATGTTTTTCGCATGACCAACTATATGTAGATTGCTTAAAAGTAGGAACTTCAAAAGCTCTGTTTACCAAAAAAATTGCTTATCCACTTGAGCTACGCTAAAAATCACGCATTAACGGAGGCGTAGCAACGCGCGTCGGGAACGCTAGTATTATATGGTATGTGTATTTTATTTTATTTTAGGTACTTACCAAAATTGGATCGACAATAAACAATCACTGCGGTATAGCAAATGAATAGTAACATGTGATCCCTTTTTTTTGGAAGAGCTTGGCGGCATAATACAAATTTTGTATTTTCATCCAATATTGGTGTGATTTTCCTTCAAGCCATTGATTGATCTTAGGTTTGGTGCGTATCCAATTCAAGTTCTTCTGCCTCTTCTGCCTCTTTATTCTCACTATATATATACAATATATATTAGAGAAACTTTATTAATTGCTGCTATGTATTACTTTTAGGAGGAATAAATTCACCAAATTTGACTCATCATCACAATCAAATTTCTCAAACGATGTACATCACTTACGAAAGTTCTATCAAATTTAAACTTAGTCATTCAATTGTTAACAATGAAATGATGCTGCAAAGATACCAATAACTTCTTCAACTTCCATTGTAGCATTTTAATCGGTATTTGACCTTTTCTTTGCATGAAACTCGTTTTTTATTTCCATTATTTCGAAAATTCTTTATTGATTATTCAAGTAAACATAGAATAGAACTACGTAATAATATCGTAGATATGACTAAAATTGTTTAAAACAATCGATTAAAAAAGATGGTACTTCTTATCTTAAGAAATAAACTTGTTTCGTTACTAAGATTTTTCAAAAGTTAAGTCTTTGTAAAGAATTATTTTATTATATTATACATATTATTATATTGATCTACCGCATTGTTTTAGAGAGAAGAAGCATAACTACAAGAATTCATTGTTTCCGCCTTGCTAATCTATAGATTTTTTTTTCTTCTTTTTTTTTTTTTCTAAGCATGTCATTATTATTAGTTAATCAAGATGTTTCTCATACCATTCAGCTAATAAATTGTATTTACACTTTTAGCTTACGTTTGTAATCGTATAGATAATCTGTAGAGATCTTAGATATATATTATAGATACAATTATTATAATAAATAGTACACTTCATTGAAACATTGAAATCATTAGCAGCAATTCTTGAAATGGAAATATAAAAATTGATTTAAAAGTTGATCTGTTGACTAATTATTATTGTACTATTACTTTAAATGCATTAGAAATTAATAATTCATAATTAAAACTATGAATGTTCAAATATCCAATACTTATAATATTCTTGAAAGAAAAACCCATACATTGATTAATTTATTGATTCATTCATTGATCATTGCATTTCATAGTAAGTAGAAGGCATTAAAATCTTCGGTAAAACCGAAATAAAAGATTTTTTTTTTTTTTTAATGTTATGCTGATACATACGTATGTACTAAGTGTGCCTACTATGTATCCACATGCATATTAGAAATTATATTTATTTGTGTATTTACATTAGTTTCTTACAAACGTGATAATGTAATCTAACTAACTAATGACCACACAAGTTAATTGTATTAATTAAAAGAAGAAAACAAAATATGAAAATCACCATGCAAACTTTCAGTAAAACCGATGAAGTTACACCTTTTTTTCTGTAAGGAAAACTAAATAGTCCACAATTTATTTTCTTTTTTTATAAGAATAAGGGAACTTTTTCATTAGAGATGTAATTCAGAATTTAAATACTCGTACTTTCAAAATTATTTTTAAATATAAATTGATTCCTAGGCATTACATTATTATTAACTCTTAATTGGGTTGCATAGTTGAAATAGTAAGACATATGAAATGACATTAACAAAAAGTTGAAGTTGAAGTTGAAGTTGAGTGCATTGTAATTTAAAGTACTCGTATATAGAATATTATAATATATTTAAAGCAAAGTTGGAAATCACTGAGCAATTACCAAAAATTCTAAATAGAATAAAAGATTCCAATCAAGCTAACTCATACTCATACTACTTCTAGTATACAGCAAATTGCCTATTGTACATAACAAACAATTAAAGAGCTTCATCATGCTCTAGAAAAAGATGTGAGAGTTAATTGATTTTTAAGATCGATATGAGTGTACATCTATAGCATGATGAATTCCAATGTTCAACAACTACTAATTGCAGATTGATTGGGACATTCCACACTGAATTAGATGAGCAACAGCAAATAATTAGTTAATTTACATACTGCTTAAGTTCATATAGACGAGCAATGGGAAGCAAGACTGCAACCAGTTCGAGCAGTTCTAGGTCAAGTATCAAGAAAGATAAGTAATCGTAAGCAGAATAGAAAATGTGTGGCGATCAATGGGAAGTATGAATGTCTCATATTTGGTAATACATTAAGATAGGCGAGCATTGGGAAGCAAGACTTGAAAACGTTTGTGTATGCATTTCTTAAGTTCTAACAGATGACAAATGGGAAACCAAATAGGAAATGAGTGAAATTTTCGTGAATTACATTTATGAAGTCAACGGGAAATGCTTATTATGAATCACATTAATAAATTAATGAAAATTCATGGATTGATAAATAGTAAATGCAGATTATTATTATTAAGTTTATTAAGAGATTAATAGGTGTAAAAATAAATATTGGTTAATAGTATTCTATTACAGATGTTATTTGTTTTAAATGCTACAAAATTCTTATAACAACTAATATACCCTAAAGAGAGGTAATTATACAAAATTAATTTATGAAGAATACGAAGTGAATATGATTGATCAGAATGCTTCCTCATTTATTCTAATATTCTCTTGCTCATGATTTCACTGAATCACTTTGGCATTGCCAAGGTTGATTGGAAGAAAACCAAACAGCAACAAAAGTATTACTATATTGTAGTAGTAGATGAGATGATGCTCACATGTTTCACAGTTAATCAAATGATAGATAGAAATGCTAGAAAATGTGCGAAAAGTTTCTAAACGGCATTCAGTAGTCAAAGCTCGTCGTACAGAACGGTGCATATAGTAAAGAATGTTATAGTTGTCGTCGGTTGATTGACTGAAAAATCTGTGACAAAACAAAAAAAATTACAAAAAAAAAAAAAAAGATAAAGGATAAAGGAAATGCACAGAATATTAGGAAAAAGGGCCAGTTTCGTACAATTAACGATCTGTTTACTGTTCCTGAAATGGCAAAAATCAGTACATTCAGCTGAGGTGAATACATTCACTCAGAAATCTAATGATGCCTATTGTGCACCCAAACTTTGTGAGTTCTATAATGGTACAGACTTGGTTCAGCTGGAGCATGTTGCATGTGGTAATAATGGAAGTTTTGCTTCAAATTGTGGCCCGTCACCGAATTTATTGGAAATGAATGAAAGGCGTCGCAATTTCATCTTGGATATGCACAATTTGGCACGTGCACGTATCGCTAGTGGTACGCTTAAGGGTTATTCTTCAGCGGCCCATATGCCGATACTCAAATGGGATAATGAATTGGAAATTTTGGCAAGTATGCATGTGAAGCGTTGCCGTTTCTATCATGATCAGTGTCGCAATACACCGAAATATGCATTTAGTGGTCAAAACATTGGCTACTTTTGGATAGAACGTGACTTCAAATCACACGCAAAGCGCATGAAGACCTTTGTTATAAACTGGTTTCGCGAATATGTGGATGCAAATCAAACATATATAGACAATTATCGTCCTCATCCAAAGGGGTAAGTATTATTGTACAATAGTAAGTATTTTATATTTTGAATTTTATTAACTGACCTTAACTTTAGTAAAAAAATTGGACACTTTACTTTGCTTGTAAGTGATCGTGTACATCGTGTTGGTTGTGCAGCTTTACGTTATGGAGAAGCCTTAACTTCAGGGTCTCCACAGGGCGGCAAACGTGAATTCTTGATGACTTGCAACTATGATTTCAACAATATATACAATGAACCAGTCTATCAAAGTGGCAAAGCAGCATCCAAGTGCACTTTGAGACCAAATAAAAAGTATCCCTCTTTGTGCGATTGGAATAAGGCATTCTACCAATATGACAAAGAGGAAATTCAACAGCTCAATAATAATACAATAAAACGCATTTAGTTTGGATCTTTGTGTTGAAGTGTTGAAATACTAATTTGATATGTTTTTGTGTATAGTATATTTATGATTTATGTTTAATTTAGGATGAATTCGGAATGAGTAGTAAAACCAATAAATCGGTTTTTCATCAATAATATAAAAATTACTTTAATATAATATATTGTGTACATCTATCTATATACTTATTTATCTAAGCCAATCGAATCTACTATCTGAAGTGTGCGACTTGACTCACCCAGTAAACCCCATTCCCCTGACACTACCGCTAATTATTACGTCAATGAGGAAAGAGGGATCATTATTGCTCAAAGTCTGCTTCTACCCCAAGTCAACAAGATACAAATTTAGTTAGAACTTCTTGTCGATATTGAACTAAGACCTATTTCTTTTACGTTTGTCTGAACTCGTCATAACCGTTCGAAACGCAGCCGAGCTGCCGCCGGACTTACTGCGAGATCTTTCATCTTGCTTTCTCACCTCAGCAGTGCTCATCATAGAGGCGAATAGTCGATTTATCGGATTGCATCGATGGATACTGTTCGAAATGCAGCACAGACGCGAATGGTACATGATCTATAGACTGCATTCATTTCCCTCATTTATGAATTTGTCCTACTAGCCTCCTTCCAGATCACCGCAGCATAGGCTAGTATCGACGTTACGATATTAGCCAAAAGTCGTCGTTTGCGCTCTCGGGGTCCTCCACAGTTTGGCATCAGCCTGTGGAAAGCACCTGCTACTTTCGATGCTTTAGCAGCTATCTGCGTCAATTGCTGCTTGAATGTCTTCTTTGAGTCCAGTTCAACTCCCAAATATCTCAAAGATGGTTGTGACATAATCTCGAGGTCGTCCACTGTTACGCTAAGGTGTTTCCTCAATCCACGTTTGCTGACAAGCAGAACCTCCGTTTTGTGTCCGGCATTGCGCAGATCCTTTTGGCTCAGCCAGACACCAACTCTCCACCACCACAATCATTAAATCATCGGCATTGGCTACAACCCTTACGTTGTGGGGCATATCAACATTTAGGATACCATCATATCTATAACAATTACACTATGTCTGTAAGTATGTAAGTCTGTGTGTCTGTATGTCTGTTGCATATGAACTCCAAAACAGCTTTACCTTTTTTAATGACATTTTCAGGGAAACTCTTGCATTGTCTGGAGAGTATTCCTGTTAAGTTTGATGCGGATCAGACCATCTGCATTTATTAATTAAATGCATACTATAAATACTATAGATTAAAGTCAATCAAGTAGTCTCTTTATTGAATTGTGAATCCTCAACAAAATATAATAATTATCGTTTTTTCTATTATTTTCGTCCGAAGATTGGTTAATTATTTTTAATGAGCTGTCAAAGATACTTTTGCAGCCCTCAATCAGAAAAATTTTTTTTACAGATTCCTCTGTAATGTATTAAAAATCCTTTTGCTTGGCTTTGCCTCTGGGAGTTGGTCCATGACTCAATGAAACTTTGCTCTACTTTCTTAGCATTTCTTGAATGCGTCCCTTAGTTAGTTCACAAAATGGTTCGGGACCTATCAGCAGGCTTTTGACGCCTGTACTACCATGCCTTTGCTTCTTCATGACCTTGAATCCTATACGATCCCAATTATAGTATTATATTATGTCACTTCAGTAGGAACCATACGGCAATCCGAAACTAGTTTAGATGGGATCTCGTAGATTTGGAGAGATTGTTCATTAGAGTTCAGTTTCCTGAGAGATCAGTTTTCCGGCACACATGGGCTATGGCATAGAAGTTTGTTATGAAGAAAAGTTATGTACTCTAGTTCCCATGCATTCATCTTCCAATTTTCTTTTATTACACATTTAAGTAAGACCAAATTTTAACTACATTCTACGTAAGCAAAGAACAAAAGATCAAATGACTTCATTAAATAAAAAACAAATTTTTTTAATTCAACCAAATATTATAACACTATTTTTAAAACAAAAAATTATCCATATAATTTATTCTGTACGCTCTTTAGTATTCTTGTTTTTGGCGTAGTATTGCAATGTTCAATAGATCTTTTTCCTATAGTTCTATATGGATAATTGACATCATAACAAAAATCAAGCAATTGTAGGATGGGTGGAATGATATTTTGGGTGAACTGCATGAAAAGAATATGCACTGAATTTCATAAGGATTTAGTTATCTCAATTCCGTACTTACCCCACATCTTAAGTAAATATGCCTAAATACAGATATATAATTGCACCAATTAAAACAATTACAACAATTGGAAGCAGTGGAAATACGAGTTCTAAATGTTGATTTTCCATTTCTTTGTTTCGTTCGTTTTTCATTTTTTTAGATACAAATGTTTCAAGCTGATTTTATGAGACTAAAAAACTTTCACGTATAAATAACATAAGTATATTGATTTGAAGTTTTAGACAATTATTACTATGTTGTAAGGGTTTTTTTAAACATTTTAATACGCCGATCAAAAGTACCCGTAAGACTTATAAGACATACGTTTACTGGGGAAAAAATAAAAAATTAATCACTCAAATTATTACAAATTAGAGATTGTCATAAGTAAATGGTAACAGTTGCGATCACGGCGGAGATCACCAGGATGAAGTCTCTTAAGACGTCTACGACAATTATGGTGTAACAGTTCAGTTCAAAATCCAATTGATTTTTGTGAGAAATCAGATGATTATTGTATCTAATAGTTTGTCTGTTGATTTCCTCCCAAACTGAAGGCATCTGCAGAACATTGTCTATTCTCTTAACCATGACTCGTCAGTTATTTTTCGTAGAGCTTTATTCTGAGAGATTTGAATGCTTTGAATTTGCGAGTAAGATGCCAGACCCCAGGCTGAATTTCATATGTCCAGGACGTCTTGATGGTTTACTTGTAGATTGAAAGTTTAGCATTAAAGTTTAAACTACTCGTGAAACGTAGTAGCCAGTGTAGTCTTTGTAACTTGCTTATAAGTGTTTTACTAACCACGGTAATGTGTCTTCTCCATGTCAAGCATCTGTCCAGGTGTATACCGAGATATCTCACATTGTTGGCATTGGGGATGTTAACTCCATTCATGTTAACTATAGGGCACCTGTCGCGACTTAGCGTAAAGCCCATCTATGAAAATGTTCAATGTAGTTTTGGGTACAAATCGCAGCCTGTTACAGTTCTTATTTGTTAGGAACTCTGTATCATCACCAACTGTTGCTACCATCGAGTCTTTATTCTCGACTACTAGCATATCAGCAGTGTAAGGAGTGCACAAAATTGGTCACAGTACGCTGCTCTGTAGTACACCCGCTCCAATGCGACGGATAGAGGTCTATCTATCAACCTTCACCTTAAATTTTGTAAGGGTGAAAAAAGCTATATTTACATTTGATTGTAAAAACTTTTTTTTTTAAATCACACACACTACTATAAATGTGGGAAGTGCTAATTTTAAATTTTGATAAAAAATCAATACCTGACTTTCGTGAAAAGAAATAATATATGTTTGGATTGTAAATGAGGACTTATAAGATAAATATACATCCATTGATATTGTTTCAAAACTTTCAAAATTTTTAAATTGTTTTTTTAAACATTCATTATATTTAAATGCGAAGCTTATTGAGTAACAAAGGAATAAATGATATACTGTGGGCACTTGCGTAACAGGTGCCTCTCATAACGAGTGACGTTTCGTATAACTACAATAGTTATAAAAAGGGGAAACCCCTAATTTAGAGTAAGCATATGTTCATACATTTCACCAGACACTTTGAAACATATTAGGGGTGTATAGAGATGAATCATAAATGATCGATTGTATGTATGTTTTCCGCCAATTGTAAACCGATTTTTTTTTCTTTTTTTGGTTGGAAAGTAGATAACACATACCATTAATAATATTTTATTAAAATCTGTTATTTTTCGCTTCTTTGTGTTTTTTTAAAGTTTGATTATTATATATATTGTATTGATAAAAGAAAGTCGAAATTCCTATCTTTTCTGATACGCAAAACAGGGACGGATCTCTAGTAAATAATATAGCATAAATACTGTAGTCGTAAATCTTTGATAGCGTAAGTAAAAATTAATATTGAATTTTTTGTAATTTTTTTTATCTCTTCTCCCACTATTTAACAGTATTAGGAAGAATTTGTTCAATTCCAGAGTTATTTATTCAATAGACATATCGTACATATCTAAGTACCATTGGAACCCCAGCCTGATGTGTTGATTTTTGAATTATTTTTATTTATGTTAAATCTCGTCCTGCATTTTCTATTTTCCTCCATTCCTTCCTAATCCTCCACCTGAGTTGAAGGCCTTTGTCGCTGTTGCTCATATTATTAAATAAATTATAATTTATAATAATAAAAAATATATCTTATCTAGAAAGAATTGTGTTCGTTCAGCAAGAGTCATCGGTATTATAGAAAACTTTGACTACTTTTCAATGTTAATTCAGTTTTTTGTAGTATTGCATCTAAAGCGAAGAAGTTTTTGTTTTGTTACTTGAACCACTTTTCTACAAAATCTTCAACCTCCCTTCACAGCGTTGTAATTTTTTTTCTGCAAAACGCTCCATTGATTGGATTAAAACATATAGAACTACTAGGAGGAAAACTGGAATTTCCTTTGTCAAATAAGTAATCATTACCATCATAATAAATAAAACAAAAAATTATTTACTGATAATGAAATATTTATTTGTTTGTTCGTTTGTTTGTTTTTGAAATTTTTCATCTTTTTCCATTTTTTTATTTGTATCTTTTTGTTTTTGTTAAGTAAAAATAATAATAATAAAAAAAAAAAACAGAATATAAACAAAAATACATAATCATTTTAATTTTAATTAAATTAAAGTTTATTTTTAATAAAAATATATTAATTTTACTTTATTATCGTAAACGTAAAACTCTTTTCTTGTTTTAAATAAAATTAAAAAAATAAATAAATTTATTCCTTCTTTGCTACTATAAGAAGAAAAAAACATAACTAAACCAAAAGTTTTCGAATATTTTTCGAAAAATTTAGAACGATACACAGAGAAGAAACGGAACAAACATTTCGACTATGCCGACAACAATTTTATAATCTTCACAATAACTTATGTATGTTCAGAAAAGGATCTACTATATTAAAGTATAAAATTAAATATAAGAATTTATCTATCTATATAAGTAACAAATAAAAAGAAGATTTACTTTGGGTATGAAGAAGTTTTTAAAAATCTTCAAGTCGCTTTTATATTTTCTGATTATTATTCTAAGTTCATGTTTTGTTTGGGAGGTATCCCTCCTAGTGATCCGAGGGCGTTAAAATTTACATAGTTGGTGGATATGGGTCAGATATTTATAGTACTTAGTGTCCAAATTTCAATTCCATATCACAAAAAACAAAAAAAGAGTTTCGCATAAGAACATGAAATTGATTTTGGTTTTATATGTGAGTTCCCTTTCTTGTGATCCGATTCGGTTGATTCCTACAAATATATTGCGTAAGGTACAAAGACCGCTTTATGCAAAATTTTAGATCTCTAGTTTGCATAGAAGTTTGCATACATATAGATGGACAGACACACAGACAGATGGACGTGGCTAAACCAATTTGTCTCGTCGCGCTGATCAAGAATTAATACTTTATGTGGGGTCTTCAATGTCTTCTTCTGTGTGTTGCATGAAAAACTTATAATACACTTTAATACTAAAAGAACTTTACGGATTGTTCTAAACTTTTAATATTACTGTGCATTCGATTATGTGCTTTTGCAAAAAATCTACCGAAAGTTGAAATTGGTGTATCAAATTTTTTCATATAAAGCTTAGTGACATATTTTGAACTAATCAAGTTGTCAAGTATAACTTTTTTAATGGTAGTTCTTAGAATCAATAATTCTATTGAAATTCTATTCTTTTAAATCAATTTTGTTGTACAAAACATATAGAATATACTAAACATGAAAGGACACATAGATCGCGTTATCCAGTCTGCATATATGTTTAATAGTCCTTGTTCAGCCTAAACCACAGCAACGCGTGGGTGCACAACTAGTTGTACATAAAATGTTTTCAGTTGTTAAATTTTATATTTGGATTCAATGTTTAATTAGTAGTGTGTATTATGTTTTATTCAAAAAGTCAGTAGATATTGTATTTTTTCAATCGATCTAAGTTTTAAAAGAATGTGACATATTTGCGTGTATTTTCTTGTTGGCATTTTATTATAAAACCAAAACAAATGGACGGGATTTGATCGAGTCGAGTAATATTGCCTCGAATATGGAAAATTTCAAAGAGTATATTTCTCATACTTTACTCTATTATTTATGTAAATTCTTCTAAGGGAAATAAAAGTGATTGAGAGTAGATCAAAGACAGTAGAGAGTCGATTATACAAGCAAAAATCTGGTTTGATCAGAATTGAAGATTGACCTCACACATGAATTGAAAAAACAGTCCCAGTGGTCCGAGGGTCTTGAAATTTATATGGTTGGTGTATATGGTGGATCTGGGTTTTTATGGGGATTCCAAAACCAGTACAAATGAAACGACACAAAAATCAAAGTATTAATACAAGCAAATAAGTAGGCAACTGATTTTTTCAGAGCAACTGCTCAGAAAGTGTTTACAGTTTATAGGTATTTCGAAGTAGAAAACACTCCATTCTGGAAGTACATGAGCATTGTAAAATAGATTGAAAGAGAATAATGGCAGCTGAAAAGAAATCGGAGTAGGTAAATTATAAAACCAAGGCAAAAAGTAAAGATGGAAATGTGCCAAAGAATGAACTAATTTTATAAAACAAAATGATGATCTCCTTTGAGAAAAAGTTTGTCTTTTGGTTAGAAGTTGTGTGTTGTTTTGGAAAATGATTAGAATATGCAGACAAAATAAAGCAACACAAGAAAGATAAACGGATATCTTCCAAAAAGTAGGAAATGGAAAGACACACAAAATTCATCAGTTATTAGAGGAATCTGTTGCCATATATAAAGAATGCATAAAACATATTTTGCTCTATCAGATTTTCATAACCTCGTAAAGAAGACAAAGAATTAGAATGGAAGGCAGTTAAAGAGAAATAAAAAACTTGAATGGTAGAAAGACTGGTGAAGACTCTTAACAAATAAAATCTTCTATCTTTTTTCAAATCATCTCAAATTATTCACTTATTCACTTATTCAAATTTTAAAATTTATTTAATTTTTATAAATGCACGGACAAACATATAAAAAATGATAATAAATACTTCATATTGAAGTATTTGATTCAGTTAAATAATGTATCAAAATTGTGAAGATTACAAAAGAAAATAAATAAATAAATAAAATTAATTTTATTCTTTGCTTAATTAAAAAAAAAAAAAATACTTAAAATCTAAAAATGTTTTTTTTTTTTTGTTTTTTTTTTTTGTTTTGTTTTGTTAAAAATGTTTTTAAGTGTATTTGTGTATATTTGTATCTGTATGAGTATGTATCTGTGTGTTTGTGTGTATGTGTTTGTGTGTGTGAAATTAAACTAAATGCACCTAAAATCAGCACCGAAAGCGAGTCGAAGCCATTTTGCATTTATGATTTTTTTTTTTTATGTATATATTTTTTTATTTTGCTCGCTTTGTTGTTGCGCCTTTTTGTTCTTTCCCCACTTTGTTTCTACTATCTTCCTTTCATTTGATTTGATTTGATTTCATTTATTTATTCTTGGTTCTGATTGTTTTCGAATTGTCATTTTTTAATTTCTGTTTTATTCTTCTTTATGTTTTTATTTTGAACTATTGCATTGTTGCCCGAAGAAGAAAAAAGATACTACTATCATCATCATGATCAAGATACTAAGAATACAATAAATAAAAAATAAATACATAATAATAAAAATAATAAATAATAATAAATAAGAAAAAAAAATAATAAAAAAAAAAGAAAAATTTAAAAATAAAAGTGAAATAAAAATATATGTAAAATGTTACCCCCAGAAAAAAAAAAATAGTATTAAATAAATAAATAAATTATTATAGTTTTGCAAGTAAAAACTTTTGTTCAGTCATTTCCTTCTACAAGATTTATCATTATTTCTACCTTTTGACCTTCCTTCCTTTTTTCCTCCTTCATTTCTTTGCTCCTTCAATATTTTTTTTTTTTTTTTTTTGTTTCTTCAAATGTCAAATTAATAAAACTTCTTTGTATTAAATATTTAAATTTAATTGCGCATATGACAAGTCGATCTTACTTTTCCTTAAAAAATGTCCTCATATCCTCTCATGTTTTCTTTTATTATTATTTATTTCTTTTAATTTATGTTTATCATTATGTTTCAGCTTCACTGCACTGATTCATGTTGGCTTGGCTGCCTTTGTTGTTGCTGCGCCTGCATATGCCTCAAACGGAAAAGACGCAAGGTCATCCAAGAAGCAAATGTTCCAGGAACTGGCAATGGTGTCTGCTTTTCGAGAGCCTCTTTCTGCAGCTGATAGCGATAGAGTAAGGATCCAGCGATTAATGCTGAAACTATAGTTGCCGAAATGACTACAATGAAGAGAATACTGAAGCCTGGTACTGGCATGCAAATCCCATAAACGACCTCTTCACTGATCTTGCCCTGAAAGACGGTAACCGCTTCCTGTTTTGAATCCGGCGAGAAAGCAAGATCGGCCTCAGATATGACATCATATAGGCCACTAACGCCAACATCAGCACTACGTGCCTTACGATCTGAAACGACAATCGAACGACGGCGTCGCCGACTATGATGTTGATTGTCGCCCAGTTCATCATGTCCATCATGCCCTTCCAAAGATGAAGTTTTACTAGTCTTATTGCTCTTATTGGAATCATCATCAATATCGTTCGATCGTATTGATTCCTCTTTGTTTTTATTCTGTAATTGTTTGAGAGCTTCTGCGTGTGGCCGATACACTGGACGGGGAACATCGTCTTTGGCTAATTCATCTTCATGTGAATTTAATGAACGTGGACCCGCCATTGGGACACCCATACGCTTCTGTGCCTCTAACTGACGTGGACCATGTGGGAATTTACCGCTTTTCTTAAGCTCCATGTATTGTTCTTCATCAAGATCGGCAAGATCATCGTCACCAAAGAGAGCATCAAGGTCAACTTCTTCAGGATCTTCATGTACAGGACGCGGTTGTAGATTTGCATTCTTTTCATGGATTTGATCATAAATGTCGGCACTGTTCAATGATGGAGTCAATTGCTTGCGATTATGTATGATATCATCATAGAAAATATCATGTTCAGCTGCACTGTCTATGCCTCCTCCTCCTACTCCTCCCATCATGCCTCCACCTCCGCCTCCTCCGATTCCACCTCCAGGCAAACCATGTTGTTGCGTTGTCAATGGTGGCAATGCCAATTCCGGCATTAACTCATTAGCACTGCCCAAAGCATCATTTATGTGTATATCCTTGCGTTCATTAGCATTATCCGCCAACTGGCAGTGATCCAGACAGCCATGGCGACAGATCTCTACTTTGCACTTGATATGCACACTGAGGGCATCGGGAAATTTGAAAGCATGGAAGAAGGCATATGTAATGACAGTGGCACGCTCATCTGGCGCTCGAGCCTTAAGAAAACGTGATATCATCTTCGGTCGTAGAACGCAACCAAATTCATCTGATAAATTTATGACATGTCCGGAACCATCGGAAGCAACACATGACTTGACACGCATATCAAACTCACCTGAATTCAATTCGAAATTGTATCATTAAAACTTTATAATTGTTTAATGAAATATGTCTTTTGCCACTCACCACGATAATCATTTATGGCCACCACCAGGGTCAATGTTGATCCCAACGGTACAATGCCACTAACAGGTGGCGCCCATGGGCCTTTACCATGTTGTATCTCCATCCAGCAATCAACATTGTCACCTACAAATTGTACAATTTATATTATATATGTACTTCTTCTTTGTCTCATTTTCTTTTTTCTTTTTTCATTTTTCACACTTAACTTACCACGAAAATCAAGTTGAATGACATCCAAATCGGCTATAACCATGGGTGGTTTCGAAGCAGTCTTTTCATAATCATTGAACCACTCACAACGCAATCTTTTCGCTTCATCCCAGACTTCAAGAAGATCCTTATCATATTGGACAACAACCTTAGTATTTATAAATAAGAAAGAATTTGATGATAAGCATAAACAGACGAAATTAAACAGAAGCAGGTGGATTCTATATACGTTGCACATATGTACATTTGTACTACGTTAAATGGATAAAATCAGATCATATTTAGAAGATCTTTGAATATGTATAAAAGTGAATTAATGAATAAAAGAAAGGTTTGTCATTGACTACTAAGTACTACTATTCATTTTTATTAAAACCAGATTATTCATATAATATACATGTAACATAGGCGACTGCCTAAGGCCCCGGCACTGCATAGAAGCCACGCGTGCGAATTCAAATTACTTTCTAGATCTACTTCTTAGATGTAATTTAACTTTTCATATTCATATTCATTTCATTCTTCTTATTGTATGTTAGAGAAATAATTGCAAAAAATACCTTTACTATCTTTGTTCTATTAGTTCGTAAATCTACTAAATCTGCAGTAAAAATGGATCATAATAATACATTATAATGAATAACATTCTAAGGGTTATTGAAAATATTCAGAGAAAACAAATTGGATTTATTAGATAAGATGAGTTCATATTTAGAAGATCTTTGAATTAGTCTACAGATGTATCAATGAATAAAAGAAATTGCAAAATGTATTAGTATTAGAACCAGATTGTTCATATAGGCATATGGCGCTGGGCTAGACACTTCACGTTCCATGTGAAAATAAATAAAAGTCAATTACTAAGTATTATTATACATATTCTAGATATTTATATTAAGGCAGTAATTTGCTGAAAGTTCTCTCATTTTTTCATTGTTCTACTACTTCTTAGATGTAACTTAGCTTTCAACGAGATCTTGGGTCTTCGAAAATATTGACAGATTGGATCTAAATGCATATGTGAGATAGATAAGATCTTAATGAATGATAGAATTATAGTCATATAAATCTCATCACTTTAATTAGGACCGAGTATATTTATATAGACAATGTGTGCAGCTACATATGGGTTTTGGGAAGCCTAGAAACCTCGCATTACACCCACATATAAATAAATCATAGTTAATTGATTTCATCATTTTCTTTACAATTCTTAGTTAAGATAATATTTGCACAAATTTCTTTTGTTTTCTTTCTTGTACTACTTCTTAGATCTAACTTAATTTCAAACGAAACCTTGGATCTTCGAAAATATTGATAGATCACGCTGCAGTTATGTGCATGTGAAAATGTGTTAGTAAATGAGGAATAACATTCCAAGGTTAATTGAAGATATTGGGTATAGTGGTGCGTTTTGTGCTTTGCATTGCCTAGGGGCCTCACATAGCTGGCCTCATTATCATCATCATCATCATCATCATGATGATTTGGTTAACTTTTTCATTTCTCTTTTGGTTTGGTGGATTTTCATTTTGTTTTACCATAATTACACTGCAGCTCAGTAATAGTTGTTGTTGCTACTGATGAGATTCCTGCAGCTATATACATATACTTATACTCTATAGAGATTTAGCCATGTCATGGGAATGTGGTTTTGAGCGCTAAAAATTCATTTTTTTTTTTTTTTTTTTTTTTTTGAACTTATGATCTTTCAACTAACAACTTTTCTCAAATCAATCTTTCGAAGATTATTTGTTATTATAAGTTTCGTTAGTTCATTTAGTGAATGAATGAATATTCAATTACTCATTTATTTAGTTCTCTATGTAACACAGTATTTCGTTCACTTACCGTATTCTCATAAAATTGGCCATTAAGATCGGGTTTAGTACCACAACGTGAATACGATATTCGAAATGAAAAGAATGTTTTACCCGTTGATGGTGGTACATATACACAACGTGGATCGCTATGTTGTCCTTTTATGTGAATAAATATAAATCAAATAAAATGAAATTTAGAAAATTAATATAATCATAATAATAAAAGAACTTTGTACTTTCTTACCTTTTGAGCTGACAATCCCTTCGAATGGATGAGAGAACGTCAAATGTACATCCATGTGATCCTTACCGCACATGACCTCAAGTGAAACTATGTTTGGCATGCCATCAGGCCGCTCCATAGGCCATAATTCATTACCAGCTAAGACTAAACTAAACTGAAAATATAAAAAAAAAAAAAAAAAATCAATAAAATTTCTATTCAACGCCATAATGATGGAATTCAGATGAAATCATTTAGAATACAAAATTAAAGCAACATAAATATACATATATCATATAAATAAATAGTATAAAAAAATAGAATATCAATGAATCAAACAAAATACATATAATCTAACATTTGAAATCTTTATCAGATGTATGATGAAGGACTTAATATAAACTAAAGATACATTTTTATGATATCCATATAATCCCAAGATATTCTAGCAAGCTTTAACTAGAAATCAAGAATTCAATTTGATTGTAAACGAAGTGAGCAGATAATGTGACATCATGATAAACTATTGGTGAGCTAAGTATTTAGAAAATCGACTAAATTAACCGAGATACTTAAATGACTGATCTAAGTAATTAATAAACATCAAGTTAATAGCAGAATTATTGATCGACAAAACGCATAGACATAAATAAAAACTACTGGAAATAATATATACTAATAATATATAATGTATCCCTACATTTGAAGTGTGGATGATTTCCATGGACATCATGCACATTGTTATCTAAAGATTATATAATAATCAATGTCATTTCTGAAGAAATCTGAGGTTTTTATACTTATAACTTCATCTTTTTATATATAAAACAAAGTCGTGTGTGTTAGACCATTTATAACTCAAGAACGGCTGGACCAATTTTAATGATATATGATTTTTTGGATTCATTTCCGACCCGAATAGTAGAACATTATAAATATAAAAATCCAGCAGGAATCTATAAAAAACTACAAATAGGTTAAGTTTCAACTATAGCTTTGTAACTTAGAGCAATTCATTAGTTTTGAAAATTGTCTTCGTAGCATGACCTAGCATAAGTCATATACAAAGTAGATCAGCGATCGGACCTCAAAGAGAAGAAGTGAAGAAATACATAAGCAAAATAAAAATAATACAAAGGTTGACGTTCAATTTGAATGTTTTGTACGAGTGTTATTAATAAATCTTATTGTGCTAGTATTATTTCATATTTTCTGTTGTTGGCATATTATATATCTCGCACCTAACAATAAAATGAAAAATGTCGTATGTGCAATCAAACCTTAATAAAATGAATATTATAAAAACTTAATTTAATTCAGCCACTTAGTTAAGACAAGATTCCTTAATTCTGAGGCGGTACGAAGTGCGCCGGGTCACCTATTAGGCACATATAGATGAGATTATTTTCTCCAATTTCATTTCCGAAATTCTAGTAACATTGTCAAGAGATTTAATTCAGAGTTTGGATAACGTTCTTCATAATAAAGCTCAACACTGCCACAGAAGAGATTCCTCTCTTCTTCATCTGATAAGTTTATACAAAAATGAATATATGTATGCATGGTTCTCCCAGTCTTCTAGCATGTTCACCTATAAGACAGCACCCTTTAATAACCCCTTTAGTGCATACTAAAGCAGTATACTAAAGCATCATACGTAGAATTTATTTACAGAGAATCACGAATGTCAATGGATTTGAATGTTTTGTACGAGTGTTATTAATAAATCTTATTGTGCTAGTATTATTTCATATTTTCTGTTGTTGGCATATTATATATCTCGCACCTAACAATAAAATGAAAAATGTCGTATGTGCAATCAAACCTTAATAAAATGAATATTATAAAAACTTAATTTAATTCAGCCACTTAGTTAAGACAAGATTCCTTAATTCTGAGGCGGTACGAAGTGCGCCGGGTCACCTATTAGGCACATATAGATGAGATTATTTTCTCCAATTTCATTTCCGAAATTCTAGTAACATTGTCAAGAGATTTAATTCAGAGTTTGGATAACGTTCTTCATAATAAAGCTCAACACTGCCACAGAAGAGATTCCTCTCTTCTTCATCTGATAAGTTTATACAAAAATGAATATATGTATGCATGGTTCTCCCAGTCTTCTAGCATGTTCACCTATAAGACAGCACCCTTTAATAACCCCTTTAGTGCATACTAAAGCAGTATACTAAAGCATCATACGTAGAATTTATTTACAGAGAATCACGAATGTCAATGGAAAAGCAACTTGGCATTTACAGTGCCGCATTTGCATTTTAAACAGCAATTTTTTTTTTTTTGGCTATACTATATACAAATTCAACGTAGTGGTAAACTGTGAGAAAAATTTGAAATTGAAAATTTGTGAAAAATATAATAAATGACTCAGAACAATTTGTGTATGCAAACAGTTCTTGCAGCTTCCTATTTTATTCTCGCTACATATTTTATTAAAATTTTAACAAAAATTTTGCAATTTGAAATTTGCTTAAAATTGTTTTGTGCCACCATCAATGGCCAATGATGTCGTTCAAGAAAAAAGAAGAGGAACACAGTCAAGAATGACTAAATCGGAGAACATGACCATATAAATGGCAACACCCATGCAGAGTGACCATCACATGATGCGACAATTCTGTGAAATACAGCATCATCTCACTGCAAACAGCCAAAAATATTCCATTTATTTTGGAGTCTACATCCATTTGCCTACAAATTTATTTTGAAGTTTATTTTAATAGTTTATGACAAAAAATTATTTTCGGAAAAGAATGCTTATTAGATTGTGATTATCCCATTACCGCTTTTCAATTCGAATATGTATAGGCAAATATCTCATTCAAGTAAAACCATCTTTCCAATCCCCATTTAAAAGTTGACCTTATCTTTGCAGTTCGCCTATCTTCATTTAACTTCTCATTAATATACATATTTGGCTTCCATAAGTAAATGCATTTCATTAAATTGTTAACTTCAACAACATTAAATAACTAACTTTTTTTGTAACATATTTTTAATTATGTGAAATCTTTCTCCACTATTCCCTGTCGTTAACTGTGGACGTAGACATCCTCTATCTTCATTATTTCTATCTATCTAAGGTTATTGTACTACTACTACAATTTTCCTTATGTTTTGTTCCCAGCGACTTCTGTGAAACTTTTTGATATAATGCCGACAATAGTGATAGAGACGGAGATGGAGATGATGAAGATGGGCTCCATGTTCTTAGATTCTGTGTTAATTAGAAGAATTCCCAAAGTTCTCTTTACTTGTAAGTATTGTAGCAAACGAAGGAATAAACTGTGTACAATAAAATGAAAATGATGAAAAATAGAACGCGATATAAGAAGCTAGAAAGAAGATATAAATGAAAGACGAACGAACGAACGAACAAATGAAAGAATGTATTTTGCATTCTGTTGGCAATTTGTACCGCTGGACTTCTCCGCACAGTACAAAAACAAAAAAAAAAAACAAACAAAAAATTATATAAATTATTGTACGATAATGTGAAACATGAACATATCTTAATACTATATTGTAATAACATTGGTTCCACCGAAGATTGCATGCCTTTCACATAGCACTTAGCTGATATACTTAGAGACATAGGTTTTTCGGAATGTTTTCTCACAAGTTTTTTTTTTTCCAAATTATCATTACACAGAAGAAATTTATTTATATGTAGTGAAAAGAGAAATATTTTTTTTTTTATATATAAAAAAAAATAGAAGAAAATTTGATTTCATTAGAATAAATAATAATAATACATTGACCGGTTATCTTTTTTTTATCCAAATTTCAATTCAATATCTCAGAAATCACAAATAAAAATAGGAGAGTAAACATTGAAACTTTCTTTTCTCATTACACCTTGAGTATTTAATGATATCCATTATAATTTTTTTTAAATTTCAAGACAATATTTTAACAGCTTATTAGCCACAATCAAAAATTAAGAGAAATTTTACATTTGACATGAAGTTTGTAACACACAGAAGGAGACATCGGAGACCCCATAAAGTATACTTATGTATTCTTGATTAGCGCGACAAGACGCGTTGAAGAACCCTTAAGCTAGACTTTAAGCTGCTTTTAAAAGTACAAAGAATTAAACTACATCCATGACATTCCATGTTAGCATCAATGGAATATTTCTGAATGTGTTGGTGGAAGAAAAAAATTAAAAAAATTTGTAATAGAGATATGGGCATTTTGAGTTTGTTATCTCAATCTTGTACATCATGGTGCTGGCAGAATTTTTCAATTTTTTACTTGCGGATTTCTGCCTTTTTTCCAGCCCAATGAATATGACAAAAACACATATACTACACTCGAAGAAATTACCACCAATATCCCATACAAATAGTCAGACCATAGTGTCCGGAATGAGGGTACCAAAACTATTGCCAGCATAAGGGTGAAGCCATGTCCGTTTGTCTGTGTGTATGTATGCAAACTAGTCCCTCAGTTTTTCAGCTGTAGAGTTTTTTTTTTCACTATACGCAGGACATTTGTCGGAATCAGCCGAATTGGATCACAAGAAGGGGAACTCTCATACAAACCTGGATCCAAATTCATGTTTTTATTAGAAAAACTTTTTTGTTTGCTTTTTGTTTGCAGACCATAGGAGTGGTGTGAAGAGTATTCCAAATTAGGATGAATTGTATTAAATCTTTTATATCTTTTCTTTATTTATTTATCATAATTAAATTTAATATATAATACTAAACTTAATACTAATTTTAACGAGTGACTAGCTGCTGGGGTCTACGACTCTCGATTTAATGATAATTTATTAAAGATTTAATGTTCAGTAATTAAATTTTATATTTTTTAAAAAAAGTTAGTTTTAGTATAAAAGAATTTTCAATTAATTGAAGAATTGTCCCTTAATTTCCAAAAGATAGAGATGTCTTAATGAAAACTGATGGATGAACATTGCTACTATACCAATTCTCCATATGGTAGTGCACAACTATTATTATATAAATTATATAGACCCTCCAACATACAAATATACATCCATATATCTTTTTGGAATAAGTTACAAACATCACTTGCAAATTAATATACTACAAACATAAATACCATTTATAGAGAATAATGTGTAACATTGAAAATAAGAAAAGAAAAATGAAATTTGCCTTCAAAGTGAACCTTTGGCAAATTTCTTCTTGGATGCTGTTCAAGACCAAGATCAACCAATTTACTACAGATGGAAAAACTAACAGAGAGACAGGACAACTGGCAGGCAAACAGATATACAGACATATAGATAAGGTTAATTTCTTCTACTACTACTACTACTACTTACTTGTATTAATTTATAATTGTAAATTAAAGACTAAAGAAATTCAAGTTGAAGTTGTATGTAGCATCATTGACATACGTATGTACTTAGTATGTACATATGTATATACAATATAGACTTCTTCTTCTTCTTCGAGAATGATATCTCTCGGTGAGTGTTGTACGTTAGTCTCTTGGAGTTGCATTTTTGTGCTAATTGCGTTGCATGTTAAAACTATTCTTGCATTCCTATGTTTCTCCATTTGTCGGACGGTCGGTCGGTCGGTCGGTCGGTCTATCAATCTGACAGATAGTCTGTCAGTACATATGTCTTTCCATTTGTCGATCTGCCGTTTTGTCAGTTTGTCTAGTATATGCTGACTTTCAACTTACAAGTGCGCTAATTACAAGCTATCAACAACATCAGCAGCAGCAGCAGCAATAATAATAATAAATGTATATGGTTTGCATTTGTTTCTTTACTTCAATAATGTTGATGTTGATGTTGCCCCTGATGATAGTTTTCTAAAAAAATTTCCAAAAAAAATATTTGCAACAAATAAATAAGGAAAATTTATATAAAAACTTTTATATAGATATTTTCACAGGTGTTTGTGTGTGTGTGTGTGTGTGTGTGATTGTGAGTGTGTGTTTGTGTGTATGTATATCTATCACATTCAGTTTCAGAGTGAAAGTAAGTGAAAGTGCTGTTGTGTGTTGCAAATATTTCAATCTAAAATTGCAACTGAACAATGATAAATACGTAGATGGCTGGTTGATTGGATGCATGCATTCATAGTACATCAGCAGAGTGGACAATTTAAAAGTACATACGTACTTATAATAATTATTGTATTAAAAGAAAAGTATCCATTAATTCACTAATTGATAATAAAAAAAAAAGAAAAGATTGAGAAAGAATTCTGGCATGCAATTCCATAAACTACAATATTTACTTATAAAAAAGAATTAATTGTGAATAACAGTGGGAAATTTTGACTAGTCATTTGATTGGTCAAAATAGAATTTCGGATACAATTAAGAATCAACATAACTGGCCACTGTTGACCCTTTGTCCTATTGCCTTGTATGGAACTTTTATTGTTGTCGATTACAATTATTTTTTTTTTTTATTTCGATTTGCAATTATCTTTTTGTACTAAAATTTACCAAGTTACCGTTAGGAAAATTCATTTATGCTTATTAAATTGTGTAGCCTTTTATCTCTCGACATTGAGGTTTGCTTGAAAAAAAAAAATTTAAATCTCAAATTATGTATTTTATTTATAATGGTTGCTTGTAACCATTACATACTCTTAAAATCACAAAAGAGCAACTTTGTTTAAATCGGAAAATTTCACTTGATTTATACAACTTTTACTTATTTTAAGCTTCGCTTCTATTGCATTGCATTGCATCGCTTGAATTAAAACAAAAAAAAAAAAAAAAAATGATAAATAATAAAAGAAATTATATGAAATAAAACCAAAAGAAGAAGTGTTGATTATTCCATATTCCAAATGGTTGCAAGTTGATCCATTTGGTCAAATGGCTTATACCATAAGTTGTACCATCATTATTATTATAAATATTCAATGCAATCAATCATCATCATCATCAACAACAAAGAAAAATCAATCAAATACATACTATAAACAAATTATACGATACAATTAAAACTCAATACAATTTTTAAAAATTAAAGTCATGCAACAAAATGATAAATGTTGAGACTACAGATTGATATAAAAAAAAATATAAAAAAATACTAACTTTGGCTATGCCGAAGTTGTAATACTCTTCACGCCCATTGTTAGTAGTCTGAGGGTCTTGAAATTTATAAGGTTGGTGGATACGGGTCAGAAACTTATGGTGTCCCAAAAAGATTTTCTAATAAGTTCATGAAATTGGATCCAGGTTTGTATGGGGGTAAACCACCTAGTGGTCCGAGGGTCTTATATAATTTATATGGTTGGTGAATATACAACATCAGGAACTTATATTGACCAAATTTCAGTTCCATAGTACAAATAAGTTATTGAATGATGGAATTCCTTCTATGCTCAAAAGAACTTGCAAGATTTTCTAACAAACGAATGTATTCTAAACTTATAAATGCAAGTAACTATAATAAAATCATAGACTTTGTTTGTGAGCATGTTTCTTTGTGCGCGCATCGCATGAAAGCCTCTCAAGTGATTCAAAATTGAATTACTGAAAGATAAGAAGCTTTATTGTGAGTACCATATAGCGATTATTTAATCAAAATCGACTTACAGAATCAATCAAAATTGACATATAAAGTTTAGAGACATATTTTAAAATCAACGATGTAGTTTTTGTCAAATATCTATTTTGAATTGTTAATCATCAATAAAATAAAATTTGTATATATTTTTTTCTTCTATTATTCCTGTGCAAAGTGGCATCGCTTAGAAACTCAATTTAAATTCAATCTAAATTTGTTATAACAAGTATTTGACCTTGATTTGTTCAATGTTGTCATGTTCAACTCATATCAAATGACATGCTACATTTTTTGCATTCAATATCAATCAATTAATCAGTAATTGTATCTATCTTCCCCTACTACATAATACTAAGTACGTGTATCATTGATTCGATAACAATGTTTGCTAATAATAATAACTCTTTACTCATTCATTTAACCAACCATTCAACCATTCATTTCTATATTCTTCTTTTCTATCATTTTCCATATCAATGTTCCTTTAATATCTATCATACTGTTGATGTTGTTTGTTTGTTTGTTGCTTCTTTGCATTTTACAATATATTAAATTACTTTATTTATTCTAATTAGTTTAAGGCCTTCAGGCAGGTCAATATATGTAAGTATGTATGTACTCGTATGTATGAATGTATATGAGTCGATCGGAATAAAAGTAGGTAGTCATGCAGGCAGAAAATGACAACGACGACGTCGACGACGACTTTTTAACTCGTTCTCATACTTTCATGAATGGTTTGGATCAAGAGGCAAAGGGGATGAGGCAAGGCATGTTTTCTTTTCGGCTTTATTGGTATCAAAACATGTTGTCAAGAAAAACGAAATGTGGTCAAGAGTGTGAGAGAGCACTAAACGGGAAAGCAAATTCCACTATAGGTACATACATACGTAGACATACATACTTATTATATTGTCTTTGGATGGTATAATAGATACTCTGCACTTTTATAAAATTTCTGGTTATCAAATTCTATAAATTAAAAAAAAAAAAAAAATATCAATAATTTGACATATTTCGTAACACATCCACATTCTGTGGGAGTAAATGACAGATAGATCTGCTGAAAAAACTTGGAAAAAGTTTAGACTTGTGTGGTGGTTCAAGTGTGTCAGATTTATATTAGTTTATGTTTTTCCAGAAGGATAGTGTGATACATTTATTTCAATGATTTCGTAATATTTTGATACCTTTTTTGTAGAACGATGATTTAAGTTTGGTGTCAATGATTGGGTTGGTTGAAGTGAATGTCTTATGTATGCATAAAAGAGACCCATAAGAAACTTAATACATCACATCAAAACATCTTTGATAGGCATCCCGAATATGTCTGACACACATCCATTTCCGTAGAAAAGATATTTGCAAATAATTTATAGTAGCCGGGAATCTGATCTGGAGATTCCCCATTGAATTGTGAATGCTATTCATGCTTAAATTTGTTCTATTTCAGCAAAGTCAGCCAATGATTTAGGACACGTTGAATTGTTTTGATGATAATTCTCTAGTTTTTTGTATATCATCTTAACTTATTGAGCAAATACAATAATTGCTTAAAATAGATGTATACTCGTTTCATACAATAGTTGAAGTGATCTTTCATATCAAACTGATAATTTATATAATAACAATAATATATATAATTTATAACGTTTTACCTTATTTCCATCTTTTAAAAATGTTCATTCTTCATAAGTATAGGGTATTCATATATGTACAATACATTGTACATATGTCCGTTTTGGAAGCTTTTAGCCTTAAGCCTCAATAGTTGAAGATATTGAAGAAACATGCAGACACATGAAAAATTTAACTCAACTTCTTTCGAAGATACTTACGTGTACTATTGACTAGACGAAGACTAATATTATAGTGGAAGAGATGAAAGAAGATTTCAAACTGAGTTGACTAATAGTAGTAGCTCAAAGAGTTTCTAAATGTTGATAATTACTACTTCTATTAATGCTTCTAGCATTATTGTTGTTGTTACTGTTGTCGAATGTTATTACTGGAATATCTTATTGTCATTATTATCTGTAAGGCTATTCAAGAAAGGGGGAAAAAAGCGCAAAAATCCCCTTCTTTGAATTACTTAAATAAAATGCATTTAACTAAACTTTAGATACTCGTACTTTCTTACCATCTAAATACTTAGTATTGTATTGTATTGTATTGTATTGTATTGTATTGTAATGCATAGTAATATATTTTACACTCTCATGCACGCATTCACTTTCTGACATTTAACTATGTATGTAGGTGCATTTCAACAATAATCTTTTAAACATGCACATCCACATCCACAGCTTCATTTATTTCCATGTCCATGTTCACGTCCATAGTCTCCATCCGTTGTTATGCCTAACATACAATACATTCATGTTTGACAACTAACCATCCAACCAACCAAGTGACCAATCCGTCCAGCTTGTCACACTCGTTTTCTTTTTAAAACAAATTAACATACTCTACACACTTGCCTTGGCCAATTCCAATTCGAAATTCTTATGTATCAATTGGGCAACTTTACATGTTGTTGGCAATAGTATTTTAACATAAGTATATACAATACTTAGTAGAAGTTTGAAGTTGCTGACAGGAAATACTTGTACTGAATGTTGGACTCAACTTAATACTACAATACTGCAATTCAACAAAAGTAGATTGAAATAGTAATGTGGTGTAGACTTAATCTGACTAAGACTGGCTTTTTGAGTATTAGACTATTATAAACATTTGTATTATATTGTAGATGCCAGCCTAGGTGTTGGTGTTGGAGTTGCTCTTGCCACAGCTGCATTAACTTTGGTTATTTTTTTATAAATAGATTTGTTATACTCGTATTTTCCTTTCATTATTTACTATAATTATTTATTTTTTTTTTTTTATCATTGTTAAGATTGTTAGCACTATAGTAAATTTTTCCAATATAAAATACATTTATGTTGTATATTTAATTGAAGATATTTCTCTTGTTGTCCGATTTATTGTAGTTATGTACTTTATATAGATGTCACATTTATTTTGATCTAAAACGTATGTATAACATAGAAATACAGATATGTAATTAAATAAAAGCGAATTTTATACTAAAACTGAACTGAATTTAATCTAAAAAGTTTGTAAAAATGAAGAAAGAAGAAGAAGGACTTGGTCCTTGGAAGTGCGTAGTGCCATTACCGGGAGTCTGCGAAACAATTTTGGTATTTGACTTTACACATAAGCCGTTAAACTCTTTGGATTAGGATGAGATCTAAGAGAAGTACAATTGATCTAGAAAGAATCAGTGGGCTATATAAATTTAAGAACTGCTCCTCTAGTAGATCTCAAAGATTCATATACCTATTTTCGATTCCAACGACGAAGTAAATCTCTTTGTTTATATTTTGTTTGCCTCAACTTTATTCTTATTACATTCGACTAATCATTTATGCATTAGAGGAAATCATAAATGATTCGTTATTGTTATATTTATACGTAATTAGTATATGCCTACATATATGAGGAATACTTAACGAGTGGATCTATACTGTTTTTTATACTCTTCACACAGTGAATGTTACAATATTAAAAGTTAAGTTTGTCATGACGTTTGTAACATACAAAAGGAGACCCCATAAGTATAAATGTAGTCATGTCCGTCTGTATGTACGCAAACTAGTAACTCCGTTTTTGAGCTAGAGAGCTGACATTTTGCACGAACCTTTTTCTTACCATATGCAGTACATTTGTCGGAATCAGCCGAAACGGACCATCTTACAAACCTGAATCCAAATTAAAGTTCCTATTAGAAAAACTTGTTTGTATATCCATCAATCATGAAAATTCCAAAACCATTGGTCCACAAGGGGGGTTACCACATATACAAACCTGTTAATTTCCTTATTAGAGAAACTTTTGGTTTTTTTTTGTACAATCGACTTGAATCGAATTTGGAAACTATAAGTGTCTGAGCCATATCCACCAATCATCTAAATTTCAAGACCTTCGGAAAACTAGGAGGAGCGTGAAGAGTATTACAACTTCAGCATAGCCAAATTCTTTTTATTCAATGAATAAAATTTATACTGCGAAAAAGACTGTTTTTCAAAAATCGATTTACTGCTTTTTAATAAATTTTAGATGAAATGTACTGTATTTTGTCCGAAAAAATATCTGACCGTTAAGTACACTAGTAATAAAAAAAAAAATAACAGTCTTCTACATAAAAACGACAAACACCTGTGTAGCGTGCCGATGTCTGTAGATATACTACTACATGCAGGCCTGACCTTTTTATACTCTTCACGAAGTGTATAGTATTATAAGTTTATCATGAAGTTTGTAACAAACAGAAGGAAACATCGGATGAAGTACATGTATATAAATTCTTGATCAGCGCGATGAGACGAGTTGATTTAGACATGTCTGTCTGTTCGTTCGTATATATGTATGCAAACTAGTCCCTCAGTTTTGGGGTTGGAGAAATTTTGCACGGAGCTTGCTTTTCACCATACGCAGTACATATGTCGGAATCAGCCGAATCGGATCCCCATACAATATTAGATCCCAATTCATGTTCTTATTAGAAACACTTTTTTATTTTTCATACTATCGACTTGATATTTGGACACTATATGTAACTGATACATATCTACTAGCCATGAAAATTTCAAGACCCTCGGACCACCATACAAAACATGAACTTAGAACAATAATCAGAAGATATAAAAGATGCGTGAAGAGTATTAAAACTTCGGCATAGCCAAAGTTAATATTATTTTTTCTGGGTATTATTATTATTATTATTGTTTGTTTTTACTTTTCATGATGACATGTATGTTTTTTATTATTCTAATCAAAACAAAATTTCAAAACAAAAAAAGCTAAAGCGAAAGCTTTTCTATTCGTTTGTGTGCCAGAGAGTTTCAATAGAGCAATCAAATTCAGTGGGTATACGAGAATAATAATAAGTTAAGTGCTTTCGACGAGTGATGACATAGCAAAATTACTCCCTTGATTCGATCGAAAGCAGCAGCTGCAACAACAGATAAAACTAAAAAGCTTTAAAAGGGAACCGAACATCGCTTTAAATATTCATTTAAGTGCGAATTTCCTAATCAGACGCAACGCGTTCCGCATAAAAGTTTATCAATATATAAATTAAAAAAAAAGATTTATTAATAGTAATCAATAAATAATGGAGCGTTGGAATAATCGAGTGGCTGTTGTTACTGGTGCCAGTTCGGGCATTGGATCTGCAACCTGTGTGGCTCTTGTGGGTAAGGGCATGATTGTTGCTGGATTGGCACGTCGTCAGGAGCGTTTAGATCAATTGAAAGCAAGTTTGCCTGCGGATCAACAAAAGCGTTTCCATGGCATCAAATGTGATGTCAGTGTAGAGGATGATATACTAAAGACATTTGCTTGGATCGATGAGCATTTGGGTGGTGTTGATGTACTCGTGAACAATGCCGGCATTGTACGTAAATCAAAGTTGACTGATGAAAATAATACAGCTGACCTAAAGGCAATACTCGATACAAATGTTCTGGGTGTTGCAATGTGTACACGTGAAGCTTACCGTATTATGAAGAAGCATTCCGTAAATGATGGTCATATTTTTATAGTAAATAGCATTGCCGGCCATCGCATACCCATAATACCCGGCGTCAGTCTTAATATGTATGCCCCATCAAAACATGCCATTACCGCATTAACTGAAGTATTACGCCAGGAATTCCTCATTGAAGGCACCAAAACTAAGATAACCGTAAGTGAAGAATGATTAAAATCTCAAAATTCTGTGAAATTTTCATTATTCCTTTGTATTGTATTCTATACTTTAAATTTCAGAGCATTAGTCCAGGTGCTGTTGATACAGAGATTTTTGAATCCACCTCACAAACACAAATAGACAAAGATAAATTACCAATGCTTCGCTCTGAACATATCGCAGATGCGATCGTCTATTGTATACAGACACCACCAATTGTGCAAATACATGAAATGATTATTAAGCCAATAGGCGAAGCATTTTAAATTAATTAAACTTGAACTTGAACACTTAGTACTCAACTCAAAATTATTTATTATAAAGAAAATTAAAACAATATAAAAATGTTAATTATTCTTTATTTAGATATTATAAAAATGGGGAATCGATTTAGGTAATAAAAAATAAATAGAACTGATTCAACCCCCTTTATAGAATTTTATTTAAAGAGAAGGGAGGAGAGGAGAGGAGGAAATAGTTAATATTTAATTTGTTTTAATTACATATTTTATTGAATACACGAGTAAAATGTTTTGTTTTATTCTCTTTTCCATTACACAAGCTCATACCAAAAGCTTAAAAATATTAAATATCAGAGAAAGCTTTAGGGTTACATTTCAAGCATAAAGTCAATTGAAAATATTAATATTGATTCTCGCGTTGATATAAATATTATGTCATATCTGATAGCTCAAAAATATAGCAAAGTTTTACCAATTGATTAAAATTTTAAATATAATAAAATAAAATTTATATAAAATATTTATGTGCTTTGCCACTCCCCGGATAAATTTCATCAAAATCGACTTTGCACGGGAATAATTAAAAAAATTATATAGTGACTCACAATTCAACAACAGATATTTAACAAAGACTACCTCATTGATTTTAAAATATATCTCTAAGCTTTTTATGCAATGATCCTCACTCTTTAGACGGGCTTTTCGACATATCTGTAAAGGATTCACGTTAATGCGAGTGAAGGTAGATTGAGTTTGGTGGGATTACGCCTCCCATACTCAATCTGGTTATAAATCCATTTGTCAACTTTTATCATTGACTTTCACTTCATAAAATAAAACCACTTGTTGGATTTACCTTGTCCTGGTAAGGCGGCTCAGTAAGTGTAAAGATACTGAATATAAGAGCAATCCAAATAGGACATATTTTATCAGTCCTATCCTTCATATTCTATTCTATCCTTTCCAATCCTATCATATACCTCATATTCAACTGTCCTTGGTCGCCTTCGATGTGCTTGCTACTGGCTCAAAAAAAAAAAAATGTATTTTATCCACCAATTTCGATCGATTTTGATGAAATAAACTTTATATTTTACTCACATTAAAGCTTCTTATCTTTCAGTAATTCAATTTTGAATCGAATGAGTGGCTTTTACGTGATACGCGCACAGAGAAACAAACAAATTGACAGACAGATAAAGTCTATATGTATAGATTGACACAATCTCTCTTCCATATTACAATGGATGTAAAGATTTTCTAGGGACAACCCAAGCAAGATTCTTTGAAAATTAAAAAAAAAAAAAAAAAAAAAAGAAGAAAACAATGGTCGATCTTGTCAGTATTCTGTAGTAGCTATGACCTATTTTGTAAGAAATAGAAAGTGAAAAGAAGCAAAAACGGCTTTTTAATCAATTTATTTATCAAGTCGAGTTAACATGCTTCTGATCTTGTCAGCATTTTTTTCATTAGGTTCTTTAAATGTCAGAAAATTAAAAGGAGAAAAGATAACTGTCCGTCCCATTTTGTCAGCATTCAGTGATCAGGATAAAGTCAAGTAAATCTGAACATATCGATGTTTGTATTTTCATAAGTATTGTAGTTCCGCTCCAAAAAATCAGAACTAGCAAATTTCTTGAACCATAATAATATTCATGTGTGTTTATTAAGTGAAACTTGGTTGACTAATATGGATCGGTTTATAATTCCAAATTACACAGTTTATAGGAAAGATCGTACTGCAAGTAGGGGAGGCGGCGTAGCTTTAGCAATAACTAATAATTTAAAACATAGAGAGGTTCCTATTGTTAATACGCATATAATTGAGAACGCAAAGTTCTATCAAAATATTTTCAATATACTTTCCAGGTGCATCGGCGAAATGTCTAGACAGTCCTTGCATTCTGGTAAATGAGAAGTCACACCATAGAAGCTTATTCAAGGCAGATTTGCTAAAGTTCTCACGAATAAACGGTCACATTTTTATTAGGTGGTGATTTCAATTGTAGGAATAGGCTATGGAACTGTAGTAGAGCAAACTGTTGGGTGAACATACTTTATGAAATGTCCTATATTGACAAATTTTCAGTACTGTACCCCAGGGACCCAACGTATATTCCATTTAGCTACAAGGCAAAATCCTCAACACTAGACCTCTTCATTTCAAACTGTCCAAACTTAATGTCTGAACCATTAGCCCTTAACGATCTCTCATCAGACCACCTTCCTGCTATCATCAAAGTTAATGCTAAACCATGTGTAATTGAAAATACTTTTCCAGTTTATTCTAGAGCTAATTGGACAATTTTCAAGGAAACCCTGAACCTTAACTTTATGCAAATGCGTTCTGATTTCATTGCTCCTCCTACTATAGAGCTGATAGATAAAATGGTTGACTTAATTAAAACGGAAGTAACTGCTGCACTTGAAATTGCAGTTCCGAGAAAATCATCTAAGCAACTCTGCAAAAATTTACCAAATCACATCTCTGAGCTTATTAAAATAAAAAATATAGTTAATAGACGTTGGATAAGAACAAGGCAACCTATGTATAAAGCTCAGTTAAGTCACCTTAAATATCAAATAAGATGTCAAATCTTTGCTCATAACAATACTACTTGGAACAAAAAGCTTGCGAACCTAGATACAAATTCCAAAAGTTTCTAGCAAATAACCAAATTAACTAAAAACAAAAATATCTTTATTCCAAGCTTTCAATATAATGATAAAACGTATTCTACTCGACAAGAGAAAGCCAATTTACTTGCAGAAATATTTCAAGAAAAACACAAACTTACGGAATCTCTTTCAGACAGTGAATCCATTAGAAAGATCAAGAGTTCCATCAGTGATCTTGACAACCATCGTTCATTTGATGTGCCTATCAACTGATGATATTAAGAGTATTATCTGTATGCTTGAGACGAAGAAATCTCCAGGTCCGGACAATCTTCCCAATATATGTATAAAAAACCTTCCACTTAATGTCATCCGTTTTCTTGCTCTTATCTTTAATTATTCACTTCAAATTGGTTACTTTCCCCAATCGTGGAAAGTTGCCAAAATCATAGCCATTTCCAAACCTGTAAAACCACCAGTTTCACCTGAAAACTACCGCCCCATCAGCTTGTTATGCTGCTTTTCTTAATTATTTGAAAAAGTTTTGAAGATGAAACTTAACTCTCATCTCGAAACACATTCCATTATACCAGCATCTCAATTTGGCTTCAGGTCGCATTTAAGTTGCAGTAACCCTCTTCTTAAATTAAAAAAATGTATAAAACAAAATTTGCAAGACAAAAAATCGGTTGGATTGGTTGCCTTAGATATACAAGCAGCTTTCGATACAGTATGGCATGATGGTTTAATTCGTAAATTAATGGTTACGAATATTCCTGTCTACTTAACAAAAATCGTACAAAGTTTTGTTACAAACAGACACTTTTTTATTGAATTAAATGGCATTCAATCGGATTCTAAAACCATTAGTGCTGAGGTACCCCAAGGATCGGTCTTAGGACCGATATTATATAACCTATATATCTATGATGTACCTGTTTTTAACAAATGCACTGTTTCTATCTTTGCAGGCGATACTGCGCTTTATTGTGCAGGCACAAATTAAATAGATATACACAACACCCTCCAAAGCTCGTTGACTGAACTAAATTCATATTATATAAAATGGAAAATCATGCTAAATGTCAATAAGACTAATGCTATTTTCTTCACTAGAAAAAGGAAAAGTGCATTTTTACCAAATAGTAAACTAAACATCAACAATACTGACATCCCTTGGGTAAATAGCATACGATATCTTGGCCTACATTTAGATAGAAAACTTACATTTAATGTTCATATCGGAAAAACCCTGGATAAGGTTAATAAAACTATATGCACACTCTATCCGATTATAAATCTTAAATCAAAACTTTCACAGCATAATAAGCTCATTATCTTTAAATCAATATATAATCCCATTTTAATGTATAGTTCACAGGTCTGGGGTGATTGTGCTATAACACATATAAAAAAACTTCAAGTTTCACAGAATAAACTGCTTAAATTGTTACTTAATTTACCATACTACTATTCGACTAGTCAATTATATATATGTAATAGCCAATATACAAAACATTGAAGAAAAAATCTCTATTTATAACTCAACCTTTGATAATCGTAATTCAATTATATAGGGTCTATACTATGTATATAAGTTCGCGCATAATTGGTACTTATGTATATCTCTAGTCTATCATTAGAACTATCAAGTACCAATTAAATAGTCTAAGTTAGTTAAGTTAGTGTTAAGAGTCCTTATCTAAGGTTTTTTCCCATTTTTCCTTAGCATAAAATGTGTATAAAAATATATGTATTGTAAAAATGTTTCAGTAGCTAAGTAGATTAAAAACATGAAAACTAAACTCTGTAAAATAGGAAAGATAATTAATTATATATGCATTGTGTAAATTATGGGTTATTAATTAATGAATTGATAAAAAGTATTGTAGTTCTCGAGTAATAAAGTTAGAGAGAGACATCTAACTGATTCGATGTTCCGATATTCCTATCTTAAGTGGTCTCACAAAGTGACTTCAATCAGACATGTAGGATGGTGTCTTGCAATACTATGCAACAAAGCACAATAATACCCAAATTATTAGATACAGAATTGAATTATATACAACCTTCATTCCCTAAACTTATAATCGACTCACAATTTTGCTTTACTCATATCATATCATTTACATCGCCCCCAATAATTTGACAACTGGAAGATATAACCATTCTACAAACCTTGACCTAATACGACGTAATAACACATTTAAATGATTTAGAGAAGACAATAGTTCAATAAAATAATAATGATTTATGCAATTTTGAATATCTCCCTATGCTATAACTATGTATATATATATCTATATATATGGAGTATTTTTTATAAAATTTTGTATAAAAAGTATATTAGAAAATTGATAATCAACTTACCATTAATTGTAAGATAAATATACTGCTAAATCTAAGATCCCACAGTCTCGTCGGACCTTTTTGTGGGCTCCACATATTGGAGCGTTGTGCTGTGACGCTTAAATCTGTAAAAAACAAAAATGAAATCAATGAATAAATTTTGTTTTTATTATTTTTTTATTAAAATTTTTTTTTTTTTTGTTTACTTTGTATTAATTAATTTTGACTTAGTTAAACAACAAATTCACTATAAAAAATAAATGCACTTAAGCTTTGTTGCTGGAATTAAAAAAAAAATAAATCATTTAATGTAAATGATTTAAGAAGATCTGAAGTGAATATAAGTCTCTATTGGGAGCAATCCATCAAAACCGTTAAGCCATAGAATAAAAAAGCGAAGCTATTACAAAGTAAATGTGCAATTGGCACACAAACATTGGAAAACAATTCTTTCTTTTTTCTTGTCTCAGAAGCATTTCCTCCTCAATAGAAACCAATCATCCATGTATCACAAGATACCATTTATGTAGACTGTAGATTGTTTTAATCTCAAATGCCTACAGACAAACCAAGTAGAAACTTTTAATTTATTTTCACCGCAGAATACCCTACACACAATAACACATTGTTCATTCAATCCATTTATATCACTTGGTTGATTCTTTATTGAGAATCATTATACTTAGACAGTAAGTATAACTAAGATATTTAATTTTATTTATAGAAAACTCTTATTGTACAATAGTTTAGAAGTTACTTATATCTCTTACTGATTAAAGATCTTAAATCAAGGTTTTATTTTTTTTTTTTTTTGTCGATATCGTTAAAATGTTGACACATATAAAAAATCATATTAATTATTCATTACAGGTTTCATCTACGTGTAATTGTCAAGCTTGCAACTTATCAAGTGATGAATTGAATGAATCTCCGTTAAATTAGTATATAAAGAAGGGCATCACAATATTGTGAAACGAAAGCAATAAATATGATGATGGTGATGGTGATGGTAATGATTAAGGAGCACTGACCACTGATGCTTGAACTGAATAACCATAGTAGTGATGAAGTGAAGGCGGCTATGAGTAATTGATGAAATGGGCGTTTGTTTCAGACAATGTATTGAAAATTGTAGGGGCATGTTAAGGTCTGAAAGATGTCTAAATGACAGGCACTTAAAGAGAAACACAGAAAGACAACGAAAGAATTACAACATGTTGAATCATTTCGAAATTTATGCCCCCACGCAGATGCGAAAGCAACTCTGTTATTTCAATTTCAATTGCTGTTTTCTAGTGTCTTATTGAGACTATTGTTTTTTACCAAACAAAGCTTGTGGCCAATGGACAGTATATAAAACTATAAAAGATTCCCATGTTTAAACGATTTATTTTTGGACAACTAAGTGATATCATAAAATGAAATATTCTAATGTTAAGAATATTTATATTGTAATTTGTAATTTTTATTTTCAAATCATTGGATATCTTGTGCACACATAACATCTATAATATTTTTTTATAAAAAAAGAGGTAGAAATATCTTTATGTATAAACAGGCAAAAATAAAACAATTCAACCCCATTTTCTCCTTTGTTTGTTAATCGATTTTCGTTTTTATTTTTTTGTTTGGCAAATATTGATGAGCTTTAGTGTTATCAATAACAGTCAAACAGTCATTTCTAATTAAAAGATTAAATTTATATGTACATAATGATGTAGAGCGAAAGAGACAAAAACCATTTGTTATATATGTACACCTTTTGATAGAAAGTGGGAGGAGGGATTTTTTATATTTTGTATATGCATTGCAAATATTCAAGGAATTTCAATCCATGGATATATCGTTTTGGACAGTCGAATTTCGACCAATGGATTAGTTATAATAAAATGGGAAGGTTCTTTGTCGGAACTTTTTCAAATAAAAAAAACTTTCAAACCATAAAATCTTTGCAAACTGAAATATTCTTTTCTGTACCTATATATTTCTAGACAATTTAACTCAGATGATTATCACTACAGTAACGCATCCGCTCGGTTTTGCACAGGAATGATAAAAACAATTATATTTATTTTAATGTTGTTAATGATTCACAATTGATTGATTTTAAAATATGTCTCTAAGCTATTATACGAGTATGCAAAATTTAATTCATCAATGCCGATGGTCTGATCCGCATCAAACTTAAGAGGAACACTTTACAGACAATGCTAAAGTTTTCCTGGGAATTTCATCAATATCGTTAAAGCGGTTTCGGAGTTCATAGGCAAAAGACACACAGACTTCAAAAAAGTAGGGGTATCTGTTTGACCCATATATATGTATGTATGTTCTCAAAAACTACTGATTCGTTTTGGATGGGTTTTTTGCTATTCGATTGCATATTTTTCAGAAAAGATTGTAGTGACTAGAAGAAACCAGAGCTACAGAAAACCATAGAAATATGTTAGTAAAATTTTTAATCGCTTCGATGTTGGGAAAACTATCACGTGGCAACACATAAAGATCTTGATTCTATCTTATTATTCGAATTTTCTAGTTTATAGAATTGTGAATTTGAAGTTTAGATAAAAAAAAATTTAATTAAATATTATTCATATATAATAAGCAAATTTTAACTTAAATTTGTGCTATGTGTAGTAATTAATTCCATGTTTTTCGTAATACTATGAAGAATGTTGCTGGCGTAATCATGGAGACCTATTGTGCTGATCCTATATGTGGATATGCCTTTGGTAGCCTAAAGTGTGCCTCATACATAAATCATAACAATCTAGGTTTTAAAATTATGTTCTATTATGTTCTGGGTTGTTATTGTAAGAAACTCGTTCGTGTATCTAACATGTAAGATACGTAAATTACATCATGTACTTCGTGTAATTCATATGAATTTGTAAGAAACCTGAAATTAAGATTTTTTTAAAATTAAATAAATTAAAATTTCATTATTTTCTATGTTTTATTGTAATAACTTGTATTAAATGTTAAGATCAACTTCTTTCATTTTGTCGCGATAAACGGGATGAAGATAATTTGCTGTCATTGTTACAATATTTAATACATTGCTTTTCTTTAATCAATATTTTAAAAATGGACGCTAATCGATTTGGCCATCGTTCAACAAACTCATCCATTTCTTTGCTGCATCAGCAACTGAAGAGGAGCTTTTTTGATAGAAATTCGTCAATGCAGCAACCGGATTAAGTACTTCAAGCAAATTTCTTACCGATGCGATGAAATCAAATATTATGTAAATATATTTTTAAGACCCAAGATGTAAAGAAGAAATTAAAAGATAACCCTCCCAATCAGTGACTCATTCAATTCGTGTCTCTTTGTTTAAATGTTGTGCGACTGAATCTTACGTGAGCGCACAAATTCACTTGAATTCATTTGGCATCGCATTCTATTTCACTCAATTCATTTTGAGAATTCTTAATTCGAAGGTCGTTTTTTTGCCTTCATGCAGACCTCCACTACAACATACGTATAATTTGTACATGAATTTTATCAGTAGAGATATAATATTGGTAATGTGAATAATATATATGTAGTTTGTAGTAATGTATATGAAATTTTGGTAATTGTTTGTAAGAAAATACAAAATAGAAATGTGCTATGAAAAATTTGTCAATATATTTTTTAATCAAACTGTAATCTAATCATCTGTTATACAAATTTATAAGGAGAATAAATATTGTTCTAAATTTTTTTTGGGTATTATATTTTTTTGATTCTTTTGCACTGAAAAACAGCAATAAGTTTTAACTAATCAAAATCTCAATAATTTCTAGAATTAAAACCCAAAAAAAAGAACCCTTTCGCCAAACTTAGTTTTGACTTAACAAACTTACTTATATTACAATGTCACTGTTGGTGCATCCACCATATAATCCAGTGTATATAGTTATAAGATTTGAAGGTTTGAATAGAAAACCTTTTGAATCCCGTATACAACTAAATCATCCTATAAAGAGCACATTGACTGAATACGCCAAATTGGTTGGAATTGAAGAAAATTTACTCCAGTTCCGTTTTCGCAGATTTGTATTAAAAGGTGATTATTCACCATTAATATATGGACTCAAAGATAAGGACATCATCAATGTAACTTTAAAGACAGGAACTTAAAATAAAAGGTAAGTACGTTTAATAGTAATGTAATAAAAATCTCATGTTAATCAAGTTAATCATTTTATTGATCATACGTGTATGTTTTTTTTTTCTTTTTGTTTTGGATTACAACAAAAATTTTACAGATACTTTAATGATGATATATATGTACTTATGTATGGCATAAAGTATCATTGTGATGTGTCTGGCGGAACTTCCTTAACTCCTTACTATAAATTATAAGCAAGTTGTGTAAAGTACCTTGATAAATGATTTGATGTGAGTTCTTAAAATTTTATTGTACATTTTTGGAAAAGATTTATGGATATTTTCAATATTATTAATAAATAATAGTTTGTTTGTGAGTTTTCTGTATATTTGCGAATATTGAATGTAAAGTTTTTAAAATTTAAAAATATAGAGGTCTCTGGAATCGAGTAGTCAGTCTAGTCTCATTTTGTTGATTTTTTTGTAGTTAAAATTATGATGGAGCAATTTGAAAAGTGGTTGCCATACAATTCATGTTTTGCCAAAGGCAAATACTTACGTATGTTTCAAATTGTGAGACAACAACAACAACCTACGTTGAGACTCAACAACAGCAACGAACGATACGATAGTCGATTCGAAAACTCAAGGGGGAAAAAGGCATAAAAAAAAGTCTCAAAGGAAGTTGATATGATGTTGTTGCCTCATGGGGAATTCATAAACATAAAACAAAAGAAAAACAACCGCAAAAATATTATTATTGGTCATCATAATAAAGATGTTGAAACTGTTGTTGTTGTTGTTGTTGTTGTTGTTGTTGGTCATTTTATCATGCATTTATATCCTTGAGGGGCTTAATTTACCAATAATAATTTGGAAAACGAAAAATAATATGCAAAAAATATCTTATTTGATCATATCTGAATTGTGGAGAAATTTAATTTACAGAAAACACAAAGGAAAAGGAAAAATACTGAAAAATGACTTTTAATACTATTATTATTGTGTTTTAGTCCTTCATTTTCAGCTTAGCCAAATTGAAATACGTGTATGTACTAGAATTGAAAAATATTGACTGACTTTTAGATAGGATAATCTGTGTTTTAAAAAAGAAATACATATGAAGAATTAACATGTATCTAATTGAAAATCCTTTAACTTTAGTTTTTTTTTTATTTTTTTTGAGATCATTTATTTAAAATTTCAATCAACCGTTAATAGAACGGCAGAGAGATTAAATTTAAGTTAACAAATATTAATTAGGAGTTAAGTGAAATTTAAATTGATTTCTAGATTATAAGCTGTTCATAAATAAATAAAATATATAAATTGATTTCCTTTAAGAATTCAGTAATCTATAGAATGATTATGTTGTATAAATGATTAGTAAGATTGCTAAGAAATTCTTCTTCTTGTGAATGTTGAGCATCAATCTAACTGACAGTGAAAGGTGCAGGAAGTGTATGGAAGATAGGGAAACCTTGGAGCATCTCCTATGTTTTTCCCGGCACTTACGAGAACTCGACAAAAATACCTAGGAGCTTCACAGTTTAGAGATCTAAGGAACCTTGGGTCTATGCGTGGCCTTTGCCAATGTTGGACATATCTAGTTATGGCACGATTAATCGAAAAATGTATATTAACGAATAAATTGAATTGAATTTTTTATTTCGATTTATGAAGAAAATACATCACTGATAAATTAATACAATTTCACAATTCACAAATAGATAATATTATGGCAGTGGTCACATACAACGGTCCTTACACGACACTTTTGTAAAAAAACCGACATTTTCCATGCTTTGCGCACAAACTAAACTTAGTTCGTGACAATACTGTAAATACACCTAAAGTTTACGAAGTTATTACAAAATGTAGAGAAATAGTAACTTAGTTTAAGCGGCATATTAAACCAAATGATAATTTGCAGCATTTACAATCTTCTGCTGGTATATCTGAAGGCAAATGCTAAAACTAATTTTGTACGTAAAAACAATATGAAATTCCATATACTCGTATTATATGCTGACCATTTCATAAAATTAATATCATACATCAGCCAAATTTTATTAAGCTTCTCCAACGCACCACCGATGAAAAAATAAAGAGGAAATTATCAAAATAATCACTTTATTGAGACCATTGGAAGCCATGATTATTCAAATAAAAGGAGAAAAATACGCTACATTAAGTCAAGTAATTCCACTATACACTCTCTTCAAAAAGTACTGTTTCTTAATATGAACTTCCGTATCATCGGAACGGCTTTTTTTCTAAAGTGAGTGCAACTGCCAAGGAAAAGCGATATATATGATAAACAAATAATGCATTTTTTGTCAAAATGTCAAATGCTTCATTACCATACTCAATAAAATATTCTCAATTTTGTACTGAGTAAAAAACTTATTTTTTTATTTAATGATAATTGAAATTTCAGCTAAAATAATCGATCCCTTTGATAAATCATATGATCATGGAATGTCTTTTCTCTCCTCGTCCTCTAGTTATAAATAATGATTGTAGATTAAGTTGTCTTTGGGGATTGTCTACCAATTATAAGAGGGTTGCTATTAATATTTCTGGCTGACATTTCCAAACGATAATTTTATTCATTTATAATCACAACTTCTTTAAAATATTTTTTTGAATTTCAGTGTGATTTGTATTGTTTACAGTAAATTTAAAAACTCATCTGTGCGAGTATTTGTCATGTCATTCGACAGGGATTATCAAAAAAAGGGTGCTTCGATAAACTTAATTCTTTATACAGTGATACAGCACCAGCCTACAGCACTGTAAAAAACTGATATAACGAATTCAATCGTGGTCGATGTTCGCTCCAGGACGAATTCTGTGAAGGTCGTCCAAAAGCAGAAAATATCGATACCGTGCCCAAATTGATTGACATACCGTGATCTTTGGCAAAGATTTGTTCGCGTTGAGTCCTGCATAATCTAACAAACGCTTAAAAGAAGGCTCGTAACGATTGGTGTGTATAAAATCTATACAGGTGACAAATCATATATATATCCATGCATATGAGACCCCAACAAAACAGCAATCGACTGTATAGGTCTTCAAAGACGAGGCTAATCGAACAAAAGTTGTTCGCGGAAGAAGATCATCAAAGCAAATGGTTGCCTGTTTTTTCAGCATTACTGGTCACGTGGCGATAGTGGCATTAGAGCAACGCAGGATGGTGATTCCTGAATGGTACACGACCATTTATTTGCCAGAAGTTATCGGAAAAATTCCAAAAAAGAAGAAAAAGAAGTGAATTATTCTTCAACAAAACAATGTGAGTTTCCACACAGTCAAAACATCGAATTGATAGATCAATCGTCATTATTTTAAAAAACAATAAAACCAATTTCGATCATAAATAATTGTGTTGTCATTATTAGGCCAGAAATAGAGCCAGCATTATAAATATCAACCCTCCCTATAGTGACTCAATAGAATCTGGATTATTGCACTATGGGGAATTTGACCATGTTTTCCAAAAATGTTCAAAAATAAATTATGATTATTGTCATTATATTAGAAAAACATTCAACTATATTGTTGAACAATACATGAAATCCTGATTAAATGCTTCTAAACAGAGATGTTGTTGATAGAAAAACTAGTACACAAAGACTAACTTTGGCTATGCCGAAATTGTAATACTTTGATGGATATGGGTCAGACAATTATAGTGTCCAAATTTAAAATTAATAGTACTTTTCACGCAATGAATATTATTGTATTATACGTTTGTAACACATAAATGGAGACATCGGAGACCCCATAAAGTATATACTTATGTATATTCTTGATCAGCGCGACAAGACAGACAGGCAAACGGACAGAAGGACATGGCTTAATCAACTCGTCACGTCGTCACAGCCCATTGAAAAGCCTAAGAGCATGAAAGTTAACATAAGTGAAATGACCATAATACCAATATAAATAAGTTTTAGTTCTATTTTTGATTACAGGTAACCTATTATTTCAACAAGTCTATGAGCAAAATAGATTATTGTTTTCGCAATTCAATCGATCTTTTATTGTAAAACTATAATTTAATTTAATAAAAAAAAAAAAAAAATATTAATTTATCTTAATAATTAATTTGTTTAATAGAAGTTAAATATTTTATTTATATTTTATATATTTATTTGAAACACATAATGTGTCTTAGATCAGTTCTGATATAAAAATGAACTAATAATCTAAATATTAAGCTACTAGTATAAGACATTAGTTAATTATAGAAGAGAAAGAAGTGTCTTTACTTATATGCCAGAAAAAGTGGTCAGATTCCTCATAGTGCATTGTTTTCAATGAGTTTCGGCCTAGATGAAAGAGTTGTCATGTTATTTTTTACTTAAACTTGGTCCATGTTTCCCTTGTAAAACACAAAAGACTGTTCTTCGCTCAAGAGCTTACATAAGTAGACCTGATTAATAAACAGTTTGACAGATGTAACAGGAATGCATTGAGAGATTTTCTTCTCCCTCATCTGCTTGGCAGTTGGGCATTTGTCATTGACCTTATACTTATGTGTTCACATATCCATCACAGGCTCTAATTAAAATCTTTTCTAAGTTTGGCATCTACGAAATGATACAAGAAACTTATTTTGTCCCTTAGTTTTTGTAAAACCTTCTAAATTTTAAAATAAAGATTTTGTTAAAGATTATAAGTAGTAGCTTCTAAGCATATAGCATGATAATTTACATGGGTGAAACTTCTATTTCATAAAGTTATTCCACAAATTGTTTAATTTCTGTTTAAATTAAATCAAGTAAGAAATTTTTTTTTGGTAAAATCAATAGAATGTTTTTTTTTTTTTTAAGTAATTTCATTACATCGCTTTCACCTTAAATTCATTCATTCATTGTCAATATTATTATTATTACTTTTATTATTATTACGCATACGCAATATATGAGTTTTGTTTTTTTTTTTCATTAATGTATTGTCTTTTATTTACTTGACTCATCTGATCTTATCTTATCTCAACTCATCCATCACTTTAGAACTTTCACCAAGAATAACAAAAGATTATTGTAAACGTAAATATTTAACAAGCAATTTCAATAAAAACAATTGGAAGTCATAAGAAATGTTAACAAATAAAAGAAATTCAAAACAAATCAAGGTAATAACAACAATAATAATAATAATAATAACAAATAAAACAGATTGAAAGATTAAAGTTAATTGTGACAGGTGAAATTTTAATGAGTGCGAAATAAAGAAATTTCTAAAAACAATTAATTTTTCTTTTTGCTTATAAATCCAATAAATATTTATAAAAGAAAGGTTTGAATGTTTTTTCTTTTTGTTTTTGTTTTAGATAAAATATTGCTTATTTTTTTTTTTTTTTTTTTATGCCAACAAGTTCAAAAGATAAAAATAAAACAATAAATATGAAAACAATGGTCTATGAATCTGATCACTTAACCGACATTTGATTCATTTTTATGATGCAATGTAACAATAAACTAATTTGTAGATACACGTATTTAAAAAGAAATCTACTTAGTATAAAAAAAAGCATTTTATATGTCATATACTTTTATTGTATGTATATCATAAACAATACAAAATGATATTATTTTGTAAAAACATGCAGACATAAGTTGATTTTCAGACTTCATTTGAATCTGTTTGATTTCTAACAAAGCATATAAAGAGACCCCATTCTAAAATTAAACTAGTATATACTTATACTTATTTAAGATTGCAAAGAGAATTATATTATACAATACTAACCCTAATCCTGAAGTCATTTTATGTTTTCATTTCTATGGATATTATTGTTTTATTGTTAAATGTTGAATATTATAAACTTTGCTTTGCCTACACCCCGGCATAATTTTATCAAAATTGGCTTAACACGGGAATGATAAAAAGAATGATATTTTTTTTATTTTATTGTGACTCACAATTCAAAAATATATTGTATATTTGACAAAGAACACTTGATTGATTTGAGAATATGTCTCTAAGCTTTATATGCACAATTTGATTCAACAATTTCCATCGATTTTGTAAGTCAATTTTAATGACATATACACTATATGCTACAGGATGCTTGGTACAATATACCAGTGAAAACCGCATTCAAATTGGCTAAGCCGTATCTGAGATTAGCGTGCACAGACTGATATACGTTAACGATTTTATATATGAAATTGAAATATGGATAGCTAGATATGGATTAACACAGTTTTCTCATATTATAAATACATATTTGAACTATTATATGCATGCACAAAAACTAATACTATTTTATACATGGAAACCATAATCACACTTAAAATAAATTACTAAGTATATTAATAAAAAAAATTTTATAAATTATTCTCAGATATGAAGCAATGTAAATATTATGTTTCCTATTATTGTAGGCAAAATTCAAGATATATTTTATTTTGTTCATGACTCACAATTAAAAAATGGATGTTTGACAAACAGTTCTTGATTGATTTTAAAATACATCTGTTTCTAAGCTTTATTTGTAAAATTTTGATCTACCAATTTCGAACAATTCAGTAAGTCGATTTTGATGAAATAAACGCTATATATTACTCACAATAAAGCTTCTTAACTTTTAGTAATTTGATTTTGAATCCAATGAGTGGCTTTTATGTGATACACGCACATACAAACAATCAGACAGAAAAAATCTACTATTTTATTAAAAACTACTAACTACCCGCGCAGACGTTGTTTTGCCTCTCTTCCCAAAAAAATTAGTAGTTACTGATTGGTTCACCCAACAAAATGTTTGACAAAAACCACTTGTTTGATTTTAAATCCATCTCACTTGGACGCCTCACTTTTTTCGATTATTATAGACTTTTCGGCTCCTCCTTTGGGAACAAAACAAAAAATTAATCGGTCTAGCCATTCTCGAGTTTTAGTTAGATTTACAATTTACAATAGATTTCATAGTATACTCTTCACGCAATGAATATGAAAAAGTATGTATTATAAGTTTGTCATAAAGTTTGTAACACATAGGAAATCCTAATCATTTTTAGGACACCTTGGCATCACTTCAATAAAAGCAGGAAACCCTGGTGTGCAAATGATCGATAAGAAGAAAAATATAAACAAAGAATGAGAAGAGGAAGAGCTTTTGGAGAAAAATCAAGTTTTTGGTGAAAAAGAATGAAAAACTTGGAAAAGCCCTCCATATTTTGACAAGGAAAAAAAAGGAAGCCAGCCATATTTTTTCCATAGAGTGGGAGACAGATTTTGTTCTGCGATGTGGTATGTAAAAGTTTGATTTGAGTTCGTGTAGTAATCGTTTGTCCTTTTGTGTTTTTGTTGTCGTCGGCTGTCCCTGCTGGATCTTTTCGCCATGTCCGTCCGTCCGTCTGTCTGTATGTATGCAAACTCGTCCCTAAGTTTTTGAGCTAGAGAGCCGAAATTTTGCATGAAGCTTTCTTTTCACCATACGCAGTACATTTATCTGAATAAGTCAAATCGGACAACGAAGGGGGTTACCTCCCATACAAACCCAGCTCCAAATTCATGTTCTTATTACTTCTATGTAATTTTCAATACCATCGTTCAAATTCAAATTCTTCTTATTATTGGAGAAGTTTGTTTTTTACTGATTATATATATACTTATATCGAGTCAATCTTTTAGTATGCTTATTAAGTTTCACTTGAAGATGTTTCAATCAAAGTTTTTCCGACCAAGTATGGTTAAGTCTGTTCTGACGTCGATCGAAGCAAAAATTATAGATATTACGATTATTCCCAAGTTGAATTTGTCTCCTAACAAACTACTGCAAAATGTCTTTCATAATATAGTTAACCATAAAAAGGAATTCAAAGTGTAACCTACTGTGCGACATTTCTCAACTCTTTGCAAACAGTTTGTCACCCAGCTGTTTGTAAACATTCCTCCTACATGATACATCACATCCATGGCTCTTAAATTATTTCTAAATTATCACCACTCTATGAGAGTTTGTAAAAAACGATACCAATGAAACTGACTTCAGGAAGCTGCTAATCTAGGAGAAAACCAGATTATAACATGATAACTGGACATGGTTGTACACAGATTCGGACAAAAAACAAATATATTACACCGTTTGTTTGTTTATATTCACCAAGAAAGTATAATAGTAGCTGCTATATGACTCCTGACATAGAACTGCTCTTATGATTTGCACTGTCAGTCTCTCTATAAATAACATTAATAAATAAAACCCCATAATTTACCTTATAAGGGCATTCTCTGTATCAAGGCCCCAGTATTAAAAAGAATTTTCTGGGAAAGGAATTGTTGGTAATTAAATGGTGGATGCTGCACCTCAATTACCATCTAATCTTCCAAGCAAGTAGCATATAATTTAAAAATTCGTAGTGCGTAATATAATTCCAAGGCGAAACTCCTCGGCATTGATATTCTTGACGATTTCAGAACAGCATGGCGAACAGGCAGCTCCAAAAATCATTGATCTCATCAGGTAATATTGAATATGGCCTGTCTTCTGATCTTTCCATAGAAATCGCTGAAAATGTTGGTCTTTTTCGCATATCTTTACTTGTGAAAAATGTCTTTGATGTTGGTGGCAACTCCTATGGCGTGTTAGTGAAACGCAAATAGAATTTTCATCAAAAGTTTGGCTTGTTCGGGACCTTTTATTAACTGAAAGTTCAGCAAAATTTTATTGGCTACGGCGATGGCATCAAAAACAATTCTGTATTTTCCAGGCTTGTTTAAATTTTTCACAGCAAAGTGCGGAAAATACCTACAGCATACTACTTGTCAAAATATTGCTGCATCTTGGGTTTATAGCGCTCTCCAAATGCAGAATCTCGGCTCATTTTCCGTTCTATAGGCGGCCCAATCTAACCTCGTTTTGACGGCGATTGGATTTCCTCCATCGATAGCCTCGATAGGAAATCCTAAGGTGGCATGATCTACACCTATCAGTAACTCAGACTTCGCTCCAGACTGCAGAGCCAGTTTAAGATTTCCATTGTCGCCTGTTAATTGATAAAATTTCAAAACTCACCCGTCTGCATTTTTCAGTGGTTACTCGTCCTCAAACCATTGCAGCTTCAATTGTTCGATGTTGCCTTTGAGGCCAAGTTTCTCAGCCACTTGATCCTCTATAATATCGAAAACCCATCGTCGAAAATGGCTTGAGTTTCAATATGACCGTTTGGTCCGCTTAAGACATGGTGCTGATTCGTATTCAACAATCTTATACTTGGCCATGGGAAATAAGGTTTCTTTTTATGTAAAACTCTCTCAACTACAAACGGTAGTTATAGATAGATAGACCAAGTTCTAATTTATAAAACGGATGGTATACCAAAGAATTTCCATTTAATATTTACGCCTATAACAAGTGACCAAGTGTACTATCATGATCGAAAATTAATAGTTTATTTCAGTTCTCTTATTATCTTTCAATTTACAATTTAAACTGGTGGTTGTTACAACTTTCCAATAATGGTTTCACCTGATTTCAAAAGCTCGTAATATACAAAAATCTTCTGATCCTGCTTCACAGTGGATTATGCAGATAAGCCCAGGATTCATATAAAAGTTTTGGCGCTTTGAGTATTCAAATTATTCCATAAAGATGACATTGTAATCTGAAATAATCATACATGATTCTCCGATGCAATTTCATACTATTGAACTTCTATCATTTCTTGAAAAACTAGAAGAATGTACTAAAACACTTATAGTATCTCAAAATCATGATTTTAACTCATATATGTATGTCCTCATTAGTACTCGTACTTCTCTAATCTTTTATTCTTTTGTATTCATGCCACATTCTACAACTTAAATTCTTATTCAGAAGACTTGATTTTAATAGTATTCATTAACTAGAAGAAAGGGTAAGAATTCAAAGTTGTACGCTTCGTTGATGCTTAATTAATGGCAGCGTTTGCCAAAGTAATTAACAGTAAATAGTTGTACTAGTAACAATGAACACCAGAAAAAGATACAAACATACTAAATAGTATAAAAGACATGTATCTGAGAAATAAACAAATACTACCATATAGTAGTAGTAGATATACCGACATACAGAAAGCACATAGATACATATTGTAGATAGATGAACATGATGAGTAGCAAGCAAGTGTAACTAACGAATTCAACGAATTTGGTTCAAAAAACAAAAAACAAAAAAAAGCACAGAATAACAGACAAAAATGCTTAAGTAAAAGAATCAACAATCAACAATAAACAACAACAGCAGCAACAGCAACATAAAATGAGGCGCGATCAAAACGTGATTAAAGTAACGCTTCATAAAATTGTATCTATGCACATGTGTAGGTATCTATGTATCTATGTAAGTGTAACTAAGTAGGTAAAAGTATCTGCTCGTTATTGTGTTGATTATCGGTAACGAATTTCAATAAAAAAAACATAATTGAATTGACCATAAGGTGTTGTTTAAATTTGAGGTAGAGATATAGAAAGACAAAAAGATACTTACTCACTTGTAAGTGTGTATAGTATACTATAGTATAGTATAGAATAGTATAGAATAGTATAGTATAACAACAAAAATGGGTACCAGGTATCAGAGAAAAGAAAAAGAAAAAGTTGAAAACGTGAGCATCAATTCAACTTGTTAACATTATGGGAAGCTAAAACACAATAATTTTATAAGCAACCCTCAAAGTAATTCAAAGATCTTGGATTCATTCTTTCATTTATTTACTTACTCATTCATTCATTCAGATATTTATTATTATTTATTCATGCATTTATTCAAATATCTCAAAATTAAGTGGAATTTGTTTCATGTTTGTTTCTATTTCTGATTCTTTTTTTCTCAAATCTGATAATTTATTGATCATCATCGCTATTAAGTTGTTCATTATTATCTAATTGTGATAAACATTTCCCTCATTTATCAAATGCTAAGAGCTTTAAAAAATAATAAATAATCAAAATAATAATAGTAGTATTAATAATAATACTTAATAAAAAGAAAAAATTTAACAAAAATATAATAAAATTTACACATGTTAAAGTTTTCACTTTTTTGATTTGCTTCTTTTGTTTTTTTTTTTTTTTTCTATATTTTTTTTACATTTTTTTACTCTCAACTTCATTACAATTTGTATCTTTTAATTTGATTTACTTGTTTTCTAAACAAGTGTTTCTTTTTCTGATATCTTTTGATTTTCGCATTAAAAAAGCAAAAAGACTTTCAAATCTAAAATAAATGAATAAAAAAAAAAATTTAAATGAAATAAAAAAAAATCAGTGAAAATATCGAAAAAAAAAATAATTTAAAAGTTTCTATACAACGTTATATGTATATAATATAATGACTTCAATTTATTCCATTATAAGATTGATGATACCATATAGAAAAACTAGGTACTTAGTTAAAACTATTGTAAGTTCAATTCATGGCAAAAATGTAAGAAAAATATTTAAATCAAATAAAAAAAAAAAAAAATATTTCTGTAATCTGATAAGATCCGATTTGATCTGATCTAATCGGGAATAGGTAGAATACATAAGAAGTAGTAGTAAGTGACTCCTCTCCAGCACACATAACATATAAATACTTAATATGTACATAGTGCAAAGTATATCCCAGTTTTAGAGCATCCATCTGATGGAGGAGGTAAAAATTTAATGAAAACTATCAGAGTTTCAGAGTGATGATTTTTTGGATTCGCCTATGAACCGAATAGCAAAATAACTACAAATGTCGGAAAGCGGAATCTACAAAAAACTACAAATAGGTTATGTTTGAATTGTAGTTTTGTAAGTTAGAGCAATTCATTATTTTTGAAAATTGTCTTAGTAGCATAACCTAGCATAAGGCATACACAAAGTAAAACAGTGATCGGACCTTAAATAAGACAAAGAAAAGAAGTGAGGAAATATCATTCCCGTACAAAGCTGCCGGAGACCAGCAGTGCGCACAGGGACTACTAGTTTACAATATAAAAATCTAACCTATTTTGTTTACATATTAAAAGGTCATAAAACATAAAGCTCCAGTGATAAGCAACACGATTTTTTTTCATCCACCAATACTTATACCATTTAATATGGGAAATATTTCTTCCAGATCTAAAATATATTTACTAAAATATCTATATTGAATTCTTTTTAATTTACCAAAGAAATGTATGATACTCTCAATTTCATTAAGGTTACAAAGTGTAAAGTTACAAAGTGTACAATTTGAATTTCTGTATCCATTTATGAAAATAATGTCGCTTCTTGTTTTAAAAATCCACATTAACACACCTATTTTGTACGAATCATTTAAGTAGTTTCTCCAACTATAATGATCCAAATCATTATATACCCGTGTACTTTGACGCACTTTTTCTTACATTTCTAATTTTCTCATTCTCAAATATTAGCTCACAAATACTACTCCATGTTTTCCTATTTAAACTAGCAATTCCTACGCTCATATTTAGATTGCTGTAAAGCTCCTGCACTCTCTCACACCAGAATACTTGTTCCTCAATCACTTTCCTAGTCAATTTATACGGTAGCCTATCGTCAATGTATTCATATAAGGCTTTATAAATGTATAACAAGAACAGATCCAGATTGTATAATATTCATTTGGGATACCGGTTTCTAAGTACTCGTAAATACAGTACGACGGGGTAATGTCGATTTGTTTAACGTGAACACCTGTCAATTAAGTCAATTATATCATGGTGCCGATCACAGGGATTGAAACGTCAATCAGCATTTCCTTTGATATATATCCGCAGGTACCAAATTCGAATCATACTTATTTTGGTCATATGACCACTTCTTGGTGTGGAGTTGAGGCCTATCTAAAATGTCCGCTGCTCTATGGGTCGCAACACCCGGTTGTATAACTCAACTCCACGTGGCGTTAGTACTCTACCCGCATCTAGGTAATAACAACAGACACCACGATTCTCAAATAAGGGGCCATACCCGCTGGCCAGAACGGAACTAGTTCCGTGGGCTCCTGGACCACCCGTGGTACCAGACACAGCCTCTTGTCAGACTTCGTACCCAAAGGTTCTACCAAATTGAACTCCAAACAGTTCCTGGATTGGTGACCAAGTTTCAACCACAATCATTACCAACCCGGGTATTTTGGTTCTCACTTATCACCTGGAAATCCAAATTATAGATTACATACAGTATAACTAATATAATAAGAGAAATACATAATCTACCTTTTTAGATAACAGTTTTAAGCACAGCGGGCTTTTATAAAACTCAAAAATTCCCAGAAGGAAAACAGTACAACAAGGGATTTATAGGAGTTTTTTAATATAGTATAATTGCAATTTATCTACCTCATCAAACATACCAAACCCCTATATTTGAGCAGCATAGCTTTGTATGTAGTTATTTCAATAGAATTTATTTTGATACCTCTAGAGATCTAAATAGTATTATAAATGAAGCTAATGGTTATTGAGATCAAGCAAGAATTTTTGGGAACTTCAGAAATTATGTCAAAGCTCTTGAGTCATTCAGATGTGAGTCTTGTTTCAATGACTTAAAAATACATTAAAGTGAGCGATTCAATTGTAAATTCAACTTCAGTTCACGTTACATTGGTGAAATACACCTAAATTGAGATTCTTTAAAGACACTAATTTTTAGAAATATATTATTTATTTTATTTATTGTTTCATCTAATATTATTACGTAGGACTAACAAAATGGGTTCAACTATTACATACTACATCTAATATACAATATTAAAAATTAGTTTTTTAAATTGTTCGTTTGTTTTGCGCTGTCATACTATTCATCTGATTGCATTGAAATTTTGTGAATGTATATGTTTGGTTCCCGGCTTGAACATAGGATAGTTTTAGTCCCGATCTGGGATATTCAAACAATCTCTGCCCATAAAAGTATAATACAAATTATCTTAAATATCATTTTAATTCTCTGATACTCAAACAGTATTTTTTATTGATACTGAAAGTGTAACAGGGATAATATAGTGATGCTAAAAAAGAAAACATATCAGTTGTATGCAACCCGATCGAAGCAGAGTCGGGTACGCTAAATAAATGTTCTTCGGCTCTAGCTTAATAAGGGATAGGGAACAATCACTTCGAAGTTGTTAAGGCACGTAGTTTATCAATCGCCCTCGCTCTTTCTTACGGGACCAGAAAACTGCAGCTAGCCGAGATAATTGAAAATATTCAAGCAATTTCAATCACTGACTTGAAGACAATATTTTAAACATTTGATATTATACAAACTAACTAAATAAATAACTATCAACATTTTGTAACTGAACAAGGGAAGTTGCCTTATATTCGGATGATATTAGGTATCGTATTCAACATGAGTAGATAAGCAGAAATTAGTTAACATTATTTCGAATAATTTTCTGGTAAATAGGAATAGGCATTTTACAAATGAAAATTTACATAAAAGTCAAAAGCCACAAAAATAAATCTTATAATGCTTTGTATTGAAAAATATGAGATTTAAATAAAAAAAGTATATAGGAGTGTGTTGCTATTTAAGTGGGGCAGAGTGTATACGTGGGCTAATCAATAAGTCTTTAGAAAATCCGAAAGATCGCGCTACGAGCATCGATAATTTTTTTTTTTTTTTTTTTTTTGAAGTTTAGTCTATCACCAATCGATTGTTGAAGTCTCAATAATATCGACCACGTTGTTTTATTTTTATTGTCAATTGAAGCAACAAACTTTTGTATATTTGGAAAAATGGAAAAAAGTGATTAAACACTTTTATTTAAAAGGCTTAACACCGAAAGAAATCAAAGTTGAGTTGAATAAAGTGCATGACACATCTGCTCCTGCATTTGCAACAAATTTATAATTGGGTAAATGAGTTTAAACGTGGCCGTACATCCACAAAAGATGAACATCGTTTGGAACGTCCAGTGGAGGTGGGAAAATCCACGATATCGCTTTGAGTAATCGACGAATGAAAGTGCGCGAAATAGTTGAGGCCACAGGCATATCATATGGTACAGTGGTTTCAATTTTACACGAATATTTGGGTATGTAAAAAGTGTCGGCATGATTGCTCTTAGTAGAGAATAAACGCAATTCCGTCGCAATTCTGCCGAGTTCAGCGACGATACATAACTGTTGACGAAACATGAATACATTACTATACTACAGAAACAAAGGAACAGTCAAAACAGTGAATTTCTGAAGGCGAACGTGCTCCGAAGAAGGTGAAGACGGTGAAATCGACCGTCAAGGTGATGGCCACGGTTTTTTATTCTTAGAACAGCGATTGCATTAAACAGTTGTGCTAATGTTTATGACTTCATATAAAATCACATAATTACTGGAAGCAACTATTTTAATTTAATTTATTGGAATCATCTACACCGATTACTTGGGAAAAGGAAAAACAATAACTGGAGGGTATTATGATTCCTTATTGCACCAGTTGGGCGAAGACATCAACACTAAACGTGCTCATTTGAAAAAGTAAAAGATTCTCTTTCATCAGGACAATGCACCTACGCACACATGCGCAGTTTCGATGGCCAAAATAAAGGAACTAAAATTCGAATTAATATAACATCCACCGTATTTTTCAGATTTGGCCCCCAGTGATTTCTTTTCATTTAAAAATTTTATAAAATATAGTGTTAGAAGGAGATTATATTGAATAAAAAGAAAATTTCGTTAAAAAAAATGGTTTTTCTATCTTTTCCCAAAGACTTATTGATCAGCCCATATATACTACTTACATACGTATGTAAGTATGTATGTATGTATATCATATGGTACGTAAAATACTATTAGCAAATTAAATGATTTTTCTGTTGTTTTCCCTGCTTTTGAGTTACTTATTTATTATTTTTATTTTATTTTTATAATTTCACAAGGTTCACTTTCTTTTGCACTTTTATTGTGTTACACATACTCGTGTTAGTAATTAAACAAGTTTATTTTTTATTGAGTTTAATTTCTTATTTTTTTCTTCTTTAATTACTATTTCTAATGTGCGTTTTTAAACGCGTCGAAATCGCCAGCGTTTTTTATTTCATTGCAGTATTTTATTTGAACGCCGCCTCGTCGCCAATAAAAATTTTACAAATCAAATGGGTTTTTTAAAATGAGTAATGAGATCATTTTGATTTGTTGTAATATTCATTTCGTATTAAACACTTTTTCTTCTCATTGTTTATTTTTTTTTTTTTTTTTCATAAATTATAGAAAGTAAATTAACGTTTTAATAAGTATCTATCTCCAAGTGCTCATGTGTTCATTCAGTAAGGTGCTATTAATATTATTAATGGGTGAAAATACAATATAATGTAATTAAAGAAAGAAAAAAAAAAAACAAAAACAAAAACAAAAAACCATTGAAACGATAGAACTAAATAAATATAAAATATGAAAGAGATGGAGAAATACTTATAACAAAAAAATATACGCCAAACAAAAACAAAAACAAAATAGTAATTCCGCTTTCTTCTTGTTGGTTTTTTTTTTTTATTATTTAAACAGATAATACTTAGATACTAGGAATGAAACTCATACATATGTGTACTAGGGATGCCAATTTTCGGGGCTCTTTCCAATCCCGAGATTGCGGAATTTTAAATATATATTTTCAAAAACATATTTAAAAAAATCAATTCTTATCATCACTTCATATATTGTAAATATTACTACTACTTTAATGGATTGATTAATAATAAAGGAACATTGTATACAAATCAGAAATATGTACGAGATCAACTTGACTAAACTTTTAGGATAGAATTTGATACATTTGTTTACTTATTATTAAAATATGATCTTAAAAAAACTAAAGCATTTAAGGTGTTGTCTTGGCAATATAGCCTGCTGACGAGAAGCATCTTTCCGCCTAAATACTTGTTGGTTGAATTGTTGAAAGGTAAATATATGCTTTCTGCAGAATTTAACCCCTGTCCCCACCATTAGAAAATATGTCAGCTGTTTTCTGTTTTGATTATACACACAAATGAACGTTGTGGCAAATAGTCAGAAATTAAAATTGAAAAAATTGACCAGTCGTTGTAAATCGACTATAAGAATAATTGTCTTGCACGTTTAAAGAAAATTTTAAATTTTTTTGGTGGGAAAATGTTCTGAAATATATCCCGGGATTCATATCGACTAATCCCGGGATTTTCGGGACTGAAAAAGAACGGGATTCCGGGATCCCGGGATTGTCATCTCTAGAGCGTATGCATGATTTTATTATTACTAGATGTTCCAGCGTACTTTTCTACTCCCCGACAAAATTTCATTAAAATCGGCTTTCCACGGGAATTATAGAAAAAAAGATCATATGAAAAATTTGATCCACCTATTTCAACCGATTCTGTAGGTCGATTTTGATGCAATAAACTCTATATGTTACTAACAATAAAGATTCTTATCTTTCAGTAATTCGATTTTGAATTCAATAAGTGGCTTTTACGTGATGCGCACACAAACACTTTCAGTCTACGATTTCATTATATGTATAGATTGATACATAATTGCTTTTTTCTCCAAAAAGTCTGTTTCAGTTCATGTAGAAAGCATAAATAAAGAAAGAAAAACTTATTGTTATCAGTTATCAAGATCTATCCACATAGGCGTTTGGAACAGCGGTTCTCTGTTTCGACAAATCGCCGACAGAATGCGCTTCAAACCTGCATTCATTATTAGATTGCTTAGAGGCGTATTTCACAAGGTGGAACATCAACTCAGGTAAATTACTACTGCGTTCGTACACCCTTCGAAAAAGTCATATACCACCGGTAACGTTTCGTGGTCTGGTGATACCACAGTCCATAGTTGCGAGTTGGGCTTTCACCTTAATAAATGAATAATATGGAAAAACCATATCACAACCATTGCTCGATCATGTTCCCATAAAATGAAAAGGCTGAACTGGCTTCTAAGCTTGGAACATAAGCTCTTATCGAAATCTATTGTTAAATGATTTAAAAAAAAATTTTGAGTTAATGTCTATTCACGCACTTCCCAAAGATGTGTGCTACTTGAAGGATTCGCTGCTCCGACCATTCATTTAATCCTATTTTTTTGGATCCGGATCTTTCGAATCCGAATCGTAAAAAAAAAAAAATGGAGTGGCGAATATATCAAGATAATAAGTACAGTATCACACAAAAATAAACTCCAAGTTAATTGAAAAACTTGATTTTTTTCTTCTCTTTAATAAAAAAGTTGATCTCATAAAAATTATTAGAATATGATTTATTTGTTCACACAATCTTGTTCTATATGTTTTGGTTTTTTTTTATGGTTAATCTCACTGATATTTACACTCATACTCGGATCTGTAGGATTAGTATTCGGATTCATATTCGTACTAGGATTCTGATTGAAATAATTTTATTTTCAATAGGTGATCCATACAAAAATTAAAAATTCAATATCGAATTACTGAAAGAAGAGAAGCTTTATTCTGAGTAACATTTAACATTTATTTCATCAAAATTAACAAAAAGGATCAATAAGCAATAATTTGTAAAGACTATTGAACATAGTATTCTTTGGCTTAACAATAACTTGCGCTAGTTGGCTTTTACACACAGCGGTTCTGCGACTTTGTTGAGAAGGGAAGCAAAAGGCTTAAGGGGTAGCCAACACAAAAAACTCTAACGGCAACATTTTTCTTTCCCTCTTTTTCTGAAGTTCGATTTTTGTTGAGAGAGGGATGAGGGAGGAAGTGAAAAATGTCAAAATATTTCCTTGGCGCCTGTCGCTGAGCATAACACAAGTAACCGGCACCAAATAAATATCAATTGTTAGTGTCGAGAGGTAACTGTATGTGTAATATAAATAAAATCTTCAATAAATGTTATTTACTAAAATTGCTTTTTTTTACCATATCCATTTACTCGCCAAAAATGAACTCGATTCTAATTTTATTCTGAGATGTCCCGAAGTCCCGGGACTCAAATACTATCTGAAACCTATCCCACCGAACAAAATATCTATCCACAATAAGTTACGCTAATTTCAATTCATATGATGTCTAGCAAACTTTAATTTTCCATCGACATGCTTCTTTGTCAAAAGAGTTGGGTATCTTTCTGGGACTTACCGCTTTCAAAATATGATTTCCATTTATTTTTTTTTTTTCGGCAAAACTTAATTTAACAATGAGTCCACTAATAAATGTTCTTACTATGTAAACATTTTATGAAATGAAACGAATGTTTTATATGATTTGAAATACTTAAATTTACCTCAATTTATACTAAATAGTATATATAAACTATATAAAGAACTTGTGATTTTAATTAATTAATTCATCGATTTGTCTTATCATCATGTTAATCATGAATAAGTATTACATGTATATTTTATACATACTACATATATGTATATATATATATATATACATATTTAATGGCAATGACTTTAAAATCTCCTTGACTTGATATTGATTGCAAACATTTCGCAACCAACTTAACCATTTACCATTTACAGTGTGAAAGCTGTAAAATCTATATAAACTAAATGAACATTTTAAAATTCTCAAGATATCTGTGTGCTATTATATTGAATGTTGATGTTGATGTTCTTATTTTTCTGAAGAATTTTCAGTTGCAGTTGGAATTGCATGGATAGAAATTGAAGTAAGAAGAGAAATTAAAGCAGAGCAGTTACAATGAAATAGAATAGTAGAATGTTCACTGCGTAAATAACAAAAAAAAAAAAAAAAATAAATAACAACGACAGCAATGAGAACAAGAACAACAACAACAATAATAACAAGATAAGATACAATTGTATCTAAGTATGTATCACTCATGTTGTAAGTGCGCTGCTACTATTGCTGCTGTTGTTGTTGTTGTTATTTCTTCTATTGTCATTCTATTCGCAAAATGATTCGCCAAAAAAAGCACAGACACACACACACACATACATACACAGATAGATAGATAGATAGATAGATAGATAGATAGATACACGAATACATAGATAAATACATACTGAGATACAGTGAATACATATTATAGATACATAGAACGCAACGAACAACATAGTTGTAAATTGCAAATACATTTTGTGACAGCTTGAAATGCATTTTTGACATGACACAAGCGAACAACGCAAAGCGAGTGAATAAAATAAGGAAAAAATAAAAGAATGAATAAAGGAAGAATGGAAGGAATATAAGTAAAATGAGGAGGAATAAAAGATGGAATAAAAAATGAACACGCAAAACTAAAAGATAGATAAAAATTGAAAGAACAAGTTGAATGAAATTCAATTGCTAAATACATCAACCATCAACCCACCATTTCAAAAGTACCCGAAAAATGTCAGACAAAACCCCTGAAACTCATTTTAAATATTTAAAAGTTCGAAACTTTTAAAACTAAAGTTAACTAAATTGGGGAGAGATTCTATCTATTACTTATTACAAGAGCCAAAATTAACTATTTATTAAATTACTAAAAAGTTGTTTCTTAGTAAACTTTACACGGTTTTTAGTACTACAACTTTGTAGTGTATGAGTAGTAAGTAATTCTAATGGATGTTTTTTTAGGGGTTCACAACTTTAAATTAAAATATGATATAACAAAGAAAAATATTTTTAATATCAATTAAACTGGATCGATAATTTTATGACATTAATGTTTAAACATACATTGCGCGTACAAGACGCAATCTGGAAGTTTTCATATACTTTTCACAGCATTTGCGGCCGTATTTCGCTAATTACTCTTCGAATGTTGATTTCCAGGTGTTCAATTGTCTATGGTTTATCGGCGTAATCAAGTGACTTTACATAACCCCAAAGAAAATAATCCAATGGGGTTAAATCACATGATCTTGATTGCCAATTCACGTCTGTTCTTCGAGAATGACTCGACGGTCAATATAGCGGCTTGTGTGAAGGGAGATTTGGTCCGCTATCACCGCCAAGTTCATGTCTTTATGGGCATCCTGTCAGTTGGCGCAAAGACTTGTCTTTTGAAGACCAAATGAAAAGGTTGACGGTTGAGTGTGACCTCTGTTTATTATACGTATATAATAGATTGATATGATAGAAAGGCTACGGTCTCAACTTATCCTAGAAAACAAAATTCGATTCTATAAGGCAGTTCTGACAGTGACGGTGTGGACATACATACTATTCAATACAATGCAGCTCTGGGGAACGCAAAGTAACTCTAACATTGAAATAAGTATCAGTCTGTGACGCTACTTACAATATCAAGTGGTCTATGGTAAATTTAAAGTTTCGTTTATTAAGGATGAAAAGAAAAAACATTCAAATAAGTACATCAACAAATTCCAACCAACCAACCAACTATTTAGCAATAAGTCTGTTAGAAAAAAAAATCATTAAACCTATCGAACTAAACTAAGAAAGCTCTACTGGCTTCTTAACAGTAGAAACCAACTTACGCTGCGGAACAACAGTCTACTCGTATCAGCAAATTGTTGCGCCCTCCTGATTATATAAAATAACAAAATAAAGTTGCGCTATGTGCATGGAAAAAAATTGGATATTACAATTTGTTTTAATTGAAAGGTCATCAACCTAGAGCAGTGAGTCTCTCTAAAAACTAAATTATCATTGTCATTCTCAACATCAACTAGCTTAGCTAATCAAGCGAACATGTTCTATGTTCGATGAGCGGTCATAAATAGCTGCTGCTCACTAATGACTTGCACCGTAATGAAATATTATGCTTCACCCTTTAACCTATGGGAGGTTTTAATTTTCTACAATGTTTTCGAATGTTAGTATAGCTGCAAAGTCAAACCTCAGACGGGTCCAGACCCTGCAAAAGAAAGCCTTGTACATTCTCACTGGCTGCGATTGGTTTGTTGGGAACTCACTACATCATAACCTCAACTGGTTAATGCTGAAGATCAGTTCCTTTTTTTTGCGCCAAATACAATGACCGATTAATGGTACACAAAAACAAAGTTGTCAGGCATCTAGCCAATGCAGTCTCTAAGGCAGAAGCGATGACACTTCGGACTTCTTATTCCATTAAACATTATATTAAAATTTTTTGATTCATCTTATGAGCATTTTGATAAACGACTTAACGCCTAACAATGTGCAAAATATGTAATTAGTTTTGAAAATACATACTTCAATTCACTAGAAAAATATGTTTTGAGAAAAACACACAGACTATCTAAATAATAAATAATATGTACTACTATATATATCACATACATCAAATTATTATAACCTTCCAAATTTTAATTTGAAGAAAAAAAAAAAGCGAATTATTCATTATTACTTCCCTGAGTAAAACGCAACCATTTATCGGGATCATGAGATCTGGATGAGGAATAATGAAATTAACTTGAATATGACAATGCAACGCAATGATGATCTTTTCAAATGTCAGTCCATAAAATAAAAAAAAAGTTTGCCAAGTGTGAGTCGGACTCGCACATGGAGGGTTCCGTGCCACCGTCCAATTTTTTTTTCAGCTAAAATGAAATATGTTATGTACTGAAATAATAGTAATATTTTCCTTAAGCTAGGTTTTAATTTTAATTGTCTCCTTGCTATATAAATAAAACAAAAACCAGAAAAATTACTGACTTTGGCTATGCTGAAGTTATAATACTATTCATGCTCCTCTTAGTGGTCTGAGGGTTGAAATTTATATGTTTGGTGGATATGGGTCAGGCACTTATTTTGTCTATATTTCAAGTCGATAGTACCAAAATAAAGAAAGTTTTTCTAAAAAGAATTATTTATTTGGATCCTGGTTTGTATGGGGGATACCCACCTGTTCCGATTCGGCTGATTGGGACAAATTATTGTTCCGTGCAAAATTTCAGCTCTCTATCTCGAAAACTAAAGAACTATTTTGTATAAATATGTATATACGGACAGACAGGCAGACAGACAGACGGACATGGCTAGATCGAACTCGCGCACTCACGCATCTGAGCCTTAGACCTTAACCACTACGCTATTGAAATCACAGAACTTTATTGGCTTGAACAGCTTCAGTTTAAACAGCAATGAAGATGACGCTAATGTAAAATTGCACTCCACTAACCCACTGCAACCAAATATGTTACAAGTTTCTTGAATGGAGACCCTTTTAAGTTTTTAATTTTTAACATTCTGTGAAAATTTCATTTTTCCATCTATTACGATTCATGAAATATAGCAGCTTACGGACGGACGGACGGAGAGCGTAAGCTTAGTAAGTCCCTTTGGCACCCTTTCGGTACGGAATCCTAAAAAGAGTTCGGTCGTTCAGGTTTTCTAAATTGTAGGAAATTGTCATCCTCTTCTAATTTCTCTATCTTAGTTATGGTTTTATTAACTTCCCAAAATGATTTGTTTGAACAGATTGAAAAACGAATACACAAATTATGTGATTATTGTTCTTTTTTTTAAATAATAGTGTACACAGACATATGTTACAAAATATCTATGTAGACATACCATATAAACAAAGTATAATATATGCATACTCGTACATAAGTATAATAAAATTGTATACTTTTTTCGTCTGTTAATTTGTTTGTTTGTATGCACATCACATAAAACCCACACATTGGATTCAAAATCTAATTACTAAAAGATATGAAGCTTTAAAGTCACTAATATATAGCGTTTATTTCATCAAAATCGACTTACAGAATCTGTCGAAATTTGTGGATCAAATTTTGCATACAAAGCTTATTATATATTAATAAAATTTTGCCTGGGAGTTGCAAAGCACGGCGGGAGAGTTAATCTTTAATGAATGAACAGTTCGAGGCTTTTGAACTCAGAAAATTCAAACATAGTACATACATAGTTGGAAAAAAAACATGGTTTGAAAGAACAACAAAATCTCAGAATTTCATTTTATTTTTAAGAATATTCTACAGAAAATTGAATAAAGTTTTATAAAGAAATTAGTTGTATCACCCTTTCCTTTAAGGTAATTTGATGTGTTTCAATAAACATAAGTAATTATAAACTTGTGTCTCTAAGTATATTCGTAAGTCTATATTTATCCGGATTTTTTAAACTTAAGTATTGTTATTATTATTTACGTAGATTCTCACATAAATGAAAAAAAAAACAAAATAATATTGTAAAGAAAATAAATATACAGTTGCTTCGCAGTATTTGTACGAGTAACTTGACATTTAGAGTAAAATTATTAGAACTTCAGCTAAAGAGCTAATAGCGTATGAATAGGAAAATAACACGTCACAAACAACAGCAGCAACAACAACAATGTAACATACATCTATGTTCCTACATAGTATATAGGAATACATCATAATATACATATATTATTGTAAAAACAGTTTGTTTATTGTTAATATGATGTTGGCTACTTGACATTATGGCAGTCAAGTTGGCAACTTTAAGTCTCGTATGGCATGTTGAGCCAGACCACTTAAAGTAGTCTAAATGCACACACACACACACACACACACACACATACAGATACACATATTCATAGATATATTTATATTTATATACATAAATACTTCCATACAAACATAGAGGAGATATGCTGCTTAGACAGATATAAGAACAACAACAGCAGTTTAAATTAGAAAAGTTATAAAAAAAAACTAAGCGAATGAGTAAATGATTGAATGAATGAATAAGTGAGGAAAAAAATAGAAAACTTAAAACATCAAACATCAAACATCAAACAAACAAACCAACAATCAGACAGACAGGCAGACAAACATTATCTTTAATAACGCGACATTTAAAACCACCAGCAAAGCAATCATGAGCGCCAGCATAAAAGCCAAGAAAAAACCAATTGAACACAAAAACAAACAACCAGATACAGAGACTCGTACAGTGCAAGTTTGTATCTACAATATGAGAAAACAAAACAAAAAGAAAGGCAAATGCAACTTGTACTAAGTATTTGAAGCAAATTCAAAGTCAGAATAACAGTCAAGTTGAGTTCCATTGAGTTGCGTTGAGTCAACTTGACTTGACTTGAGTGCGACACGAGAGTGGCCAACAGAGTGGCAACAGACACCACATCAAATCCAAATGTAATTAGGATCAAGCTGCCACTTATCATCATCACCAGCAGCAAAAGCAGCAGCAGCACCAAGTACGAACACCAACAACAAGAAGAACTTCAACTGATGGTGGCGATGGCGATGTGCGATGGTGATGATGATCATGATCATGATGGCGTTGAGAAGTAAATGCCAAGCGAAGCAAGACACTCACTCTCATATTACAAAAACAGTCCCCAATAGACCAACAAACAGACCAAAAGCAAACAGACAGACAGGCAAACAGACAAACATACTGACAGGCAAACAAATAGATAAACAGACGGATAGACATTCAAACAGTCAGTCAGATAGATAGATAGATAGTTGGTTAGTTAAAACCTCTACTCCCGCTTCCCACAAACTTAAGCACAATTGGTCTAGTTGTTCCTCACCAAACCGAAGTGTACCTCATCTAACCAAACCAAACCAAATCAACTCCAGTCAAGCCAAGCCAAGCCAAGCCAAACCAAACCAAACCAAGCCAAGCTATCTTAGCTACCACTAACAAATAAACAGCAAAGAAATGTTAAGAAATGAGGAGGAGAAGGAGAATCGAAGAAGAAAAAGAAAGGATGATAAGAGGAATGAAGTGTACGAGCAAGCGAATGAATGAACGAACTAAATAGCCACAAGTTTGGTGCACAATTAAGAATTTATTTAGTTATGGCTGTAATGAACAGTTAATTTGCGCCATGTTGGATGGAATTGTAAAATGATTAACACAAAAACACCGTTAAGAGAGTAGCAGCAGTAGTAGTACATTCAACAACGTGCCAGATACAAGATACACTTGTATCTGCTAGAACCACAGCAAAAACAACAACGACAACAACAATAACAACAAGTAAACGGATTTATACTCATATCAATGTAATTGTTAGTATATAATATATATATATTCTATATGAAATACAATAATATTCTACTATATACTATATTAGATACAATAGATACTATTGCATATGCATAGATAGATAGATAGATGAAAATATACATAGATAGATATATTGTATTCATGTTTTTTTTTTTTGTTTTTTTTTGACGGCATAATTCAATTGCATGTTTCAAAACATTGACAAGGATTTCAATCAACGGAAGTTTCAAATTCAGATTTTCTTCATTTATGTATAGTATTTCATTTGTATCTTGTATGAAACTATCTCTGAAAACACAACATACTATTCTACTATGCATGTACTTGGTGTATACAAACATCGGAAAACACTTATTAAGTCTCAAATTAATATTAATAATTGTATTCATGCATGCAATATCAAATGTAACTACTACTGGTGAAAAGATACTTTTAGACTTTATATCTCATTTGTTATTTCTTTTATGGTATTATAGTTTAATCTTTTACTCTTTATAAATAGAATTAACTTTAATTGTAGCAGTTTATGAAGAATTGCACTAAAAACATACATCCAACAATTGAATTTTATATGGGGGCTATCTCTTTCAAATATCGGAGAACTATGGTATGTATTATTTTTATATAAAAACAGTAAAAAGAAGATTAACTTTGGCTATGCCGAAGTTGTAATACTCTTCACGCACCTTTTATATCTTCTCTTCTGATTATTCTTTTAAGATCATGTTTTGTATGCTAGAGACCCCACCTAGTGATCTGAGGGTCTTGAAATTTTAGACTGTTGATGGATATGATGGCCAGGCACTTGTAATGTTCAAATTTCAAGTCGATAGTACAAAAAACAAAAAAAAATGTCTAATAGAATGTGAATTTAAATCTATGTTTTTATGGGAGGTACCCCTCCTGGTGATCAGAGGGTCTTGAAATTGAAATAATTGGCGAATATGGATCAGAGTTCAAATTTCTAGTACAAAAACAAAAAAAAAAAAATTCTAATAAGAACATGAATTCTGATTCGGATGATTCCAACAAATGTATTGCTTGCAAAATTTCAGCTCTCTATGTAGCTCAAAAACTGAGGTACTAGTTTGCATACATACAGACGACCATGGCTAAATCACCTCGTCTCGACGCACTGATCAAGAATATATAATATGCTTTATTATCGGCTATCCGATACCTCCTTCTGTGTGTTGCAAACTTGATGGAAAACTTGTAATACTATGTGAAGAGTATACAAATATGACATATCTACGAAGTATATTGAATATGAAAAGTGAATGATTAATTATCATGGCCACAGAAACCATGGCCACTTCCTACATAGTAGCTTAAGTTTAACGCTATAAGCATACAAGGTGTAATAAATAAAAATAAATTTATTTTCTTCTTATTACGTTGAATGTTTCCTTTACAAGACTACTTCATTGGATCTCTGAAGCTCGCTTCTAAGTATATAGCCATTACAAATACTTTACAACAGACGAAATATCTACACATATAATAAAATTGTAAAATTAGTCTGTCTGTTTGTCTGTTTGTTTGTTTGTTTGTTTGTTTGTTTGTTTGTGCGTGCATCACACAAAATCCAATTATTAGATTCTAAATTGAATTGCTGAGGGACAAGTAGCTTTATTGTAAGTAAAATATAGCATTTATTTCATCAAAATCGACTTACAGAATCAAAAGACATACATTTTTAATTGTAAATATATTTTTGTAAAAAATGTGCTAATAAATTTTCTTACAAAAATTCTGTTCATACTGAAACAAATTTTCTTCCCTCAAAAATTGTTTTAGGCAAGGTCGTTGGTCGATTTTATTAGGCATTGGCTCTCAATGCATATACGATACCAATGGTGCAAAACCAGTTTAGAGCCAATCTTTTTTTTTTTATTTATTTCTCCCGGACACAGCTAGTATTAATAGTCCTTTTTTCGATCCGTTTATAGAGAATAATAGTTTGATTATTTGTAATTCTTCAAATAAGTACATTTTGTACCAGATTTCATGCATAAAACAAATTTAAGAAAGTCCAAGCATTAGTGTCTTTCATCTGATATGAAATCATATATAAAAAAAACATTTCTAAATAAGCTTAATCACTCATGATCTGAATATCCATTTTATTTGCCTGTGTGTTAGCATCACATGATTTTACTGCATTACAAGCAAAAAAAATTTAAACTTTTGAAAATGTGCAACTAAAGAAAAAGAGAAATATTCATGAATTAGAACTCGGAGAAAACGACTTGCAGGATTCTTTTAATTGCCAAAAACTTGGTCATATAGTTCAATTTGGTCAAATGGTTTACACAGTTCAATAATTGAATTTTGGAAAATTATGCAACCTTTTTGTCCGTTTCTCACCAAACTTTACTCACATGTGTTCTCCCCCGACAAACACTATTCAGATTATGTTAGAAAATCGGTTCATAGGGAACACTTTTATATACATATGTATATAGACTATGCTATGTTAAAAAGGCAGCTCTAATGTGATACCTGAACTCTATGAGGGAAGATTTTTAAATAGTTTTATTTTGTGGCATATGATAAGAAAAGCCAAATTCTCCAGTGCCACTGAAAACCCATGACTTCAAAGAATCTTTTAGGATACATTAAACGTTGGTTCCGATCAGCTAAAATCTTATCTTTTTTTTTTTTTTTTGTTTATTTTTATACTCTTCATGCAGTGAATGTATTTCTTTTCAGCATACGCAATACATTTGTCGGAATCAGCCAAACCGGACCAACATACAATCCCAGATTTTTATTCGTCTTCTTATCAGAAAACCTTTTTTATTTTTTTCGACTTGCAATTTGGACACATATCCATCAACTATGTAAACTTCAAGACCCTCGGTTTACTAGGAGGGGTAGTTCCCATACAAAACACGAACTTGAAATAATAATCAGAAGGTATAAAAGGAGCGTGAAGAGTATTACAACTGCGATATAGCTAAAGGTAATCTTCTTTTCATTGGTTTCTTTTTTTTGTTGTAATTTTAATATACGAGTATAATTATTAGTAATCAATTATCACTAACGTATATTATTCGTACAACCTTATATTTTAGTATATGGCTAATGACGTTAGGCCTGAAGCCGTGAAGCAGTCACTTTGGGTTACATCTTCACTAGCCCCAGTAGTTCAGTATAGAAGTAACTGAGGTCCAATGTTTGGGTAAGTAACTAGTGGTCGATACCCAAACATTTACGGTATTTAATCGACCTCAGCTCGCATGGAATCTGTTGAACAAAATGGCGTGGGATAGAAAGTGAGTCATTCACCCAATATTGCAATGATTACTTAAGAGTCCAGTCAATGTCCCAATTTCAAGAAATTTTTTATATATATTATTATAGACATTCTTTTCTTTGGGTTTGAAGTTGCCTTAGGTAGCCGATTTTATTATTTTATTTATTGGTAAAGTTGTTTGACTACTGTATTTGTTGATCAATAATTTCTATAGAAGTATTATTCTATATGATATATGATACAATATATTAAAATCGTAAGTATATATTTTGTAATATTTATTTAATGGGATTTCTGCTATCAAAATATGGGGAAGTGATAATACCACAAATCACACCATAAATAAAATGTTGTAAATGTGGCATTTGCATTACATAAAAAAAAAAACAAAATCAAAATGGTATCAATATTTAACTGCATCGTTCGCATTTTAAATTTTTTCCAGTTACAAAAAATACAAAAAAAGAAGAAATCATGTAAATATTTATAAGTATGAAAAAATATGTTGAGTGTATCCCCAATGAAAATAATAATACAGCAAAAATTTGAATAGTACAACAACAGAAATAACAGAAACCGAAACAGAAACGATGCGAACAAAAAAATAAAAAATAAATAAAGAAAAAAAAAGAACAGTTAGATTGACCACCTAATTTAAATAAATTTTGACAGATACTTTTCAACAAAACAGAACAAAAAGATATTAACATTTTCACACACTGGTGCCAACAGAATAACAACAATCTGTTGTTGAACAACATTCATTGAATTGAAAGCATTGGTTGGCCAAAGTATAGATACATTCATGTATGTGGATATATGTATATGTCTACATATGTATTTGGTATTTATAAAAGCGTTGTTCGTGCTTGCATTAAGATGTCTGTCATAGCATCCATTACGTTTTGCATAAATTATAAATATAAAATCAACCGAAATGAACCAAAACAATGAATGAATAATAAATAAGAATGAATGAATTGTGTTGTGTTGTGTTGTGTTGTGTTGTTTTGTTTTGTATTAAAGATGAAATTTACTTGTATCTATGTTACTATAACAAAACCGACAAATAAAATAACCAAAGAAATGCAATAAAATATTTAAGATTTAATTTGAGGCCACACGTTTAAATTGTCTAATGTGAATGTAGAAAAATGCGCAAAGTGAGTGCGAAGTTGCTTTAGCTGAGTGACTGACTGATTGACTGACTGACTTACAGACTACCATCCTACCTACTAGTTCCAGATACAGTATCTTGAGCCTTTATTTCTTAGATTTTCTTCTATGTATTGCTTTTTAAGCAAAGAACTTGACAATGAATGCAATGAAAACGCACTGTTGGCTGTCGGCAGTGATGATGGCAATGACGATGTCTACGACATACATCAAGCCAAGTCAAGTTGTTCGTTGTCAGTCAGTCAGTCAGTCAGTCTAGATGTTTCTAAGTATCTGTCTGTCTGCTGTGTTGTATCTTTGTTTATTCGTTTGTGTGTTGTACTTAGATCGTGTGCAAGATACATTTACGTCTATAGACAATTCCTTGCTTCTTTTAGTTCTAGTTGCTTTTATTGTTATTTTCCTTATAATTTTTTGTTGATGTGGAACTGTATCTTCTATTTCTATTGTGCTGCAGCATTCTTTAGTTTGTCACATCATCATCAGCAACATCATCATCATCAGCATCATCTTATTGTAATTAGAATTCAAAGCAGCTAACGGTTTATTTATTTTATGCGGCAATGAATCGAATAAGAAGTAAATGCAATTGCATTTATCATTATTTTTCTTCTTGGACAAACAAACAATCAAAAATTTAAGAGAAAAAAACATATTAAAAAGAACAGGAAAAGAAACTATAAAAAAGAAATCATTAGAGAAATGTTTAATCAACAAGAAACATACATACCACAGATCTCAATAATAATGTATTATAAGAACTTAAGAACATTATTTCCATTTTCTTAAAGTTAATCTTTTATTATTTTTTTTTTTTTATATTTTATTTTTTTTTTACTTAATATCCAAATTTATTTGATTTTTCGTTCTTTGTGGTTTTCACTTTGTCTATTGGTGAAAACCGTATGAAAATGCGTTCGGTAGTTTTTAAGTTTATCGCGTTTGTTTTATATAAATATAAATTTTATTTTGTTTTTGTTTTTTTTTTTTTTAATTTATTTTTATTTATTTTTAATTAAGGTTTCGTACCCATAAGGCGCTAACGGGACCCTATTATTAAGCTTACGCCGTCCGTCCGTCCGTCTTCTGCTTTATCTCATAAACCTTGATATGTAGAGAGTTGAAATTTTCATAGAGTGCGTAATGCACTTGTGTGTAGAACGACAAATACTAAAAATACACATTTTTAGAAGCATTGTTCTTTACTATAATTTTTGTTTAACAATTTTTATTTTTTTTTTACTATACTTTTAGGCTGTTAATTGTAGTATACTTTTAGGCTGTTAAATATGCACATAATTTAATATTTTAAGCAAAAAAATCTTGTACGATGGTACGGAACCCTTCGTGTGCGAGTTCGACTCACACTTGACTGATTTTTTTTTTTTATTTATTTTATTTTTTTATTTATTGCACCTTTTGTGCTCATAGCTATACGAAAGGAGGTGGCCATTAGGGTTGATCGATATAAATCAATATTTAACACTGAATATATGGAATCAATCCGACATAGTCGCATCATCAGATATCGAAGTTTCAGAGCTGTAGTTAGTAGATTTAATGAAAAACCTTTGAAAGTATAGATAGATTATAAATTAAAATTTTCAAAGTTGTAAAATATTCCATACAAGGCCAAACTCCATAAGACGCGTTTCAGGCAGGTTTTTCAATATGTCGAAAATATCAATATTTATCTTCGGTGTATCGCAAAATATCGATGTATAGTTTGTAAAGAACATCCGTAGTGGCCATTGGTGCTGTAGCCTTCGGCCAACTTTTATTAATTAATTAACTTGGCACTTTAAAATGGCTTTGAAAACACATGAATTTAACTGTTGGAAAAATAAACCAATAGATCTCTTCCAGTAATCAAGGAACTCTGATTTAATCATTTTAAAACGTAAGTAGTAGAATTAAAAATGTCATAATTTCATAAAATCATGATAACAATACAAAGTTATCTCATATATAAAAATTAGTGTTTTAAATTGTTCGTATGTTATGCGCTGATATACCGTTCATCTGATTGTATTAAAATTTTGTGAATATGTATGGTTGGTTCCCGGTTTGAACATAGGATAGTTTTTGTCCCGATATGTGGGATATGTTTGAATATACCTCAATCCCTAAAGGTATGCTACAAAAAATAAAATAGCATTTTAAATTTTCTGAGAAATCAACAAAAAACGTGTTATTGTATAAAAATATTATTATATTTTGTTGTTTCCCAAAACCTTCAAAAAACACACATATGGAATTTGCAAGGCGCAGCGACGATATAGTGATGCTAAGAAAGGAAACAAACCATGCAAAGCAGCATTGGATATATGTATATGGTAGCTAGTTTTTTATTTTTTTGAAATAGGATGCAATAGATGAAGATGGTGAAGTTTCTTTAGTATGAGATCACATGTTTGAGCGCATTTTCTTCTTACCATTTCATCTAAATATACCTGTATACATTTCTTTAGCTAAGGATTTGGGAAACTTTGCCCTTAAGTAAGTAAAGTGGAGTTGAAACAATAACTGTTGACTCTACAGTCTTTTTAAGAAAATTTTATTATCTGGGAAAAGTTTTTTTTTTTTATTTTAATGAAACCAAAGTTTTTAATTTTTAATTATTGAATGAATTTTGTACTTACCAACAATAATAAAAATTATATATCCAAGTATCCTAAAGTTGATTATTTTTGGTTTTAATGCGTTTTAATCTTGTTATTTCTGGATCTTATTGTATAGAGATATGTAATTCTTCTCACCCTCTCTCCCTCGCCTTTTCTCTGTATCTTCCTTTTCTTTTTTCTTTTATATTGAGCACTTTCTCTCTTTCTTTCTTCTTCTAGTATCACTTATGATATTGTCTTTAATTTTCTTGTTGTTCTTATTGTGATCCGTTAAGAACCGTTCAGTGATTTAAGCTGATTAACAATTTAATACAGAAATAATGAATAATGATACTGATATTGATATTGATATTGATATTGATATTGATATTGATATTGATATTGATATTGATAATTATGATGATGATAATTATTTTAGAAAAGATTATAATCATTTAGAAATGCACTATTAAAAATGCAATTAACTTATAAAAGAAGCACAAAACAAAAAAAAAACAAAAAAATCAACAGCTTCATGTGATCATGAATTTAAAAAAAAATATATATATGTTTATAATTTACATGAAAGAAAAAAGAAAACATTTTAAGAATAAACTTTTATTAAAGATACATAGATACATAACTTCAGTAAGTACCGTTCTATACTACAGTGTACTAGTTGTAGAAATTTTATTAAACGATCCAACCCAATCCAATACAATTTGATACAATGAATTCTGGTACGATAATTGTACATACATACAATATATCAATAAGATAAAACTAAAACTAACAACTAAATTCAACACATAAATGATCCAATTTAAACCAATCGGATATCTGATACATTGCAATCTGATCCCATTCAATCTGAACCCATTCAATCCGATCCGATCTCATCCCATCTTAAAGCGAATAGCAAAACTGAACAACAACAACCAATACAAAAAACAAATAAGAAACAAGAGACAACAACAAGTGACAGCGACAACAATTGTCGGCACATGAAAAGTGTAATTAATAATTAGCTTATTTAAGGCGACACGATGCCATTTTGTGGCAACAAGTTTTGTGGCAACCTGCAATAACAACAACAGGAATAGCAACATCTACTACGATCGTTTGGATCGTTTGGTACCACAAAGAAAACACGCTTCAAAAATATAGTTCAGTAGATCAATGGCGGCAATGGCAGCTGCGCACAATAACAACAGCAACACAGCAACAAAAGTAACAGCAGCAGAAACAGCAACGGCAACAAAAGTAGAAGCAAAAATAATTACACCAACAAGTTGCCAGTTGCAAGGAGAAAAAACATTTTCATGAAGCTAAAGCAGTAAGTGTAAAAGCAACAACAAATTAATAATAATAACAAAAACAAAAGCTGCAAGGTTGCTTTAGACAAATAAAAAGACAAACATAATGACAAAGAGACTAACTAACTGACTGACTGACTGACAGACAGATGAAGAGAGACTGATTAAATCTCAGCAAATCCGGCATATGTTGCTGATAAAATGTTGATGATGATGTTGAATGTGTTGATGATACTAAGTAGTAGTAAAATCACAAACACATTAATATGATAGTCATTTTAGGTTACTAGCAATTTGAAATGTTGAGCAACAAATAATAATAATATACAATACTTATGATCCCAATATGAAAATCAAAGAAAAATAATGCTAATAAACTATATAAAAATATCCAAACTATGGTCAAACTGTAATACGAGTAGAAATTAATAATAAAAAGATAAGGAATATTAGAATAATTAAGGGATAATAAGATCTGAATTGAATTAATGAAGTTTTATAAAATATTTTCTATAACCTTTCTCTATAACATTGATTTAAATTTATTTCAGCAACTTAGTTCAAAAACTAAACCACCTATAGGAAACTTCATACTAGATTCGTCTTGTTTATTCCATTTTAGTTCATTTCGGAAACTTAGTTCACAAATTACTCTCGTGTCCTTACTTAGTTTTGATGGCATCCATAGCCCATAGACAATCACAGTCTAAAAGGACTACTTCACTTCCATATAACTTACGATTATTCATCATTCCTTGCAATACCAATAAACGAGTATGTTTCTTGTTCCTTGTTTTTATTTCAAAATTTAAGATAGAGCGAGGGTCTCAGTTATTAAATCTGCTATTAACAATGTACTAGTATTTAAAAAAGAAGTAAGAAAAGCGCAATAAAATTATGAAATAAACAAGAACAAGATTTTTATGAAATTTTCCCTTTTTCTATTTAAGTGTTTATTGTAAGCCCCCATAACTAAGTACTATATATTAGTTACAATCCGATTATTCAAATTTAAGAAACAGAACACGAAAATATTGCCAACTTTTATCGTTTTGCTTAATTCAAATTAAAAGTTGTCTTTAATTTACTATTTAAGTAAATACACGTAAGTATTAATAATTTTATGTATAATGTTTGGGCTCTTTTTAATAGTATAAATTTTGTTTTGTTTGTTTTTTTTTTTTTTTTTTTTTTTATCTTTTGTGGTTGAAAACTGTTAATTGGGAAAATTAGAAAGCATGAAATTTTTTTTTTGTTTGTTTAACTTGTTTCTTTTCCCAATTTATTTATTTATTAAAATTTGTTTTTTTCTTATTTCATTAAAAGTTACTTGAACATTTTTGAGATTTTTGGTGGCTTAAAAATTCAACTAAAATAAAAAAACACACACATACTCACAGAGAATAATAAAGAATACGAAAATGAAAAAGAACAGAAATTAAAAGAACAGCAACAGAAGTTTGTGATAATGTTTTTGGAAGGTTTTTTGACAAGTGGAGTTCAATGTAATTTGGCGATGACTTTTTCTTTATTTTTTGTTTTTTTTGTTTTTTTTTTTTTGTTCAATTCCCTCTTAATGACAATGAAGGTGATGACAACAAAAATCAAAAAATACAACGAACAAGGGACAAAAGCAACAAGGAAATTGCAATTGTTTTGGCTTTTGATGTTGCTAGGGAAACTGAACTGAAGAATGAAAGGTGAATTGGGCATAAATTCTCAATCATGAAACCCGATTAAGCCGACAATGATAATGAACAAAAGTAAGACTCCAACCAAGACCAATAAGACTACAATAATGAAGTTGTTGATGTTAATGATGATGATAATAACAACAACAAAAACCAAGTACCAAGGCAGCATTAGCACTTGTTCTTTCTTCTTCGAGCGACAGATCAAGAATGTAACTGTGTATACGCGAACAGCTTTAACGCTACTCTGTGTCTATGTATCTGTCTGTATGTATGTTGCATGTATCTGTGTGTGTGTGTGTGTGTGGCACAAGTGTAAATGCGATCGCAACGGTAAATATCTTCTTTGAAATACACTTGGGGAAAAAAAAAGAAAATAATAAACCGAACGAACGAGGTACAAATGAAGATGCTAACACTCACTCACTCACTCTCCACACTCACGCCACTCACTTCACTCTCCACTCACTCACTCACAAACTCATAAACTCACAATTACTATTTCTCCTCTTTATTTTATACAATATTCATCTTCCACATCTAGTACACTCTTTAATAGTTTTTATTCTTATTTGTTTTTCATTATAATTTGTTTTCTTTTTTCTTAATTTTGTTCTTTGGTAATAACCACCATCATCACTACAAAATACTAAAACATCGAACACGACGACATTACTTTTCTTTCTACTATTTTTTACCTCTTTTTTTTTTTTTTTTTTTTTTTTGTGCAAAATTTATTCTTTTGTGTTTTACTTCTTTTTCTCTTTTTGTATTATTTTATAAGAATTTGTTGTTTAAAGTTTCTGTGCGCATGCGCAACAAGTGAACAACACGTGTGAACACAACAAGCGACGAACGAGAAATACGCGATCCCAACGATAGATACTTTCTTTGGCCTCGTATTGAAGTCTCAGTCGACAACGACGACGAATGCAAGAAGATACTACAGACGCAGCCGCAGATGCAAAGTTTCAAACACAGAAGAATAATAAAGTTTTGTATTCGAACATTGACGATCACAATCATGACGATGACAATGAAGACGACGACGACCAACGAACCAAGTCACATACTAAACGAAGTTTCTAAGAAATAGAGAGAGAGAGAGATAGAGAGAACGGCAAGCTTCACTCACTCAAATAATGTTTATAAAGTTGGCTCAAGACTCAATCTCAACTCAACTCACCTTGGCCGTTAGTTAATTTAATGAAAAAAAAAACAACAAAAAAAGAAAGCAGTAACAATGAAAAAGAAAAAGAAAGAAAGAACAGACGAACAAATGAACGGACGAACGAACAAGCAAGCGAACGAAGCGTTGACAGGCATTCGAAAGTGGCAGTCGCAACGTAAATCGTGCACGACAAGTGCATTTAACGCGCAGTAAGCGTCAACAGTTGTGAACATTACGAGCCGAACCGAGACAAGCTGAGCCGAGCTGAGCCACCTGGCTCTGATTGGCAAAGTTATACCAATCAAAATATCAGTTCTCTTCTCTAATACTACTATTCACTGAGTGAGTGAGTGAGTGAGTGAGTGAGTGAGTGAGTGAGTGAGTGAGTGAGTGAGTGAGTGAGTGAGTGAGTGAGTGAGTGAGTGAGTGAGTGAGTGAGTGAGTGAGTGAGTGAGTGAGTGAGTGAGTGAGTGAGTGAGTGAGTGAGTGAGTGAGTGAGTGAGTGAGTGAGTGAGTGAGTGAGTGAGTGAGTGAGTGAGTGAGTGAGTGAGTGAGTGAGTGAGTGAGTGAGTGAGTGAGTGAGTGAGTGAGTGAGTGAGTGAGTGAGTGAGTGAGTGAGTGAGTGAGTGAGTGGGTGAGTAAAAGTTCTTCAAGCATTTTTGTACACACTTTACTTACAGTTGATCAAGTCATATCGGTAATCGCACAAACCGAAATCTGATCACAATTAGTTTTTCCCATTAAACAAATGCAAGTTCTATAAATTCTGAGCTATTTGTTACGCAATAGAGTAAGGAATAAATGCTTATTTTCATCCTTAAGACGAAGAGTAATGATTCCAGTATTTCAGACATAAAGTTGATTATCACGCGATAGTTCAATGAAGTACGTTACCTAGTATTCATATTGCAATAACTTTAATTTGAGAATAATGATTCATCGGTGATCGTAGATCTTATGGGCAACTTGAATAAACGCCTGGGACCCAAAGCATGAGAATGAGACCCCGAACACAAAACGAATTCCGTTTACGCTTTAGTCTGTTTTTATACGGTAGTTAATTATACTTATTATATATTCTGTGTCAACAAATCAAAGTAGCTTATGTCGAAAATCTTTATTTTGAGATACATATTACCCATTTTGTATAAAGTGATTTCTGGTTGGGGTCATTTTATATTTCTAAGTTGCTACACAAAAAAAAATTATAACAAATAAAATACATGTTAAATAAAATTTGTAAAAGGTTTTTATAAAAGTAGATTTCGGAACCTTTCCAACAAGTATAAATCTTATTTAGTTTATTTGTTCCAATAATTGTTTAAAAGAGTTTGAAAATTGGATTTGTGAAAAAATCTTAGGTATAAGAATTAATAGTGGTCAGGGTACCATATTAAAAAAAAAAAAAATTTAAGTCGAAATACGTGTTTTGAAGCCTTAAATAATAATAATATTACTCAATTTGCGACATAAGCTAGTTTGACTTGTTGACACATCTGATACATTTTCTGATCACATAATAAGGATAATTTCTGACTAATTTAATTTGATTATACATATGTATTGTATATATGATACTATAAGCTTTATTGCAAATTGTTTTAAAGATGTTCAGGATTTAACGGTATCATCGATAAAAAGTTCCATAGCAATTCTTTAAATAATATGTTAAGGATTGTACATTGAAGAATTGCACTTCTTGACACTTAAACACTCAATTAATAAAAATTTACCCTTCTCCAAAAAGATTTTAAATCAATCTCTGTAACTTTTTATCCTCCTTACAACAATATTTTATAGCTTTAAGTGGTTTAATGTTCCTAATAAGTAATTTAAAATAAAAAAAAAAAAAAGGAAAATGTTTGCCTTCTTTAATAATGAATTTACTACCTAACGTAACCTGCAAAATTCGAAGTAATAGTTTTTGATTTATTTGACAATCAAAATTGGTATCATTTCGGATAAATATGTATTAAATATGTAGATCACCAGTGTCTCGCTCATTTCTACACCCTCCCCCCTGATGTGACGTCACAAATTTTGCTGTGGAAACCGATATATTATGTTACTTTAATTTCTCTAATCTTTAAATATTTGTCTCTTAGGGTTTCTATTAGGGCTCTCTATATAATATTTATGTCACAAAGCCTAAAGATATACGAGTACATAGTTGGTAATAATTTTTCGCTTAAAGTTTTGCGTTATAATAATTTACATTTTGATATGTGACGTCACAAAGCTTCGGACCCCACCCCCTCCCTGTCACAGGTGGTCACACCACGTTGACTCCCCTCCCCCATGACGTGTGACGTAATATGTGGATGTCCCCTTATTATTATTAGAATTTTTTATTTTTTTTGCCATTAGTTAAATATGAAATAGGCACCACTCATTTGCAATAGGGAAGTTAAATATTTAATCAGTTGAATAATTGCAGCTGCCTATAAAACACACCAAACAGTGTCTTTAAATAGATCTAAGAGCAAATGTTTCTGGGTTATCTTCATTCCAAACCCACCAATTCGGGACTTATTGACTTTTTTTTTGGATATAGAGTATTTGATATTCGACTAAGACAATTGAGTTGAATAGAGTGAGCGTATTTATATTAATTTGAGTTAAATTAAAACGAGTTAAATTGAGTCGAAATTTATGTATTATATGAGTATAGTAAGTAGTACATAAAGTAATTTGAGTCGACTTTTGAGTTCGGTCTTGAACTTGAACTTAGTTTTGAGTAGAGCAAAATTAAAGCTTACAATTTTTTTTTTTTTTTTTTTTGTTATTATTATTTTTTACAATGGTTTTTGTTTTTGTTGCTGGTGTTGCATGTTGTCAATGATTTGTTGTTTTTTTTTTTCTGTTACTTAGTGTTGCTTGATTGTATCAACTGTTGCTGCTGTTACTTTGTACTATCTACTTTTGTTTCTGCTGTTGTTAGTGTCACTGTTGCTGCTGCTTTCTTAGGTTAATTGTTCACTCATAGTGAAAAGAAATTTCTGATAAAGTCTCCTACTTCAAATATTTTACTATTATGTAACAAAATAGAAGGTTAAAACTCTTAAGATTTCTCATTGATGATTCTTCATCTTCATTTTCATCCAGAACTTTTAAGGGTAACATTGTGTTTGTTGCTGTTGTTGATGTTCATCATCATCAAATATTTAATTCAACGTTCATATCGTTGCACATTCGTGAGTAATTTTCTTGTTCGTTTCTGTTGTTGTTAATGTGATTATTGGAGTTGTTGCTGTTTTCGCTCAGATCGTCTTATGGAAGTAGCAACAGCAAATCTAGCAGCAACTTCAACTCAAGTTTACTTTGCTATTAATTCAAACTCAAGTTTTAGTGCTCTTCTCATTCAGTTGTAGTTGCTTCCTTCAACTGTTCTCTTTCTTTTTTTTTTTTTTTTTTAACTCATCCATTCCACAAACTTTACTCACTCCATTTCCCTCCACACCACTTGCCACTCCTTTTCAAACTTGCTTACAAATTTTCAATTCAACTCCAAAGTCGGTTTTGCTTGTCTGCATTTGGAAAGTGGTTTGATGTTGTTGTCGATCTGTCTACCTGTCTGTCTGTCTGTCTGTCTATCTTTCTATCTGTATCTTTTACTCTTAATACAGATGAGTGTATCGTGTGTGTGTGTGTGTGTGTGTGTGTGTGTGTGTGTGTGTGTGTGTTTGTTTGCATTTTGCATTTCGCATTCATGTTTCTACACTCACTTCTTCGCACACTTTACTCATTTCGTCGTCTGCAACTTTGTACTACTTTTTGTTGTATTGCAGCCAACTTGGTACAAGTTTGCTATCTTCTCCTTTTAGTTTGTTTTTTATACTCTTCATGCAGTGAATAGTATTATAAGTTTGTCACGAAGTTTGTAACACACAGAAGGAGACATCGGAGACCCCGTAAAGTATATATGTCCATGTCCGTCTGTCCGTCTGTATGTATGCAAACAAGTCGCTTAGTTTTTGAGCTAGAGAGCTGAAATTTTTCAGAGAATTTTCATCCACAGTCTATTTGTCGGAATCAGCCAAATCGGACCCGGATCAAAATTCATGTTTTTATTAGGAAAGCTTTTTTGTTTTTTGTACTATCGACTTGAAATTTGCACACTATAAGTGTCTGAACCATACTATGAAGAACCTCGGTTTACTAGGAGGGGTGTGAAGAGTATTACAACTTCGGCATAGCCAAAAATAATCTTTTTTTTTACTGGTTTTTTTTTTTCTTCTCTTCTCCTCCTTCATTTTCCTATCTATTCCATCTTTAGCTTTGTTTTATTCATTCGTACTACATATACAAACACTACTTACTATATTGATTCTTCTTTCGTGTTGTTTTGTTCCTGCAGCATTTTACCAATTCAACAATTGTGCCAAGTGGCAGTCGCACGCCTTTTGCTGCTACCGCCGATGATGCTGTTGCTGCCAATGTTTCTGCTGCTGACGTTGTTGGTGTTTTCAATTCTTAGAAATTGTTTATTTGCCACAAACTGCGTCTGCAATTGCAATATTGCCTCAGTTGTGGCCTAAACCGACTAAACAACTAAGAAGGCGTCTGCTGCATGCATTCAAACTGGGGTTTCAGTCTGGGGGCTTTCAGTCGAAATCGAACTCAGACTAAGTTATCGTCTGTAAAGTCTGTATTCTATATATACACACACACTCATCTACATACATACATACATACATATATGTTTGTGTTAAGCAAATTTTTACAGATCCACTGAAGACTGAATTGACTTTGCAATAGACAACAGATAGGCAGACAAACCAACCAACCGACAGACGAAAGTCTTTTGGCGGCCTTACATACTTTGTTGTGTATGCGATTAAATAATGTGACTTTAGATTACTAAAAGCATGTCATTGCTATTGGAGTTGTTGGTGTTGTTGTTTCTATGCTATTTACATACCGGATAGTCTTCGGATCGTTTGGGATCAATCGTCTAATCATTTTGTTTTTGTTTTTTCTTTTTCTTAATTTTGGTTTTAGACATCCATTAAGCTCATCATTTTACAGTCAATCTACATGGTAGAAATCGAAGAACCTCCGTCAATGATATTCATTTCCTTGTGATTTTTGTCTATTAAGCTTCATTTGCTGTTAATTCTTTTTTATTTTTTTCTTCTTCTCTCTATGTTCTTTTTTTGTTTTTGTTTCCTTCTTCTTCTTCTTTTGACACCTTTGGTTATTCTACTTTTCTATTTTTCTATGTATTTTTTTTTTTTGTACATGTTTTTGTTCTAGAGATTCTATTATTGTTTATGTGTTTTGTTGTTTTGCACTTAAACGATTCTGTGCCATTTTGGAAATGCCTTCTTTCATCAGTAATACTTACTATTTCCAAGCACGTACCAACTAAAACTCACCTATATAAGTAGAACATTCTGACTATTGTATATATATGTACAAGATCTTATCGCCATACTAGAAAATTCTTCAATTGATTTTACTGTAATATTATTATAATGAAGTAAGTAAACTGCTCCAAAATCCCAAATCATGAACTATTTACAGCAAAGAACTCATTGTATGCCACTATAAATTTAATGCTACGGAAAAATTTTACAGAAAATCTTAATATCTCATAATATAATAAAGCAAATACGCTTCTGAGGTGACAGATCCTAAACCTCGATAATTCACATCGTACCTACTAAATAGTATCCATAAATACAAAAGCTACGAACAATTTGAATCTTTCGACACGATTTCCGGTGTTCACATTTATTTTATTTATTTCTTTCTTTAATCTTACTACTTTCTATTAGAAATGAAACAGATATCTTGTTACTATCCGGTATCTGGCCTAAATTTAAAATCCGGACTGATGCCGGATAATAAAAAAGTATCCGGGCGGATACCGAATTTTAAAAAATATGACATTTAAACTTTAGAAGCACTTTATTTAACACATAACAAATAAAATCATTACACAATATTAAAATTCGTACTGTACTTTTTTTTTCTAAATATGTTTTAATGTTTATCGCATAATTATATAATATTGAAATGTCTAAGATCCTAATCTTTATGTGGTACTTAATTAGAGTCATTATTAGATTCCTCTTAGTGGGAGATCGTGGCGACTGCTATAGAGCTGCATTGTCACTAACACCGTTGGTATTTTTAGATAATTGTGCAGTGTGGTATTTCTAACAAACCATGGGTTATCTGTGATTCTTCTGAATGCCTTGCTCTGACATGCCTACAGTCTGGAGATGTTGGTGGTAGCCGTGGTGCCCCAAATTTCTATTGCATACCGCCATATTGGTTTGATGGTAGGTAGATGAGCATTTTATTACCTAGTGACAACTTTTTTGAGGACCGGAGGAGCCAGTCTAGCTACATCATTTTTCGGTAGCATCGCGCAGTGACAATTTTAATATGTGCACGCCATGTAAGCCGTTTGTCCAGGATCCCACCTAAATAATGAATTTGCTTCGTTTATGGAATGATGCATTTATGCATTATATTTAATAAATGGACAGACACCTTTTCTTAAGGTGAAAGTGCAGTTACTGGACTTGGTAGAGTTGATCATTATGTTCCAGCGCTTGGCTCAGGCGTGAAATCTTATTAAATAATGGTTTACTTTTTCCGCCACTTCATTAGGTGACTCGTAGCTGTAGACTATAGCCGTATCGTCGGCATATGTAGCAATGATTGCTTGATCTTCCTTAATTATTGGCATGTCCGAGGTATAAAGTGCGTACAGGACCGGAGCGAGAACACTGGCTGCTTCCATGCGTCTGGTGGTGGATTTCCTATCTCTGACTGCCACAGAAAAAGAACGTTCATTCAGGAAGCTGCAGATGAATAGGTACTGTTTGCTAGGCGGGAGCGTTCTGAGTTTGTGTAGTAAATCATCAATCCAGACCCTATCGAAGACCTGCTTAACATCTAAGAAGACTGTGGAAGAATGTTGTTTCAACTCAAACGCAGTTAGGATGTATTGTACGACCCGCCAAATTGGTCAGGAATTGCTTCCTGGCCACGCCTTACTGCCAGCACTCTACTCAGAAATATTCTTTCAAATATTTTGGACAACGTTGCCAACAGGCTTATCGGTCCGTCTGATGTGACAAGACTCTCAGGCTTTCCGGGTTTTGGGATCATGATGATCGTTGCGCATTTCCTTTGTGTGGAGAAATGCCAGATCTGCAGCATGCAGTTGTACATAAGTGTCAGAAACAACACTCCCTTCCACAGGAGGGCTTTCGCCACTTTGTTGTCAATTCGGTCGTGTCCAGGACTGTTCTTAAACTTCAGCTTCTTGATCTGAGTCACAATCTCTTCTGGTGAGAAGTGCTGGTGAATATTGCTGAGGCCGAAGGACTTTAGAAGGATGTATCATTGGATATAATTCAAAATTTGGTAAAATCAATTTCTGTGCGTTTGAAAAAGGTCATCGAAGCTAAAGGGTTTATTTTAATCTTGCTGTTATTCTCAGTTCTTATATGCATTTCTCCTATTTCTCCTGAACAACAATGTGTTGTCAAAATACTTTTGTCCACCATTGTATGTTTTTAATAGTCTTTGATACGACAATTAAGCACTGACTTGGTTCTTGAACGAAAAAGCCCGAATTCGCCACCTACGAAGCTTCGCTTGTAAGACGCAACAATCGACTATTTTTCGATATCTGACAAAACAGCAATCCCCCCCCCCCTTCGAGTCCACCCACAAATCTCTACAATACTGAACTATTTAAGTTAGTGAAAATGCAATTTATACTAAGCATGCATTATAAAGTTACATTTAAGATAAAGCATACGAAAGATTAAGAGATTAGAATTAGGAAGAAATATAATTAGATACAAGGTCATAGTATGTTGTAGTTGTATAATTCACATATAACACGAAATGGATGATGCTGCAAATAATTAGTCTTACATGTACCAACAAGGATTTATTCTCCTATTTCCTTGTAACACGAGAAGAAACATTCAAATTTATACTACGAAGCAAAGATGCGGAAATGATGTTGCCAACAAAAATTGTTGATTGGATAATTTCGGGCGGCGGATTATTTTACGACTTTGGTGAGATGGAAGGTTAAGGTCTTGAGCTCGGTTAATAAAAGAGCAAGTTAAGGTAAGCCAAATGTACTATCTGCAATTCAATCACCTAGCTGGATTGCTACTTTGTTGTGGTAAGGCGGCTCAGTAGGATTACAAATTATAAGATCAATCCCAATGCCGTTAAAGTCAAAAGCGAACATTGTAGCCAAGATAAGTCGAAACTAGGCTTTACAATTGTCATCAAGGCTGTAGGGTAAACATTGTAGGCATTGTAGGAACCCATAATAAAATAGAAGAAGGGGTCCATCAAAAACAAAATGTAAGAACTCAAGTATATACTCGCATATCCCAGAAAATTATATATTTGTGTTGTCTGTTGTATCAATAAATGATGATAATTAATTAAAATTTAAAAAATCATCCTTTTGTTGCATATGTATATATTCTTCTTCATAGTTACGCAGCGTTAAGTTTTTAAAGGGTTTACCTCATCCTGTAATCGTGTTGCTTAAATTGAGCACCACACAGGATATATAAGTATATGCGAAAAATTTAAAAATTTTGTTTCGTAGCTCAGGATTAAGGTTACGAATGATTACCAAAAATCATTATATATCGTATAGCGTTAAGTTTATACATCATCCAGTACACGCGATAAGCCAATTTAAATATATGGTAAACATAAAAAAAACTCTACAACAAAAATTCGCCTAGAAGCTTGCTACAATTTTTCTTCATCATTTTGTTTTCTGCATTTTAATACAACAATATTTTCTTCATACCAAGTAACTTGCCGTGGAACTTAAATGACTATATATAAAAATTAATGCACCAATTCAATTATGCTAATCTGGTATTCTGACATTAATGATGTTTTCCAGAATTTCCCTTATGTATTCTTTACATTTTGAAGACTATAGATGAGAAACAATAGATATATCATATGAAAAATAGTTTACTTTGCAATTACAACTCCCAATGACCATAAGCAAATTTATAAAATTGTTGAAGGATGATAAATTAGCCATATCCGAATTCAATATCACATAAGTAATGATGCCCCTTTTTATTTTTATTTAATATATTTTACATTTATCAATGTATTCTTCGATGACCTTGCTAAGGTGCCAATGAATTTTGCAAGGAATCAATTAAATGGAAGTCTGATGGCAAAAGGTTTCAACAATATAAGTAGTGGATATAATAACACATTCCAATCAAGTTCCAAACTTCTTTGTGGTCACTCTATGGTGAATCACTGCACCCTGATGATTAAAGCTTGAGACATTTCTGTGCAATGAGAATTAAACAACATGTAAAACTCTTTTTTTTTTTTTTTTTATTATACGTACAATATTAAATATAATTCTTCATTAAATAAACAACATTGAATGAAAAGAAAACAACTTGAATTTTTTTTTTTTACAAAATTAGGATAATCTTATTTTCACTTGGTAAAAGATTTAAGACCATTACTTGTTAATCGTTGGAAAGTTGGTGCATAGGTACATAAATGGTTTCCTCTGTTTCGCAGATCCATTTGTAGTAACTTTCATATGAAAAAGTGTCACAACTAATTGACAAAAATTCTTTTATCATATGTACGCCATGACTGACTTTTAATATATTTTCGCTGGTATTATTTTTGGCATGATGTAGTAAAAATCTATAAAAACTGTTAATCATGAAAAAACAAATCTTTTCATTGCAATATTTGAAATTGCCTTTCATCCATAGATACTTCAGCTTTAATTTTCGTGACTCATAAAATTTACGAACTTCATAATCCAACATGGATATGTGTTTATCACATAATTTTTTGGTTACACAGGTTCCACATGTCTTTAGAAAATTGAAATTCTTTTCAACAAGCATACACGACGGAAAATATAAAAAATTTATGTAGTACTTCAAATATGGTTTATCTACTTTTGATGATGCCATAATTTTATTGCACACGTGATCCATGTAATATATGAAACGTTTATCAACAATCGGCAAATTGGAGCAACCTCTGTCTGGAAATTGATAAAAACAATTAATTGCTTTATTCATAATTATGTAATAAGATCAACTATTCAATAAGAGACTATGTGAGTTATATGTATGTTGAATATTATTTGTGAAAAATATCTGGATAATTGTTATTATGTTGTATGCTATATATTTTTTAAATATAAACATTATTACGATAAATCGTAGCAATTGCCAAGTGTTGCCAAGCTGCTGATCTCTATGATGCGTGTCCATGGATTAATCAGATGGATGGCAATAGGGAAATGTGAAAGAGAAGGAGGAAAGTTGAAGAAAAAGTCATGAAATTATGAAAAGAAATCATAAAAGACTTAGAGAAACAAAACGAAGTCCATAAGAGAGGATTTGCTAAAAAGGACATTGCTGGTATTTGTAAAACCCTGGCTATATCGCCTGAATGAATTCACGCTAATAATAATATATATATGTATATTTTTATACTCAGTGACTTACCTGGAGTTTGAGGCATTTTTGGTTGAAATCGACAAATACCACGCAGTATCTGAATTTGGCTTAGCATTCCATTTGTTAGATTTCGTATGAATGCTTTTTGTTCACAATTGAATTCACTCTCATCAGATTCCATGCCTTCAATTTCAATGACTGATGTCTCTGTGTCGTGTGATAAATCCTCATTATGCCCATCGCCTTCAAGCTCATCCGAATTATTTCGTTCTCTTTTTGCTATTTATTTATAAAACAAAAAATATTAACATAAGTTTGTTTTTACCACTGGCAGATTAAGAAAGTCGCTGGTCCCCCTATAAACTTAAATGAAGATATTCGAAGGCAATTTTCTGACTAGAGGTCGGATATTCTAGAGTCAGTGGGTGAGTCTAGTAGCAGAAATATTTAGGTTTCCTGTTTTTAGGATCTAAATCAGACTTAAAAATTGATTTCTTAAAAGTCAGGGGTCTCTTTGATCCGCCAGAGGGTTTTATGTATACTTACAGTACAAATATTTATATATATATATGAACTTACGACATTGCTTATGTCCATAATCTAACGAAAGTGAATTGAATTTCAGTTCAAAATCATAAGACTGCGATTTAGGATTTGTATGAATCAACCTTGATTTTTCATCAATTGCCTTATAATGCTGATCGTTCTCTAAAGGCACCTCATTACTTTCAGAGCATATTTGTGTGTCATGAGCAGTTTCTGATTCTAATTCTTCCTTCAGAAGTTTTAGTTCCTCATGGCAATATTTCTCGGAACAAATTGATTCCCGTCGCTCTTTATTGTTTTTAGGTTCATTACATTCATTTGTGTTTAAATTATTAATATCACAGCACTTAATATCTGGAATACTATCATTGATTTTATTGATTACTATTCATAAAGAAAGGAATGTTATGTTAATGTATGTAAATGTGATTAGTTTATTATGATATCTACTTACATTCCTTGTAATCAACACTATTGTATTGCGTTACCTTATGTGGATCTTCCTCGCCAAATTCTCGATGATCAATTAAAAGTGAATTTAAGGCTTTATCAATAGAACATAGAACATTGTCCTTTATTGTGGCACCCATATATAGTTTTTTATTAAGAGTTCCTTGAAGTCTAGTGTAGTTGGGCATAACGTTTTTCTTGATTACTAATCACGAGGAGATAATCGACAATTAAATGAAAAATGTTCAAGTTTATTTAATAAAGTCACAACTTACGGTTGCACGTTTTACAAATATTACCAACTAAATCTGCATTTGTTGGATCATAACAACTGTCAGTTGTTTGAGTTGCAATTGTTGTGTTAATTATAGCTTCCTCGCAAAGTTTATGATCATAACTTAAATCTGAATTAAAGTAATTAAAAGCTTCCTGGAATCCAGCATGATTGGTTGCTATTGTGAGGGGTGTTGGTTTTCCATCAAGTTTTTGTATTGCTATTCACAAGGAGAGAATCGGCAAGTAAATGTAAAGAACTAAAGTTTTTATTATACATAAGATAAATACTTACGATCCTTGTTGTCAAAATCCAATGATTTTGTTTGATTTTTATCATTAGTTTGTTTAATAATACCAGCAACTAATGATGAGCTTTTAAATGGTGAACTGCTACGCTCATATTCATTGTCTTCAACGCCATTATCATTATTTATTTGAAGATAATGTCGCTCACTTTCTGATCCAGCTGCTTTCAAAAGTTTACAATCGTCTGTCTCAAAACTTACAGATTTTGATTGGAATGTGTCTTCTTCACAATTATGTTTCAATTGCTCAGTACTACGAACTAATGACACGTTCTTCTTATAAAGCTTACATTCCGTTTTCTTTAAGCTATCATGAGTTTGAGTTTTAATATTTGTATCTCCCTCACTAGGTTTATGATGATAACTTAACCCACCAAAAGTAGACGACCTTTTGATGGTTATTACTTTACAATTATCAGAAGAGAATCAGCAAATAAATGAAAAGAATTTATGTCTATTTATTAAATAAGCTACTTACGATCATTATTATCCTTACGGTTTAATCCTTGAAAGCTATAATCTGCATTTATGGGACAATAACATTCTAGATTTTTTCTTTCAATAGTTTTATTAGAGTTTTTACTCACCATATTTACTGCATTTTATTGTCTTCATTGTATCTCCCTCAAGTCTATGAGGATAACTTAAGCCTGAACTACAACTATTATCTTTAGAGCATACAAATTTGTTCACTATTTCCTCCTCCTTATTAAACGGTTTTCTGTTAGAAGGTTTCTGGAACTCAGCGTATGTGGACGGCAGTTTGCTGGTCATCTTGTTAGCTATTCACCAGTAGAGGAATGGCAAATAAATTAAAAGAGTTCAAGTTTAATTATTAAATAAATAATTTACCATCCTTGTCAGCGAAACCAATTGAATTTTGATATTGCTTACGTTTTGATTGTTCAACAAATGTTGAGTTTTTTATCAAAGAACAACGTGCGTATTCTTTAAAGCTACTATATTTTTTATTTGTTGAGACACAAGATCCTGAATTTGCTGTTAAATCTATGCCATTGCTACCTTTGCTGTCACATTTTAAATGTAGAAAATAGCTCGTTTCTCTAGGACATTTCATACTTGCCTTGAATCTCTTACTATTTTTAGTCTTTTGTGCACATATTACATTGTTGTTATTGTATTCATCAAAATATTTTAAATCGAAAAAATAACTTATGCCACTTGAAGTTGTTCGTTTGTTCTTCATTACTGCATCAAGACTAAATTGATCCGAATGATCTTTTATCGGAAAGATCTGTGTTGCTTTTGATTTATCTGACTGCATTTCTGATAAATCACTTAAATTTGGCATATAATCTTTGTTTATTAAATTATAATATTTTTTGAGACTTGCATTTAATTTAACATGTGCTATTTACCACCGGAAATGAATGAGTTATAAAATTAATTAAAATGAAAGAAATTAATTAAAATATTAGTATGTGTATACAAAAGTACAAGAACATAATGCTTAAAAATCTAATTAGGAACAAACATTGATCTTAATCAAATAATATCTTAAGAAATGTAGAAAGTGGCAAATTACCTTCTCTTCAAAAAAATATATAGAGTTTCCTCAAATTGGAAAGTCTGCGTAAGGAGCAGTGACGTATTTTCACGTGTGGTGACCCTAAGCAAAACATTATTTCGGAGCACCTTACCTCAACTAAGTAGATCTCGGATTTAGTTTCAATTCGAGGTCTCTTTTTGGAATTGCCCTAATTGCTCCTAGGGAAACCCACCTATGCGTAAAGGGTGTTGAATTTATAATAAAATGAAATCAACTTATACCCCGTTTATAAGACACTCAAAACGGTTTGCACTACAAACATCACCACTACATCATATTTTATGCATACGAATATGGCAACTTTGCATTAGCAAACAAAACCAAGCTGATTGATGTAAACAAACACATATACGTGTACGTTTTCAACAAGAACACAAGACGCCGCACACATAAACACATAAATAAAAAGTGTTCTGAATCGAATCGAATCGAATCGAATTGAGTGCAAACTGTATCGGCCGTCTTATAAACGGTATATTAGTCTATATCCGTGGGAAACAAAAGAATCTAAAAAATCGAAAGATAATACATGGTACAATTGATACTAAAGTTGTATTTTCACCTTACTGGGACGCAGTAGTTATAAGACCCATAAGAGCGATGGCGACTAAGGCGAACACTGTCGCTAAATGAAGTCCAAATTAAGCATCACAATGAGTCGTAGACTTACAAGGGCCTTATAGCGAGTAACCTATCTATCCTATCACATCCATAGTTGTCTTTTCCCCCATCTAAATTATACATAAATTTCCATTTATCACTTACCATCGCTAAGACGTTTTCCTATTTCGTATAGTTGTTTTTTATTACAATTCAATATTCTTCCTTTTTCAGGTGTGGCACCCAAAATTGCTACGATGTATACATAACTTAAACAATTTATTTTTTTAATTTTTTTTTTTAGTATTTACCCTTTTTTGAATTCAACATTACTGAAGTTTCAGTCACAGACATTTTTGATATTTTTGATAATTGTGACTTGTTGACTACAATTGATAAGTTACTTTAAAAGAAACGAATATTTGATAAAAAGTATATTTGTTTTTTATTTATATTTACAAATTAACAATCTGCTAGGATGGAAAATAACCAAGTATCACACAGTGGTGGCATTCTCACCAAGAATAAGCATTTGCGAATCAGTAGATTTGGATGCCATACTCTGCGGAAAGCTTAGATGTCAAGAAAGACTGTTAAACTGTTATTTCTACACTGTCCAGATATGACATTTATAATTATGATTCAGTGGAAACTAATTTAGCGATCGGAGATCATTTTCCAACAATGACATGTGACAATGTGTCCAGTGTGAGGGTAAAATGAATAGGATAGGAAATGAATGATTTGATTATTGGAGTATTAAGTCCTTCATATCTTGAAGATTTTGCAATTTTCATAGGACTCATGCACAGTGATATCATTGTGAACTGAAGATGCCATGGTTCACACATATCCCACGCAGAAGCCAAGATATTGAAATGCGATGCAGAACCCCAAAACCCAAAGTTCCAAGATCATTTGCAAAGTGAATTTTAGTTTATTTAAAATAATTTTTTTATTTTTTTTTTTTTTTTTATTAAAAAATCTTTTCATAGTTTTTAGATCTGTTTAGACAAAGATACAAATCATCCATACAACGATGAATGGATGTTAACTCAGTCAAATGAAAGAATGAATGAATAAACGAATGAATGAGTGAAAACCTGAACTGTCTGCTTTTGCCAGATATAGTACTAAGTAACAATGAAGTACTATGAGTTCGTTTAGTGGGTCAATATTTAAGTATTGTATGTGCTATTTATGTATATGTATACCGCACCTTAAGATTATAGCATTTTGCGGCATCCGCACGCACGCGCGCTTTATAAAAGAACAATAAAATCAAGCACCTGCATAAATGTTAAAAATAAAAATGAAAACAAAAACTTAAAGAGAGAAGTAAAAAAATAAACAAACAAAGAAAACAAAGAAATAAACCAAGTGAATGATTAATAATCTTACTGATGATGCTGACCACTGTTGATTTTAGTGTTAATTTTCAAAATAATTTGAGAATTTTTAACGCAAGCTTAAGACAAATTATATTGTTGTGACACATTTAGAGATTTAAGGGGGAATTGGCAAGAATGAATAGTCGAAAACTGGGCGGAAATATTTCAGAATATTGTAAATAAAGACAAAGTCAAGTCATCATAGTCCATAATTCTATGCCTAATGAGCTCCAGCATCCTCATCATTAACATATTTGTATGGAGACTCACGAAACTCGTCTCCATGCCACACAGAATGCATCAAGCATATTAGATACACATAGTACACACGACAGACGTGCATCTTAAAGAGTCAAATACTTTGTACAACAAAGTAGTTGACTTCTACACATTAACCAATAGTTGACAACCAGTTACACTCGATGCCAACTTCAACATCAACAATGTACGTCCACTAAGTAAAACAAAACAAAAAGAACCTAGTCAAGTCAAACCAAATACTCCATCTAAAGACAACATCATCATTATCATCGTCATCATTACCATTACCGTCATCATCATTACCAGTACAGACGACAAAGCCCATTACAAAGCAATGTTAACTTTAGGAATGCATTTTGTCCATTTAAGTGAATTTATTTACAAAAATCACAAACAAAAAGGCTAAGATATGCAATGCAACATTATCATAAGAATTATGGTAACAAAACTAAATAGACCACATTACATTATAAACAAAACAACAATTTGTATACAATAGAATCATTTTAATCAAAATTTCCTTCTAATCACTTATAAACTAATAGTATTTCTAAAAAAGTCTTGGTGTCTAATAGACTCTCAAATTGGAAGTGGAGATATTGTGTCGGATTCAATGTCAAGAAACAGCTTTATATAACAAGAACTTGATTGGAGATATGATCTTTTAATAAAGTACGTACACCAACGCATTTAAAAAAAAAATAACTTTCCTACCCCAAAAGTGAAGAGTTGATCTAAGTAGCCAGACGGAGAAACCAAAGCATACCAAACGTAAGTTTAACAGAGTCACCAATTCAATTGAGTGGAGTAGCCAATCCAATGCCCAAACCTCATTTCAAGTGAAAATCTAAAGCCATTGGGAAAGGGAATGCTTTCGAAATTCGACGGAGCGCCGCCCACTATGGAATATTAACTTTTCGGTAGAGTACAGCACAAAAAACAAAAATAATTAGGGTCTTCACACTAACGCACAAGCCTAAACAAATTGTGAGCTCATAAAATAACTGATAGTTGCTCTATACAAAAAAAAATTGTGCGATCTCATAAATTGTTTAGGCTTTTGATACGCACAAACTTCAACTCATAACTCATAAAGGTGAGCGCTGCCACTGTGCATTCATTTCGAATTGGAAACTCTGCCTTTCTCGCATGCAAAACTGAATTTAAGCAAATAAAATAAAAAATCAGAAGTCACAAATAAAAGTCATCACTTTCATGTTCTCTTAAAAAGGCAAGTTATTTAAAGAGAAAATGCGTAAAGATTACAAACGACTTACTCAATCATGATTGTTTTTTTTGTCGTCATTGCTAGAAAAATCTCCTTTTTTTTTTGTACTTATCTTCCACGGATCATAAGAATTATTTACAAAGTCATGTGTGTATGTCCGAAATGTGCAACGAATGCAAAAAGCAGGCTCATGAACACTTCGTAAAAAAATAAGCCTAAGCAAGTCGAGCATGCATACTTTGCATGCTAGTTCGCACTCACAAAAAAAAGGGATAGTGAACATGAAGAAAGTGATGCTACAGTTCCGTTTTCTTCAAATTCACTCTGGATATCTTTGTTTTGTTCGTTTGATGCTCGTTTGTGTTTCTATTACTAGTTTGCATAACATTGTTGTTTTCTATTGTTTGACATGTCCACACAAATTCATATTGAAAAGGTCTTTTGTATGCATTTGTGTGTATGTCTGCTTGTGCGCTGCAGTCAACTATTCATTGCTACATGCATTGTTTTGTCCCCCTCTCCCTCTCCTTGACTCACTCAACACGCATCACACAACAACAAAAACAGACATTTTCTTTGATACCTACATTATTTTCCACACACACACCCCACCCCTCCCCCTTTCTTCATCCCTTTACTATTAATAAACTATTAATATACAGCGATGGGTTTTTTCTCGTTCAGAAAATAACCGTCGCTGACTTTTAAACAACAAAACGAAATATTATACTCCGAGAGAGAGGTTTTTTTTTAAATTGTTTTAGTCACTCTCCGATCAAAACTATCCACCTTGGCATCTACGGTACTCTTCGTTTAATACAAAATTAACCCAACTTCAGAAAGAATCTACCGACAGTTCTATTTTTAGACAACTTTTCCTAGAAGAGTCATCTAAATATCATGGAAACAACAGGCTATTCACATACGCTTCCAAAAATAATGGATTTACTGGATTCGGTGACGACAACAATAGCATTATCGCTAGCGGTCTACTCCCAGACTATTACAGAGTATATACTGCAGACGCTCTTATGCCCATGTAAATAGAGGTTTATTTACAATCTGACAGTTTATCCACCATAGCAGCAGTAAAAAATCTAAACTGTCACAACAGTGTAATTGCAGACATCCAGAACACAACACTCAAAAAAAAATCTCTCTGTTCTGCATTCCCAGCCATCAAGGCATTAAAGGGAACATGCATGCGGATAAAGCAAAGACCAAAGGGCCAACGATCTTATTCAACCCTCCAAGTGAAAAGGATCTACTTAAACACCTCACTATGATAATAGCGCAAACGCATACTGAAAACTGGCCAGACTTTCAGCATAGGTACAAAAGGTTTAATTCGAATGATTCTGCTACCTTCTACCCATCTAACACATCTTTTTTTGTCACCTCCACACTAAATCGACGCATGAACATCTTCTAAATGGAACTACTGCACAACGCTATTCCTATGGCGACAACCTCTCTATCGACCACATGCTGGACCACTGTCTAAACTTGGCGAGGTATTAGCATTAGGTACTTTATTCAATAATAATATACCTAACTTAATAAATAAATAACAAATTTGATTGAATTAACTGCAGAAATTGCAATAAATAATTTATTATTATTGAAATTTTTTTTAGCAATTATAATGTTAAGACGTAATTTAGAACATTTCTATCTCCATTCATTTCATTGATCATATTACAGAAGAAACAAGAAATTTGGAACATGGAATCGAAGAGGATGCATTGCAAACAATATCGGTTGCTGCAGTTTACCAGAATAGTACTCCGTATACACCACACTCAGTACCGAAATTGCGTAATTTCAATACAAACATTTTAGGTAGCCTGGACGAAATGAAGTTCCGGCAAATGGGTCGCGTCAATAGAGATCTTTTTCTGGCCATTTACGACATCATTAAAGATGATGCAGTTTCTTGAAGCACGTGGTCAATTATGCAGTTTCGTGTAACGGTGCAGCTCAAAATTGTCCTATATCGGTTAGGATTAAGTGGGGAAGAAGCAGTCGTGGATTTTTTCGGAATTGGAGAAGGCGGAACTATAAATAAAATAACGAAAATAGTCTTCATTACTTTTCTAAATGTGATAGAAAAAAAAAATTATTTTTCTCTTTCCGAAAGTGAAATGTTGAAATAAAATATATCGATAATAACTATTCAATATCTGATGGTTCGATTATATCGAATTGATTAGATATATCGAGGGTTTAATATCGATCTTTGTTACACAATATATCGATATATATCGATGTAGTCTTGGCTCGTTATTTTTATTATCTCTCCCATATTATTTGTCACTAAAGTGACTTTATTGATTTTCTGCTAATGATCCACTTGACCTTAGTTTGAATAATATTAAGCCTACATTTTACAAAATGATTTCTAGATTCAATTAATAGAAACCGAGCTTGATGCAAGTTGCATGGTTATCGTAAGTAATATAAAAGGACTTTCCAAATTTATTATGTTCATTGAATAGATTTCGTTAGAATATGAAACAGACGGTACTTTCCGCAACATAATAGAAACAAATAGCTTACAAAATATTACAAATATCGCAAGTACCATACATACAGATACTAAATGTTGCACATGTACATATATCGAGTCAACATTTTCGATTGTCATTTTTATTGAGTAAAATCAAATTTTCAATTGGTTTGGGGATTGTTGATTGCCACTCGTTACGCAGGTTGAATAATCACAATAGTGATAGATCGAGCGGCAGACAACAAATTTATTTATAAAATCTTAATTACAAAATATAACATTGAGGATTGAAACAGGTCGATACCGGATAAATGCCATGTGTCGTGGGTTGGTTAAACCCAAACACGGTGAGTTTTTGTGACCAGTATCTTAGTGCTTCTTATGGTGATTTGATTCGTATGCTATTAGCTCAAATAATTAAATTGAAATTGTGACATTAAAATTCTGAAACTGCGTGAATGGGGAACAACCCCAGCAAGGTGTCAGTTTTTTGGCTCACCTTATATTTAATTTGCTACTCCCTCTCTCCTCTTCGTATGTTTCTCAGCAAATGCAACAACAATTCAATATTGCTTATTATCATAGAAGTAATTTGCTCTTGGAAACGGATTAAAATGACAACATAAATCATTAATGTTAGAATTATAAAGAATATAACTCTTCCGGTATTAAAATTTTTTTTGTCAGATGACTTTTGCAGAACACTAATAGTAGATCTCTTTTCTTCCTCTGCGTCTTCTAGTGTCTCTAGACAAACTATTTTATATCGCTTCTCTTTGCTTGGGTTTTCGGTAGATGTTGCTGTTGCTGCTGCTGCTGCTGCTGCCGTTCCTAATGGATTGGTTTTCGAGACTATGATACTTTCATTGAACGTTTTTCCGGCTAAGAACTTAGTACAACTAAAGTTAAAATGTTTCAAACTTATTGTTTCAAGTGATTTCAATCCAAGACAGAGCTCTTGAATACGATTCGGATCGATTTTGGAAATCTTCAGTGTTATGAGATTTTGTAATTGCAAAAAAACACCTGTCTCCATTTTGCTATTAAAATCATTATCATGCAATTCCAATGTTGTTAAATTGGTTAAATTCTGAAAAGTCTTATCATGGAGTTGAGTCCAATTACAATTGTTGCAGAATAAAACGCGAAGATTTGGTTGAATCAGAACGGAGTCGTTCATAGGCAACAGTATGTTATTACCACTTAGCTCAAGTATTTTTAATTTATTTGCAAACAAAAACACATCTGGCTCAAGAGATCTAATCTTGTTATTTGCCAATCGTAACCTTTCCAAGCATTTTAACCCATGAAACAGATCTTTATCCAATTTTGTCAATTTATTATTATTCAAATTCATTTCTATAACTTTGGCGTTTTTCGAAAAATATTCAGGACGCAAGTCTTGGATGTAATTGTAACTTAAATCTATGATAATTGCTTTTGCAGGCAAATCCTGAGGGAATTCCAATAATTGTGCCTCAGTGCACTTGATATATGTAAGATTGGTGCAGTTGCACTTTTGTGGGCAATAGTAGTCGTTTTCATAATAATAATCAACAATTCCATGGCAGCCAACGATACACACACTAAATAAATAAATATTTACCATGAAACTAAATTTCAAAACTAAAACCATTGTCTTTATGTGTTCTTGTATATTTTCTTTAATGAAATATGTTTCTAGTTTATAGTAAGTGACTTCAATAAACTGAAAAATGTATTAAGGTGAGTATGTAAATTGTCTTTGTTTTTGAAATTTAATGCATAGACTACTCTGTTTTTCCACTCTACATGATGCGACAATTAAGTATCAATATTGAATTTAAATCTCAGCAACCAGTCACCCCATTTTTAGGGTTCCGTACCCATAGAGAGCTAACGGGACCCTATTACTAAGCTTACGATGTCCGTCCGTCTCCTGCTCTATCTCATGAACCGTAATAGGTAGAGAGTTGAAATTGAAATCTACTCTACAGCGTGATGCTGTACTGCATAATCAGGGCAGCAATTCGCACAATCCCTTGGAGACCATGCTCTCTTTCGGGTACACAATAAAATCACTGTAGTTAAATAGTGTGAATTATTCATACATACATGTTAAAATATAATAGAAAATTTGTACCTTTATATTTTTGAAATGACAATTATCCAATGGAATATTCGTGAATACTTAATTAACTACAGTGAGTTACAAATCATTATTAACCAATACCATCCTCATATCATAGCATTACAAGAAACCCCTATATACCTATACCCATTAACTTCTCCTTACACTCTAATAACTACTCACCTAATTTTGGCGGTACAGCTATTTTGATTCATAACTCAATACAATCTAAAGAAATTCACCTACCCGACGATTTCGATGCGACAGCACTTGAATTAGAATCAACTAAGAAACTGAAAATAATTTTGGCTTACATATCACCAAACCAAAGTTTTAGTGAGACCAATTTACAATATTGATCTATCATTTTGCTCTCCAATACTATCTAACTTTGGCACCTGGCAAATTTTAGACGACCTCCATGGAAGTGATCATTTTCCAATCCTTATTACATAATTCAAAAGTAACAACCAATATATAACACAAAATAAACCTATATTTAAAATTGATTCAGAGGATTAGAAGTCATTTGAAATGAGAACTAGTTATTTTGATAAACAAAATTCCCTCCTCTAACTATATTAATAAAGAAGCAGCTTGTCTTAACAAAATAATACTTCAAAGTGCACACCTCACCATCCCACAATCATCAGTAAACAAACACCCCAAGAATGTTCCTTGGTGGAACCAAAAATTGCAAGTCCTTAATAACGAAAAGAAACAAGCCTGGAAACAAATGAAACAATATATCTCAACCACAAACATTATAAAATTTCGTAAAGCAGCAGCAAGGTTCAAAAGAGAACAAAAATTAGCCAAGAAAGAAGCGCTGTACTCCTTCACCTCAGAAATTCAACCACAAACTAATACTAACAAAATTTCGTCTAATATAGGACGATTTTGTGGTCTCAATAATATGAAACAATTGCACTCTATTAATCACCCCGTTACTTCAATTCCAATGTCTGACAATATTTCCATTGCTAATGCTTTCGCAGATTTCTGGTCCCGGCAATCCGAGGACACGAATTTCTCACAATCATTCATTAACAACAAATATACAGTTTCAACATACCCTAGCATCTCACCATCTCAAACTGCCCAACAAATTGAATATGATATAACACTAATTGAACGTCACTCCGCCCTTTCCAACCTTAAAGGTAAGACACCCGGTATCGATCGTATTTCATATCCTATGATTGCAAATTCATCCTCCACAGTTAAAAATAGAATTTTAAAACATTACAACAATATACTCAATAATTACATACCCCAAACATACAAAATTAGTCTTGTTATACCAATAGCCAAACCTGTTCCCAACAAAACGTCAGTAAATTCATATAAACCAATTTCCCTTAACTCTTGTTTTGCTAAAGTTCTTGACAAAATTGTAGCCAAAAGGTTATGGTGGTTTGTTACCTTTAACAAATACTTACACATAAATCAAACTGGCTTTAAATGTGACAAATCAGTTATAGATAATCAAGCGTTCATAGATCATCTGATAACAGATGATTTGTCACACAAGCAACACACTTCAATCATATCACAAAATTTTAATAAGACCTTTGACAAAATCGGCGTCCATGCAATTATAACACAGTTACAAGAATGGAAGGATGGGCCAAAGATTATTAATTACGTAATTAATTGTATGTCTAAAAGAAAAATAAATGTTCGTGTCTCAAACAACATATCTGATACCTTTCCATTACACAACGGTATTCCCCAATGATCACCCATATCTGTGATACTCTTCCTAAAAGCATACAATAAACTTGCAAACCTAATCACAATGCACAGGAACCTAACATTTACTTCTTACGCTGATGATTTTTAAATAATTGTCAAATTCAACAAAAATCAAAGACACGTAACTAAAAATCTTAATGATCTCTTTAATAAAATTCACCAGTGGTCAATTGACAAATGCAAACAGTTACACATATACCGAAAACATAATTGCCATTGCACGATCTCTACAGGAAACTTCATCATACCCACTGTAAACAGCATGAAAATACTGGGATTGACCTTTGACTCAAGATACAGATGGAACAAACACATAGACGAACTTACCAACTCTCTTACTAAAAAACTTAACATCATGAAATGTCTCTCGGACAATAGATTTAACTGCAACACATACACTCTCCTAATTGTATAATAACAAAAGCAATACTTGTTTCTAAAATTGATTATGGGCTGATTCTCTACGGAAATGCACCTAAAACATCATTGAAAAAAATCCAAACTATCCTAAATTGTGGTGCAAGGACAGCTTTGGGAGCATTTTGGACAACTCCTGTCGCCAACATTTTAATGGAAGCTAACATTAACTCTGTGTATGATAGACGTGATTTTTTGCTATCTAAGTTAATAAAAAAATTATATTTCTCTGTCAATTCACTCCTACATACTATTTACAAGAATCTTAGAAATAAACGGAACTTTAAAAATAAAATTCCCTCAGCTATAATTAAGTCAATACAAATCTGCACTAAAAACGATTTACATTATTTACCAATCCCTGAATTAAAAACCAAAAAACCCTTTTGGAAATTCCCAACCATTGCAGTTAACACTGAACTTTCCAAACTACACAAGGATAATACACATCAATCCATTTACCTTCAACTTGTTCTCTCTATAAAAAACAAGTATAAAACCATAAATTCCTTTATACAGATGGGTCAAAAACATCACACGTTACATCATTTACAATTACAACTGAAAGCAACACCTTAAAAGTTGGTTTATTACAAAACTTCTCTTCTATTTGTACTGCCGAAATAATTGTCATTTACCAAGAAATGATTAAAAACAGCACCGGGAGGTACGTCATCTGTACCGATTCATTATCCTCTCTTCAAGCTATAAGCAACATTGGAAACCATAATTATTATGAATCTATCATCAGAGCACAACTAATGCAACTATACCCTAAAATTACTCTACTTTGGATTCCAGGTCACAATAGTATTAAAGGAAATGTTCTGGCTGACCAACAAGCCAAATCAGTTTTCAATATGCCTCTCATGTACGAGTATATACACAATGCTAACATGTCTGATATTAACAAGCACCTTAAAACAAATTTACTCAAGTCAAAGCTTATCCAGCTAGAAAAAACATCAAACTGGTACCAATTCATTAACCCAAAGAAAATATAAATTTAAAAGGGGGTTTGTATGGGAGGTGTCCCCCCTAATGGTCCGATTCGGCTGATTCACGAACTTGACCGGCGTTTGGTAAAAAGAAACTGATTTACAAAATTTTAGCTCTCTAGCTCAAAAACTGAAGGTCTAGGAGTGCGAACAGACGGACAGACGGACATGGCTAAATCAACTCGTCTCATCGAGCTGATTACAAATATATATACTTTATGTGGTCTGCGATGTCTCCTTCTGTGTGTTACAAACTTCATGACAAACTTATAATATTACTCACTAACGTGAATGGTCCGATTTTGGTTTAGTCTTTAAATGAACAAAAGTTAATTTTTTTTCAATGAATTTTACTTTATTTGATAGATTAATTCTTCCGATTAAGTATGAATAATTATTTTATTCAAATGTTGGCCGCGGTTGGCTCAGCAGTAGGCCATCCTGGAACACCAATTTTCAAGCACTTTGCCCACTGTTTCCTGGTGGAATGTTCTGTTTCAAGTGATCAATTGTTTGGCGATTTTCGGCATAAACTTTATCTTTCAATGCGCCCAAAGAAAAAAGTCCATCGGCGTCAAATCGCAGCTATGAGCAAGCCAATGGACTTTACCAAAATTTAATTTCTCCCAAATTTTATACACAATTTTTGTGGCTATCCACATTCATGATTGTTTAGTTGTCACTTTCATCTTCCAACAAATCGGAATGAGATCCGGGAACCTTGGTAATGAAATCTGTTATTAATATGTAATGAGGTTTGCTTTCTGATTAAATCGTTAAAGATCTCCACATATTGAATTAAACGTTTATTAATATCCTTCTGAAATAGAGGAACTATAGTAACATTTTTAGGAAATTACACCCAATTTTCTCCATATTTAAAGTTTTTCAAAAATATATGTTCTGTTAATGTAACTGGTTCAGATTCCTCTTCACCAGATTGGCTTTCGTCAACGCCGGATTAAGGTGTGGGGGCCCCGAGGCAATAAAGAATGTTTCAATCAATATTTCGATAATATTATTTTCACATTTATAAAAGAAATTTCAACTTTTAAGGAATATGCTATTTTTCCTTAATTTTTCAAAAATCTTTATTACTTCTCTGAGCAAAAAAACAAAAAGAAAACCTGGAATAAAGGTTTCTGGAGGCCCTCAATGTGCGGAGCAACCGGGGTGAAAACCCCGTAAATCTGGTCCTACAGTTCTTTGTTTGCTAAAAGTTGAAGAAAGCTTCAGCAAAATCCTCGAGACCTTGTGACATCCAGTTGTATGTGCCATCTCCGTTACCTGAGTATATTCATGCTTCAATGGTAATCTAGACTTCACACCTTCAACTACATTTAGCCATACATAAAAAGAAGATTAACTTTGGCTATGCCTAAGTTGTAATACTCTTCACTCACCTTTCATATTGTGTCCAAATTTCAGTTCCATAGTACAAAAAATAAAAACAGTTTTTCTAATAAGAACATGAATTTTCCTAGTGGTCGATTCCGAAAAATGTATTGTGAATGGTCAAAAAAAAAAAATTTCGTTCGGTTCTCTAGTTCAAAAATTGAAGGACTAGATTGCATACAGATAGACAGCCAGACAGACAGACGGACATGGCTAAATCAACTCACCTCGTCGCTGTGATCAAGAATATACAAGGATATAATTTATGGGATCTCCGATGTCTCTTTCTCTCTGTGTGTTACAAACTTCATTACAAACTTATAATACTATTCGCTGCATGAGGAGTATAAAAAGAGTTTTGTATGAATGATATGTAGTTATTGCTTCCAGTATTCTACGAATTCCGTCAAAACAAAGCAAACCAAAAATTCTCCCGACTGAGGGGTTAGAAGTATAACAAATCTTGCTCTTGACATATACTTATTTTCAATCATAATCATCCTGTGTACATTTTTTTTAGAAAATAAAAAAAGACAAATTGCTCATTATTTTATTTATTCAGCATTAATCATAAAAACTTATTTCCTTAAAAAACTTCCAAGCTCGAAAAAAGATATTCTTAACGTCTCAACGAAATGTCCATCATATACAAGTTTTCAATTACATTATTCATTTGAATTTGCACATATCCCAAATCGAAACTTAATTTCATCAATCCAATTTTATCGCGTATTGCTTCTTGGAGCAACATATCGAGTGCATTAGGAAGGGTATACTGCTTGGTAAACATCATTTTCTTAACGGTTTTAGTGCAAGAGAACTTTCCTTGCCATATCATCCAGTAGCCATTTTTCCAAAGCATTTTAAATTGTACTTCCTCCGATTCTCCCTTCATAAGCACCAAGTTTATGGTTTCAAACATAAGTTTTACTCTTTCTAAGATCTCATATAATTGCGCATTTTCTTTTAACAATTTTACGAAAATTGAATTCAAATATTGGTGGAGTTTAATAATTTCTTGTTTTTGTTGATAAGTGTAGAAACCGGGCGAAACTCGGCCGACAACAGGCACTGAATACTTTTCGGTATATACATTTTTATTTGCTGGTAATGGATCCAAAATAAGATCATCTAAACAACCAAACATGGTTTACCAAACGATTTGACGATTTTATTTTTTATTTTTAGTTTTAGTTTAAGTTTTAGTTTTAGTTTTTTTTTTTGTCAATTATCAATAACTTAATCGGTTTCACTCGGCTTCAGTCGACTTTACAGTTTTCCAACCATGTGATTTTTCCAACACTTTTATTTAAAATACTAAACATAATTAGGAAATTTTACAACACTATGCCGGAAAGAGTCTTGCTATTTCTAGAATGTATCTAGAAATATGTATATAACTTAAGTTCCTGAAATAAAAATCTCATTGGGAAAACAAGCAATTTGTATCATTATGGGTCCTCACGAGTTAGTGTAAATCGACGCAAATTCACCTAACTCGTGAAGAACCCGAAACGAGTGGCACTGTTTTAATCGACGCAATCATACAGAACTGTCAATCGAATTTTATTTAAATTTAAAAACCAAACAATTCTATCCTTACCTGTGCCAGTTTTTTGATGTTTCGTTGAAGTATATCGATAACAAAAACATCTATGTTTTGAGTACTTTTTCCCGTAATGGTTGTTGTTGCACTAAAGATGAGGACGGTTCACTCCTTATCTGAACTCGGTCTTGAACACTTGATCCACTCACTGTCCCATAAGGTTTGAAGTATTTCCAAATGGTTTTCAACACTATACCGCATAAACAGCATTTAGCATAATTATTTTTAATTTTATAAAAATAGCCCCACACTTTGCTTCTTGGTGGCATGGTGAATAAAAAATGAACACTGAATCACATAGATGGGTCATGGGCATCTTTCAAAAAAAAAAAAAATAGAAAAGTAAACAAATTTATCACTATCAGTATCAGTGTTGTTAACTGTCCAAAAGTATTTCTTCGAACACTAACAGCACTCCAATATGTCTGATGTATCGAAAGTAAACATCGATGTTTCCGATACATCGATGTCAATGTTGCAGCCCTAGTACATAGTATTATCAGAAATTCCCAATATGGCCAACTATTATTTGACATGCATATTGGCGCGAAAGATTTCATTAAATAGATATAGATATGGATAGAGATTTGATCTGTATAAATTTTTCTATAATTAATGATTAAGTTTATTTTTGAGGACTCATTAGATTATCTTCAGAAGAACAAGCAGCTAAAATCTCAGAATTTGTGGATCGCATTTATCAAATTGGAGTACGTGATGGAAAAGAAATGAAACAAGGCAAGAAATTAGGACTATTTTATCAAAAAAGAAGTACAGTTTTAAAACATTTAGTCATTAAATATAACAAAAAAACAAATATTAAATTTGTATAAATAAATAAAATTGTTGTACTCATCATCATTCGTTTTTGAAACAAATTTTTTTTTTAAATTTTATGTTTTTTTTTTTCTTATAAAAACAGCACATTTATAATAAAAAATCACTTTTCTTTACAGAGTATAGAGGACACTACACTTTGTCTTTATACTTTTATTATACTTTTATTATGCGAAGAATCTTATCGCTACAGAGAAATACATATTGTATATATTTTTAAAACGATCTAATGAAACACAACAATGGTTTCGTTTCAGATATACTACATATATTGACGGTAGTTCCAGAAAAACCAGATCAACCTAACAATGAAACCAATAAAAATATGTATTAAATGTGTCACAAGGAGCATCTCTATCATCGCGAAGAATGTGAGGATAGAAAAAAAACTTATTTAAATAATAGAAAATTCTATCTTATTATAGAGTAATGCAGTTCACCTAAAGATCTTCGGAACTGTTTAAATGTATAGCATTATTACGTAATCGTAAAATTGAGAACACTTATGTGCCAAAATAAAAACTTACAAAACTTTCATTATCTTAAGTTTATGTATCTTGATGTATGATATCTTAATGTATTCACTATTTTAAAACTCAAAATTTTGTTGTCTGCAACATCTTCTAGTTTTTTATAAAATAATCTATTTTTCAGTTGCTTAAACAAAATTGGGCTTAAACCTAATACAGAAAATATAAACAACGATTAGCTTCAGCTTCAGTCTTAGGACACCGAAATTGCAAATAACTAAACTCAAGGCCCTAGTTGCTTTAGCTCTATTTTGTAATTATAATTAAGTTGTAGTCTACAATAAATAAATAAGTACACTCGCATTCTGGAAAAATTAAAAAGCGGAAGGTTTTAGGAAATTGATAATGATAATAATCTCTTTCTGTTCTGTTTCTGTTTTAGAAGCAATTCCTGATCACCAATTTGGCTTTAGATCGCAGCAAGGCTGATCGTCAACCACATCCTATCTGCATTTAAATTCCTCAGCAGTCTTCTTAGATGTCTAGTAGGCCTTCGATAGAGTCTGGATCGAGGAATTACTTCACAAAATCAAAATGCTCTTGCCCAGCAATCAGTATTTACTTATCCGCAGCTTCCAGATATAACGTTCCTTCTCTGTGTCAGTCAGAGATAGGATATCCACCACCAGATGCATGAGGGCTGGCGTTTCACAAGGCAGCGTTCTCGCCCTGGTCTTGTACACACTGTATACCTAGGACATACCAATAATTATTGATAACCAAGCAATCATTGCTACATATGCCAATCTTACGGACATAGTCTACAACTCCGAGTCCCCTAATGAAGTGACGGAAAAAATAAATCATTATTGAATACGAGTTTACGCTTGAATATCAATTCCACCAAGTCAAGTAACTACACTTTCTCCAATAGAAGTATCATTTCAAAGACGGAGTAAATCTGATCCAGGATAAACGCCCCACATGGCGGGCTCACATAATGATGGTAGCGGCTCGCTGCTATTAAAATTGTAATGAAACTGAACTGCCTCCTCCGCCCTTCCAATAAACGTTCGTTACCAAACAAAAGACTAATTTATTTTGAAGTGGAGACACCTATTTGGCGCTATGCTATTCAAATATGGGGCACTGCAACTGCATACAGCATTATAAAACTACTGGAGTGCCAGAACACGACACTCCATAGAATCATGGGCATCCCTTGATACGATAGAAATACCACGCTACACAGAGATCTTAAGATCCCAACTGTTATAGAGGTTATCACTAAATAAGCAGTCGACATCAATCAAAGCTTTTGAATCATCCTAACCCGCTGGCATCCACCTTCATTCGCTGCTCTACTATGCGAAGATTAAAAAGGCTTCACCCGCACGATCGCCCCAAAAGGATGTTATAGACTTCTCTCATATTTATATCACATAACGCCAAACAGGTGCAACTATTTGTTTGTAGATTGTCCTCTTATTGTTGTGCGACAATTTTCTGGAAAGCCGTAGCAGCCAGTCAATTCTTGCAAAGCAGCATTCAGTGTTTTTTTTTTTATATGGGCTCGGTATATGAAGCGTTTGTCCAGGATCAGTCGAGGTAGCGGTTTTGGTGGACAACTGGACAAGTGCCACGTCGCAATGTAAACACGCAGTTCGACGACTTCTCTACATTTATTCCAATGTTCCAAAGCTTGGCCCATGCGTGGAATCTTAGTAAGAAGAGCGAGTAAGAGATTGCTAAATTGGCTGCGTCATCTGCACATGTAGCGAATGAAAGGAGTGAACTGTTTGGATATTTTCCGTATATAACGAGTAGTAAAAGGGTGCCAATTCGCTGCCTTGTAGCACACCAGATCTTGTGTTTCTTATCAAAGGCTTTGCTTCTCAGCCGTTGACAAAGAATGTTCATCCACATAAATACCTCTTTAAAAGGTTGTATTGCTTAACTGAAGCGAATCTTTTGATCTTGAGCAGATTATGAAGCAGACCGTCAATCTAACATATACTCTGTCAAAGACGTGTTTAACATTCAAAAAGACCACGGAAGCAATATTTTTTTTTACTCATATGCAGTCAGAATGTGTTCATCGACATGATGATGTTGTTCTAGCATGGGTGTAGCCAGGTACGGACAGAGGGCAGTTGTCAGCCCCCCCCCCACCTCCCATCCCCCCCTAACCCGGTGCAGATATTTCATTACTTACTACAATTGTTTTGAAAAAAAAAATCGACGAATAAAAAACCATTAAATTTATTTAGAAAAAAGTAGAGAGAATGAATAGCAAATAATAGACACTTCAAGTCGACTGAAGCGCACACCTAGACGAACATACAAGTGCATGCATACTCACAGGAATCGATATTTATCCCTTATTTAGATTCCCTGATATCCGCACTGGAGCAGCTTTTTGATTATGAAAATTTACCTGCTTTCGGCTTGATGTCGCTACATCACAACTTGATGCTAAATATGTCATTGGCTGATTTTAAAGAGAAATCAAAAAATGTCTGCCAATACTACTATTTGGATTTTTTCGAGAACTAATCGAAGCTATGATTTAAACTATGGAAGGAGAAGGGTATGACAAGAGAAGACCTTAAAGAACTAGACTTTACGGAAGTGTTAAAGGAGGCGGAAATATTCTTTCCTGCAACAAAAAACGCAATTTTAATTTCCTTGGCACAGCCTTGTACAACAAGCAACATAGAGAAATCCTTTTCTACACTGCGTCGTGTGAAAACATGGATGAGGTCAACGATGCCAGAGAACTATTTAAACGGTCTATGTATGCTTAGTGTACACAGAAAAATTGTACAAGAAAATGGCGATAAAATTACATTGAATGAAATTTTGAAACAATTTGGCGAAGAACATCGAAGACTACTATCAGTGTAATAAAATAAAAAATTTTCTCTATTAATAAACGTTTTTGTGTAGTATGCATATTATTCATGCTTCCTTGCTGTCAAATTAGTGATTTGGTATGGCTCCCTGGATACCCAGTGATTCCATTATTCTATAAAAAAAAAAAAATAATGTGCTTTCGAATATCTCAGAGAATGTGGCAAATAGGCTTATTGGTTTATAATATGCGACAATGTTCTCTAGTTTACCAGGTTTGGGAATCATTACGATTGATGTGCACTTCTACTGAGTTTCTACGCAAAATATACCAATAGTGTCAGATTCGCAAAATATATCATTGAACAGCGTTACCAAGGACAATACTAACTTACAGTGGAGGGCTTTGGCCACTTTGGCATCTATTCTGTCGTCTCCTGGACATTTTTTGCAGTCTCACCTCAGCAGAAGTGATGTGTTTTGTGGGGCATAGAAAGAAATAATAATAATTCCGTCGATTTCGTAACAAACAATTTGGTTAGAGAATGTAATTCTGGATAGTACACTATTCTAAATATTACATTTCTGGTGTTTTATTCTAAATTTTCTAATCTTGCTTCCAGTTGTTCGGGTGTAACTATTTACAATCATAATTGAAATGAGAAAGAATCCGCTTTTTCTATATGTGACTTATGCACATTTGATTGAGGATGAAACCAACTGCAATCGGTTCATCTGCTTGTTGCTAGAAGGGAATCAAATAAAAAAGAATTATAAAATATGTAAGTATATCAAAAATATTGTATGTACTGCACTTATCTAAAACAAATAACCATTTTGCAAACTTACAAAAGTTGAATATACTTACGGAAACAACTTACAGATTCATACTACATACATATATCTTTCTATATACATAATGTATTTATCGATGAACGACAACAGATGATTGGAATGGATCTTTGACTTTTATATTATTAAGTTGGCGTCGTCTTCAGTTCTTTGTGGTAGTTCTTATCTTAATTATTTATTTTACTTACTATTCGATGTTTTGGTTTTTAACCATAAAAATCATTAAAAAAAAAACCCATGTTTTATATCAATGGAAATGAAAAAACGAAAAGAAAAGAAAAGAAAAGAAAACATAGACAGATCCAAACAGATCTTCACTATGAATAGCCCAAGACACTCATAAGCAATAAAATAATATTGGCAAAAAGAATCGAATCATTACTTACTTGATTGCTTAGTTAAGATTTTTTTCAGATTCTTGTAGTAGAATATTAGATTGTTTTACTTGTTGCTTTAGTTGTCCTGCTTCTGATGATGGTGGATGGTGATGGATGATGGTTGATAATGGTATTGATGCTATAATTCTATTGATGCAACAATGTGTCTATAATGGATTCTTATGACTGACAGACAGCAAAAGAATAACAACAAAATCAAGAATCTTACTAAAGAAGACAATCAACAATAAAGTAAAGAAAACCAAACCAAACCTAACTTAAGATGAGTTGAGTTGGTTAAAAGTTTGTAAACTGCAAAGTGAACCGTTCATTTCAAAAGAAAATTCTGCCTCAAACAGTCTCAGATAGACTGCGAAACAAAGATACAATACAATGGAACAAACACAACCATGACTAAATAAATATTGTATATCCATAAATAAATAAATAAATAAAAGTGCCTTGCTGTCTATAGAGGTATAATTATGATTTACTGTATAGACCAAAGATGATGAACTTCGTTAAACACAACACAACACAACACAGCACAGCACAACCTAATACAAGATTCCCCTTAACAAATGACAGAACGTGAGATAGACAAGTGGTACAAACAGACATATAAACCACAGATAAATACAGATACTCTACACATCTATAGATGGATGAATGGATGGAGGGATGGATGTCAAGAAAAATGTCAGGCATTTTAATGCACTGCTTAGCTTAGCACATAGCAAAACCAATCGAATACAAAGCCCCCAATGGCAATCCATCAATAAAGTCCATTTGACTCCACTTGACTTGTGCGTCGACATGATCTGATGTTTAGTTGATGTTGCTGTTATTTCATCATCATCATCATCACCATCATCATCATCACACCATCACCATCATGGTTATCATCATCAATAGAAACAGAAGTAGAATTAGAAGCAAAAGCAGCAATAACAACTTAACTCAGGAATGCACTAAGACAGAGTTTTTTAAATTAAACTAAGCGGAGCAGTTGGTGTTCTCACTGCTCTGCCAAAAAGGTAGGACTAAGTATGTACTACCTACTATTTGAAATAAAAATTATTATTATATGGAAAACAAAATTTATTAATTTGCTTTGAATTGTTTTATAATAAATGCTCTTCAAATAACAATGCAGCATATTGCCTTGTCTACAGTAGTAATAGTAGTAGTAGTGTTAAGAATTATTAAGGGCCTTCACGCAACCTGGCAAAATGGTAAATTGGCAAATTAGCAAATTTGCCATTGTGAATTGCGTGAACGACCAATTATGTTTGCACTTGACAAATCATCTATTCTCTCAAACACAACTGTCAATTGTAAACAAAAATGTAAACAAACAATTGAAAAATGTCGGAAAAATGCCGAAAAAAATCCAAGTTTGCCACACAATTTAGTCTCGCAGATTTCACAAAACTGGCAATGTTTTTGGTATGGAGCAACTGCCATCAGGATATAGAAAACGCTATATATCGATGGGTGCAGAACCTTTTCAGCTGCAGGAAGATAAAAGCGGAATGGAATGAGACTACAATAATGAAGGAGACTTTTACACCCAGAGAAAAAACGCATTGTAAAAACAAATACAGTCGAACTATAACGAACTCCCCAATAGCCAAAACTCCCCTTAAAAAAAGTCATTCTGAAGACACACCGGGTTTTTTTCATATATTTGAACCTATCTGTATTGAACTTCCTTATAGCGAATTACCTATTTGTAACCAAGTGATTGTACACCCCCAACGGCTTCGTTATAGAGGAGTTCGACTGTATATTCATAGTTGATTTAAATATGCATCTATTTTGCTGATTTCTTATACCCGAATGTGCAAAAAAATGCGAGTGTTCGTCGCGTCGTAATAGTAGCATAAACTGTAATACACTTTGATTTAACTATGCAAATAATGGGAAAGTGAAACTTTAACTTACATAAAACAACTTAAATTGAAGTGCAAAACACTTTATTAGCGTGGTTACACTGCTTCAAATTAGGTGTTTTAAAACTAGGTGTTTACACTGTTTTTTTTTTTCAAGCAGTCATATTTCAAATAGAACGTTGTGGCTAATTGTGAGAAATTAAAAAGGAAATTGTGTGCCAAAGAAATGAATAAGAACAATTCGAGGTGTATGCAAATAATTCTTGCAACTTCCTACTCCATTACTGATACTTATTTTATTAAAATTTAAAAATAAAATTACAGTTAAAAAATGTACTTCAAATTGTTTTGTGCAATAATCAACTGTTTTATGTTTACCGCGCAACACTGCTGTGGGGCGACCAGTCGACAGCTGTTTAAAAAGTAATTTATTTTTTTAAACAGTTTTAAAACTCCTACGATTTCTACAACAACAATCCTCAATTACGTCACTTTTCTCTGTGGTTGTTGTAAAAATAAACATGTTTTTAAACTGTTTCAGAAAAAAAAAACAACAGTTTTTTCTTCAGTCTAACTACACTATATATCAAATAAGTGCTCACTTTATTTATATAAAGGCAAATGCGAATATTTAAATTGAGAAGTAAACACTTAAATCTTATAAGTATACAAACCTTTACAGTAAGAGAGAATTTTGGAAAACATTCCTTGAATTTTTTCGCATTCCGGGAACAGTGCAAAGGGAAAAAGCATTTTGATCTACTTCGAAAATAATTCAGAGCTCTTGAAATACCACAGAGTCCTACAATCTACAATATAATCGTGGAAGAAATTAATTGCACTGACGTGACTATCTTATTGTATTTTACAAGTTGCCCATTAAATTTATTCCAAAGTAATATTGGGAAACATGTTATTAGGTATAAATCATATTTAAAACATGTTATAATTTTAAAATTACGTTAAGTGAAAATTATACATAAACAATAACATATCTTTTCTTATAAAAATTTTGTAATAAAATAAATTTTTACTATTTACAATAAAACGCGTATTTCATTCTTTCATTTGAGGGACATTTTCATTTAACTATGGAAAATTGTGAAATCCAAATTTATCATGTTCGAAATCAAATTAAAGAAATCACTTTTTAAATTGAAAATACAAATTTTAAATTTAAAAACAAAAATTTTTAAATCAACTATGAAAGTATCTCATTGTGACTATGCTTCATATTTGAATTCAATATTATTTAACCATAATTTAAATATGGTTTCTTTTTGAATGAAACACAAAAATAGTTAAATTAACTATGAGCATATTTAATTGCAATTTAAAGTGTGCGCACTTCATATATACGATTTTCCACCTTAGTACCAAATCATTAGTAAAAATAGTTAAATTTAAGTTTTAATAGTACGATTTATTACGTTTTTTCTCTAGGTGTACCCCTCAGGGAGGAGTCCTATCCCCGTTCTTATGGTTACTAGGGGTAAACAAAATCTCAAAACAATTTGATGGTAACGCTACAAAATTAGTTGCATCTGCAGATGACATTGCAATAATTGTAAGGGGGAAATGCCTATCAACCATAAGTTCGATTATAACGAACACTCTTAGAACTGTTTACAACTGAGCAATTACAGAGAAAACGGATATGGTACTTTTTACAAGAAACTACAAGATCCCTGTATGGATGCCGCCAAGCTTAAATGGTAGCACGCTAGCGCTAAACACACACACCAAATATTTAGGAGTAGTTCTGGATAATAAGCTGCTGTGGAAAATAAATGTAGAAGAGAGGGTGAAGAAGGCAACCTATGCTCTGTACGCATGTAAAGAGTTGCTTTGGAGCACTTGGGGCCTTTCGCCCTCTTTTATGCACTGGTGCTATACAACTATTGTTAGACCGATACTGCTCTATGGTATTTTGGTGTACTGGACAATATGTAAAAAGCGAACCAATGAAAAAAGTTCAACGGCTTTCTCTGTTGTGCATCACAGGAGCCATGAGAACAACTCCAATGGCTGCGCTTGAAGCCATTCTCTTATAGACTCTATGGACATAGCTCTTCATGCGGAATTCATCAGTCGATCAAGATTATAAGGTTCCGAAAATGAACGAAGGAGTTAAAGCTGGTCTATACTGCGTAGAGCTGAATATTGGAAAATCATTCAAGCTTCCGGATTACTGCAGCATATTCAAGGTAGAAGTATCCGCTGCAAGAATGATTGCGGAACTTGCATGTATAGATACCCCTATCAACTCTCTCATAAATATCTTCATAGATAGCCTATATAGCTATAAAATCGATAACGTAATACAAGTCATTATCCAAACATGTTCTAAAGTGCAAGCTGTGTATCTATTGGGTACCGAGCCACAAGGGCATAGAGGGAAATGAGTACGTACTGATACCAGCCAATAATATGTTCAACAATCTAAAAATGTGCGAAAGACCCCTATTATTATTATAATTTTTTTTTTTATTATTTTATTTAATTACTCTTAAGCTACAGGGAGGGAAGGAAGCTGTTTTTGTTTAATATTATTTATTAAGAACGTTAAACTAAATATTGTTGTAAGGACTATGAGATAAAGAAATTGATTTAAAATCAGTCCTGGTTAGTGACTCTGCGTGATGATTTAGGTGGGAGAGACATTTATCATTGTATTGACTGCTGTGGAAGTTTATTTCCTGAAGAACTGTAGGCACACAGAGATCGTTGTGCTGATATCATATTTCCACAAAGGAGCAACGATTTGCTTGTAAATTAAAAGCTTATTTTCCAAGCTAAGTTTTCTACTTTTGCTTAGAATCTAGTTCAGCCTTTTTTTATGGGAACAGACTCGAGGTGGTAATATATTATTTCCATGTTAAGCGTTTATCAAGGTGAAAGCCCAAGTATTTCAGAACTGTTACACCAAACGTTATTGGAGGTATGTCACTTCTCCTGAAGGTGAACGAACACAGTTGTGATTTACCTGAGTTCACCTTGATATTGCACCTTGTAAACCAGTCTTTCATATATGACTGTAGGTTTAAGGCGGCTTCTGTTACAGATTTGTCAGAACAGAGAACCGCAGTGTCATCCGCGTATGTGGCTAATTTCATGAAATTTGAAGTCTGCCGTAAAAACGGTCTGAAAAGGTCGGATTGAAGACCTTGCATCTCTGTATTTGACATAGAAAGTTCTTTTAGGCAAAAAATATTCTGCAACTTTAAAAAGAACAGATGGTAGGATGTCCTTTAATTTTTGTAGTAGTCCTAGAAGTCAGACACGATTGAACACTTGTTCAATGTCCATAAAAGCGCCAGTATTGCTTACCCTCAAGTGCAGATAAAATGTGGTGCTCGACTTGCTCCGGGGTACTATGGTATTCCCTAAAGCCTAATTGATGATACAACCTGTAATCTGCCAAGAAATATTCTTTTAAATATTTTGGAGAACACACCTTTACAGTAAAAAAAAAAAAAAAAAACAAAAAACCCTTGAACTATAATTATGATGACTTAGTATTTACATTAATTTTTTGTTTAAATTACAATAAATTGCTATTATAGAATATTTTATGTATGCAGATAAAAGGCCTCAATTGTAAGTATTGTAGAATAGTAGTAATAGGCATATAGACTAGTCACTGCTTGATAGTATCACCTGAAATATAGAACATGTATCGAATTCAAATACTTAGCATCTCCAGGGTCTATGAGGGGCTTCACACATACAGTGCAGTCCACCCAAACCTGTTCTGGAAAAAGTTTAACTAATTAATTAATTGATTTGTGGAATATAATGAGTTGATATTAATTATATATTTAGAGTGTGGAATATATTGAATAGTTTTCATGTTTTATCAAAAATAATAATCTTTCTCAAATTGTAGATATATATTTATATTCAACTAGATGTGCCCACACATCAGGCTGGACTAAGACTATTAAACATACAGACTAGACAACTCGCTCATGAAATTGTGTCCTCTCATGTTAAGTCCAGTCTATATGTTTTGTAGAACAAAATTGATTTATTATTAAGAATATTATCTACGCTAAACTTTTTAATTATTGATTCTAAAAACTGCTAATTAGAAAGAGATGTTCGACAAAGATAAAAAATATGATCAAAAGAAAGATCCGTGCAAAATTTCAGGTCTAAAACTGAGGAACAAGTTTGCAGACGGACATAGCTAAATCAACTCGTCTCGTCGCGCTGACCAAGAATATATTGTATATAAGTACATTATGGGGTCTCCGATGTCTTCTTTTGTGTGTTACAAAGTTCATGAGAAACTTATACATGAAGAGTATTAAAATAATTTGATGATTTATTTTTTTAATTTATGCCAAGAAAAAACGACTTTGGGTGCAAAGGTGAACATGGATTATATATAAAATATACAATTAAATACATTAAAGGTTGATTTGTAGGATAAAATGGTGAAAATTGAGAACTCAACACTTGCAGAAGTCAAGTAATAATCGATTAATAATGAAGGATCTCTATAAATTAACAATTTTAAAATTGATTTCTCACTTATAACAAAGTTTATTTAAATGAATATATTTTTAAATGAAATAAGAAAATTTTATTTACTATAAGAGTTTGAAGCAATTAATTTATTGCTAAGTATTTTTTTTTTTTTTAGATTTATTGATTTAACCATACAAATTACAGCAAAAAAAAAATATATATATTAATAATAAAAAATAAAATAAAAGTAAATTTAATTGTTAATTGTAGTACTTCTTTCATTATTTCGAAGAAGTGCTACGTTTCTTCTCCGGTAGAAAAGATCCCATTACACTGAGTGCTACGACCAAAGCCAGAAATCCCCATATAACCTGGGTGCATTTGGTAAAAAGAAGATTACCTAAGAGATTGCTGCCAATGACGGCACCCAAACGACCGATCATCATAATGAAACACATGCCCATTGCATTGATATGCGTTGGATAGAAATCCATTGCGATAGTACTCACAAGACCACCGCAATTGCCAACAGCCATGACCAGAGTCAAAGCAGTGATGACCAAACCAAGTTCCTGGAACCAGTTTAAACCAATTAGGCAACCCATGCATAAAACCATCCAAGCAACTGTTAAAGAATAACAAAAATTATACAGTCAAATTAATAGTGTATGTATTGATTTGTGATTTAGTTAAACTTACTGAGGAGATTCTTTTTGCCAATATAATCAATTGTATAGGCAAAAATGAGATATATAACTGTAAAAGCTGCACCAATGCTGATCAATACTAAATAGGTAAAATTGTCAACATTCACTTCGCATGATTGATTTGTCGAAAGTGTTGTCACTAATGTGTCAGTTTCATTAACCCAAGCACTAGTTGCAGGATACATTTCTGCACCCATACTATCCAATATGGTACATATTTGAAGACTTTCTGAATCGCTCGTTACCAATACATTCAAAATTGTCGGGAACCACATAAAAACTCCCTGTGCTATTGCATAAACGGAGAATTGTATCAGGCAAATGTTGATGGTGTGCAGCACACGTTCTCGATAGAAAAGCGGGGCTGTCTGTAGCCAGATTAGTTTAACAGCATCCCGAAAGCCATGGACATTATGTAGACTAGAACCACTGTTGCCATTTGTACCTGTTGTCAATACAATCCTTTGTACATCATATTGTTCGGGTGCATTACCAGTATTTTGAGCATACATAAGACGAAGCGTGTTCAGCGCCAACTGTTCATCACCCTGAACTAATTGATATTTGGGAGTTTCGGGTAATGTGAAGAGACCCACCAAAGCAAGTAAACTCATTGATACATCAGCAAGTAATAGAATGCGCCATGATGAGAAAGGCATTCCAAATATATTAATATCAGTCTGGAGTGGTAATATTCCCATGGCCATAGCTGCAACGAAACAATATCTTAAATTTTTAACTTAAATGCTATACGTACGTATATGTTATTACATACATGGTACAAACATCATTGCAATGCACATGAAACCCGACAACAAAGTCACATGTCGTACACGTGTCGCATTTCCATGGAATTCACCACACAAACTGAAGACGCAAGCCTGACCACCACTGATAAAGAAACCAGTCAGGAAACGCAGAACAATCAACATCCAGATGTTCACCGAAAAACCAGAGCATAAAGAACAAATAGCACTCAACCCAAGTGCAAAACGTAAAGTTTTAACGCGTCCCCATGTGTCTGCCAAAAATCCCATAGCATGTGAACTCAAGACGACACCCAGAAAACCGGCTGAGGCAAGTAAGCCTTGTTCGGACATGGTTGGTTTCAATTCACATTTCATCGGTTGCATAATCAAACTGACACCCATAATCTCAACCATAACAGACATAAAACACAAACCACAAATGAGCAGCAACTTATAATGAAACCGACCGACACCTGTCAGTGTCACGGCCTCCTCAAATGTATGGGCAATGATATCATCTTTCGTTGGTTTTGTCTCTGTAAGAAAATAGAAATGGATTTGTCAATCAATGAGTACTTATTTGTCTATAAAATATTGTATAAATTATCTTTTTCTAATTTGATTAGAATCAGAATTGAAAGAGTCTTTAAATAGACCAACTATCTTAAATGTGACTTATATTCTTTCTGGTCAGAGCATTTGAAATGGTTGGGGAAACTTCAGCAACAACTGAAAGTGATGGCAATGCCAATGAAGTTGTGATGCCTAAAGAAGATACGCCACCGACATTTTTGGAAAGTAAATTATTTCGAATAATTTCACTTTTTCTCTATGTAAGTGGCATTAGCGGCATGGGCATGGTTTTATCGCTATATTTTTTAATATTCTTCGATTCACGAATGCCGGATATACATTTAAAGTTTCCTGTCTCCATTGGGGGGCAACCGGTGCAAAATATACATGACTATCAATAAATACACAGGTGAGTACACAAATGAGTGAGTGAGTGAGTCAGTAGTGGACGAAGACCTTTGCGGTGACCTGGGGCGGCAAAACTAAATGAGTAAAGTATGAGCCTTTTACAAAAATTGGCATAACTAGCATTAAATTGCATTGGACCATCTGGCAATTGTATTCTTGTTAAGCCGTCACATTTCCCTCTAAAAATCTAAATATAAGAATTTTGTTTGTGCTCTAACCATGTCAACCTTTTCCATGTGCGGGAAATGCTTCTTCTTTGTTTCAATTTGAAGAATAGTGCAGCCGTTGTACATCGATTGCTGTATAAAGAATGTCAGTATTGGTTCCGGCGGTTTAAATGTTGTGATTTTGACACTAGGGCGCTGCGACAAAGAACATGGTGGGAGGCAAATAAAGTTTGAAGACGCTGCATTGGATGGGTTATTGGAGCTATACTCATGCCGAACTTATGATGAGCTCTCTAAAACCTTGGGAGTTGCTCAACAAATGATTTCAAGCTGTCTCATGGCCTTGGATATGGTGCAAAAACAAGGAAATTGGGTTTCGAATAAACTCAAGCTAAGAGATATCGATTGACGTTTTTTCACTTGCGAACAACTGCTCTAAAGGCAAAATCCAATAGTCATGGGACGACAACCCAAAGTGCAAAAAATCGTAAGATAAATCCGGATATGAATCAACTTCAATGGCCAAACCGAATATTCATGATATGAAGCGAATAATGTGCATCTGGTACGAACACCTTCGGGTGATCTACTAGGATCTAATCACGCTTATTGAAACCATCACTGAGAAGCGTTTCCAACAATATTTAAAGCAATTGAAGCGAGAATTAAAGCTCAAGCGCCCCCAATATACCAAAAGGTATGACAACATGATTTTTCAGGACGGCAAAGCTCTACCCCATGTTGCAAAAGTCGTCAATGAAACTGTGAAAACGCTTCATTGGTCGTGTCTTACCTCACCCGTGATATGCACCAGACATAACTCTTTCCGTTTACCACTTGCTTCGGCTAATGACTAATGGCCTAGCTGAGCAGTACTTCACTTCTTACCAAGCAGCCGAAAATTGTGTTGACATTTTGAACGCCTCAAACAACGAGGAATTTTTCCAACAAGGACTCCTTATGCTGCCTGAAAGTTGGGAAATAAGTAGTCGTAGCTAACGATGGACAATACTATAAATAAAATCCTTTGTAGAAATGAGCTCAAAGTTACAAAAAAAAAAAATGCCCAAAACTTATTTGTACTATTAATTAAGTAAAAATGGAGCACATGAACCTGTTTTAGAAGTGATGTGGATTCAATTCTTCTTCTCGATTCTTTCAGCGCTTTGAGGAGCATCATACACGTATGTTGCTCTTATCTAAATTAAAAAAAATAAAGATCTTTTCGAAGTTTGTGAGGCCCTCTGAGCTAGAGGCCCTGACACACCTGCCTGTGAGTGAGTGAGTGAGTGTGCCTCTGTATATTTTTTTTTTTTTGTCTGCCGATAACGACAGTTAATTGGATTTCCAAAATGACCAATGTAAGCGCATTTTTATATGCTCAACGACTATGGTGGATAGATGGTTGCTGAGCAGCCCCTAAAACCAACCTCCCTTAACTAAATTAGGTCAAATGTTTTATTATTATTGTAGAACCATTGCTTCGATGGATGGATGGGTGGATGGACGCATGTCCGATCCGCGTGCTTTATTACAAAATCACAGCACGCTTTAAGGCGTTGGACATGCATTCAAGAAATAAAATAAAATCCAATTGAAAGAAAATATTGTTTTTGTATTTAAGAAAAATCAAATAACACGAGACCCTCTAAAATAATACATATTTAAATACTGACCACAATATTAAGCAACCACAATTGCTCATAGATACTAACATTAAATATCTAAAAAAAACATCAACAAAAGAGAAGACATTTTTATGTTCTTGTTGTTGTTGTTGTTGTTGTTATTGTTGTCGTTGTCATTTAAAGAAAATAGATGAGAAGATATAGAGAAAAAGCATAGACATTGAATTGAACTATATAAGTCGAAATGAAATGCAATGAAGGAAAAAGAATCGAACAAAGAAAGCAAGCAAGAAATAAAAGCAAGCATAGAACCAAAGAAGACCCAAATTGCACTAAAATGACTGCTGAATTGTATTGAATGGAATAAAACAGAAAAGCACAGAAAATTCTGAGAGAGAGATTGCTACATGTAGCATGCGAAGCATTCTGTCTTCTCTACTTGTAACGCCGTCTAAATTTTGAGGGCAGCAATTCTTTAAAGCCTCACCACAACGCGCTTCCATTCTCATAGCTCAGCTAAGTTTAGTTCAGTTGAATTTGTTTTGACTTCAGTAGACGCGACTCGATGCAACAAAGAAGACGACGACAACGACTACTACTACAATAACTAGCTTTGATGACAAGAAATTGGACTTGCTAAGAAAACATAAAGCTTTCCTAAGAATTTCAATTTGAATTTGAATTTAAAATCGAGACAAGGATTTTAGATACTACATTTGATTTTTTTTTTTGTTTTTTGTTTTTAATTAAACCAAATCAAATCAAATCAAATCGAAATGTCTTCAATAACTTCGATAGCACAAGTTGTTGCAGCATCAGCAGATGAAGAGATACCAGTTCCAAAGTCTGACGATTTCTTTGAATCGAAAACATTTCGTCTATTAACTGTTGTACTATATATGGGTGGCGTTTCAGGCATGGGCCTTACGCTTGCTTTATACTATTTCTTTATATGGGATTCACGTATGCCGCCCTTACCGGAATTCAAGCATCCGCATCATATTGGCTAATAATATAATAATCCACCAACAATCAACATCAATATCATCAGTAGCAGTAGCAATAAACACAACAACAACAACAACAACAACAACAATGAGACGAATGAATGAAGAATAGAAATTGGATTTGGAGAAGGAGAAGGAGAAGAAGAAGAAGAAGGAGAAGGAGAAAAAGAAAGGTAAGTCCCTAGGTAAACATATGTTTGTTCCCTTATTAACGTAAGTAAATACAAAACAGAAAAAGTGTATCATGTTTGAGATTATGAGGGCTAACAAAACGCACAATTGGATGTCATTGGTTTAGTTAGTTAGTTGGTTAGTCAGCTAAGATGATTTACTGGTGGGTGGTAGCATTAAAGGCACTAGTGCAGTGGTCTACCAATAGACTTTAGTTTCATCCACTTAATTTGTCTATCGTTTCTCTATATAACGAATATTCCGCATGGCATTTGTTTATAATGACATCGTTGAAATTGTTTTTATTGTTTTTTATTGTTGTTGTTTGCCATTCGATGACATCGCCATCGTCATCGTCATATAAAAGTTGACAACGCACTAAATTAATCCGCTTTTTTACGTTTCGCTAAATCCGCGCTAATTCAGACCCAGACCCTTACCTCATCCAATAGTCTGCCTGCCTGCCTGCCTACCTTTTCTGTCTGTCTATATCTATTTGTATGACAATAAACCGCAGCCCGATGTTTCTTCCATTGAGCATTGTTTCGAACGCAGCTCAATTCATTCGCGAACGCGATTCTGATTTATTCAACATCAAAATTACCATATTAAAATCAAAAATAAAAATCCCTCGTAATAAATGAAAATAAAATCAAAATCCTGAAAGAAAAAAAAACCATCAACAATCAAAAAAAAATGTCAACAACATTAGCAGCAGTAACAACAACAATAACAATAACTACGGCAACATCAACAACGCCGGGAATATCAGGAACAACAACAACAAAAACATCGACCAACAACACCAACGTCAATACTAATTCCCCCACAAACACCCTAACCCCGCCAATATTTCCAGCAAATTTAGCCAAAATTGTTAATATCATTGAATCAAATGTCAAGGATACCGAACCAAGTGACCAAGTTGTTAGCTCAACTAGTGCCGGCATTCATACTACAACTACATCAGCAACAGCATCAACATCATCGGGACATAATACCCCACGTCATTATGTTCCAAAAACGCCACTAATTGATGAAATTGTGTTTACAGAACCAACATTTATGGAACGTTTTGCTCGTTACTTTGTTGTCGTGATTTATTTATGCGGTCTCTGTAGTGTCGGTTTCATCCTTTCTATATATCACTTTTTCTTTTGGGATTCACGTATGCCACCCGTCTATAAAGGACAAAAGAAACCAGCATTTGGTTAGTCTCCTTCAGCCGTCGTTTATATTCATTATGTGTTTGTTATCCCCAAAAGAAAAAAATCAAATCAAATAATAATTATCGGAAAAATGATGATGATAAAAAGGCTTAAAATGTTTTGTTTTATTGAGTTTTGTGTTGTGTTGGGTGTTTGTGTGATGTTGGGTTTCCTAAAAACAAGAAGGTGAGTGAGTGTTTTTTCTTATAAATTATACAATTTAAATTAAAATATCTTCTATAGTTGATTCTTTTTCTCTCTTTCATTTTTATATATTTTACAAAACTAAGAACATTTTGCCTTGCTAGTACAATATTTGTATTGTAATACACTAACTAACCATGTGTCGCAGACACTGTAAAGTACTCGAGTATATGGAAATGATCAGCATGGCGAAGAGAGTCTAATTAAAACTATGCTCATTCTTTCGTTCATAAGCTTAAAAACTGAAATTTGACGAAACCAAGTTTTATTGTCAATTTCTGGAAAAGGTAGTAGTAGTACCTATTCAAAGTATCAAATTTTAAGTGAATAGCTTAAAAGCTGATCATTTTCATATACTTATACTCTTTGAAGACTCCGAACACACAGACCTTTATGTTACAAACATTAAGTCAAAGTGAATACTACCCAAATCAAACTAGTGTGAAAGGTATCAAAATCAAATTAATGTATAAAAGGTATGTGAGCATTTGGTAGAACAGAAGTTAATGTTCTGTTTTTATTTTGTTTAAATAATTTACTATTTTTAGGTTTTGTTGTTATTCTTGTTTATCGTTAAAATGAAGCCCTACAAAGTTTCTAGAAAAAAAAAATCAATACGAAATACTATCTACAAAATTGACAGACCAACTTAAGCAATGCATTAATAAAACAAGAAACAATCAATAAGAAAACCTCAAATGTGTGTCAATATACAAACAACCAATAGTAGTTCTGCCATGCCGTGATTTGCAAATTGGATTATCACTGTCAATAGTCATTTTTTTTTCCACCTCAAATTCTTTCAATTTTTTTCCTATAAGTAAACAAAAACTCAATTCGCATATTTTTAGTAAATAGTATACATTATTATTGACTGGCTCGTTGACTCATTGGGTAGTGCGCAAAGCTGACATCCTAGAGTCGCGGGTTCGATTCCCGCTCAAGTCTGGTCCTGCAATTTTCTAATTTCCTACAATTCTTCCTAACTCTCTCGTTGAGCTGAGGACTCACTGTTGCTCATAATTTGTAATTATAATCTTAGTTCTATATACGTACATACATATATACATGTACATTAAAAAATAGCATAGCATGATAAGCAAAATGGGATATAGCCACGGGACACAAACCTTTTCGGTACACGGTAATTTTATTATTTTATTTGTTTATTTATTATTAGTTATTTAGTCGCAATTCATAATAGCATAGCTACGCACTTATAAATATTATTTATTTTATACTGATTATTATATAATACTATGTCAGTAATATGTGTTCTGTAATTACCATAAGAGGTAGGCCCAGTGCCGGCCCTATCGAGCGAACAGAACGGAGCGGCAGCTTTAGTCGCCAAATCCCAGGAGGCGTATCAAAGAAATATTACATTAAACCACTAGGAAACACATCCAACCATCGATTGTAATTGACACTCAAGCTAGACATGTGCAATGATTGTATTCAAAAAGTTATCTACTCTGAAATGCGTACTTGATTTGCGTACAAATTTGAAGTGATTATAAGCATATGTTGTATATTGCGTCTGCAGTAAGAATGGTAATCATATTTACTTTTTTATGTACAAACTCCAAATGATTACTAGTAATAATCATACTCTTTCCAAATGATTACGTGCGTATTTCTCACTTTACTTACATACAATGTACTATGAGTAAAAAAGTTGTTGTTGTCGCTCACGAATTTACACAGTCTATGACGAGCGGGGTGAAGTGAGCGAACTAGTCTCGAGCCGAAGACGAGGTTGACGAACACGCGCGATGATATTATATCCTAATTTCCTCTCGTGTTGCACATACTATTTTTTATCATACCAGGCTGAAAGATCGCTAATGTACATAAGAAAACTCAAAAAATGTACAGTAATATGTGTTGCTTCAAGGGCGAACATTCAAGAAAAGTATAGAAAAGTTTTTAGATATTTATAAAGGCCACACGAAAACAGTCCTTCAAATCATAACATTACATAATTGGCAAGATACGTTCCCTTATATTTATTTAGACAGCTGGATTTTTGTAAACATTGCGTTACAAATGATGAATACAAATAAATGTAATTTTTGTGATAAATTAATAGGATATTTACACAAAACGTGAATCGATTCTATGTTGAATCGAACATTGAATCGGACAACAACCACAAGGAAAAATGACAGTTGTTGTTGTAAAATTTGAATCGATTCAGGTAGATTTCGACAATGGAATCGGCTGTGAATTAAAACAAGACTGGCAATTTCTGATAATGTTGGAAAATTTTCGGTCATTTTCGGTTAGGAATCGTCATTTTCGATAGACTTTCGCTCTTTTCTTTTTTCAAACCAAAACAAAAAACAGCTGATCATGATCTAGAATCTCGGGTCTGAAAGCAAAATCGATTCACGTTGAATCAGTTCGGTGTGAATAGCGTATAATATATAATACAATATCTTAATTCCTACATGTTTTGTTTGTCATTCTACATAAACTATTCCTATAGCCTATAGATACTGTAAGAAGTGCAGTGTCAATGCGAATGGCAGTTTTCAATCAAGAAATGAATAAAAAAGAAAGACTTAAGAGGTTGAGATCTTCTTACTTACACACACAATTGATATGTATTAGTGACAAGTAGAGGGGCGCCATAATTGGACCTCGCTCCACCCTAAAACTTGCCTCAGACCGGTACTGGGCAGTCCCCATACAATATTCACACAGTCAGTATATTATTTAATAAACCAAAGTTAAGTTAATCTGTGTATAAAAACAAAATTTTTAAAATTCACAATAATGTGAGTATTATTCTTTTGACGTAATGCCATTGGCCATATTATTAGTATTAATGGAAATGATAAGCGTAATAAATGGATTCTTGTATATCATATGTGCTTTTATCCAGTCACAGTTTCAAACAGGCATATCTTATTTTTATTCCATTTTTCAGTTAAGTAGTATTGTTCTTTTCTTTCGTTGTCTTGCTATAAATTTTACATCATTGTGGGTATTAACATTATATCACGATATTTTAAACACATGCATAATATGAATAAAGAAATTATAATACTGTTTAAACATGTCTATGCGATCTTATTGAATTTATTAAGTTACAGTCACCTCCTACTGTCATATACAGTTACCATATACAGTCAGAATTCTTTAACTACTGGAACAGATAGTAGTCGACACCATACAAAAATCCCTTTAAAAAAAAATATACCAAAATACTTTTCTACAATATTTTCTTTACTTTTTGATATCCAAACAATAATAATACTCGTACTTTCTTTCTTTTCTTGTTTTCTATGCCCCAAAGTTTAGAAATCTAGTTTCTGGAAAAATTCATTCGTTCGTTAGTGTTTATCTAAGGTTCGTTAAATAAAGAAAAAAAAACATCTGCAAACAAATAAGCAAACAATCAAATAAAGGGACAAACTGAAAATCTTTGTGAAAATCTCTTTATGCATGTAGCTAGTAGTAGATACTTTGACACTCACACTTAACTAAACTTTACTTTCCCTTCCATTCCATTCCATTCCATTCTTCAGATGTATGTATGTCCCCATTCTCTTTATTCTTATTTTTTCTTTCCATGTCTCTGCTAAACTTCTATGTCAATTTTATTTATCTCTTTTCTATTTTATTCTTTCATATATTTACAATATTTTTTTGTCCTGCTTTTCGTTTGGTTCCTTTGTCCATACTCCATTCTAGATACTCGTACTTAAATGCATGCATCTATGGTATGTGGTACATGCATTAATCATCGCCTGCCGTTGTCCAAGTAGTACAGCAAAGCATAGATCAATAGATATATCAGAACCACACCAAACTAAACCATATCATATCATACCATACCATACCATACTATACTATACCAGAACATACCAGAGCAGGTCAGGCCAAGATACTCTCGACATAGTGCCGAAAGTACTCGAAAGCAAAAGCAATTGAACTGTACTAAATTGCATTGAAGCGAAACGAAGCGAGGCGAAGCGAAGCGAACCAAACTGAATAAAGGACACACCTAAACGATTGTCCATGATGAAAACCAGAGCTATTCGCTAACAGCTAAAAGCATGAAAAACCCCATGATGTGGATAATGATGACGATTATGATGATGATAATGTTAAAGAAGAAGAATGAGAACAAAGGAATATAGTGTCCTAGTAGTCATGATGAAAAAAGAGAAATTGCATGCCAATAAATAATGTGCAGTGGGTAAAAGAAACTACTAAGTATAAACAAGACACCAACACCAACACCAACACCAACACCAACACCAACACCAACACCAACACCAACACCAACACCAACACCAACACCAACACCAACACCGACACCGACTACAGAATGATAGTAGTAATAGTAGTAGTAGTAAACATAAATGATAGAACCAATGATAGAATAAATGAAATACCAGCCATGCAAAGAGAAAAAGATAAATGAAAAATGAATAAAGAACAAAGAACAAAGAGAATTGAAAAAAAGAAGGAAGAATAAAGGATTCATTTTCCATTTTCCACTTGCACATGAATTTCAAAAATGCCAAACACAAATTTTAACCACAAAAACCACAAAATTTCAACGTGAAACCAAAAGCAAATGCATTTCATGTAGATAAAACAAAAATTGGATGACAGCATACAAACTGACAGAAAGACAGACAGACAGACGGACAGACATAGTACATAGAGACAGATAGGCAGACAGACAGAAAGGATATGGCTGGCATTGGTACAAGCATTTGATGTTGGCATTTTTAGTGGATGCCTATTAAAGGGCACTACTACTTACTTGCACACAAACACACTCAATACTTGTATCTATGCATTATACTATACAATAATAGTATACCCCTACTCACTACTAAGGTATACTTCATAGTAAATCTTGAACTAAAAGTAGGTTGTCATTTTGCGTGCACAACTATAAACTAAGTAATTAAACTTTGGTCTCACCACAACTCACATACACTCCAGTCTACTCCACATCACATCACTTTACTTTACTTTATTTTATTTTACTTTACTTTATTTTACTACACTTTACTTTACTACTATTTATTTACTATCTTCTAAAATATAAAAATTATTGTTTTGTATGTTCGTATATTATGCGCTGCCATACCGTTAAACTGATTGCATTGAAATTTTGTGAATGTATAGGGTTGGTTTCGGGCCCAAATATATGATAGTTTTGGTTCCGATATGTGTACCCGTTCTTGAGATACGAGATATTCAAATAACCCATAAAACTATACTATAAAAAATTAACTAACATTAATTTTCTAATACTCAAACTGTGTTCTTTGTTGATACTCAAACTGTAACAGAGAGAATATATTAATGCTAAGAAAGGAAACATATCTCTAATAAGTGAGATTTTTCGCCGCTGATACAAACCGTGCGATCCAATTCTTAAAGCATTGAACTTCAGTCTAGTCAATCAATTTAATTTTGAATGAAAATTACTATATGATGACGACTATATGTATTTCAGTTTTTTTTTTTTTTTTTTGCAGTTTCGTGTATACTATGATGGATATATTGTATCTACTCCTAGTATCTTGAATCCAATGTATGAAAAAGAAGAACACTATCATCCTTAAAACTTGAAATTGGGTAGCGGCTAAATCATATGTTTAAAAATTATTGGATCATTTTTTCTTGTACTGCTTTCTGATCATATTATCAATACTTACTAAGTATATGTATTCCCTTAACTTTGGTAGGATTATTTTAATCATATCAATGTTACAATTAGATCCCTAGCAGATCAGATAAATAAATTGTCTTTATACTAGTGTGAATAAGTATAACAACTCGAACAAGTAGTGACTGTTAACAAGGCAACTCAGCAGGTAACTAACTATCCTCTATCTATCTATTCTTGCATAGTAGTTCTTCATGGCTTTTGGGTTTGCAATTCGAGGCCAAAGTAAAATTTTCAAAAGGTAATTCACTACTATTGACGCGCCTCTTATGCCTCCCCTAAACACACACACGCACACACACACACACACACACACACACACAAAAGAAACAAGAACAAAAGGAAAGCGCCTATAACCAAAAACAAATACAATAATATTGTATAGGTGCATGTCTCTGACGCCCTTAAAAACTTTCTTTCTTCTTACATCTTCTTTATCATTATATAGCTAAGTGGGTGTGTGTGTGTGTGTTTGTGTGTAAATGCCGGTACATATATGTACTATAGTTGTACATATTTGTGTATGTGTGTGTGTGTGTGTGTGTGTGTGTGTGTGTGTGTGTGTGTGTGTGTGTGTGTGTGTATTTGTAAGCGTATAAGTTTGGCCTACTTCTTGGCGCAACTGATGAATATGGATTTTTTTTTAATATTATAAGCGCACTTCTTTGGCGTTTTTTCAATGCTATCCGACGCCTGCATAGGTTGGTGTCTCTATATGCATTCATATATAGATGCACATGGTAACACACACGCAGATACTTAAACACTCAGATACACTCACCCATAGCAATGCTGCCTTGAATCATAGAAAACAATAATAATGATAATAATAAAAATGAAGGCGACAACAACAATAATGCAGTCCTGCACCAGTGCACTCGCTCTCTCATTTGTCTCTCTCTCTCTCTGTCTGTATATCTGTCTATCTGTATGTCTGTATTTCACTGTCTTTTTCTGTGTGTCTCTTTCTGTCTCTCTCTCTTAATCATATTTAATGCGCGCGCTTTTTCTTTGCTCTCGCTTTGTACAATAGTAGAACTACACAATAAAAGTTGCATATTTGCTTGGTTTGTCCTAGTGACCTAATTGCAGTTTATTGACCCCGAGCAGATGCCGAAGCGAAAGTTGAAAAGTAAAGTAAGGAAAACTCGTAACAAAATCTCATTCGCTCTCGCATATTCGTTCTCGCAAGTTCTTTCGTCTTTACTTAATTCACATGTATGTAATAGGTACATCATACATATACATATGAACACACACATACATACATATGTATGAAGAATGTTCTATCATTTCACATTCCCATTTCATATTACAAATTCTAGGTTTTTTTTTCTACGCCCTTTTTACTTTGTATCAGTGTAGTGTATCTAGTATCATTTTGTTGTTTTGTTTCTTGTATCCTTTTATGCATCCACAAACACTTAATGACCCTTCCATCTTTTCACCTCTTCTTTTCTCCATCACAATCACTCGCTTGCTGGTTTTACCCTTCAATTTGGCTGAAGGCTGCATACATTTTGTGTTTTCTGCCATCAGCCATGTTATGCTACTCTTGCTTTACTTAGCTTGACTTATATTATGTTGTTACGTACACACACACACACACACACATACACACATACACACATACACAATACATGATATACTTACATATGTTACGTTACGGTATGAGATACGTTATGCTTCCAACACAGTTTAGTGTTCAGGGTTTCGGAAACTTAATGTACTAGTCCATGGATCTTCTTTAAAACTATGTACATACTTCATCATAATCATACAAGGCCCCTATAGTACATACTATTGTACGTTCAATAATATTGTACAATATCGTTCATACATGATTTTGAACGGTTGCATTAGTCTCTCAAAAATTCAATAAGGCCTCGACCGATTTGAATATTTTTTTTTTTTTTTTTTTTTGCTTCAATACTGGAGAGATTTATGAAAAATCAGAAACAGCCGGAAAATCGAAAAAAAAACGATAAGAGTATGATGTGCAAGTGAGATTCTTATAAAGCTTAGAAATAAACAAACATCTCTTTATGAATTCCATTTATAACTAGATACCCGAGCAAACGTTGTCAGATGTTTCCATGCAATTTTAGGTGGTACGAAGTTCATCGGAAGGAAGGAGATGAGGAACAACGTCTGCCCGAGTATCTAGTACAATATAGTTATATTCTCTGAACAATATTGTTCAATATAGCAATTTTAAATTCATGTAGTACCCCGACCCCAAGGACCCAATTATTTGATTATATCTACATATAGTGAATCAACTTTTTGATCACATGTTTGACTACATTTTTTTTATTAATCTATATCTTTTTTAAATTTACCTCAAATTTTGAAATGGAAATACAATTTTTTTCAAAGAAAACTGGAAAATGACATATGATCAATTAGTTGACTCTGGCTACACTTATGATTTCAATGCTTTGTGTTTCTTTCTTTTGCCTTATTAGTACCATACCTTCTACCATTCTATACAAATGATGTGTTAGATTTTTCCTCTTCCCCTAGAGCGTAGACAAATTTGGGCAACCGCCTGAAAGATCGACCAGAGCACGTTTGAGCTGAAGCCAGAGGGGCTCGATTGGGTTAAGATCGGGGGATTGAGGTGGCGACTGAAGTACTTTAACATTATTATTTTGAAGCCACTCTATCATCACTCTGGCAGTATTTTTGGGATCGTTATCGTGTTGGAAAACTAGGTCTTCCAGATTTTTATCCCAAATTCCGGCACTTTTTTCAAGCCAACTAAATATCTTTTGAATTCATACAACCCCATATCATTAGATTTCCATAGAAAAATTTAAGAGTTTCTCGATCTTTAAAGGCTCCTCCTTTTTTTTTTTTTTTGTGGGCTTAACACCTTCATTTAAAAAATTTAAAATAACATTCCCAAACCTAACAAAATTTTATAAAACAACAACAATAAACCCACTTTTTTTTAAGTAATAACTTTTAAATATTCTCTTTAAAAAAAAAAGATTAAAAATAATTCTATACTTTAAGTTCCAAAGGGTGGGCCAACTATTGGTCCGATTTTGGTTTGGTCATTAAATAGACAATTAATTTTATTTCAACGAATTTCGCTTTGTTTGATACATTGACTTTTCCGATTAAGTACGAAGAATGATTTCATTCAAATGTGGGCCACGGCTGGCTTGGCAGTAGGCCATCCTGGAACATCAATTTTCAAGCACTTTGTCCACTGTTTCCTGGTGGAATGTTCTGTTTCAAGTGATCAATTGTTTAAGTATTATCGGCATAAACTTTATCTTTCAATGCGCCCCAAAGAAAAAAATTCATCGGCGTCACATCGCAGCTGTGATCAGGTCAATGGACATCGCCAAAACGGCTAATCACACGGTTGTTGAATTTTGTGTACAGAAGGTTAATGCTATACGCGGCGGTATGGCAAGTTGCGATTTATTGTTGAAATCATAACTCATCGATATCGATATTTTCCAATTCCTGCCACAAAAAGTCAAAAATCATGTCTCGACAAATGACAGTCACCGCGTGACCTTCTTCATTTTCGAAAAAGAAAGGGCCAAAGAGCGCCACCACTCCAAAATCCTCTCCACACAGTGACTCGAGCTGGATGCTTTGGCTTCTGTACGACGACATGTGGTTTTCGTTACCCAAATTCTGCAATTTTGTTTGTTTACATAGCCTACGAAATGAAAATGCAAGGAGTTCAAATTCGGATCAATAAATGGCTGTAGCTGAGACTTTGTTGAACTAATCTATGGCTAGATAATCTAAAAGGCACCAGTTCGTCAGTACATCAAGAAAATATAAGAATTAAAGACTAGATGAGTATTGATTGAGATTAAAAGTTGCGAAAAAATAATTTTAAGACAATACATACAATAACAGAATTTAAGTTGGACAATACTGTGAATCCAAGATGCCAACCACCGATTTTAGATTTTATTTGAAATATATGCTGAAAATAGTGTACAGTATCTATAAATTATAGAGATTAGTTTACTTACATATTATGTAGTACATATGTAGGCCACAAACACAATTTTTTCTAGACCCTATCCAAACTCAAAATGGGCATCAATATTATTACACAATATGGAGTTTGGAGTTAGGCATTATTAATGACAAAATTGTTTCGCACACCTCCGATAAGGGCAACAACAAGGGTCAACAGACAACATAATTTAAGAACCACTGGTTTGGAGGCTGTTGTTTGATGTTTTCAACATGTCGCATACGTGATGATTGTCAGAGAATGAGTGAATGTGTGAATCAATGAATGAATAAATGAGCAAGTGAGTTAGAAAGCGAGTTAGTGAGTAAGGGACTTTAGTAAGTGAGTGAGTATGTTAGTGAGTAAGTGACTGAGTGAGTTAGTGAGTAATTTCCAACTCTAGACAGCTGTGTCAACATTTGTGCTGCTGTGTCGCTACTCCAATTCCAAATTGTTGTTATTGTTGTTGCTGTTGTTAGTTGCTGAGTTTGCACTTGTCGTGTAAGAACTTTTTCCCACACTAATTATTATTTTTTTTTTTTTGTATTGTAGAGTTTTTATTTATGCCGAGCATGAAATAAAGTTTACCAATTTATATAAAAGCAAGTCAAGGGACCCTAAACAGAGACTGATAACAAGCAAAGTAACTCAGGCAGGCAGGCAGGCAGGCAGAAAAGTAAGCACCAAAGGTAGTTATAGAGGGAAAAAGTTAAGTTGAGGTAGTCTTCATCTCTCGGTCAGTCACTTAGATAACAAACAGGCAAACAACAGACATGCAAACAGACTAACAAATAGACATGGAGACAGACTAACAGTTAGTCAGCCAGTCAGAGAAGCATGCAATCAAGTAGTCAGAAGTCAGAACTCAGAACTCAGTATGTAGTTAGTAGTCAGTAGTAGTCTTATTACTTAACTAGTTCAAGCGCTGGCACAAATTTTCCTTCCTTAAGTATTGTCGACTTTCATACTTAGTAGACAAATAAGCAGAGTGCGGCCCCAGGGAGTGGAGCCAAGAGATATCACTTGTTTCTTAGCATATTTATTTATTTATTTTCTCTGAAATAAGTATGTACTATAAGTTTTTCCAAACTAATTTATTTTCTTACATTTTTTTATAAATTTTGTAAAACAACTTAGCATGAATAATATCAAATAATAATAACAATAATAAGATTGCAATTTAATATTTTATTGTAGTATTTTTTGTTTATCTTTTGTGTGCACACGCTTTAAATTCAAATATCATCAAAAACATCATCATCATCATCATCATCATCAACTTATGACACTGTACATATTGATAGATATGTACAAGTAAGTCTTACATATGTGTATATAGAAAGAATGAGAATAAATAAGTAAGAGAGAAATTGAGTTGAAAAAAGAGCACTGAACTAAATATAGTATTGCAAATAGTATTACTTTTACCTACGTCACATTATCAGCAGCTGGCAAAATGTTCTATACAGTAAAACTTATACAGATTGAAGAGTATGGATTTTCAGAAAATTAAATTGATAAAAGATAACTTTTAATTAATTTAATCAAATATATGTACAATTTAAGTACATACCATAACAGAGATTTAATTACAAAATTGAATGAACACAGAAACGCAAACACAGGAGAAAAGTTGTCCTTTTAATAGGTTCAGGTACAAGTAACTACAGACACATATGGGCGTAGCGATGGGATAGCTGCACCCATACCTCCCCCCCCCCCCAAGGTTTCCAACTTGATCAAACTTTTATCACATAAATTTATAAATGAAATTTGAAATCACTTTTATTAAGTGAAAGAATTTTATTCTTTGGCTGGATTTGACCAAAAAGCAGAGCAACCTTTGGATGAAAAAAAAATAATAGCAATCTCTCAGAGTTACAACTTTGTGATGTGTTGGAAAATGCCGATTTGTTTTTCCCTGCAATTAAAACTGCTCTGGGTATTATTTTGGCTCTACCATGTACAACTGCAACAATAGAGAGATCTTTTAGTACTTTAAAAAGAGTAAAGACTTGGCTGCGATCAATAATGGGAGAGGAGAGTCCTAATACAATGATACGTAATTTTAATATTGTTGTATACTTTGATGTTTTGTATACCCTTGCAAAGGGCGTGCCGAGTTCATTGTTGTTAATTATTTTAATCCCTAGGCTTATGTCTCATAAGAGTTCACAAAAACATGGTAAAGGAGACTATGAAGAAAATAAATGCCAAGTTTTTAACCATTTTAAAAATAATAGGCGTATGTTGAATATGTATTTTAAAAACAAAAGAAAAAAAAAATTGTTTTTAAAAATATGAATTACGTTTTGTTATGTATTTGCATTTTTCCATTATTTGTAATAGATTTTTGAAATAACATTAAACTTCAACGCAAAATATATTTTGACGCCTCCCAAGATGAAATCCCGGCTACGCCCATGCAGACACATCGTTTGCCTCAGTACCATCCATAGAAATCATAAGAAGAAAAGTAAGTAATCAATATAGACTTTTGTTCTCTCGCAGTTTTGCAAAGATTTTCATAAACTGAAATGAATAAGTTTACACACAATACACTTACTTAGTACGAGTATAGTCCCACAGCATATATTTTGATTCAATATATGTATATTTGTATGTGTGTATGAGTATCAATTCAAAGACAATTATGAAGCCCGTATGGACAGAAATTGGCAGATTCATCAGAAATATGTATTAAGTCTTGAGACACATCCGAACGATCTTGCCACAGGTCTGCTAGTCTCTGTTAACAATACCCGCCGACTCAAGAGGCCTTTCAGATTGTCTAAAGCAATGTTTCTCAAACTTATTGGCCTCACGTACCCCTTTTGAAGTTCCTAAATGACTGCGAACCCCTTAACTCTCCAACCATACCATAGAAAAAAAAGAAAATCTACTTGTTTAGAAAAAGAATATTTTTTGCTTTATTTATTAATTTGATTACTGAAAATGACAAAAGGAAATATGTTGTCAATGTGATGGGTGCACTTGTTTTTTGCTGCAAATTGAGTCGATTCTAGTAGCAATTTTGGACAATTTCAAACTCAAATTTGACTCAACATCAAGTTGATTTCTATATTATGGTTTTATTAAAACCCACTTTCATGTATGTTAAATACGAAATATTGTTTCAAAGGGCAACAGAAAATATACTGCAGTTCGGGATACTCCTCCAGTCTAGCTGTCCAAAAATCAATCAAAGATATGCCTTTGAAATCAGCTTGAAGAGTTGCAACTGTAGACATTTGTAGCAATAATTGCTACTGTTTAATACTTAAGCCAGCATTTATGCTTTCGCTTTTGATCAAAAGTGGATTTCGAATCCATAGTCCTTAGTGCATCGGAGAGCTGAGAAATATGACGAATAATTTCAGTTTTCTTTTCGTCATACCCAGTTAGGGCGTTGGCTGAAACAAATTCGAGCAGAAAGGGAAAACATTCGACGATGCCAGATTCCAACCATGTTTTCCAAAACTAAAATTTTTTAATAAGTCCCTTGACTTTTACTCCTTGGAACCTTGCATAGAAGCATTCGTTTCGTTGAGGCAATAGAAAACATCTGCTAAATATATAACTACTTTAAGCCAGATTTCATCTTAAAATCGGAACTTAAGGCTGAAGTCACTGACCTGATTTCGTTAGAGAGTTGTCCATTCTACGTTTTTAATAATCTTTGTTTTAATTAAGATATAAGTCAGGCGCTTGCAAGCTATTCAGCCATTATGTAAATTTTGTCGCGAGCTCCCAACCATCACATAGCGAACCCCTAGAGAAACACTGGACTAAACGATAGGTAATCTGCCACCATTCACTATGACTCCTCTTAAGTCCCTAAAATCATAAGAACTTTTTTTTCTCTCAGGCTTATGGATCTCCTAGGTATTTTACAAAGACCCTAGCTATCGCAAGGGTCACAAGCGCACTTACCTATAACACATAAGTATCTTCATACATAATCTGGCATTAAATAAAACTCAATTTTTTCATTTAAAATTCCTGATGGTTGAATCTGAACTGATCAATTTAAGAGATATTTAGAGAATTCTATTATATGTTAAAGAGATGATGAATTGAGGTTTCTATTATTTTAAATTATTATTATTTTTTTATTTTAAATTATCTTCAATAAAAGTTTTTCCTGTTGTCTAATTTGACTAAAATGTTTTGTTTTTATGAATTGTATCCAATTATTTTTTTTTTTTTAAATTGAATGTACAAGTTGTAACCAAATTAAAAGGTTTCACTGTTAATGCACAATTGTTTCTAGTATGCAAATATGTATGTAAATATATGTATATCGAAACTACTGCGATAAAGTGTTGGCATTGTAATTGAAACTTTTCTAAAATTTTTACTGAAAATTGAAATTGGCAAATAGAAATTCATTTATCGACAAATAAAAACGTGTGCCATTTGGCCTTGTTTGCCATTCAAATGAAATTGCAAAATCTCAAACAAAAATATATATACATATATAGAAATTTATACACACAAATGTAGTTTGTAGTATTGTATATTCTTAGTACAACACGTCTCTATAGTATTTTCGATGCAACAATTTATACAATTTGCATGTATGCATGTATAAGTTGTACTAGTACAATATACGTATATTTAATGACACAAAAGAGAGATGCTGATACTGATTTTGATTCCAGAAAGATGGGAAGAGATCATTCAATAATCAAAATTAAATTGCTTTTACTTTACAATGCTCAATATATTTGTACTACTTATACCATCTGATGCAACTCTTAATTTTCATTATACAAATTATATATATTTTAATGAAAACTTCCATTCATATAGTATGAGTTTATGTTTGTCTTAATAAATATGTACGAGTATGTATCTTTGACGTAGATTACTGACCATTTGATTCTTATTGAAAATATTGATACGAAAAAAAGAAAAATAATATTGAAAATTAAATATGAAATATGAAACTTTTGTAAGAGAGAAGTTATTAAAAAATCAACCAAGTGTGAGTCAGACTCGCACATGGAGGGTTCCGTACCATCGTGCAAGATTTTTTACTTAAATATTAAATTATGTGTATATTTAACAGCCTAAAAGTAAGCTACAATTAACAGCTTAAAAGTATACTAAAAAAAAAACACAAAATTGTTAAACAAAAGGTTAAATTAAAGAACAATGATTCTAAAAATGTATATTTTTAGTATTTGTCGTTCTACACACAAGTGAATTACACACTTTGTGAAAATTTCAACTCTCTACCTATTACGGTTCATAAGATAGAGCAGAAGATGGACGGACGGACAGCGTAAGCTTAGTAGTAGGGTCCCGTTAGTTCCCTATGGGCACGGAACCTTAAAAAGATGTCAGATCCGAGCTCCTGGATTTTAACAAGAAAATATTCGGATGATGACAGAAATCTAAGCACGCCACTTCAGTCCATCAGAGAATGCATATTTTCCATTAAAAACTTCTCCCATAGCTACTTAGTGGAGATGAATAAGAGGCAGAGAGCATCCAACATGTCCAATTTGTGTAACTGCTCTGTACTTTTTGGAAGTTGGATCTGTTTTTTCGGGAATTCTTTTTTCCAACAACTGAGCAGTCTGGCAACTTTACCACTGAGGAATTTTTATCATTTCTGTGTGTTGGCTACAAAGACCGAAGACAATCTTTCAGATCAAATAGGACTTTATGATAGCCAACCGCCAACTCCTCTTTCCCCTTACTATAATACATTACCATGGACCGTAATGTTTCTAAGTGAACTGCATATCTTATTCTATCCTAAAGATGTTAAATTTGAAATCTATGAATTGATTATCGAACAGTAATCAAACATCTACATACATAGTATAAAAGATTAAATGGTAAAATAAATTCAAGAAATTTTATCTTAGGAACAAAATTAAATATACTACTTACAGGTAAACTATAAGTACGGAACTTATTGATCAAACCTCGTTTGAATATCGCTATATTATTTGCATAAATGAAAGAAATTTTGTGTATGTAACACAAAAGTAAATACACAAGTAATGAAGTCTAAAGAATTTCCAATTATAAATATAACATTTGATATTTTAGAAAAGAAAAAAAAAATAATTTCAATTTGATACTAATAAAGGCAGAGATGTTTACTTAACAATACCAATAATGTTTGATTTTATTGATGAAAATGAAAATAATCAAAAAAAAATATAAAAAATCAGGCAAGTGTGAATCGGACTCGCACTCGGAGGATTCCGTACCATCGTACAAGACTTTTTGCTTAAAATATTAAATTATATGTATATTTAACAGCCTAAAAGTATACTACAATTGACAGCTTAAAAGTATACTACAAAAAAAGAAAATTTAAACAAAAGAAAAAATTAAAGAACAATGCTTCTAAAAATGTGTATTTTTAGTATTTGTCGTTCTACACACAAGTGAATTACAAAGTCTGTGAATGAATTTCAACTCTCTACCTATTACGGTTCATGAGATAGAGCAGGAGACGGACGGATGGACATCGTAAGCTTAGCAATAGGGTCCCGTTAGCTCCCTATGGGTACGGAACCCTAAAAAATACTAACTTTGGCTATGCCAAAATTGTAACACTCTTTAGTGCACAAAACAAAAATAATAAGAACTTTAATTTGTATCTATAATACGTTTGTATGGGTGGTACCTCCCTAGTGGTCCGATTCGGCTAATTTCCACAAATGTACTGAGTACATACAGACAGACAGACTCGTCGCGCTGATCAAGACTATATATATACTTTATGGGATCTCCGATGTCTCCTTCTGTATATTACAAACTTCATGACAAACTTTTAATACAATTCACTGCGTGAAGAGTAGAATAAAATCAATTACCCACTCTCTTTCTATCTCTCTTTCATATTTTCAATTAGAAAATTAATTTTGTTTTATGCAAATAAAAATATTCTTAGTTATTTGTTTTTCATCTAATGAAAAGTGACAAACAAAAGCGAAGGTAAGGAAATAAATGTACAATATATTTTTCAATAGTTTCTTAGTTTTAATGAATCAAACTAAAGTCAATAAAAAGTATTCCATTTGAAAGTAAAGAGTAAGACTTTTACTATATAAATATGTATTTGATTTACTTTAAGTATATTTATCACTTTAGTATTGATGTTCATTCATAACACACTATGTTTCTTAGGGATTTTTTTTCTGATCACTTTTCATTGCAATCTCAATTTCATAGAGTTTTTAACAATCTTACATTTGTTTACATTTCTAAAAAGGAACTAGCATTTATACCATAAATTTAGATTTGAGATCTCGCCAGTGCTACTTTTATCTTGATCATTTTATTAAAATAATTTAAAAAAAAAAATATCATAACACAATTTTAATTAAATTTAGCAAACAAGGTATAAGGAAATCGATCTAAGCATCTCTAATATTCCATTTATTTTTAAACCATCTCTTGATTTATACTACACTAGATGCCCGTGAAGAGACGTTGTTTTGCCTATCTCTTTCCAAAAAAAATGAGTGGATGGGTTGACCTGATGGGATGTTTTATAAAGCGACTTGATAGATTTTATAATACATATGTATGTCTCTTAAATTTATGTACTAAATTTAATCCACAAATACCGACTTTAAAAAATTAAGTATGCTGCTGAAGCGAGCAGTATTCATTTGTTATTTTAAAATAAAATTATTAAAATCCGATCTTTTTTTTTTTTTTGCTGGTAATAAATTGGTAAAAAAAACTGTCTGTATCTCGAAAACAGTGTCACCTATCGGGTCCAACTGTAGCTAAGTCAGGTGATCCCATAAGTATTATACAATAAAAAAAAATTTCATTAAGGAGGAGAAGAATTATGAAGCATTTGTACACTCGACAAAACTTAAAAAGTTATTTGGTTCCTCAATTTTAAAATAGAAGATTTATGATTTGTTCAATTATATCTTTATTATCAATAATCAAATATTAAACAACTAAATTAAAAGGTAATTGTATGAGAATTTCTGATGAAGATTGTCATGGTCATCTAAGAAAGTGCTCTTTCACCAAGACAATTGAGGTTGCCACAAGTGCTCGAATCCGATTTTAGATTTAGAGCGCAATTAAGCATGGCGCTGGTGGTGGTGGCGCAATGTTATAGGGGTGTATGGCTAGCAAAGGAGCGTGACGAATGGAGTTCATTAAAAAACCAATGGACAAATAATGAGATCTATTTCCAACAAGACGCAAAACATACAGCACAAGTAGAAATGCTTTTGTTGCTCTACAACGGTCCTAATAAACTTTGGTCACCTCCCCAATAACCCGACTTATAGGATTTACTGGAGCGAAAAATTCGCCAGTAGACAATGAAATCAAAGGCTATGCTGAAAAAGGTGCTGTGCCAGGGCTTCAGCTAAATCTTCTCCACAGAAACTGCTATACTAGTCGATTCAATAAGAAAACGTTTAGCAGTTGTTTTGAATTATATGTATGATTGGTTTCCGGCTTGAACATAGGAAAGTTTTGGTCCCGATATGTGTCTCCGTTCTCAAGATCTGAGACATTCAAACAACCCCAACCCATAAAAGTATACTACAAAAAAATAACTAAAATAGAACTTTAATTTTCTGATACTTAAGCTGTGTTCTTCGTTGATACTCAAATTGTAACAGAGAAAATATATTGATGCTAAGAAAGGAAACATGTCGATTGGATGCAACCCGAGCGAAACCGGGTCGGATACGCTAGTTTGTGAAAAAAAAATATTTTTTGTTTTATTTATGTTTCTTGTACTCAGACTGAATTTTCTAGTCATAAGCTGAGGCCTATAAAGGTTAGCAATTCCAACTCAAGCCCCATAGATATGCTAATTCATAAATACGTACATACATATATCAACTGACCAGAGATCTCTTAGATACAAATATTTTTATAAGCTGTGATTAGGGTTCCAGGAATATTACTTTGCCTATGACCTTTGCTTATTATCGACCACGACTTACAAAGTGGTAACAAAGAAATCTACTAAAATCTATGGAAATTCTATTCGAAAACCATATGAATTTAGGCCACAGAAATTAAACGAAACCGCAAAACGAATGAAGTTCAAACCAAAGTTAAATCTAAAGTCAGAACCAAGAGTCGGAGTCAAGATATCATCTTAATCATCATACCATAAAAGCAACACAAACCATTTCATGATACTAAATGCAATACTTATAGTATCAGCACAGTGAGCGAGTGAATACACAGTGAAGAGCAAATGAGCATAAGTTTTCCTGCAAAAAATTACTCTCTCTCTCTCTCTGAGTGATTGCAGCAGCAGCAGCAACATCGAAGCCGATGACGACGACGATGATGACGATGATGTTGGCGACACTGACTCCAGCAACAAAAATAATAACAACAGCACCAACATCACCAACTACACAAACAACAACGATGAATGCACAAATTTGCGCCTGCTTCGTTTCGAAAACAAGGTTAGGGTAAGGTTAGGAGAGATGAGTGGATGAATGCCAAAGGAAGGAGGAACAAATTGTATGTTGTTGCTGCTGCTGCTGCTGCTGCCTCTGTTGCTGTTGCTGTTGCTTTTTGGCGGAAACGACACACGGACACGACGTAGTCATCGGTTGCCGCGCTTTGCTTGCTGGAAATGTGCGAAATTTTCATTTCAGTTGCATTCCTTAACGCGTTCGAACGTACTATATGTGGCTCCCGGATTTTGGTTGGACACGCAACAAATTCGACTGACTAAATAACTAACTTAACTACTTTAATTGACTAATGGATGACTGATTTGAATTGGCAACAAAAGCAATATAATAATAACACTAAGAACTCACTGCCATATAAGACAATAACAACTAAAATAATAAATATAAATCAAAATAATCACGAACAAAAAAATCCAAATCCAGAGATCAGTACGAGAAAAGAAAATAGCAGGAGTCACTAACGGAAATTTAAATATTGAACAAAAAAAATATTTAAAATAATTAAAAGGAATTTTGTATAAAATTTCCTTGACTTCAATTTTTTTGTCTACCAATTTCAATAATGAATTAAGTAATAAAAGACAATAATTATTATTATTAACAAAAACAAAAACATAAATTAAAACAATTAAAATTTTCTAATCAAAAAAAATCAAATAAATTGCATTTAAATAAATATTAAATAAATTCTAATCAAATTTTTAAATGAGCATAAATTATCAAAAATAAACAAAAATAAAAACAACAAAAAAAAAAAATAATTTTTTTTCAACATATCAAAAGCGCACAAAAAACAAAGAACACAACACAACGGAAAAAATAACGCACAGCTGAAGGAAAAAGACACACAAAATAAAATAAACATAAATAAACATTTGAAAAGAGCAAACAAGTGATTGAGCTAAAAAAGGAGAAATACTCGTATATATAACCGCGAATAAAATTTATACAAAATAAAATAAAACAAAAAAAAAATAAGTGTATAAATTAAATTTAAATAATAAAAGTCACAAATAGTCAACTTCAACTCGAGCAGCAACTTCAACTTCAACAGCAACATCAACAAGAAGCAACTTAAGCAACAACTTCAAAAGCAACAGCAGCAGGAGCAGCATTTCATTTAAAATTTACATCTATTTACTCCATCAACTCCTAGAAACTCCATTACAAACTCTTTCAAAAACTCCATCAACAACTGAATGAACTAAACTTCATAGATTGAAAAAATTGCAAAACTTGGAATTGAAATTGGTACAAAGTCAAGTAAAGTAAAGTGAACTGAACTGAATTGAATTGAATTGAATTGAATTGAATTGAATTGTATTGAAGTGAAGTTGTTATTGTTGTCGTCATTAAGATGAATTCGAAAGTTGGCTCATTGGAGGAAAAAGTGAAATTGCCACCGACGGAGACAATAAGTCGTTGCTATCAACCACAACAAGGCAATCGTAAGGTCATCCGTATACTGACAGTTGCTGTTTATGTTCTATGTGTTTCATTGGCGGCCATTATGCTCTCACTTTACTATATATTCATATGGGATCCAACAATAAGACCATTTGTGACCAAAGGCAATAATTGTGGTAAGCATTATGAATAAAGATTTCTTCTGTTGGATAACAGAGGCACAATAAAAGGAGAACGAACAATTCTATTACTTAAGTAGTACAAATTCTTCATGTTTAGAAAGAGAATATTAAGTTATTGTACAAAAAAACGAAAGAGAAACTTACTCTTACTTACTTTGGCTTGTAAAAGATGTAGTAGTAACTACTACTACTTCTAATACTTCTACTACTACTACTGCTACTACTTAGTACAATAAAAGTTCTTAAAATATGTGGGTCAATTAGATTTATAATTATTAGGCCAACAACAACAAAAGCATTAATAATAATTACAACAAAAGACTTTACTCTACAATGCTCTACTATATTTCTTCTTAAAGTACTCGTACTATACATGATTGTATTATGTTTGTGTTACAAACTTTGTAAGTAGTAAGTGTGTTAGGGAAGAAAAACTAGGACACAATGCACTGCAGTCATAGTCATAGGCATCAAATTAATAAAAATTTATTTAAATGTTACAAAGAATAGTGTAAGAATGGTAATGTAAGGATATCATTAGATATCCTTCAGATATGTATAATAAGTAGGTATGTATAAGTAAAGATATTATACAAATAAGTACATACATACGTACATATGTGCAGCCTTTGTATGAACAATATCAGTGGATCTCAATTAAAATACATGCATATGAAGTAGTAGTGCATGATTATAGTTGTTCAATCTGTTCAGTGGAATAGCCTGGATACATTTTTGTACTAAGTATTGACCAAACACGGTTGATTAGATGGTTCAAGATAATATTTTCTCTACATTGGCCCCGGTGGTAGTGATAGCGGTGACAAAATCAAGATGCATGTACAAATTTTCAAGAAAAATAAGAAATCTTACAAATCTTTTTTAAGACAAAACATTATGGGTATTTCTTTTTTAAAGAGAGAGACTTACTTAAATACTTCATACATAATTACTTTTGTACTTTATACCTACTAACTTCTATCTGACTTACATACTTACGAACTTACTTACTTAGTTACATACTTACTTACTTACTTAGTTACTTACTTACTTAGTTACTTACTTAGTTAGTTACTTACTTCCTAACTACCTTATGGATCCCTTTTGGGTATGAAGCCTGTGATGATTTAATAAAAAAAGTAACACTATAAAATAACACAAAAGAAGAGCAGAATACAAACAAAAGCTAAAGAAATTTTTAAAAGAAAATCAAAACAAAAAGGCTGCCAAACAACAAACAAAAACAAAAAGAGAAACATGCATAGCAAAACAAAATAAAATAAAATAAAATAAAATAAAATAAAAGCAAAACGTCAACGTTGCTTTTGCTGTTAATCAAAAATGAAGTAGGAGGATGGTGTAAAGTGTACTCACAATCAGATGTAAATGTGTTCATACATACATACATACATACGTATACGTATACGTACGTATATTAATGCATTCCGTGTGTGTATATATATTAAAATATATTATAGTATGCAGTGTAGGGCATTTGGGTGGCTTGGAGGTGTTTAAATCTTTTAGTTAGTTAGTTTTATTGACGCTTGGCATTATACTTACTACTACTACTACTTATGATGTACTAATATGATGATGCTCTTTTGTTTTTGTTACTTATGTCCTATATTTGTTCTATTTAGTTTTGTTGTTGCTGTTGTTGTTGTTGTTATTATTCTTAGTACATAAATAGTAACGAGTGGGGTAGAAGTAGTAAGACTACTTATGTAGTATTGTATATAAGTAGTAGCAGCAATATTATTTTTACAAATGAATTCGAATTTAGGTCAATGGATTGTCGTTAGCATGTGTGAACATGAGAATATGAAAGAAATTTCAACAACAACAATAACTCAAACAAATCATGCAACACTCACACACTCACACAAACATACTCTTGTACTCGTATATACACTCATGTATCTGTGTATAAAAATTAAATTCCTCAATAAATTCAATTAATTTGTATACACTTCAAACTGCAATTTGAAAAGCATTTCCACTTTAGTCTGATGTTTGTTTATTTTGTTTGTAACGCATTGAAAAATAACTCATAATGTACTAAGTTGGATGTTTGGATCGACTGCTCTCTCTATCCAGGAGCGGTACAAGATTATATTTATGGATTTTCTAACAATTTTATGTGGTAGGCTTACAATATTCACTGGAACATTTATAAGGATTATAACAGCACAATGATCCGAGCAGAGATCCAGGCAGTTCTCCGTGATAACTTTGTTCGGGTCTATGCCGGTAAATAAATTGAAGATACTGTTGAGTTACTTGCGTGCAATATCCACGAAGCTGCGAGTATCGCAACCCCAGCCCCCTGTGGCAGAACATACATACCCAAGATCTGCACCCTTGTTCTGCGGAGATTGCCAACATAGTTCGTGTGAAAAGGAGACTCAGGAGAGTGTGGCACATATCCAGAAATCCGACGGAAAAAAACGCTCTAAACCGAGCGACTAGAAAATTCAAAACTCTAATGCCGGAGTCAAGAGATAATGCTATCAGCGAATTCCTTGCCGAAGCTGAGCCAGGGAGTGTCGAGCATAATCTCTGGAACGCGACGAGCTACCTCAAAAAACAAACAAAGAGGAAAGCGCCCATACAGCGTCCTAATGGTTCCTAGTACAGATCAAGTGAAGAAAAAGCGCAGGAATTCGTTTATCATCTGGAAGCCACCTTCAATCCCTTTGACTTGTGCTCGCCTGCCGTCAAGCAAACAACCCTGGATTTCATCGATGTGGCTTGTCAGATGAACTTGCCAATTCGTCCAGTGGAGGTTCTTGAGGTTATCGAAGAGGTCAGATCGCTGAAGAAGACTAAATCTCCTGGATACGATAGGATCAACGTATGCGCTATCCAAGCCTCTTCTGTACTTAAAATCTATTTACAATGGCATCTTGAGACTCAGCCACTTTCCAGCCTAGTGGAGTTGTCTGAGACAATCTTGATAGCCAAGCCTGGAAAACCTGAGCACAAACCTTGCTCATATAGCCCGATTAGCTTACTGGCAATACTCTTCAATGTATTCGAAAGACTACTTCTGGTTAGATTGTTGTCACTGCTAGACGAAGGACGCATGATTCCAGACTACCAGTTCGGGTTCAGAAGATGTCACGGAACCCCAAGGCAGTGCCACCGAGTTGTACCAAAAATTTTCAATACCTTCGAACGTGTTGAGAATTGCTCTCCCGCTTTCCTAGATGTCCGACAAGCGTTTGACAGAGTCTGGCATTCCGACCTCCTGTTTAAGCTAAAGAAATTGCTACCAGCACCATTTTTCCTAATACTAAAATCGTTTCTTCACAAAAGGACCTTCTATGTCAGATGCGAAGATCAGGAGTCCGACATAAAGAGTATGCTAGCGGGAGTTCCTCAAGGCAGTGTGTTGGGACCCATCCTATACGCGCTCTACACGTCTGATCTCCCGATCTTAAGAGACGAGAAACTCTCAATAGTGACATACGCGGATGACACTGCTCTGTTGCTGAGTGACAGCTCTCCTGCAAGACTAATTGGGCCTCATGGGACCTTGGCTGAATAGGTGGAACATCTGCGTCAATGCAGAGAAATCCATGCATATTACATTCACCCTGAACCGCTCAATATGCCCTGCCGTTTTCACCAACGGTGACGCCATTCCAAGAAGCGCCACTGCGAAGTACCTGTGACTGACACTAGACAGGCGTCTCACCTGGCAATCCCACATTATGACTAAACGAATACAGAAGAAGAATGAGTTGGCTCTTCAGGTCAGACTCGAAGCTTAACCTGCGAAATTATCTACTACTGTACAAGACCATACTGAAACTCTGCATAAAATTCATCATAGATTTTTGTCAGATTTGGAACTAAGTATTTCACGAAATTCTTCTTCTGTTGGCGTAAGCAGAGGATTTAGGATTGTATTCTTTGATTTTTGGCTTGTACACCACTATAAACTCGTGCCATGGTTGAAGCATTATCCTTGAGCCTAACATATATGTGTGTGTATGTCCAAGTTATCACTCTCCAGCTGCGTAAGAGTATTTCCAGAAAATTCGACTGCATTCTTTCCAACTAAAGGGATAAAACATAGAAATTATTCGTTCACTTTAACTTGATCGCCTTCAATGTAAATCGAAAAGAACTCCGAAATATTTAGCCGTCCACAATGTTATTATTCACCTCTTTCCCCAAAAGGGTTATGAACTCAATTTGTATGTCTTTTGATAAATAAGTCGTTTCCTTTTTGTACGTGCGATAACATGTTCAATTTTCAGCATATGCTGTTTTACCACTGGGTCATATATCAACAAAAGATTAACTAATTCAAGTCTGATGAAACCCCCTCTTGATGCTTGGCACCCGGGGCGGTTTTCTTGAAGCGTCTAAACAGTGAAATTCTTGAAAATAATTATAATTATTTTGATTGGGCATCATCTTAAATACATTTTTAAGATTATTTGTTCTCAACTAGATTTAAAAAATGTTATGCTAATATGTTCCCAATCAGGATCACAGGGCCTAAGAAGCTCGTTGGCTTATACTTAAAAATGATGGCACTCTATAAAAATATTGAAAATTATTAGTATTATAAGCAATTCTGTCTGCAAGTTAATTATGAACACAATATTTTTTTTACTATTTAAGACATGGTGAATGGAAATTTTGTTACACAACAAAATTGATTGATTTTAATTCCTGTTTGCCCTTCGTGGCCTAAACTGGAATCCTAATTTGCGTTTGCCATCTCACTCTGAAAGGCTCCTTCTTATCAGTCTTCCATCTTTGGTGCATCGTAGGATAGCTCTTGGGATTAGTTTTCTTCATAAGCTCATAGTTGGGGAAATTGATTCTCCTGAGCTATTGAATCAGTGTCCTTTTGTGTCCCTAGTCCTACTAGAAATTCTGTCCCTTTAGCATTGAATAGATGCACTACTAACTATGCAGTACACGATCCTTTCCGAGTTTTATGCACGTCATATAATAAATTCTATCACGTTCTCTCACCCGAGATATCGCCATCATCGATTAATACCATCGTCATTCGCTGCCTACGGGACTCCTGATCACACTGCAGTCTGATGAACTGGATGTCGCTGATTTGGGTCACCTTTATCATCTGCATTATTGTAGTTTATTAATTCATATGTCTCTGACCACACATAGCTGTGAGTAGGGGCATAGCTCGCTACTATTTGCAAATAAATTTCCCCCATCGCGTCATTTCATATTATCCTTATTTATTTATTTTCATGTTTTTTTTCCCCTATTTATTGTTTGTTTCTCTTTTTTTTTTTTTTTTTGTAATTAAATATTAGTTTAAGTTTACTTCAATTTATATTTTTGTTTTACTTTTAAGTGTTAATTGTTACATTCATTTTTGTTTTTAAACTGACAGTTTCTTTGTCAATGCCAAATCAAATATAAAATAAATAAATAAAATATGTCTCTAAGCTTTGTATCCAAAATTTGATCCACCAATTTTGACCGATTCTTTAGGTCGATTTTGATAAAGTAAACGCTATGTGTTACTCAGAACAAAGCTTCTTAATATTAAGTAATTCGATTTAGAATTCAATGAGTGGCTTTTACATGATGCGAACACAAATACTTTCAGTCGACAACTTTATTATATGTATATTGTATATAGATTAAACTAAAAATTTCACTAAAATTTTTAGTAAATTTCCTTTTGTATCCTCATTTCATTGCAGACAAAATCGTGATACCCGAAAAAATAGCCATACGACTACTTAATTCATCTGAAGTGACCGCCGAGCAATTCTATAGACATATTCTTGAGCAATATCGTATACTTAATCTGCTACAACAGCAGCGTCAACAATTCCTACAAAAACAACATCTACAATTACAACAACTGGCCGCTGCCAATCGTTTTCAGGAGATCTTTGCAACAGCAACAATAATCCAATCGAATCCGAATGAGCGCATCAAGAAACCAATAACACCAACAAATGGAACATTTTTATTGGAACAGCCACGTGAACCATTACCACCGCCAGTCTCAATAAATGGTGTCGATATTCTAGATACAGTCCATGTACCCATATTGGATACAGCACCAGCTGTTCATATGATGATACCAAAGAGAAAGCAACATCGTAAACATTATGGTAATGGACATCATCGTCGTACACAAAAGAATCACAAAAAATTGTTAGCAGCAGGAAGTGGAGTAGGTTCAAATCTAAATAATGCAAATGCTACACCATCATCAGTATCATCATCTTTATTGTCCTCGTCATCATCATCATCATCATCATCGGCATCAGCCTCATCATCATCACAAATGGGTTCTAGTATCGGCATCAGTAGAAGCATTGGGGGTATTGGTTTAGATACATCAGCTGCAGCAGGTCATGATATTATTGAGACACCACTTAATCAACCTACTGCTATTATCCAAGATCCTCTTGTCTATACATCAATGCCCATACCATTGATTCTCAGTTCAGGCGAAGATAAACGTCCAGCTCATCATTCCCATTCGCATGCACACGGGGAACGCCGAGGTGGTAATAGCAATGGACGTGACGGTGGTGGCCTCCAATCACGTAAACGTATCCCATCATCGGCTACAATTTCTAGCTATGATACGCAATCCTATTTGAATCCTTTTCTAACTGGTGAACTTATATTTGAAAAATAAATGATCATCTATGTATTTTGTAATTATTATCATTTTCTATTTGTTAATTAGTAAAAATTATGTTCTTACAAAAATATAGTATGATATGATATTCTGGTAGTTCTCGATATACTATTATACTTAGTAGAAGTTTGTTAGTGAAACAAAGAAAACAAAAAGTATACACAATATTAAAAAATTAAGGGATTTTTTTTTTTTTTTTTTTATTATTATAGCCAAATAAAAATTGACTTAATTACTTTAGATGAGAGATGAGATGAGATGAGATGATATGATGATGATGATGATAAAGATAAAGATAATAGCAACAAAATTAAATGGAAAGAAATGTATTCATAACCAAAGAAATGATTAAATGAATGAAAAGAAAAGAAATTGGTAAAATGATCACAATTCGATTAAAAATTCCAAATGAATAATATTTTACTTATAAAATTATAAGTTACCGTTTATCATATCATTAAGCTACATAAAAATACTAACAGATACAGAGATACACAGAAGTTACACAGATATACACTATATATACTTATACACAGATACTAATATTTAGAAAGAAACATAACTGAACGATTGATTGGTAGTGACTGGTAGAAATGTAAAGATGATAGAAAAAACCATTGAAAGTAGTAAAAAAGAGAGAAGTGAATCCAAAACAAAAAAAAATATTTATAAAGAAATAATTAACAAAACAAAACAAAAATTAAGGGAAAATATACCACAAAATTAAAACAAAAAAAAATTATAAATAGTGATATAAAAATATTTAAATGAAAAATTAACTAACCAAATAATTTACCAAAAAAACAAAAACAGATCAAAAGATATTGAAACAATTTATTATAGTATATACAAAAAAAATACAATAAATATATAAATATGAAGCCATTAATATACATAAAATACAATAATAATTATCTTAAATAATAAAAATGTACGACGAACTTTATTAAGCAAACACCCACCTAGCCTCACCTCACCTCAGCTCAACTCACCTTATCACACACCTTAATAAAAAAAAAAAAAATTAAAAAAAAACACAAATTCAACACGAAAATTCTTTATCAAAAAATATAAAAAAAACCTCGCTCAGTCACTAACTCACTTAATCACTCAGAGTCACCACTCACCACTTACTTATTTACATAGTCACACATCCACACACACTGATACCAAGACTGGGTATTTATCTACAGACATATTTTAATTTATCTATCTAACTCTACTTCCTTCGTTGACCAATAATCTATAAAATAAAATTTTATTTATTATTAATATCTTGGGATTCCCTAATAAGTCTATTAGAGAAGTACATATGTACCTTTAACTAGACTTCTATATACTTCCTTCGTTGATCAAAACAAAAATAAAATAAAATTGTATTTATTGTTTATATCTTGGGATTCCCTAATATATCAGAAAAATATATATGTATCTCTATTGAAATTCTATCATCCCAATTCTATGGCTTGATGAATCTTCCATTTTTGTCCTTAGTTTATTAATATTTTCAATGAAAAATATTCGAATAAAAATATAAATTCAATTATTATTATTACTACAAAAAAAAAAAAAAATTACAAAAAAATGTATTTTCTAGAATTTTTTTTTATTAAGAATTTAAGACAGAAAATATAATTATCTTACTTTCCAATTATATGATCGATCATCTTCAAATATTTTGTATATTCTTAAATGGCAGTTTGAATAATGTTAGTACCCATCTTATTAGTCCGAGAGTTTTAAAATTTATACAGTGGGTGGATATGGGCCAGACACTTATAATATCCAGTTCTATGTACCAAAAACATAAAAGTTTTTCTAATAGGAAGATGAATTTGAATATGGGTTTGTATAGGAGGTGTCCCTTCTGGTAGTCCGAGGGTCTTGAAATTTACATGGCTTGCGGAAATAGGTCAGGCATTTATAGTGTCCCAATTTCAAGTCAATAAATATAATAAAACAATAAGAACATGAATTTGGATCTAAGTTTCAATGGGAGGTACAACTCCTGGTGTTCCGAGGGTCTTGAAATTTAAATGGTTCGCAGATATAGGTTATGCATTTATACTGGGGTGTCACAAAAATCGTCGACGAATTTGAGGAGGAACGGTTTTGATTCCGCTGAAAAAATCCGTAGGTGTCACATAAAATGGTGAGATTTAATTTTTCGAATATTGATGTTCGAACGAACAGCTGTTCGATTTTAGGGGCATCTTACACGTATTGATTTTATGGCGGAACTTATCGTAGATTCTTCTTTGAAGCCTCTTGCTACTATTGACACTTCTTTAACACATTGAAAACATGCCATCTTTCACCAATGAGATTATTAAAACTTCTCATTAAACTAATAACTTTGCGTATTTTTTTAGCAAAATGATGTTTTACATCACAGCTTCATTACCAATAAATACAGTTTATTATGACATATAAATTAATTGAATTAAAGACAAATTGGAATCTTCGAAAATGTTAAAATTTATATGCAAGCAGGTTGGCATGTGCATCGTTGGTTGGTTTTGCTTATTTCGTCGATTTTACTCTAATGGAAAAGAGATTTTGGTAAAATGCAAAGTTATGCTTGGAAACAATTAAATTGTTGAATTCTTTAAATGCAGTTTACCGAGGAAAAGAATATTCTGCAATTGTTGGCACTTTTTTTTCTTTAATAAATTCAGATAAGGGTAAATTTAACCAAATCGTCTCTAAAATAATGGGAGATTTCAAAACAGTCAAAAGAGATTTCTGTGACATGGAGAATTGTAATTGGGCTGGAATTGAGGAGAAAGCGATTTCTGTGACACCCCTGATAGTGTCAAATTTTAGTTCCATGGTCAAAAAACAACAAACAAGTTTTTCTAATGAGAATATGAATTTGGATCTGGGCTTGTATGGTAGGTACCTCGGCTAGTAGTCCAACAAATGTATTGCATTTGCATGTTACAAACTTCATGACAAACTTATAATACTATTCACTGCTTGAAGAGTAAAAATAAAAACGGAAATGTTTGATATGTATGTCTATTAAAGACAAAATAATCTCCATGGCAGTTCGAATAATGTTTTTAATACTGGTAATTTTTGGCATTTCATTCTCAATTTAAGAAAGAACTAAATAAATATAAATAATAAACTATCATTTAACCTCTTTTAGGAATGGAATATCAAAAAACCAGTTGGGTCTCTTAAAATATTTATTTTTATACTATGTACACAAGTACGCTTCCTAACCAATAAATGGAATGATCGATCTTTCATTTTCCCAACAAGAAATTATGTAAACTTTTCTAATCCACATTTTATTTTTAAGGTTCTAGAAGAATAAGAAGGATTTTTGCATACAAAAAAAATCCAAAAATTTGTTTATGATTTTATCAGATATAAATTATGGATCATTGAATTTACGCAGATAGAAAAGAAGAAAAATCACACAAAAATATGTATGTATATCCATCATCATCTCCTCGTAACTCGTAATACTTAATACTTACTATACTCAATAGAGAATAGAACTTGACTAAGAGACACACCTGAAAATGCGCATTTTAGACTATTAAATTTACTTACACATAACACACAACATATAAAACTATTATATATCTGTCTATCTAATCATATATCTATCTATCTATTTATATATCTACATACATAACATACATATACTTATAATCAAAATATCTAAAACCATTTACATGCATATAAAAAGTATTATACATCCATACATACTACATACATATATGATATATCTACATAAATACGAGTACATATAGTAGTACATTCTAATCGTATATACTTATATATCTGATTTTAATAGTATCCTGTATAACGACTTAAATTTTATAACAACAACAGCAACATGAACTTATAATTATGGGATTAAATATACAACAAGTCATTAATTGATTCGTGCGGGATCTCTATGCAATAATGAATTAATTTTAATTAAAACATATAATAATACATATTTTTTTTTTTTTTTTTTTTGTGCATTATAAAATTACATACTATAACCATAAAGACACACATCATACTATACTATACCATAACATACTTACTATATAGATACATAGTCATATACACTACACTCAAATATATTAAACCAAAAACTTTTGTCAACACACATTTCAATTGATGAATATAAGAATCAATTACAATATTTGCATACATATGTTATTATGTATGTAACATATGTACAGGGTGTCCCATTTAGTTGTCGACACTTTGAACACATGAATTAAGAATCTTTCTAATTTTTTAATATATAAAAACAAGTGTTTTATTTGTTCGTATCTTATGTGCTGACATACTGTTTATCTGATTACATTGAAATTTTGTGAATTTATATGGTTGGTTGCCGGTTTGAACATAGGATAGTTTTGGTTGCGATATTTCTGAGACAAACAACCCCTAAATGTATATTTCAAAAATTAATTTATACACAAACTGAGTTCTTTGTTGATACTCTGAATCTGCAAGAGAGAAAATTATAACAACTTTACAGCTCTTAATTGTACATGTGTGTGATTTATTTATTATTATTATTTTTTTTTTTTTTTAATTAAATTAATTTCAAAATATACACTGTTTTAAGTGATAAATTTGTTGTCATATCTGTTATTATGTATTGGTCCGAGAACTAGCTATTTATGTTTTATTTATTTTTTCATGATATTAAATTAAAATTGTCAATAGCTTAATGGTGCAACAGTTTCATATCAATCTGAATCAATAAACATACATCAATACACACACAAACATATAAACATCAATTTGCATATACATCCAAAGATATATACAATAATTATGTATGTGTATGAAAATAAATGAAAACTTTGCAGTGAAATGTCTTTTTTTTGTCTTTTATTTGTAAAACTATAATTATTTTGGAAAGAAATGAAATAATAGGTTAGTGGAGAAGTAACACCCCGAAAATTCGTATTGTTACTTTTAAAAAGTGTCGTCTCTGTAAGTATTAATTCGATCTGGGAATGCCATACAATAATGGAAAGGAGTGGCAACCTTGGTAAAACCATGCTGCTAAAAAAAAATAAATAATTAAAAAAGTCAAAAACCCGACTGCAAAAAAGACTATTTAAAAGTAATGCACAACACTAGACCGAAACAAGATTGTGAATAGAAAACAAAATTTACATAAACTGAAATAAAAAATCAGCCAAGTGTGAGTCGGACTCGCACACGGAGGGTTCCGTACCATCGAAAAAGATTTAACACAATGTATGCAAATTTGTACCTCTGTCTGAAGTTATGTAAAATTAATTTACTTTTCTTTTTGTCGCAAAAGTGAAATATTCAACAGCCTGTGAACATTTTAACTCTCTACCTATTACGGTTCATGAGATAGAGCCGGAGTCGGACAGACGGACGGACGGATGGCGTAAGCTTAGTAATAGGATCGCGTTAAAACCCTATGGGTACGAAACCCTAAAAAAGTAAACTCTACTTCAATTTAATACACAATATTATGAGCTAAAAGCCTCAGTTAAATATCCACATTAAGTTCAGTAGCAGGCGGGACTCATTAATTTTCTTTCGCTTTATAAAAAGGCAAGTTGTTGATACCACTTTTGTAGATGTATTGAATAATCTTCGCTTTGGAGAATTGACAATGCAGCTGTTGTCCGTAATAGACAGCTGAAGAGTACCATTGACAGGAGCATTCGGTAACGGAGAAGCCGTTAGAATTTTTCCTACAACTACCGGTGTACCGTCTGCTACTCAACTTAATGCGGATATGAAAGACGCGCCTCTGTCTGGTCGGCCTTGCACCGAAAAAGTAGACCAAATTATAGAAAAAGTGGAGAATGACCGGCACTTAACTACTCGTGACATTATTAAGGATCATGCCATCCACCATACGACAGATTAAAAGTCCATTTAAGAAAGGCCAGCTATGCAAAAAGAAACCTGGGTACTACACAATATTTTTTTTTTTTTTTTTGTAAAATTGGACAGAAAACAATTTGCGAAATGTTAGTGAAACGGAATGATTTGCAACCTTTTCTGTCGAAATTGATAACTGGCGATGAAAAATGACTAACATACGACAATAATTTGAGAAAAAAGTCATAGTCTAAACAAAGTGAGCCCGCCCAAGCCATTGCAAAGCCAATGCTATCTACTAGGATGTTGCTGCTGAGCATTTGATGGGATTGCAAAGGTCCTGTGGAAAGGAAAACCGGACTCAATTGATCCACAGAAAGGACATAGTCTTCCACCACGACAACACTAGGCCACACACTTCTGTTATGACTCGTCAAAAATTTAGGGAACACGGCTGGGAAGTGTTCATGCATCATCTGATTACCAATTATTTCACTCCATGTAGAATTATCTTGATGACGTAACAATGAATTCCCTAACCGCCTGCAAAACGGAATTTCTACAATGACGGGATTATGGTTTTACCCGATAGATGACAAGAGGTTATCAATAACAATGGAAACTATTTGATGTAATAAAGTTGCTTTGTTATATGGAAAAAAATTGTTTAAATATGATTTTCATTTTCGGAAGATACTTTTCCAACCCTATACATTCATATGTAGGTTTTGCCATAACAAACATGTTCAATATGTTTCAAATTTAATCCATGGTATAAATAATAAATTAATTTAATTTAATTTAATTTAATATTTTTGACTCCTGGACCTAAAGTCACACAATAGGAAAGAAAACACCCATAATTTCCCAGAACTTATAGGCATAGACATCGCATAAATACAACAACAAGCAATTTGTATCAATATAACAAATAACAAATATTTGAATTCAACATAAAGAATGTTTTTTTTTAGAGGTGTACAACTTTAAATTAAAATAAAACAAAGAAAACTATTTTTAATATCGATTAAACTGGCTTTGTTGGATAGATAATTTTATGACACTAATGTTTCAATATGATTTCGACCATGTGGCCGCCACACACTTTTCGCAGCATTTGCGGCCGTATTTCGCCAATAATTCTTCCAATGTTGATTTACAGGTGTCCAATTGTCTCTGATTTATTGGCGTAGGCAAGTGACATTACAAAACCCCAAAGAAAATAATTCAATGGGGTAGCCATTACATGAAATTATTCGTTCATCACAAGTTTCTTTGAGTAAATCAATTGTAGCGTGCGCAGTGTGGCATGTGACTCCGTCCTGTTGGAACCACATATCTGCAAGATTAATGCCAGCTAATTGAGGTACGAAAAAACTTCTAATCATGTCTCTATATCGTTCACCGTTGACAGTAATATTCTGGCCATCATCGTATTTGTAGACATATGAACCAATGACTCCGCCAGCCCAAACAGTCATTTTCTGTGGATGTAATGGTATTTCGACAAATGTTTGTGGATTATCTTCACTCCAAATGCAACAATTATGCTTATTTACATAACCATTCAACTAAAAATGAGCTTCATCGCTGAACAAAATTTTGTATGGAAAATCAAGATCAATATAAATTTTTGCTTCAGACCACTGGCCGAATTGGCGGCGCATACAATGGTCGTTTGGCTTTAATTCCTGTACAGCGGCTACAGCTTGTTCGGTGCGCAATGTTCGGCGTCTTACAGGATGCACATTATCATTAAAAGTAAACGTGGTGCGAAAACAATCCATAGTTATTCGAATTAGCCGCTCTGATGGGCGATTATGATTACCATAAAATGGACGAAGTGCACGTTAAGTTTAACGAACAGAACCATTATTTTGATAAAAAAAACGTCAACAATTTGCAAGCGTTGCCCTGGTCTAAGTCTATCTATAATAAAATTCCAAACGAAACTACACAAAAAGCAACTATCAACTGTTAAATCGGTTAAATTATATTTCACGTTGCACACATCTGCATGACAAAAGAAATGTAATATTTTTATTTACAAAAATGTATTTTTAATTTGTTTGTATGTAATTCAATTCAATTGGTTTATACTATGCAGAATTTTCCTGACTCTTGTTAAGTTACAAAAGAAAATTAATTGTATTTATGTTGTACTAAAAGTCTTATCTAATATTGGACTTAACACCACTAGTCTAGTCTGTTGGACATTAAAAGGAAAATGTTGGATTCCAGATAGATTGAGAGAGAGAGAGAGAGAGAGAGAGAGATTGATGGTGTTTATAATTAAAAAAAAAATAATAATAATAAAATCGAATCAAATAGTCTATGAAAACATAATTATACATATGCAATGTTTCGTGAAAAATATGCAATTAATTTTATTTTACTATGTACCATTTATATATAAAAGAAGGTTAGACCAAAATTGATTATTTTTATGTCCTTTTTAGTTTGTTTAATTTGAATCTATATTTAATCTAATTTTATTTTGTTTGCACTCCAAAAATGATTATCATTATGATGATAATAATTTTTTGTAATTCATTAGATTGAAAGGGATTTTCTACATAATAATAAAAACAACAACAATGTAAGATTTATACATGTATGCAGATGTATTCTACTAAACTTATACTAAAATACTACAATACAATATAATTACTAAACTCTTCGTTTAAATTAATAATAATTACATACATATAACAATATTATGTGTGTCTATCTATGTACTTTGTAATACATAATACAAAATATAAATCCAATAATCAAACAAAAATATATTGAAAAATTTGAATTAAAAATTGCATGTATGTAAATCATATAAAAACAGAAATTGAAATCTGAACAAAAAGTATGTGCAACAAAATAAAATTACAATCTAAAAATGTAGTAGAAGAATTTTGTAGAATGAGATTATATGAAGCACAAATTGATTTTTTTTTTTTAAATATTCATTAAATGTTTTTAAAAACAAAAATAAAATATATGTAATAATAATAATGATGATAATTATGATGATGATGATGATGAATAACAAGACAAAAGGTTTAACTTAGGTGTTACCAAAGTCTACATACATACTTACATACGAGTATATACTTACATACGTATACTTTACATAAAAAGGTAATAAGGAGACTATAAAAATACATAATAACCAAATGAATTTTGTGAAGAGTTGTAGTGAAATGTGTCTGTGTTCTATTTTATTGTTCTCTTTACACACAATTCACATTTGATGTATTCTTATTATAATAATTAACCCGAAAATACAGAAATGTAGACAGAAGGATCGACCAACGGTCATATGAAAACCAATAAACCATAATAATCTCATGAATTTTATATGGTTTCAATGTTTCTTCTAGTGTTGAGATCACATTAATTGTTCTGTTATCCAAAATTTATAAATCCAGTAATCTAATGACAAAGACAGACGTACAAACAAAACATCCTAATAAACCTTAGGAACTCATGATTTTATGTAGAATTTTATAATTCATATTTCTATGTAAACAACTATTGCAAATAATAAACATTGAAACCCTTGACTAAGTCCATTGAAATTCCTTCTGCCATGCAGCTAACCATCAACTCAAAATCTACCTTTGTATGCCATGAGTTAACTTTACTCACTAATATAGTTAAGGATATAAAAATGAGACACAAACATCGGTTTCACTGAAAATTAGATGGATAATACAATGTAGTACCTTTCATCATACAAAGAGAAAAAGAAAAAGTTTTCCGTACAACAGAATTTCAGTGTGAATGATATATTTATGTACCTATGTATTATCATAATGATGATGAATAGAAATTGTGCACTAGTTAGAGAAATATGTATGATGTTTCTTCTAATAATATAAATAATTTTTAGATTACAGATTTTTTTTTTTTTTTTTTTTTTTTAAAGACTAATATAAAAACCACTATGTGTAAACTTTTTAAAGATCACAATAAGTAGTAAGAGGCAAATGTAAGAGAATAGAATATAGTAAATGTAATAAAAAAGAAAATTTGAAATTTGATAAGGTTTACATTGAATCAATTTGATAAATGAAAGAATAGAAGATTTTTTATATCTCAAAGAAAGAAACTACTAATATTATTGATTAAATAATCATTATAATATATAAATGTACTAAGTATATCAAATATTCATAAACATATATTCTATCTTATTTCAATGTGTGTATATTGTGTAAAGACTCTCCAAATAATTTATTGTATTATGTAACGCATAAGTTACTAGATTAACCAGTCTATATTATATGTGTATTGATTAGTAGTTGTAGTTCAAGATGTGTGTATAAGAATAAAGTTCATAATATTCAAAAATATATCTATGTATCTATATTATAAATCAATTATAGCAATATGTACTTATTACATATATGTTTATACACATTTTGTGTCCCTTTCTTTTTGAATATTTGGTCACTTCTTTGATTTAATGGATTCATTCTAACATAACATAACATAACATAACATAGCTTAGAAGTGAACCACATAAAACATAATTGTGTTTTCCAATTTTTTGTATTGTTTTTTCGTTTATAGTAATACTTACATATTGTTATACAGTAGAAACTCGATTCTTGCATATGATGGAAGTTGCAAATTGCGTGGTTATCGTAAGTAAGGGACTTTCCAAATTTATTATGTTAAATACTTTTTTAATTTAATAAACTTGTGTAACAAGTTTCAAGTAAGTCTAACGAAGCATATTTTCTTTCAAGCAAATCTTGGTGTGATTTTTTCATGTAAATTCAGCTCAGACTTGATTTCATTGAATTGATTTCATTAGAATATGAAACCGACGCGTCGGTACTTTCCCGAACTTAATAGAAACAAGCAGCATAAACAATATTGCAAGTATCAACGGTACTTTCCCGAACTTAATAGAAACCAGCAGCATACAGAAACAAGACCAAAAATGTTGCATATGAGTATATATCGATGTCAACATTTTCGATTGTCACTTTTATTGAGTATTTAATGAAAGGATTTTACTTAGGTTATTAATAATCAAGAGTATTTTACTCTATGAGTATTTAACTTAATTTATCAATGCTGCACTAACTTTGTTTAATAAATACTATAAGATATGATGAAAATTCTCTATCATATTTACGTTCTCATGTGAAGCTGTTTTGCAACAGATAATGTACAGCGATATGTCGCTTTGCTTCACAGGTACCACTCACAAATGATTTTGTTATACGAACCATCGGATTTCATGAATGAACAATAATAAAATCTTCTTTATGTACAAAAAATATTGGTCTAACCTAATGTAATTGGTTTGTTATACATTTTTATATTGATAGAAATTTTTCTTATTTAAGTATATAGGAAAGCATGATCTCTGCCAATCCAATAGGTGACGACCTTTAGCATAGATAAACTGTGATATTGCAAAGTTTGATCGGATCACCCAGATAAGGCAAATTGAATTCATCATCCTGGCTTTTGCATACTGTATGCTGTGGGAATTAAACATCTGTCTATTGAATTTAAATGTAAAATAAAATTTCCAATTCGTTTGGGGATTGTTGATTGCCACTCGGTGCGAAGGTTGAATAATCACAATAGTGATAGATCGAGCGGCAGACAACAAATTTATTTATAAAATCTTAATTACAAAATATAACATTGAGGATTGAAACAGGTCGATACCTGATAAATGCCATGTGTCGTGCGATCAACTATTTTGAGCCAGGAAGGGTCAAACAGGTTGGTTAAACCCAAACACGGTGAGTTTTTGTGACCAGTATCTTAGTGCTTCTTATGGTGATTTGATTCGTATGCTATTAGCTCAAATAATTAAATTAAAATTGTGACATTAAAATTCAGAAACTGCGTGAATGGGGAACAACCCCAGCAAGGTGTCAGTTTTTTGGCTCACCTTATATTTAATTTGCTACTCCCTCTCTCCTCTTCGTATGTTTCTCAGCAAATGCAACAACAATTCAATATTGCTTATTATCATAGAAGTAATTTGCTCTTGGAAACGGATTAAAATGACAACATAAATCATTAATGTTAGAATTATAAAGAATATAACTCTTCCGGTATTAAAATTTTTTTTGTCAGATGACTTTTGCAGAACGCTAATAGTAGATGTCTTTTCTTCCTCTGCGTCTTCTAGTGTCTCTAGACAAACTATTTTATATCGCTTCTCTTTGCTTGGGTTTTCGGTAGATGTTGCTGTTGCTGCTGCTGCTGCTGCCGTTCCTAATGGATTGGTTTTCGAGACTATGATACTTTCATTGAACGTTTTTCCGGCTAAGAACTTAGTACAACTAAAGTTAAAATGTTTCAAACTTATTGTTTCAAGTGATTTCAATCCAAGACAGAATACGATTCGGATCGATTTTGGAAATCTTCAGTGTTATGAGATTTTGTAATTGCAAAAAAACACATGTCTCCATTTTGCTATTAAAATCATTATCATGCAATTCCAATGTTGTTAAATTGGTTAAATTCTGAAAAGTCTTATCATGGAGTTGAGTCCAATTACAATTGTTGCAGAATAAAACGCGAAGATTTGGTTGAATTAGGAAAGAGTCGTTCATAGGTAACAGTATGTTATTACCACTTAGCTCAAGTATTTTTAATTTATTTGCAAACAAAAACACATCTGGCTTAAGAGATTTTATCTTGTTATTGGCCAATCGTAACCTTTCCAAGCATTTTAACCCATGAAACAGATCTTTATCCAGTTTTGTCAATTTATTATTATTCAAATTCATTTCTATAACTTTGGCGCTTTTCGAAAAATCTTCAGGATGCAAGTCTTGGATGTAATTGTAACTTAAATCTATGATAATTGCTTTTGCAGGCAAATCCTGAGGGAATTCCAATAATTGTGCCTCAGCGCACTTGATATATGTAAGATTGGTGCAGTTGCACTTTTGTGGGCAATAGTAGTCGTTTTCATAATAATAATCAACATTTCCATGGCAGCCAACGATCCACACACTGAATAAATAAATATTCAGCATGAAACTAAATTTCAAAACTAAAACCATTGTCTTTGTGTGTTCTTGTATATTTTCTTTAATGAAATATGTTTCTAGTTTATAGTAAGTGACTTCAATAAACTGAAAAATGTATTAAGGTGAATATGTATATTGTCTTTGTTTTTGAAACTTATTGCATAGACTACTCTGTTTTTCCCCTCTACATGAAGTATCAATATTGAATTTAAATCTCAGCAACTAGTCAGCCCATATACACTGCGTATCATCAGATTAGCTCCCCCTTAAATATTCTTCTTTCATGTTCAATATTATCTAAACCATTTGAACTTTAGTCTTACAATTTTTATTCATTGAACTCTTATCAATTCTCTTTAAAATAAAATAAAATAGAAATAGCTGTTGTAACATTGAAGATAATATTTTAATAAATTTTTAAGCAAAAGTATATAAACAAAAAGTTACGAAAATTTTGTCATCAGGATAGCGCCCCCAATAAGAATTTCAGTTATCTCGCTCAATTTGGTAATTACGGTCACCAATCTTTTTTGCCACTTACAATATCAAATTTCTTTAAATTAACGCTAAATATGGGAAGATGAACAGTTTTATCTTTGGAAGAAAAATCAAAAATTGAAGCATACTTCGAGTCTAGACTATCAATACATAAACTTGCTGAAAAAATAGGCAGACACAGGAAAACAATTGCCAGTTTTCTTCGAAATAAAGAAAACTATGGAAAAAACTTCAAGGGCGGTAATAATCGAATGGCTTCCCAAGCAGCCAGGAGAGCTATACTGAGGGAAGTATCAAATTCGAACGACTCGTCATCCAAAATCAAGGAAAAAACTGGTGTTAAAGTGAGCTTATCAACGGTGCAAAGAGTAATTAGGGGAGCTGCACATCTACGGAGACAAAAATTTTAAAAAAACCGCCACTTAATACGGTCAGAAAAGAAATGCGCTGTATGCGTATATATAATATGTATTGTATTAATATAGTCTAGAGTTGGCTATCAGATTCTCCATGTCAGTGGAAGGAGTAACCGTAACCAGATACGAGTGATAGAAAACAAACATGAAATGAGCACATTCTGCATAGAAAATAAGGGCTTATGGACCAAATTTTTTAAAAAAAATCTTATTCAACAAAATAAACTAAATAGCTTTTCTATTTTTTTATACTCTTCACGCAGTGAATAGTTATATAAGTTTGTCATGAAGTTTGTAACACACAGAAGGAGACATCGAAGACCCCTCCGTTTCCGAGCTTAAGAGAAATTAGGCACGGATCTTTCTTTTCATCATACACCCTACATTCGTCGGAATCAGCCGAATCAGACCTCTAGGGAGGGTACCCCCCAGACAAGCCTGGGAAATTTGGACATATCCACCAATCATGTAAATTTCAAGGTTCTCGGACCGTGAGGGAGTGGCGTAAAGAGTATTACAGCTTCGGCATAGCCAAAGTTAGTCTTTTTTGTACTGATTTTAAAATCACACACTACACAATAAAACTATAAATATGGAAACTGCTAATTTTTAATTTTGATACAAAATGAATACCTGACTTTCGTGAAAAGAAATAAGATAGGTTTGGATTGTAAATGAGGACTTGTAAGATAAATATACATCCATTGATATTGTTTCAAAGCTTTCAAACTTTTTAAATTGTTTTTTTAAACATTATTTATTACATTAAAATGCGAAGCTTATTGAGTAATAAAGGAATAAATGATATACTGTGGGCACTTACGTAACAGGTGCCTCTCATAACGAGTGACGTTTCGCGTAAATACAATATAGGGGAAACCCCTAATTTAGAGTAAGCATGTGTTCATACATTTCACTAGATACTATGAAACATATGTATTAGGGGTCTATAGAAATGAATCAAAAAATTGTTGTTGGTCGATTGACAAATGAGAGTCAAAAACAACCACAATAAGGACAACTTGTCGTGTGGTTTAAATGTAACTTAAGCTTGGTTAATTTAGCATAGCACGTACATTAAATCGGTCTCTGTCAACGATTTGCAGCATCCTTAAGAATAAGGATATAATTAAGAAAATATATAGATGCTTCAAAGGAAGTGACAAAAAAAGCTTCACAACGATAACCGGGATGTTGAAACATTGCTTCTTTTGGTTTCTTGTTTCCAGATTGTCTCATTCCTTGCTAGAAGAAAAGATCAAGAAAGAACAAGTTCCTTAAAAATACTGTGAAAATAAAATATTTCTGTTGCACTATATTAATTTTTGCTGCTTAAGGACCCTAACTGCAGATATTTCTTACAAGTGGAAAGTTCTAATAAATTCGAATAAAACGCAGGCCACAATTTTCACCAGAAGGCGTAAAGACATTTAGTACTTACCTCCCTAACAGTCATATAAGGCTTAATCTTATTGAAGTCAAAAGAGAAAAGAGTGTTAGATACTTGGGGGTAATTTTAGACAAAAAGTTAACCCTCAAAGACCACATTAACTGAATCCATAAGAGAGTTACCACTTTGATACGCACTCTGTACCATTTCAATAACGGGAACTCACGCCTTAACATAGAAAATAAAATGTTTCTATATAGACCCCCAGTTTGGGCAGATGTTACTAAATGCCACGTTGACAAATTTCAAATAGTACCCGGCGCTCGTTGCTACGCCTTTGACGTGGTGTTAATGCGTGATTTATTAGCGTAATTCAAGTGGATAAACAATATTTTTGGTTTTATGATTCGGTGTATAGATGTATAGAGTTTTTTGGAGCTCCTACTCTAAAGCAATCTACATATTGTTGGTCATGCGAAAAACATGGATTTTCTAAATTAAAACCAGTAAGTGTATCGTTATCGCGAAGGCAAGACACACATAAAACTGTAGTCGTTTAAATGTGAGGGGAAAATTAGTGGGAATCAGTGAGCCAATTCTCAACGTCAGTTTGTGCGGTGGCATAACTGAAAGTGTTGTACAAAGGGGGCGGGTCTCTAGTAAATAATATAGCACAAATACTTAAGTCACAAGTCCAAATAAAAAGTACAACTAGAAATTTGTAATGATTTTTTTGTTTTTTTGTTAATTTTTTAATTGAACCAAATATTATAACACTATTTTTAAAACAAAAAAACAATTCCCATATAATTTATTCTGTACGCTCTTTAGTATTCTTGTTTTTGGCGTAGTATTGCAATGTTCTATAGATCTTTTTCCTACAGTTCTATATGGATAATTGACATCATAACAAAAATCAAGCAATTGTAGGATGGGTGGAATGACATTTTGGGTGAACTGCATGAAAAGAAAATGCATTGAATTTCATAAGGATTTAATTATCTCAATTCTGTACTTACCCCACATCTTAAGTAAATATGCCTAAATACAGATATATAATTGCACCAATTAAAACAATTACAACAATTGGAAGCAGTGGAAATACAAGTTCTAAATGTTGTTTTTCCATTTCTTTGTTTCGTTCGTTTTTCATTTTTTTAGATTCAAATGTTTCAACTGATGAGACTAAAAAACTTTCACGAATAAATAACATACGTATATTGATTTGAAGTTTTAGACAATTATTACTATGTTGTAAGGGTTTTTTTAAACATTTTAATTCGCCGATCAAAAGTACCCGTAAGACTTATAAGTCATACGTTTACTGGGGAAAAAATAAAAAATTTATCACTCAAATTATTACAAATTAGAGATCGTCATAAGTAAATGGTAACAGTTGCGATCACGACGGAAATCACCAGGGTGAAGTCTCTTAAGACGTCTACGACAATTATGGTTTACCAGTTTAGTTCAGCAATTGGTTTGTTGTGTGAAATCAGACGATCGTTCTACCTAATAGTTTGTCTGTTGATTTCCTCCCAAACTGAAGGCATCTGCAGAACATTGTCTATTGTCTTAACCATGACTCGTCAGTTATTCTTCATAGAGCTTTATTCTGAGAGATTTGAATGCGTTGAATTTGCGAGCGAGTTGGCAGACCCCAGAGTTTAATACCATATATCCAAGACGGTGATGATTGACTTGTAAATTGTAAATTTAGCATTAAGGTTTAAATTACTCTTAGTTATTATTTTAATGATCTTTCTCAGATATTTCTTGCTTTTATATTCCGCCCTGCATTAACAATTCCTATTTACTATAGAAATAATATTATCCCGATGTTGATTAAAATACCTTTAGTTGAGAAAGCAATCCAGAGGGTTGTGAACTGGTTTTTATATAACTAGTAAAAATGAGATTAATTAATATACAGATATACTTTTGAGTATATAATACACTTCGCGCGCCTTCTGATTAAACAGGCCTGCAAAATTTTCTTTTTTTTTCGTCCTTAGAATGTTTTCATATAGAATCTTTAGATTAGAACCTTCAGATTCCAAATATGACGTATAACGTATGTTATTTTTTTAGCCATACAAATTTGCCATTATCCTGTCGATGTACAGTAAAGAGTCTTCTTCTTTTGTCAATATCAATATCAAGTGATTCTAATTTTTAGTATGTATGTATCTTTATGGTTTATTTCCATATAAAAAAGAAATCTCATAGTGTAAACAAACACTTTGTATCATTATAATACATATTTAAAATATTAGCGCACTTGACCCTGCTTCACATGGGTTGGTTTTTTTTTTTTTTTTTTTTCTTAGTTCATTCATTCATACAGCCGAATCCCGATAATTCGCAATTGCAAGGGAACAGCATTTAATACGAATTACAGGGATTTTCGAATTATCGAGATTTCGATTTAACGAGGTTGAAAAAAAAAATGCGAATTAATGGGGTCTTAGTTGATTTCCACATATTATCTAACTTTATTAATAGAAAAATAAAAACAGAAACATAAAATAATATTAAGAGAAAGATCAAGCTTAACATGTTTGTAATTTTTGATTGCTTAAGGTTCTTTTCGCCAATCTCTTTTATTGAGTTTTCCAAACTTTAACAACAACTAAAAACATGCTGTTGGACATCATGATTTGAAACATTATATTGAAATTGTTGAATGACGGCAACTATTTACTTCTGTCAGCTTACCGGATACAGCCACGTCAATATCAACATTCACGTAATCATCGAAAAGGGCAATATTTTCAGAGTTCTCAGATATAAGATTTCATAGATAATCTATGTTCAATTGCTCGTTTTGAATAGAAATCTTCCGTAGAAATCTTTATTAAAACCGCAAGCACGGAAGCAGTTTTGAATGCAATCTGTGTTGACACTATTCCACGCTTTATAAGCAATTTCAATTGCCGTAAAAAGCGTACATTTAAACTCTTTTTTCTCATCAATGCTATTTACCAGATTAATAAGCGCGTAGGGCGACAAAATAGTCTATAGAAGTTTACGTTTTGCATTACGAATTATAAGATGTTTTAAAAATAAATTACGATTTATAAGAGGTTTTATGTTCACCGAGGGGACCAAAATGTATGGAATTTTTACGAATTTACGAAATTTTTTCAAGGGACCGGCAATTTGTTATGAATTATTGATGTTTACGATTTATCGGGGTACGAATTATCGGAATTCGACTGTATTCTCTCTGTTACACTTTGAGTATCAACATAGAACACAGTTTGAGTATCGGGTAAAAATTAATGTGGTATTTTAGTTAATTTTTGTAGTATACTTTTAGGTGTTAGTGTTGTTTTTTTTTAATATCCCAGATATCCGGAACGAGGACATACATATATCGGGACCAAAACTATACTATGTTCAAACTGGGAACCAACTATATACAATTTAATATTTTTTTTAGTTTTTTTTAATTCAAATTTTGTTTTTAATTATTTTTTTTTTTTTCTTTTTTGAAACAAAGTTCTTTTTAAATGATTTTAAACTATAAGAAATCTGAGCTATCATTGTATAAACCTTTAGACTGCAGGAGATTTTTAGTTTTTGTATGTAGTGAAATATTGTCTCTAGAACAGCTGGAACTAGCTTTAGACGGTGATGGATCCGAAGAAACGAGTTTGAAACAATCGGAAATTTCAAACTTCCTTATTCCTAACTTTCAGTGCTTCCTCCGACATCATGGCAATTGGTAACCCAACATTGCTGATAATATCTGTACTAATGATGTACCGAATACTCGTATTCACATTCGCGAATATTTGCATATTTCTTGACATTCGTATTCGTATTCGCATAATTTCATGCGAATATTTTGTGAATATCAGCATCAGAAAAAATACATAACATACTTAGTAAATGATACAAAATCATATTTATTTAAAAAATTTAAAATCTTTTGTAACTGAAGTGAACCTTGCAATTATATCTGTAATCAGCCTCCTCTTTAAGAATTGGTATTAAAAATAATTGACTTCTCATTAAAAATTACAAATCAAAAAATTATAATATGTAGTGTAAATAAACGAAAATATACTATATTGTTGTCTTAAAATTTTATCAGTATTTCTTTACATAAATCTACTCTTATTTTGACCTTAAAATAATCATCGTCTTTTATAAATTAAAAATGTTAATGAACGAAGAAAGATACATTTCTCCTTTTAGTTCCTTCTAGGAAAAATTAACATTAAATAATAATCTTTTAATAAGAAATTAGTAATATAATTTCAGTAGAGGATATATTAAACTTCAAAAATAAAAGTTTCGAAGCCTTCTGTCTATTACGTAGAGGTGTATAAATAAGCCCAGCACCACTAAATATTCGCTCGCTCGGTATACTTGTTGGTGGTGTGACCAAATATTGCCTCGCTATAGGAAATAGAACCCCGTACTTCTGCTTGTTCACCTTCCTCCATGTTAGAGGGTCAACGTCATTTGCCGCGCGTTTTTCCTCTAAATATTCCGTAATAGTTTTCCGGATTAAAAGATGAGCAGGTTTTTGGTTACCAAGTAGAAGAATATCATCTTCTCCTTCACTGTCACTCGTATCCATTAGTGAAGTCAGTAATTGTCGATTCTTCAAATCTGACACGCTTTGCATTTGAACAAAGTGAACTTGAAGATGCGTCTGTTTGACTGTCTTGCAAGCTCAACATATGATGTGTAACATGGTCTTTAGCCAACGGATTTTTATAAAAATGTGACTTTATATCTTGGATCAATGAAGGTTAGTTGCGTGACAAACAATATTTCATTTTCTAAAACTGAAAATTTGGTAATAAGTTCCTCCTTTAAAACAGCTGTCGTCTCACCAATGTGTTCATCGGATGAATCAAGGTTATTAAGAATTCTTTCCAATGTGGTGATTAAGGGAGTTACTGATGATACAGAAACATCGGTCAGCACTTAATTCTTTGGTTACTTCTTCAAATGGTTTTAGTAAACTGATCAGTTTTTCAATGAGCATCCACTCTTCGGAAGTCAGTTGGGGAATTTTATTATTTGTGGATGCGTAAAGACATAAAGGCTCTTTGACTTTCAAAATACGTTCTAGCATATAAAAGGTGCTGTTCCATCTGGTAGCACATCTTGTATAATCTTGAGGGGTGCTTGATTAAGCCTCTTCTGTATAGTTTTAAGCTCGTCTTGAGCAGCATTCGAATGATGAAAATGTGTTGCCATCTTTTTGCATTTTGTTATGGCAGCCATGACAGTTTCTTGAGACTTCAGTCCTTCTTTTAATACGTTTTGTATCATTATGTGCAGCACAGTCGATGTGTTGAACATTTAATAAGGAAACACCTTTGTTCATGTTTGCGCCTGCATCCCGAACTACGCATTTCACTTTTTCTTTCGGTATTTCCCATGACGTCAAGATGCCTTCAAGTTTATAAGCAATATTTTCTCCGGTATGGCGGCTGTCATTGAACACTTCTGCCTTCCACGCTATCATTTTCATTTCGGAATCTTCTGTAATCCCATGATAAGTAAAACTCAATATCGAAACCCCAGGACAAGAATCGGACCAGATGCCACTAGTAAATGACATTTTATCAAAGGACTTCAGCAATTCAAGTATTTTCTGGCTCACTTTGCCATATATTTCGCCGCAGATAAATGAAGTTAAATAACTGACGAGACCTTAAATTATAGAATGGACATATGTGCTATACTAGTCTTACGAATCCAACACATTCTAATAAATTAAATGGCAAGTCTTCTAACGCAATCATTTCACTGATTGATTTATCTACTGCCAATGACCTCTCAGATTTATCATTCCAATGTTTCGTTTTTTCGAGACATTCGTGAATCGACATTTGTTTAATGTCAGATTTATTTGCTTTGTGGGCAGATGATGGAAGTACTAGACTGTTAATTGCATCCTGTTTTCGTTTTTCGTCATTTTTCCAAATTAGAATACTCGGTTTTATGCATTGATTTCAAATGATTTCACATAGCCGTTGTAGTGCTTCCCTTTCGAGAATATTCATTCTTACAAAGCTTGTACATATCTACCTCGATTCAGCATCGCAAAGCGTTAAGTATATACCATATTTCACTAGAAACTGATTTACTCATGTTGTCAAATCACTAATCACACTTTAAGACCAAAAACTATTAAATTGCTCACGAAATTCCTTATTCTCAAATTTATAGTAAAGCTAAAAGCGCATTTTCCAAGATTGAGAATATTAGCGCCTTTCGATTTAGAAGCGCTGACAAAAGGTCGTTGCTACGGAACCTGTAAGCGGAGCTTAGAAATTAGCTAACACTGGACTTGATAGATGTGGGAGGAGCGTTGTCTAACACTGAGTCTTGAAATTGAATTGGCACCATTTTTAAAAACTGAATATTCGCATTCGCGAATATGGATGGCAGATATTCGCATTCGTATTCGTATCCGCGTATGTGAAAAAATTGATATTCGTTACATCACTAATCTGCACCAGGAATAATGTTTTGTGAACCGAATTCGGCATGTGAAGCCATGAATATTCATTCAGAAAAAAATCTACTATTTCAAATGCATATTGCCGAAAGTATCTGCATATACATCATCACATATCACGAACTTTTTAATTTTTTCACCATAATTGTGCCTTCCAGACTTGTACAAGCTGGAGCTCGCTGCTTCCATCAACTTGTTACAAGTTGTTTTCTTTTTTACTCGGATTCCACTGGAAAATTCTGAAAAATCATTTTCAGGGGTCCAATATCCAGGGTTTTTCTTTTCACTATTTATTCGAGTGGAGTATGTGGCCGTTCCTGGTTGCTTTCCTCGAATAAATTCATGTTTCTTCCACACTTCTTCCATTTCAAAGTAAATCTATTTGTAAAATTTCTTAATTTCCTGTCAATTTCAATCTCTTCCTGCTCATTACATATGTATTTTGTTAACTATAATAGAACCAAACACATAGTTCTCCATTATCAAAAGCTTCTGTGTGGGGTTTCTTTCTTTGTCTCACATTAAAACCAGAGTTAACTTTGGCTATGCCGAAGTTGTAATACTCTTCACGCCTCACCTAGTGGTCCAAGGGCTTTGAAATTTACATCTGATCTGTAGAAATATTTATTTAATTAATAATTAAATTTTATTTTAAGGACTCATAAGATTATCTCCAAAAGAACAAGTAGCTAAGTACAAATTGTAGTACGTGAGGAAAAAGAAATGAAATGGGGCAGGAATTTGGGTGTACTTCCCCAAAAATAGAATCAATTGGCCTACAGTTTTTAAAACTCTTAGTTATTAAAATATAACAAATATTAAATTTTTAATAAATACTTCAATAAGTTGCTGCAATCATTATGAGAATTCAAAGCGCATTGACATAGAAGTCTCTTATCACTTCAGCGCCCGAGTGCAAAAATTACAATGTCACCTCTTCTCTATCCCTTTGAGATTCCTTTGTTTACCGCCAACTTGAGAAAACTTAACATCTTTAAACTTTTAATTTTCTATCATGGTAAGTCGTTTTTAGACAACAATAGCCTTCAATAGATCAAGTTGGGTATATCTGTGTTACATATAATATTTGACTATCGCTTCACCTATTTTTAATTGATCAATTTTTTATTGAACTTGTTTTAGTGGTCGAAATATTTAAACGATCAACATATTACGATACTTATAGATATACATATAGATAGCACAAATTATGGGCAATTCTATAGTGAATATGTTTATGGGTTATTATGATGGGGCCTCCGTAACAAGGTGACTAGGTTAGGTTATCATCTGAATCATTTTCTTATGAAAGTACACACAATAACTTTGAAAGATTTACTCGTACTTAGACACGATCATAGAAAAATATGACATATGATAGATTTATATGATACGATTTTTTTTTTTTTTTTTTTTTTTGCGGCGAGGTTGGGTTCAAAATGCCTTCGCACCATATAGGTACCGTCGTCCCTACGTGTGTGGTATAGCCAATAAAACAATCCCACCTCTTCTCTTGGATAATTTTCTCTACTCCGGAACTACTTTCGTATTACTTCGGGATGATTAAATTTAATCTAGATGGACCAGATGGATTTCGCAGTTATTGGAGAGATTTACGAAAAGAATCTCTAATATTTTCGAAAAGAAACTTTGGTGGTCGTTCCCTGATGGTACATTTTCGAATTATGGCTTCATAAGTTCGAGAATGGATAGCTCTGAATATGTGGGGGTGCTGAAAAGAAGCTTTTCTCCATTCCTACAGGATAATATAGAAAAACCACTCATTTTTATCCATGATAATGCACCCATTCACACAAGTCGTCGAACTAATGCCTTCCTAGAATCATCTTCTATTGAAGTTCTGGACTGATCAGCATGCTTACCCGATCTAAGTCCAAACGAAAATATTTGGGGCATAATTGGCATACAAGACGTGTTTATGCTGAAAATAAGAAAATTAATTGTGTAGGTGACCTCATACTTGCAATTTTGCTTGATTGGAACAATTTGGAACCAATTCTGTTGATTACCTTTGTTAACTCCATAAGAAATAGGATATTTAAGTTGGTAAAGTCAAAAGGCTGTCCAATTTAAAGTTAATTAGACAACTGAAGTCATTACCCTTATTTATTTATTTAGGTGTTGGCAGAACACAACAAAGTGTCGCATCATTCAATTAAGGTAGAAAATCGAGCTTTTTCGTTTAATTTTTTTATAATTTAAAATACCTCATAAAGGTGTTAAATCTGAGGTTTTTAAACAATGTTCCGTTCATAATATTAACTTACAAAAAAAAGTATGATTTTATAAACTCATCAAACTAAAAGAAAATTTAAAAAAAAATTATATATATATAATTATGTTCAACACCTTAAGTCATAGTTTTAATAGTACGAAACACTATCATGGGAGATTCTTGATAGATTCTTTTTCTTCCTGCTTCCCTGCATATGCTGCACTCATCAAGTGTCACAATTTCCATCTAAATTGTGCACTGTTAATAAGCCTATAATGATTCTACTTTACAGTTTGTTACATCAAATGTGATTGATCAATCAAAATCAGAAGAAAAAACATAATTTTTTTCATAAGCAATCGTAGAACATGTGGAAAAATTAGCCATAATTATCATCTTATCTATTATAGAAGATTCTTTTCATTTATATTCTACATATATACCTACGAGTTTATTATTGTTTTTCTGATGTGTTTTGTTTTACAAACTTAAGTGCGCCTACCACAAAATTTAAAAAGAAAGAAATCTATCTAATTTTAATTTTATGACTATATTAGTTTATACAATAATTTGACTTGCTTTTCTTATATTGTATTATATTTTTGTTGTTTCTGGCTTAAGATAGAATGGAAATATTAAAGAATTTTATAACATTGAAGCTTAAGGCATTACAAAGCAAACTTTGGTGAGTGAGTGAGATTATCGGAGACCTTGAATCTTGTGCAAAAAAACAAAAAGGTAGAAGAACTACGAGTACATAAACTAATTACAGCAGATGGATTATGTGCCGTCGATATAATAATCTATGAGTGTAAACGGTGAAATTATAAACACAAATTTTGGAGTCACTAAAGATTCCACTACCATTCCAACTCTATTCAAGAAAGCAATAACAAATATTAATGTTTGGTCCAACGATCAGACCACAATCCGAGTAAAAATCTGTGGTCTTCTACTATTTACTACCAAAAAATAATTTTGCTTTGAATAAATAGAAAATTATTCCTAATAGACATGTTCAAAAACTGATAAAAAAAAAACCTAAGAAAAACCGGAGACGAATATTTAGTCAATTTTCCAAATTTCTGTTTGTATGTATAATAGTTAATTGTTACAATTGAAACCAAACTTTATTGCCTTCGTGTTTCTGTAAAGCCCATTAACATTTATTAATTCCAGAATTTTTGAACGTAATTTTTTTCATAAATATATCTATCTATTATTTATCTATACATACATAAAATCGTAAAAGTATTTGAGTATGTGCACGCTAATCTGATAAATGGCTTAACAGATTTGAATTCGGTTGGCACTGCTGTATTGAAGCAAGCTTCTTGTAAGATATAGCGTTTATTTTATCAAAATCGACCTACAGAATCGTTCAAAATTTTGCATATAAAGCTTAGAGACATATTTTAAAATCAATCAATCAGCCGATTCGGACCACTAGGGGGTGTATCTCCCATACAAACCCTAAATCCAAATTCATGTTCTTATTAGAAAAACATTTTTCTTCTATGTACTATCGACTTGAACTTTGGGCATCAAGCTGTATTGGAAATTGAAGGTCAAACTTTATCGTCAATTGAAGCTGTAAGAGAAATTAATCAACTGAAAGACAATTTGGCTCAGAAGCGCACTAATCAGTTTCTTCCATTTACAGTCCTTAGTTTAATGATGAAATTGAAAATTTTGACACTGATATTGATGAAGAGTTTTTAAAAAATACGGCTTCAGAATTTTATAAAATAAATCTTGATTATTTAAAACAGTGGACTGGGTTTTTTACTAAAGAATTGGAGCTGTTTTATTGGGCAGATTAAAAAAAGTACTTGCATGGAAAGACATTCAAAAAGCATTGAAAGTATTGATTACAAAGGGATATATTGCATGCAATGAAGTATTTGACACATTTCCACTAATTTCTAAATTTCTAAAAAATCACAGGTACAGGTTCTGGTCCTAATCGCAATATTAAATTACTAAGATGAATATTAACAAACTCTGCCAAGAATTTTATTCTTACTTAAAATCATCATCATCAGCTGTATTCAAAGAAATCTGTTCCTCTGACAAAATCAAACTTCATAAATCTGCCATTTCTACTCTGAACCTACTAATTGAGATAAAAAAAACCAATGTCCCGTTTTGAGTAAAAAAATAAAAACTTATCACGTTAATTCTATATAATACTAGAGACCCGTCCCTGCTTTGCTCGGGTGAATTAAAAAAAATGATTTAGATTTCTTCATCGGTTTCATCACTCTGAAGCCAACGATGTACGTTTGCACATCATTTTATCTACGCACAAAAAATGATTAATTCTAAAAACTAACAAAAGGAGATGCCACTATATACCCAATGTACAAAGAATGTATTGTACATATCCTTCTTTCGCAGAAAAATCTCTTAATGACAGTGAAAACTTTATCAAAATCCGTTCAGTGAAATAGAAGTTATGCGTATCGGAAGATATAGAAATTTCGACTTTGAATTAAAAAAATCGAAATTTCATCGACGAGAAAAATTCTATGACTTTTACTATGATTATGATTATTAAATATAATCCTGCTTGTCAACGTCACAAGTTTTGTACATATATCGAGACAATCATCATATCATCTTATCTTAAAAAAAAAACAAGGATTCGGTGATCAAAAAAATTATGAATAGAAAAAAGAGAAATTATAAGAATAGAAATAAATGAAAAAAAAATATACGATTTGAATTAACAAATTCTTCTTAACCGATACAGGCGCCTTTTGCTATACATGACTTGAGCAAATATCAACCGAAAAAGGCCCCGAACATACAAGGAAAACATAATAAATAAGAGGTCCATTACTCCATATACGTATATGTATACTTAAACTAAATCATAAAGTTACAATTACCAGCTGATCGATCCGAATGTTTCCAAATGTTATGTTTTATAACATTGTAAAAAATATTTAGTAAGTTTGTGTAATGATCTCTGTGATTCAAATTTACCCAAACACTCCACTAATCTAAATACAACATCACTAAATGTGAGTTTCAACAAAATTGACTGTGTCTGAACAACATAAGGATCTTACAAAATATATAAATATTGTAAAAAGAAACTTACCGAATTTATTTTCACAATCAACTATATAAGCGGGATTATCCATTGCTCTAGGTTTCTATGATATTCAACGATTTTAAATATTTTATGCTTATCAAAAAAAAAAATAATAATAATCTAATCCTTTAAGGACTTGTAGCTTTTCTTGTCCTAACACCACTGTTGATTTTTCTTATTTTTTTATTTTTTTTAGACAAAATTTTACTTTTAAGAATTCACTTGTTCTCTCTTCTTATTACAGCATCTTCAATGTTCAATGAGATATGGCACAGTTATTTCAATCACATAGTAATTTAAGAACAACAACAATAACAACAACTAAAATAATAGCAATAGCAATAGCAACATTTGCCGCAGACTTTCTGATGAGATGCGCGTCGTTACACTCCACTTGTTGAACTAAAGTCAAGAATCGCAAGAGTAGCGCACTTTAAAACGTGTCTTTTGCCAAATTTTTGATAAAACCAACCACCAACTTAGTCACCACGACTAACTGCGTACTAAAACTTGTAGATAAATAGATATACGGATACATAAACAACAAACTCAGCGTGCGAAAATCCAAATTGAAAAACAAGAAAAAATTGTCGTTGTCATGTGTGTAAAAAAGATACAATATAATTATTGTATGTATGTAACGTTGTACATACGAGTACATACAAGTATTATAGATACTATAAGATACAAGATACAATTCTACCTAAGCATATTTACAACACGCATTATAAAAGTAAGAAAAAAGAAAAAATATTAATAATAAATGAAATTGATGAAAATACCATATCTGTGGGCATACTACGTGTATGTACATATTTATATAGTTTATTGCACAAATATATCCATGTATCTCAAAACTATTCATATTCTATTTTCAATTATAGATAAAACAGAAACATTTTTAGATACATACTTCACCAACACCACCACGCCTACAAAATTCTTGATTCTTAGATACTATTGAAAACAAAATATTCTTCTTAAGCACAAGTAATATTTATAAAGAATCATATACTATTACTATTACTTTGTTCACATAATGATGATGATAGTAGAAAGATGATGACAAAAAAAATTATAAGAAAAGATTTTCGATAAATTTAATCCAACAAGAAATAAAAAAAAAGAATCATATTTACGCGTAATCGTAAAAAAAAAGTGATAAGATACTTTATGCTGATGTTCTTACCATAATGTTAATGATGCGTGATGCATGGGCACGTGGGACTACCAGAAGAAATCAAACGAAAGGGAAACTTTTTTGCCTCTGTTGACAGGCAAATAAACTAAGTACTTGGTACTTGCCAACTAATTCTTCTCATCTGGTTTTCTCTTTTTTTTTTTTGTCTATTTTTTTTATTAAAAAAGAAAAGCTTTTTAGCATAATCACTAAATAAACTTAGACATTAATCAGTTTAATAAAAACATAAACATTTGTTAAACATATCTATTTATATAAGTAGTAGTAGCGATTATAGAATCTTGCAAATATTTTTTAACATGATAATAAGTAAGTACAATGGCATCTTCTATCCAATGGTTAATAGAATGAAGTGTAAACGTTTGGGATTGTCAGCTGTGGGTGGCTTAATCACTAAATACAAAAGAATTATTCACTGTGTGAACAGTATTTTATTTATATTTATTTTATTTATATAGAATTAAGATTTTATTCATTCACTGCGTGAGAGTGTCTTAGAACGGTGAACTCCGGATACCTGGCGACCTCCGGTTTCATTTTTAGCCTTGCCGGGGTACAGGGGGCTATGCCCCGATGGACCTACTCTCCCCTACACTAGTGGGACCAAAATATGAACTCTAATTACAAAAACTAAAAACACAAATTACAAAACAACACGAAATGGAGCTCGGGACGAGCTCTGAGGACGAGCTACTGTCCTGAAGCCAGGAGCTAGTCACCGCTGACAGCGGGCAAGCTGTAGCGCAATCAACAGATTACAAAACAACGTCGGTAGCTACAGGTTGTAGTGAAAACCCGACAACATCAACAAAAGCGGCTGTAGCGCATCCAAGCCAAAAAAGGCAAATCGGAAGCGATGGTCAGAAAGAACATGTACCAGAAAGCTCGATTCATCCTAAGCAAGATTGATAAGAATGAGGAGAGTGGGACGGCACACGAGTTCGACCTCGCGGACAAAGCCAAATACCAGGCCGTGGTGGACGAGTACGGGGAGTACGTGTCCACTCACGCTAAACCTGCGGAGGCGACTAAACGTAATCGGTCTCAGGACGAGACCATTACAAATGCAAGGAAAAGCAAAGTCGCCAAAACTACTACTAGCAAGGAAGGTCCCTCAGTAAGTGCCAAGAGGCTTTTTAGCGACTTAGCTCGGGATGAGCTTACGGTGGCACTAATTGATGAAGTCACTAACGGCGGCAAGAAGTTGTTAGAGAACTGGGGGAAGATTGAACCCAGGTTAACGGAACTGGTGATGAAACACCTCCTCTCTGATCTGGGCTCTTCACCACCTGGTTTCGACTCTTCTGAGGTAATTCGTGGCTGCAGGGTGATCAGGTGCGACGATCGACCGTCTATGGAGTTCCTGGGCAATTGCATCGCTAAGATCAACAATGCTTGGGAGGGCTTAAGGCTTAAGCTCATCCCGGCTTGGGACATTCAAAGGCGGTCGAGAGATCGCATTTGATTACCTGTCATGAAGTTGGAGCACGGCAAGGTACTACAGCTTCTGCAGAGACAGAATCCTGCCATGCCCATGAGTGATTGGGCTGTAATTAAAGACGAAGGTCAGCAAAAGAGCAGCATGTCTCTGCTCCTCTCCATCAACGAAGATTCCGTTAAGGAGTTGGAAAAGTCTGACCACATAACGAGGTTTGGCGTAAGGTACGCCAAGCTTAAGATTTTCCGGCCATCAGACGAAGAGCCTGAAGACATGCAGGTTGCTAACAGACTGATGGACGACCTGGTGCTTCAGGAGGAAGCCACCAGTACACCGAATAGACCTCCCGATGCTGAAAGTCGTGCAGATTAATCTTAAGCATTCCAAGAATGCCTCGGATAATCTTGCTGTCTTCCTAGCTGAGGATGACGTTGACATCTGCATCGTTCAAGAGCCCTGGGTCAGAGGCACTGACATTCTAGGCCTCAAAAACAAAAGGTATAAACTTCTGTACACTAAGGTATGTGGCAAGCCTAGAACATGTATTTTAGTAAAAAACATTATCAATGCTTTCCTTTGTCCTCAATTCTGCACAGGTGATTTGATAGTGGTAAAAGTCGAAGTGACAGATAAAAAAGACATGCTGGTAGCATCCGTCTACATGGCGCACAATAGGGAGGCACCTCCGGACGAGATTCTGCAGTTGTCCACCAGTGCAACATCCACCAACACTACCCTACTCTTGGGATGCGACGCCAATGCGCGCCACACGCTATGGGGAAGCACCGAGGACAACGAAAGGGGTGAGTCACTTTTCAATTTCATTGGTAGCTCAAATCTGTTAGTATGCAATAGAGGAACTACACCCACCTTTACCTTCCCTAGTACAGTAGACTTCCCGGGTTGGGAGGAGGTACTAGACATAACTCTTTTGTCGGAGAATTCAGAGGTTCAGGTTGAAAATTCGATGGTGTCCAAGAAAAGGTCTTTCTCGGATCATAGCTGGATACTCTACTACCTGAATTTGAAGATAACAATTTTGGACGCAAAACTCAATTGGAAATCCAATATAGAGTTACGGGCAAAGAAAGCCTGTGTGGCCTTTTACTCTTGCAAAAGGTTATTTGGCAAGAGATGGGGTTTACGCACTAATATAACAGCATGGATGTACACTGCAATTGTACATCCGATATTAACATACGGTGCAATTGTTTGGTGGCCAGCTCTAGGAAAGAGCTATATAGTGCACAAACTTAGAGGTGTGCAGAGGTCGGCATGTGTAGGAATCACAGGAGCCATGCGCACGTGCCCCACGGCAGCACTGGATGTACTGCTATATCTTCTTCCCATTGATCTCCACATTAAAAACATTGTCTGCAACAGCGCGGTAAGGCTGAAAGAGACCGGTTGCTGGTCAGAGCGACCGTATAAACATAGTATCATACTAGGAGCGGTTAAAAATCCTATGTTTAAGGAAACAACAGACTATTTAGTGGCACATAACAGCTTTGATATCAACTTCAAGGAAAAACTTCCTACCAGGATGGAATGGAAAGAGAACAGCTTTCAGACTGATTTTGACATTTCAATCTTTACGGATGGGTCGAAGATTGAATGCGGTGTAGGAGCAGGGGTGCACTCACCATAAATAAGCTTATACCATTCTTTCCGGCTACCTGACGAGGCCACAGTCTTTCAGGCGGAGGTCCACAGGTGCACTGTGAAGTCAAACCTCGTTAAGGAATGCAGGTCGACGATGAGCGAGCTAAGTCGTCAAGCTGATATAACTCTCTTATGGGTTCCCGGCCATAGGAACATAGAGGGGAATGAGAAGGCTGACGAGTTGGCTCGCTCTGGTGCTTCTCTTGATGTATCGTTAGCGGAATAGGTCTCGATTCCCCTGGAGGTCGTCAAAAGGAGCAACTTCCTGTTTTTCCGTCAGCTGGCTAACAGAAGGTGGAAAGATCTTGAATCTTGCAGAGCGGCACGTGCTACCTGGCCTTGTTATAACGAAAATAGGTCTTTTAGACTTATTAACAGAAGACGCTCGGATATCGCAAGGCTTATAGCGGTTCTTACCGGTCACTGGTGTGTAGAGATACACGCGGAGAGACTGGGTATTCCGTTTAGAAGCCATTGTAGGAGCTGCGGAAACGAAGAGGAAGAGGAGTCACTCACCCACTTTCTATGTCAATGCCTAGCTTTGGCAAAGACTAGAAATATAATAAGTTTCTGGGCAAATACTTCATAGACAATCTCTCGGACTGTTCAGTCATATGTCCGGGTGATTTACTCAAATACATAAATTCAACAGGTTGGAACAGGAAGTGGTATCAAAACGACACTCTTGTGCTAATTGTGGCTCGTAGTGGACTATACGAGCCAGCCACGGAAACCAACCAACCAACCATAAGGCGATCCTAAGGCCAATCTGGACATATGGCATTCAGTTATGTTAATCTAATGTGGCCTCCAATGTCACTATAATTCAGAGATTCCAGTCCAAAGATCTACGCACTTTAGTAGGTGCCCCCTTCTATGTTCGCAACGGCGTCATTCATTGCGATCTCAAGATCACTACGATTGCAGAGACCATCACTGTTTATAGCCGCCGCTATGAACACCAGTCCTCGCATTGCAACTCCTGGACAACAGTCAGCAACGCCGCAGACTAAAGTGCTATTATCCCTTGGATCTTCCCTCCCGCTTCAACCAGCGACCTAATCCCTAAAACCTCAATATAAATGATTACCTCATAAAATGTAGCTATTGTCTACACATCTTGACAGATTCTAAATAAATAATGCATAATAAAAAAAATAAAAAAATATATACTCGTAGTATCCAATTTGGTATAAAATAATTTAATTCTTTTATCAAACTATAAATTTAAAGAAATCATTGAATGGACATTCTTGAATAACAAATATCAATCTTTAAAAACTCTGAACAAACATACATGCATATAATGTACAGTCCACCATTAACGGATACCCACAGAAGATATATCTTCATCCGATTATGAGAGAAATATTACTCAATCGGACTCAAAAACTATGAATCCAGCTTTCGTGAACATTTTAAAATGGTTGTTTGCTACAATTGCATCCCACAAGTCCTTGATGAAGTTCAGCTTTACAAAATGGTGAACATCTTCTTCATCGTTTATAGAAGTTTATTAGCAAAATATTCCCCAATCGCTTCAGCAAAAATAAGATAGAAGAGGTAATAAAAAAAATAAAAATTAGGGCCACCTGCACCATTTATTCAATTATACACATTTAGTTGAACAAGAAAATAATTAGTTTAATATTTGGTTAAAAAGACCTTATACTTTATATCAATACATATTTCCAGTAATATTTTCTATATATTTGGGAATATGGGTACTCGAAATATTATTCCATTTATGCTACACTCAATCCGATTGTTTATCTTCCGTTCTGGGATATTCTATAAAATTTCCCCAAAAATGTTCAAGTCGAGATTTCTCCTTCAACTAACATGGTGACTCTGATACACAACTCTGAGCTATAAGCGCAGTTTATATATTATAGATGGCGTAACTGGTTGCTGAGATTTAAATTCTGTATTGATACTTAATTGTCACATCGTGTAGAGAGAAAAAACAGAGTAGCTGTGTAAAAAATTTCAAAAAGACGACAACATTGCTACATTTTTCATATTAGTGAAGTCATTGTTTACTGTATATTGACGGCTGATTGGCAAATTGTTGTTGATTTGGTAAGTGTCAATTCGATAATTTCTGGTCTAGTGTTGTAAAATTTGCTAATTATGTTTAGTATTTTGAATAAAGGTGTTGGAAGGATCACATGGTTGGAACACCGTAAAGCCGAGTGAAACCGATTAAGTTATTGATAATTGACAAAAAGAAAAAACTAAAACTAAAACTTAAACTAAAACTAAAAATAAAAAATAAAATCGTCAAATCGTTTGGTAAACCATGTTTGGTTGTTTAGATGATCTTATTTTGGATCCATTACCAGCAAATAAAAATGTATATACCGAAAAGTATTCAGTGCCTGTTGTCGGCCGAGTTTCGCCCGGTTTCTACACTTATCAACAAAAACAAGAAATGATTAAACTCCACCAATATTTGAATTCAATTTTCGTAAAATTGTTAAAAGAAAACGCGCAATTATATGAGATCTTAGAAAGAGTAAAACTTATGTTTGAAACCATAAACTTGGTGCTTATGAAGGGAGAATCAGAGGAAGTACAATTTAAAATGCTTTGGCAAAATGGCTACTGGATGATATGGCAAGGAAAGTTCTCTTGCACTAAAACCGATAAGAAAATGATGTTTACCAAGCAGTATACCCTTCCTAATGCACTCGATATGTTGCTCCAAGAAGCAATACGCGATAAAATTGGATTGATGAAATTAAGTTTCGATTTGGGATATGTGCAAATTCAAATGAATAATGTAATTGAAAACTTGTATATGATGGACATTTCGTTGAGACGTTAAGAATATCTTTTTTCGAGCTTGGAAGTTTTTTAAGGAAATAAGTTTTTATGATTAATGCTAAATAAATAAAATAATGAGCAATTTGTCTTTTTTTATTTTCTAAAAAAAATGTACACAGGATGATTATGATGGAAAATAAGTATATGTCAAGAGCAAGATTTGTTATACTTCTAACCCCTCAGTCGGGAGAATGTTTGATTTGCTTTGTTTTGACGGAATTCCTAGAATACTGGAAGCAATAACTACATATCATTCATACAAAACTCTTTTTATACTCCTCATGCAGCGAATAGTATTATAAATTTGTAATGAAGTTTGTAAAACACAGAGAGAAAGAGACATCGGAGATCCCATAAATTATATACTTCTGTATATTCTTGATCACAGCGAGGTGAGTTGATTTAGCCATGTCCGTCTGTCTGTCTAGCTGTCTATCTGTATGCAATCTAGTCCTTCAATTTTTGAACTAGAGAGCTGAACGAAACTTTTTTTTTTGACCATTCGCAATACATTTGTCGGAATCGACCACTAGGGAAATTCATGTTCTTATTAGAAAAACTTTTTTTTATTTTTTGTACTATGGAACTGAAATTTGGACACTATAAGTATCTGTCCCATATCCACTATGTAAATTTTAAGACCCTCAGACCACTAGGAGGCGTACCTTCCATACAAAACATTAACTTAGAACAATAATTAGAAGTTACAATATGAAAGGTGAGTGAAGAGTATTACAACTTCGGCATAGCCAAAGTTAATCTTCTTTTTATGTATGGCTAAATGTAGTTGAAGGTGTGAAGTCTAGATTACCATTGAAGCATGAATATACTCAGGTAACGGAGATAGCACATACAACTGGATGTCACAAGGTCTCGAGGATTTTGCTGAAGCTTTCTTCAACTTTTAGCAAACAAAGAACTGTATGAACCTGATTTAGTAATTTAGTTGGTATGATTACTGAAATAATTACGACAGCCAGGACCAGATTTACGGGGTTTTCACCCCGGTTGCTCCCGCACATTGAGGGCCTCCAGAAACCTTTATTCCAGGTTTTCTTTTTTTTTTTAGGAAAAATAGCATATTCCTTAAAAGTGGAAATTTCTTTTATAAATGTGAAAATAATATTATCGAAATATTGATTGAAACATTCTTTATTGCCTCGGGGCCCCCACACCTTAATCCGGCGTTGACGAAAGCCAATCTGGTGAAGAGGAATCTGAACCAGTTACATTAACAGAACATATATTTTTGAAAAACTAAATATGGAGAAAATTGGGTGTAATTTCCTACAAATGTTACTAGAGTTCCTCTATTTCAGAAGGATATTAATAAACGTTTAATTCAATATGTGGAGATCTTTAACGATTTAATCAGAAAGCAAATCTCATTACATATTAATAACAGATTTCATTACCAAGGTTCCCGGATCTCATTCCGATTTATCTAACATCGATCTTGAATCGTATCAAATGTTGGAAGGTGAAAGTGACAACTAAACAATCATGAAGAAAAGAACAATAGTTCACGAGTGTGATGGCAGTGATTGAATTTATAGTAAATTATTTAATTTATATATCATGTGTCACCCATAGGGCCATTTATTAATCCGATTTTGAACTCCCTCTTGTTAATGACGCTGTCAATTTGAGCGCCACAAATTGTTGACATCATAAAAATTAATATATTGAAAACTTATTTTGAATGTGGATAGCCACAAAAATTGTGTACAAAATTTGGGAGAAATTAAATTTTGGTAAAGTCCATTGGCTTGCTCATAGCTGCGATTTGACGCCGATGGACTTTTTTCTTTGGGCGCATTGAAAGATAAAGTTTATGCCGAAAATCGCCAAACAATTGATCACTTGAAACAGAACATTCCACCAGGAAACAGTGGGCAAAGTGCTTGAAAATTGGTGTTCCAGGATGCCCTACTGCTGAGCCAACCGCGGCCAACATTTGAATGAAATAATTATTCATACTTAATCGGAAGAATTAATCTATCAAATAAAGTAAAATTCGTTGAAAAAAAATTAACTTTTGTCCATTTAAAGACTAAACCAAAATCGGACCAATAGTTGGCTCATCCTTGTCTATTTTATGAAGCGATCATTATACTCTTCACGTTAGTGAATAGTATTATAAGTTTGTCATGAAGTTTGTAACACACAGAAGGAGACATCGCAGACCACATAAAGTACGAGGGGGGACCCAAAAAAAACGGGAATTACGCTATGGTGGGGAGGGAGAGTGGGGGAACCTATTGTTTGACCACATGTCCGTTAGTGTCATGCCATCTGCGTCAGTATGCAAATTTGTGTCGCTGTTTATTTGTGGTAAGATTTATTGCAGCTACCTTAAGCTGTATCAGACCTGCTACAAGATGGCGATCAGAGCCGATGTCCGCACTTCTCTTTGCTCGTACGTCAAGCATGCTTTTTCGCCACTTCCTGCTTATACATATATGGTCGATTTGATTTTCAGTTCTATTGTCCGGTGAAATCCAAGTCGCTTTATGACATTTCTTATATATGAAGAGTGTACCGCCAATTGCTAAGTCATATGAGCTGCAAAGGTCTATTAACCGTTCAGCTTGCAGTCATCATCAGCTAATTCAGTTGGCGCGTAAACTTGGATGATTGTGATGTTTCTTGCTTTGGAATAGAATCTCGCTTTTATTATGCGTTCGTTTATTGGCTCCCAGGTGATAAGGGACTTGTTGGCATTTTTGCTCAAAAGAAAGCCAACCCCATCATTATGTGTATCGTTTGGTTCTCTACCAGAGTATAAACATTTTTCACCCATTGTTAGCTGGTGTTCTCCAAATCCATTCCATCTGCACTCTGAGAGGCCCATTATTTCGATGTGGAGTCGTTTAAGTTCCTCCGCGGCTTGGTGTAGTCTACCGCATTGATAGAGTGTCCTTACATTCCATGTGGCAATCGTGGTGCGCGTCTTAAAGGTGAATGCATTTTGTTGTTTATTTCGATGGTTGTTGTGGTGGTTGTTGTTGCTATAGAACTTGTGTTAACGTAACATGAATTTTGCACCTCCAAATCCGATGTGCAGGCTGCCGGAGCAGGGGGATTTCTCGATACACGATTACCCCTTGGAGACTTTCCAATCTTGACGTTTTGATCCATGTTGAAATTAACTCTTATTCAAGATGGTAGATTTCCCGCGATATTTATAAGCACAAAGCGGGAGCTTAGTAGGAACTACCGTCCTTTAATGACTAAGCACATAGTGGTAGTAAACTTCTTGGAAGTCTGTGGACGCTACCATTGGCTCACTAGGAGCTCCTCCGCTGCCGTGCCTTTGACATGAGCCTACCGACTCATGTAGGGGTTAGCCATGCATTCAAGCATAGGTTGTTTTGCGTGAATGGTTATTGGATGGCGCCAAAACACCCGACATCTCGCTAGAAGGATCACAGGCACTCAGGATTTATAGGGAATTTGGTGCAACCCAAAATCCTCTCTGAGACTCTCCCCCCTAGCCGCTGAACGCTGTCCGGGACTGTTTATTGGTTATTCGCAGTTAACCTTTATATCTAAAGGCCTTTCACTATCCGCAACCTGTGACCCGTCCGGTTGCCTACAGCTCGGCACTCGCAGAATACCCCTAAATCCGCGATCCGGAGCTTATGCTTATTAGTTACACATAACTATTGTAATGTGTAAGACTGCTTATGGGGATGCTGCCCTAAGAAAAACCAGAGTTTACGATTGGTTTTCACGTTTTAAAAATGGAGAAATGTCTATTGAAGACCAACTTCGGGAAGGACGCCCCTCAACGTCAAGAACTGATGAAAACGTCGACAAAATCAATGCCCTCGTTCGTGAAGACCGTCGCCGAACCATTGATCAACTCTGTGAGATGTCGGGAATGTCATGGAGTTCAGAGAATTTTATCCGAAAATTTGCACATGAGAAGGGTTACAGCGACTGGTTCTTCCATCATGACAACGCGCCGGCCCACACCGCCCTTTCCGTGAAGCAATTTTTGACCAAAAACGCCATGACACCGATTGTCCACCCCCCATACTCACCGGATCTAGCCCCCTGTGACTTCTTTTTGTTCCCCAGACTCAAAAGGAATATGAAAGGAAAGCGTTTTGCCACTGTGGAGGAGGTGAAACAAAATTCGCTGGAAGGCTTAAAGGACATCCCGATGAGTGAATTAAAAAACTGTTTTGAACAATGGAAGAATCGTTTGGAGAAGTGCGTTGTGGTCAATGGAGAATACTTTGAAGGTGATCAAAATTTGGTGTTAAAATATTAAGAAATAAAGAAGTTATGACGAAATTCCTGTTTTTTTTTTTTGTCCCCCTCGTATATATATTTGTGATCAGCTCGATGAGACGAGTTGATTTAGCCATGTCCATCTGTTCGCACTCCAAGTCCTTCAGTTTTTGAGCTAGATTTGTAAATCGGTTTCTTTTTACCAAACGCCGGCCAAGTTCGTGAATCAGCCGAATCGGACCACTAGGGGGGGTACCTCCCATACAAACTCCTTTTTAAATTAATGTTCTTATTAGAAAAAGTTTTTTTACTTTTCGACGTATCGAACTGAAATTTGGACACTATAAGTTTCTGGTCCATATCCACCAACCATATAAATTTTGATCCTAGGGTTACCAGGAGGGGTACCTCCCATACAAACCCCCTTTTTAAATTAAAGTTCTTGTTAGAAAAACTTTTTTGGTTTTTGTCTTATTGAACTGAAACACTAGACACTATAAGTCTCTGACCCATATCCACAAACCATGACAATTTCAAGACCCTCGGACTACTAGGAGGGGTACCCCCCATACAAACCGTGATCCAAATGAAAGTTCTTATTAGAAAAACTCTTTTGTACTATCGACTTAAAATTTTGACACTATAAGTGTCTAACCCATAGCCACCAACCATATAAATTTCAAGGCCCTCGGACCACTCGCTTGGGCGTGAAGAGTATTACAACTTTTTTATATTTTTTTACTTTAAAATTGTTATATTACATAATTATGCATATTTTAATATGTTTTCGCTTTACACGGTTTTGTCAGGCATTGCCGCATTATATTTTTGGCTTGCTGCACTCTGACGCAAAGTGTTTGTTTTTTTCAAATTCATCACTACTTCTTCAACTTCCATGGTGACTTTGATAGCCAACACACTATATAAATACAGAACATCTTATAAAAAATGGGGTGACTGGCTGCTGAGATTTAAATTCAATATTGATACTTAATGGTCGCATCATGTAGAGTGGAAAAACAGAGTAGTCTATGCATTAAATTTCAAAAACAAAGACAATTTACATACTCACCTTAATACATTTTTCAGTTTATTGAAATCACTTACTATAAACTAGAAACATATTTCATTAAAGAAAATATACAAGAACACACAAAGACAATGGTTTTAGTTTTGAAATTTAGTTTCATGCTGAATATTTATTTATTCAGTGTGTGGATCGTTGGCTGCCATGGAAATGTTGATTATTATTATGAAAACGACTACTATTGCCCACAAAAGTGCAACTGCACCAATCTTACATATATCAAGTGCGCTGAGGCACAATTATTGGAATTCCCTCAGGATTTGCCTGCAAAAGCAATTATCATAGATTTAAGTTACAATTACATCCAAGACTTGCGTCCTGAATATTTTTCGAAAAACGCCAAAGTTATAGAAATGAATTTGAATAATAATAAATTGACAAAATTGGATAAAGATCTGTTTCATGGGTTAAAATGCTTGGAAAGGTTACGATTGGCAAATAACAAGATTAGATCTCTTGAGCCAGATGTGTTTTTGTTTGCAAATAAATTAAAAATACTTGAGCTAAGTGGTAATAACATACTGTTACCTATGAACGACTCTTTCCTAATTCAACCAAATCTTCGCGTTTTATTCTGCAACAATTGTAATTGGACTCAACTCCATGATAAGACTTTTCAGAATTTAACCAATTTAACAACATTGGAATTGTATGATAATGATTTTAATAGCAAAATGGAGACATGTGTTTTTTTGCAATTACAAAATCTCATAACACTGAAGATTTCCAAAATCGATCCGAATCGTATTCAAGAGCTCTGTCTTGGATTGAAATCACTTGAAACAATAAGTTTGAAACATTTTAACTTTAGTTGTACTAAGTTCTTAGCCGGAAAAACGTTCAATGAAAGTATCATAGTCTCGAAAACCAATCCATTAGGAACGGCAGCAGCAGCAGCAGCAACAGCAACATCTACCGAAAACCCAAGCAAAGAGAAGCGATATAAAATAGTTTGTCTAGAGACACTAGAAGACGCAGAGGAAGAAAAGACATCTACTATTAGCGTTCTGCAAAAGTCATCTGACAAAAAAAATTTTAATACCGGAAGAGTTATATTCTTTATAATTCTAACATTAATGATTTATGTTGTCATTTTAATCCGTTTCCAAGAGCAAATTACTTCTATGATAATAAGCAATATTGAATTGTTGTTGCATTTGCTGAGAAATATACGAAGAGGAGAGAGGGAGTAGCAAATTAAATATAAGGTGAGCCAAAAAACTGACACCTTGCTGGGGTTGTTCCCCATTCACGCAGTTTCTGAATTTTAATGTCACAATTTTAATTTAATTATTTGAGCTAATAGCATACGAATCAAATCACCATAAGAAGCACTAAGATACTGGTCACAAAAACTCACCGTGTTTGGGTTTAACCAACCTGTTTGACCCTTCCTGGCTCAAAATAGTTCATCGCACGACACATGGCATTTATCAGGTATCGACCTGTTTCAATCCTCAATGTTATATTTTGTAATTAAGATTTTATAAATAAATTTGTTGTCTGCCGCTCGATCTATCACTATTGTGATTATTCAACCTTCGCAACGAGTGGCAATCAACAATCCCCAAACGAATTGGAAATTTTATTTTACATTTAAATTCAATAGACAGATGTTTAATTCCCACAGCATACAGTATGCAAAAGCCAGGATGATGAATTCAATTTGCCTTATCTGGGTGATCCGATCAAACTTTGCAATATCACAGTTTATATATGCTAAAGGTCGTCACCTATTGGATTGGCAGAGATCATGCTTTCCTATATACTTAAATAAGAAAAATTTCTATCAATATAAAAATGTATAACAAACCAATTACATTATGTTAGACCAATATTTTTTGTTCCAGAGTGTACATAAAGAAGATTTTATTATTGTTCATTCATGAAATCCGATGGTTCGTATAACAAAATCATTTGTGAGTAGTACCTGTGAAGCAAAGCGACATATCGCTGTACATTATCTGTTGCAAAACAGCTTCACATGAGAACGTAAATATGATAGAGAATTCTCATCATATCTTATAGTATTTATTAAACAAAGTTAGTGCAGCATTGATAAATTAAGTTAAATACTCATAGAGTAAAATACTCTTGATTATTAATAACCTAAGTAAAATCCTTTCATTAAATACTCAATAAAAGTGACAATCGAAAATGTTGACATCGATATATACTCATATGCAACATTTTTGGTCTTGTTTCTGTATGCTGCTGGTTTCTATTAAGTTCGGGAAAGTACCGTTGATACTTGCAATATTGTTTATGCTGCTTGTTTCTATTAAGTTCGGGAAAGTACCGACGCGTCGGTTTCATATTCTAACGAAATCAATTCAATGAAATCAAGTTTGAGCTGAATTTACATGAAAAAATCACACCAGAGAAGGCCAATGCATCATACAAGATTTGCTTGAAAGAAAATATGCTTCGTTAGACTTACTTGAAACTTGTTACACAAGTTTATTAAATTAAAAAAGTATTTAACATAATAAATTTGGAAAGTCCCTTACTTACGATAACCACGCAATTTGCAACTTCCATCATATGCAAGAATCGAGTTTCTACTGTATAACAATATGTAAGTATTACTATAAACGAAAAAACAATACAAAAAATTGGAAAACACAATTATGTTTTATGTGGTTCACTTCTAAGCTATGTTATGTTATGTTATGTTAGAATGAATCCATTAAATCAAAGAAGTGACCAAATATTCAAAAAGAAAGGGACACAAAATGTGTATAAACATATATGTAATAAGTACATATTGCTATAATTGATTTATAATATAGATACATAGATATATTTTTGAATATTATGAACTTTATTCTTATACACACATCTTGAACTACAACTACTAATCAATACACATATAATATAGACTGGTTAATCTAGTAACTTATGCGTTACATAATACAATAAATTATTTGGAGAGTCTTTACACAATATACACACATTGAAATAAGATAGAATATACGTTTATGAATATTTGATATACTTAGTACATTTATATATTATAATGATTATTTAATCAATAATATTAGTAGTTTCTTTCTTTGAGATATAAAAAATCTTCTATTCTTTCATTTATCAAATTGATTCAATGTAAACCTTATCAAATTTCAAATTTTCTTTTTTATTACATTTACTATATTCTATTCTCTTACATTTGCCTCTTACTACTTATTGTGATCTTTAAAAAGTTTACACATAGTGGTTTTTATATTAGTCTTTAAAAAAAAAAAAAAAAAAAAAAATCTGTAATCTAAAAATTATTTATATTATTAGAAGAAACATCATACATATTTCTCTAACTAATGCACAATTTCTATTCATCATCATTATGATAATACATAGGTACATAAATATATCATTCACACTGAAATTCTGTTGTACGGAAAACTTTTTCTTTTTCTCTTTGTATGATGAAAGGTACTACATTGTATTATCCATCTAATTTTCAGTGAAACCGATGTTTGTGTCTCATTTTTATATCCTTAACTATATTAGTGAGTAAAGTTAACTCATGGCATACAAAGGTAGATTTTGAATTGATAGTTAGCTGCATGGCAGAAGGAATTTCAATGGACTTAGTCAAGGGTTTCAATGTTTATTATTTGCAATAGTTGTTTACATAGAAATATGAATTATAAAATTCTACATAAAATCATGAGTTCCTAAGGTTTATTAGGATGTTTTGTTTGTACGTCTGTCTTTGTCATTAGATTACTGGATTTATAAATTTTGGATAACAGAACAATTAATGTGATCTCAACACTAGAAGAAACATTGAAACCATATAAAATTCATGAGATATTATGGTTTATTGGTTTTCATATGACCGTTGGTCGATCCTTCTGTCTACATTTCTGTATTTTCGGGTTAATTATTATAATAAGAATACATCAAATGTGAATTGTGTGTAAAGAGAACAATAAAATAGAACACAGACACATTTCACTACAACTCTTCACAAAATTCATTTGGTTATTATGTATTTTTATAGTCTCCTTATTACCTTTTTATGTAAAGTATACGTATGTAAGTATATACTCGTATGTAAGTATGTATGTAGACTTTGGTAACACCTAAGTTAAACCTTTTGTCTTGTTATTCATCATCATCATCATAATAATTATCATCATTATTATTATTACATATATTTTATTTTTGTTTTTAAAAACATTTAATGAATATTTAAAAAAAAAAAATCAATTTGTGCTTCATATAATCTCATTCTACAAAATTCTTCTACTACATTTTTAGATTGTAATTTTATTTTGTTGCACATACTTTTTGTTCAGATTTCAATTTCTGTTTTTATATGATTTACATACATGCAATTTTTAATTCAAATTTTTCAATATATTTTTGTTTGATTATTGGATTTATATTTTGTATTATGTATTACAAAGTACATAGATAGACACACATAATATTGTTATATGTATGTAATTATTATTAATTTAAACGAAGAGTTTAGTAATTATATTGTATTGTAGTATTTTAGTATAAATTTAGTAGAATACATCTGCATACATGTATAAATCTTACATTGTTGTTGTTTTTATTATTATGTAGAAAATCCCTTTCAATCTAATGAATTACAAAAAATTATTATCATCATAATGATAATCATTTGTGGAGTGCAAACAAAATAAAATTAGATTAAATGTAGATTCAAATTAAACAAACTAAAAGGACATAAAAATAATCAATTTTGGTCTAACGTTTTTAAACTCTTCACGTAATGAATAGTATTATAAGTTTGTCATAAAGTTTGTAACACACAGAAGAAGACATCGGAGAACCCATAAAGTATATATATTCTTGATTACCCATGTTCATCTGTCCGTCTGTTTGTCTATATATATGCAAACTAGTCCCTCAGTTTTTGAGCACGAAGCTTTCATTTTACCATTCGCAGTACATTTGTCGGAATCAGCCGAATCGGACTACAAGGGTTTACCTCCCATACAAACCGGGATCCAAATGAAAGTTCTTATTAGAAAAACTTTTTTGATTTTCATACTATCGACTTGAAATTTTAATATTCAGACGCATATCCACCAACCATGAAAATTTCAAGACCCTTAGACCACTAAGGGAGTACCCCTCACACAAACCGGAAACCAAATTCAGGTTCTTATTAGAAAACCTTTTTTGTTTTTTGTACTATGGAACAGAAATTGGGACACTATAAGTGTCTGACCCGTATCCACCAACCTCCCAAATTCAAAACTCTCGGACAACTAGGTGCTGGGGTGTGAAGAGTATTACAACTTCGCCATAGCCAAAGTTAGTCTTTTTTTATATTTTTCTGTATATAAATGGTACATAGTAAAATAAAATTAATTTCATATTTTTCACGAAACATTGCATATGTATAATTATGTTTTCATAGACTATTTGATTCGATTTTATTATTATTATTTTTTTTTAATTATAAACACCATCAATCTCTCTCTCTCTCTCTCTCTCTCAATCTATCTGGAATCCAACATTTTCCTTTTAATGTCCAACAGACTAGACTAGTGGTGTTAAGTCCAATATTAGATAAGACTTTTAGTACAACATAAATACAATTAATTTTCTTTTCTAACTTAACAAGAGTCAGGAAAATTTTGCATAGTATAAACCAATTGAATTGAATTACATACAACGAAATTAAAAATAATTTTTTGTAAATAAAAATATTACATTTCTTTTGTCATGCAAATGTGTGCAACGTGAAATATAATTTAGCCTTCGGTAGAACCGAAATTATCATTGTTTTTTATACTAATAATTTTTATACTCTTCACGCAGTGAATAGTATTATAAGTTTGTCATGAAGTTTGTAACACACAGAAGGAGACATCGGAGACCCCATAAAGTATATATATTCTTGATCAGCGCGACGAGTTGTTAGCCATGTCCGTCTGTCTGTCTGTATGTATGCAAACTAGTCCCTCAGTATTTCAGCTAGAAAGCTGAAATCACATGGAGCTTTCTTTCTACCATACGAATTACATTTGTCGATATCACCCGAATCGGACCACTAGGAGGGTCCCCATACAAACCGGAATCCAAATGAAAGTTCCTATTTGAAAAACTTTTTTGGATTTCACATAATTTTCAAGACCCTCGAACCACTAGGGGGGTACCCCTCATATAAACCGGGATCCAAATGAAAGTTCTTATTAGAAAAACTTTTTTGTTTTTTGTACTATGGAACTGAAATTTGGACAATATTAGTGCCTGACCGATATATACCAACTGAAAGTTTTTATTAGAAAACCTTTTTTGTTTTTTGTACTATGGAACAGAAATTGGGACACTGTAAGTGTCTGACCCGTATCCACCAACTTTCTAAATTCAAGACTCTCGGATTACTACAAGTAGCGTGAAGAGTATTACAACTTCGGCATAGCAAAAGTTAGTCTTTTTCTATATAAGTATACTTATATTTTTATAATAATACAGTATGTACTTTTTTTATAATTAAACTAATCTTTCAATAAAGATTACAAAAAAAAAAAAATTTTTTTAAAAACCCACATCGATTATCGATCGAATCTTTATTTTTAGTTATATTGAAATGGCGGATTGTCGCGATATGGGGAGGAGGGGGTTAGCGACAATCACATGAATAGAAAGGTGTATTACACTGTATGCCCGACAAATGTGGACTCAGATTTACAGAGAGTGCCAGCTCATCGTAGGGTATTAGATTATCCAAATTTAGAACACGTGAACCCTCCGAAATATATTCCGTGCGTTCGTGTTTAGTTAAAATATGATTTAGTTAAATTGAAATGGTGGGTTTTCACGACATGTATATGGACCCATAGGGGCGACAATCACATGAATCGAAAGTGTATTACGTTGCACGCCCGACAAATGTGGACTTAGATTAACAGAGGAGAGTGCCAGCTCATCGTAGGGTATTAAATTGTCCAAATTGAGGACACGGCAATTCTCCGAAAAATATTCTGTGCGCTCGTGTACAGTTAAAATATGATTAATGGTATTCTGTACGCCAACTATAAGGCAAGCAACCTATAAAATATTTAAATAAATATAAATATCTTAACAATGAATGAATGCAGAACAGACACACAAACCTTAAAACGTTCTTCACAGGAACTGGGATCCTTGCAGGTGACACGCAAGCGTACTGTATTTAATGAGCAACCTGGGATTTCTTCACCTAAAACCATTTTGGCTCTATTGAATTTAACTCCGCGTGGAAAGAATTCAATTTCCCATATAATACATTGATCTATAAGGAATCAATCAATCAAAATGAATTAATTAATGTTCATCTACCATAAAATAACAAAGAGAGAAACAAACATACCATCCTCAGTTTCTGCAATGTTACGTTGAGAAAAGAAACATGTAACATAGGTTGAGAAATTCTCAATTTCCACAAAATTATTGACATCAATGCCAACACTCCAGGTGTCGTTCCAATAGAGACGTGGAGTAAACTGCAATTCACCAAGTTTGGTTTTACGCACTTCGCGTACACGATCCTCTTGACCCGATTGATAACTCATGCCAATTGCTATGCGACTGACAATGAATTCCTTGTGATTCTCCAAGAAAGGTGACAACAAAACATGTGACAGCTCACGTGGTGTCATCATGGCAAAACGTATATGAACAACTGTCTGTTCAATAAGATCTCTTAAATTCTCTTGACGTTCCTCAGCGCTTAACGACTCATTGGCATCAATAATTTGTTTGCGATGCATTATCCAAGTCTGGAGTACATTAAACAATTTGTACTCACTGGAAATGACAACATCGTTTTGCTGCAACAGCAGCACCAATACTGATATATCCATTTCAACGAAATCTTTTGAGTCAGCTACCATTTCTAGATTCCATTTCAGGAATCGCTTTAATGCTTCTGTGAGATCCAAGTGTATCGGACTAAATGTGAGTGTATACTGGAGCCAGGAGACAACGAAACCTTGCAAGCCAGCCTTGGCAATATGCTTCATCATATAATCAACGCAAAGTCCAACCAAATCTTTAACATTATACTTATCGGAGAGCGCAAGCATGGGCATGACAGTTTGGAGTGTAATCTGTATATGTCCGACATACAAATACTTAATGAATTGTGGAAAAACAGCTGAACAGCAAGGCTCCTCGTACAGCTCAATTGTATGTTTGGTGCTTTCATTCCATTCGGGATTCATGAGCATAACTTGGAATACCTCACTGCTGGCACAAAGTATGACACGATGTGCTGGATACCTTTTGCCATCGACAAGAAGGACAATGTCCGACATAAGTTGCTCAGCATAAAGATGAGCAATCTTATTGAGGACACTATCCTCATCAACCATCTGACAGACGAAAAGGAATAGGTTTTTTTTTTATTTATTATTTATACATATATGTATGTACCTACATACTTTTAAAACTACACATGACTTACCGTACTGGTACCATCTTGTGTTTCCTCGTTATCTAAGCCATTCACAATGCGTTTATTATGCTCGTCACTTGTTCCCTCTTGGTTTGCACCTGCAGCAGCGGCAACGGCAGCAGCAGCCCCAGAACAACTTGCTCCATTAATATTTTCATCCATGCGTTACGGTCCAATCCTTTGCACTAATTAACAAGGCAAAAACGCAATTCAAATTCTAGATTTGCCTAGACCAAATATTATAAGCAGCACCACCTTAACACTTAAAGTGCTGCAACAATGCACTGCACTCACTCAGTCACTCACGATTAATTGCACTTGACAACTAAAATTAATCAGAATTTAATATAATAAGGAAATTGTTGCAATTTTTTTATTTTAATATTTTTTCATCAAAATATTTTTTGACAAAAATTATCAAGATACAAGCAGAACTCTCACACACACACACACACACAATTCTCTATTCACCAACAAAACATTTTCTGATCAGCTGTGTACTGTCAATCGAAGAAGAAGAAGAAGGAGCATTGTTTACTTTCATCATGAAAATATAATTTTATTATATTTACACAAGAAAATATGAAACAAAAAAATACATCCTTTAGTTTGCCTTATTGTTATTTGCACAATTATATTACATTTGTTGTATTTGCCATACAAAATATAAAAGATAATATTAAAAAACATCAAACAGTTCCGAACGCAAACTGTTGATTCCAGTTCCGCAATCTGCAGTCGCGAGAACCGAAAAGCAGGGTTGCATTTTGCTTGAAAATTTGGTTGCATTTTTACTTGAAAGCAAATTACAAATTCTTTTGTTGAAATGAACTTAATGAACTTATTATGTGCTTGCAACATATATTTAAATAAAGTAAAATAATGTTTAACTGAAATGCAAATTTGTTAATTGAATATAATAAATTAAAAGAACCATCGAAGGAAAGAAGAAGTAAATTGATTATTAACGATGCATGAAGAAAATAACCGCAAGGGTGAATTGACCGTTGGTTGATAAATGCAAATTGGCTACATAACTTCAACTTGGTCCAGACATGCCGCTTCATGAAGGAGGCCAATCATTGAATTCTAAATTACTCCGGAAGAATAGAAATGAAAGGTTTTCACCATACTGCTCAATTGAGTTTATTGAGTGAGTTTCCTTTTTATGAAATACTATGTATTAAAAGTTTTTTGCAGTCACATACCGATGCTCGTTTGGTTGGCATCCGCCCTAAATGCACTATGGAAGCTACTGAGAATGAAGGAAGAGAACGCCAAGAAGGTCAAGAAATAAAGAAAAAATCAAAGTTAGTGGCACTGTAAATGTTTGTCTCAAAATAGGTGCTTGCTATTTTTGAAGAAGAGTGTCAATGCTACTGGCCAACAAAAAATTAACGCGTCAACCTATAGGAACACTCTCAATGAAGCATTATAAATTACCGCCGCCGCCATCCGGCAAACTATCTGTCTTTGCATGCAAGGATCAATTGAACAGTTAGAATATCAGTGGATGCTGGATTATGAGATCGAAGCTTGGAAAGCTTATCTTGAGGTATTCACTTCTGAAAGCAAAGGCAGAACTTCAGTTGCAACAATTAAACAAAAACATACAAGATGTAAAAGTGAGCGTTTAAAGGAATTGGTAGAATCTAAACGAGACTCATCTGAAGCACAAAGCTTTGAAGAAATAAAACAAACAAAAAACTGCTTTATAAAGTAACTGTTTTTTAATGGTTTCAATTACATGAAAATTGAAACCCAAGTTGATGTTTTTTATATTTATTTAGACCTTCATTAAGTGGAAAAGAGAGCACATCACAATGATTAAGAAAGAAAGGAAACGAAAAACGAAAGGAAGACTTTACGAACCTGCGTGAAGCAGTACCTGCACCTACTAGAAAGAAAAATGTGAAAAGTCAATAAGTCTATCTATATAGATACACTTGTGAATAATAACGAAATATGATTTGGTTTTTTATGCATGTCGCGCTCAAATTATTAAAAAATAAAACCGCCGAATATGTACAATTTTATAAGAAGGAGGAATTTCCGCAAGCTAAAAGGATGTTGATGAACTTAAGAAAAAAATCGCGTTTCTAAATGCTCAGAGCGAGTTTAAAATTTCATTATTGTTTAACTCTGTAGTGTTGCAAAACAAAACTATGAAACTATTTATTATTTAAAATAAAATTAAAATATCAATCAAAAAAAATAGTTTCAAATAAATTCTATTTACATAAAAAATTATTGTTATTTATTACAATAAATTACATACCTTGGATTTTCGTCAATTGAATTTGGTCTGTCAATCGTCGCCGGTTTAGTGAAAACCGATTTGCCAGTCACTGTGAATTGTGTGTTTCGTTTCATTTTCATTTGTTTCGGTTCCTTAAGCTCATCTGATATTGAACAAAAACTTTCAGTGGAGAAACAAACTAGTAGCTGTTGTGTTTTTTATTTATTTCTGTTGTGACTTGTGAGCAAGCAAGTCGGTCAATTGTTGTTAGCTTTGAATACAAATTTACAATAGTTTATTAGAATATAAAATAAAATTGTATAAAATGTATAAAAATAATTTGTTGCTCTTGTCAGCGGCATTGCTTGCTTTTGCATATTTTCCGGCGGCCATTAAAAGCGAGGAAACAACAGAGTCTAATGGTATCGGTGGCGGCGCTGAAGAGCAATTTGCCATATCACTTGATGCAGATTCTTTTGATAAACTTATAAGCACAAAAAATGTTTTTGTTAAATTCTATGCACCATGGTAAGTTTATTGCAACTGCATTTTCTTTTAAAATTTCTTTTTTTTTCTGATAAATTTTATGGGTTTTTTGCTTTTGCAAAGTTATACTTACACACACACACACACACACACACACAATAGTAGATACATACACATGCATGCATGCATGCGTGCATGTGTTACCGGTGCTCATTGACCGCTTGTTTTTTTGACGTCTTGACATTTGTCATGACGATATTATTGTGGTGACATTGTTAAGAAATGGACACGTATCATGATAACAAATTATAAATATTTTATCCAATGGCTTTGTTTGTGGGCTTTCAAGTCAACAACTTAAGATTTTTTATCTACACATACACAAAACTATATGTATGTAAGTACTTATGAATGACAATTTGAATTAAATAATTCTTTGTACAATTGATGACGGACCATTAATTTAGTCTCGATTCAAGATGATTTTCTTGAAAATGTTTAGGGTTGCTTATTTTGAAAGAAGCCATAACGATGATGATAATTGCGAAAATTGAAGCAATCAGGTTTGTGGCCAACCGCAAGCGACCATCATAACAATCCTATACCAAGCATTTTACCTATTGGCAACTGATTCCTTCTCCAAATGTGTTTGAGTTCGATCTGTTTTTTTTTTTTTTTTACATTGATGAAGGAAGTACCTGGCAACTATGATCTTCTGACAATGTTACATCTGATCTAAAATTCGCAAATCAGAAATACGAAAATTAAGTTGAGGCATAAGTAGATTACTAGTATTGTTGATTTGATTCATTTGAATTCTTCCTGTAAGTAATCAATGTTGATCTTCCAGAAGACGTTCATCTCATCATACAATTATCAAAAGCATTGCTCTGCTGACTAGTGACCAATAACCAACTTACTTGCTACGCACTCGGATTCTGTAGTTATTCGTTCTATTGCATCGTTTGTTCTATGCTCTGAACAACGAGATGACTGTGGACGAGGACTGTGTTCACGAGCCTGTTTTCTATTTTCCCATCAAACTAATTCGCGTTTCCCTTATTGTTCCAAAACAACATTGTGTATTCTCAACGAGACCAAAGCTCACTAGCACATGATTATGTGAAAGTACAATTTATTATGTATCGAAAAGCGTCTTGTTTCTTGGCGTTGCCTTGTACAACAGGAAATTCAACGGCTGGATTCAAAAACTAAGTAACATACTTCAAAAATTCTCTGGGACACACATTTGTTATCGATTCAATTTAATTGAAATACTCCTCATTGCCAAAGTAAACATCCCAAAATTTACATATTCTAAAGCGCTAAATTCCCATGCGTATTTCAGTTTCAGTGATATTTTTGAAGTAGTTCCATATTTCAGAACTTGTGAAATTGGTAATATTCATAGATACTTAAGAAGAATAGATAAAAATAATTCGATCTACATCTAGTATTATATGTATGATAATTTGAATGTAAGATGATAAATTCCTATCAAGAAAAAGGGAGGGTTAATTCTATGAATTACAATATATATACGAGTATGTACTAACTTCAATAATAATTCTTTGTTATGCGCAGCGCAATTCTTGCTTCATGGATTTGTTTCTTATCAGCTTTGGGTATATCGTTCCTTACTTGTATACATACTACTTACATACATATGTCTAAACCTAATGTACACGTATGAATTTAAGAAAAGCAACGAAAGAAAGAGTAATAAAATGGCCTTGCTTATCAGTTGAGTATTTTGACCTAAATCAATGATGATGGGTGATGTTGGTTAGGTTTGATTTGATTTGGTGTGGTATGGTGGCTGCTGACATAGTTGGTTCCGGTTGTGAATATATTCAAATTTCATCTCATTCATTGATTGTGCTTTAATATTATTTATTTATTTATTTTTTATTTTTTTTTTTTGTCATTTTTAGGTGCGGTCACTGCAAGCGTCTTCATCCATTATGGGAGCAATTGGCTGAACTTATGAATGTCGCCGAAGATGCTAAACTAAATATTGCCAAAGTCGATTGTACTCAACATCAAGCATTGTGCCAGAAATATGACATTACTGGTTACCCGACACTGCGCCTCTTTAAAATTGGCGAACCCGATTCAATCAAATTCAAGGGAACACGTGATATGCCATCGATGACGGAATTTATTAATCAAGAATTAAGCAATCCCGTTGATGCTGATACATCTGAAAATACCATAGAATTTGTTGATGATGCCGCAGGTGGACGCGTTGTTAATCTCGATGAATCTTCGTTTGCTAAGCATGTTTCAAGTGGCAATCATTTTGTTAAATTCTATGCACCTTGGTGTAGCCATTGTCAGGTGAATGAAAACAAAAAGGAAAACTATATTTGCTGTATTTCTATCTCATTCATTTACAATCGTCCTTCTTTTTCTTTTTGGTGTGTGTAGCGCTTAGCACCAACATGGGATACTTTGGCAAAGAAACTTCAAGACGGAAAGGCTTCCATATCGAAAATTGACTGTACTCTGTATCGTCCTATTTGTCAGGATTTCGATGTAAAGGGTTATCCAACTTTACTTTGGATTGAGGATGGAAAGAAAATTGAAAAATATTCAGGTGGCCGGGATCTCGATATTTTGGAAGCTTATGTAAAGAGAATGTTGGGTGCCAATGCTTTGGGAAAAGATGGTAACACTGATGAGGAAGTAATAAAACCTCCAACTGCTGAAGAAGATACTAAATCAGAAGAAGATTTACTGAAAGTTGTACAAATCACTGGTGATGACTTTGCCAAGACTATCGCTCAAGGCGTTACTTTTGTTAAATTCTATGCCCCATGGTGTGGTCATTGCCAGAAACTCAGTCCCACCTGGGATGATTTAGCAGCAAAATTGCATGCTGGTGATTCAGGCATTGTTGTTGCCAAAGTTGATTGTACTGAACCGGAAAACAAACAAATCTGTATTGATCAAGACATTGAAGGTTATCCAACATTGTTTGCCTATAAAAATGGTGAACGCCAAAGTGAATATGATGGCACTCGCACTTTGGCTGAACTCCAGCATTACATAAATAAATTCGTCGGTCATGACGAACTCTAAGTCAAACCAAAAAAAAATCCACAAAGAAGAAGTCTGTCAGCTAGACAGACAGCCGTCAGCCAGCCAACCATGCTGCAATAAGATTTTAATAAAAACAACATAAAAAAAAAAGAAAAATGAAACGAAACAAAACAAAACGAAAAGTCCACCGTTTGTGCAAGAATCCAACAACCTCTAAATAACATTATTAACACAACAAAAACAATGATGATGATGAAGATAAATAAAGATGAATGAACACCAACAATCAGCAACAACCTCTATGAGGCTTTTAAACAACAACAATTGCATAAACTTGGCAACGCATTTAACTTGCGATTTAATAAATACTATTTCTTGTGATCCTATTCCTTCTAAATCAAGTTCTGGTAGTTTAATTTATAGCTTTTTGTTTTTTAAGTTTATGCTAAATTGTCTTCATTGAATAATGAAATGAATGCGAATCCAACCATCCTGATATTGTATAGTAACAACAACAACAAAACAAAGAAAAATATGATTGGAAAAATTACTTAAATAAAAAAACAAACTAAACTATAAAACATAAATGATTTTTTTATTTGTCAGCTTAGCTCAGCTCATCATTCATCACCTGCCTCCCTCAGTAGTGAATAGATACAGAAATGTACATCATCATAATATAGTAAATACAAAAACACTTCTTTTGTCATATATTTTGTGTGTGTGTGTAGATGTACACATTATGATTTCCATTATATATTAAGGCCTGATGCACACCGTAGCGAACAGAACGTTTCCGACTTATATGACAAAAGAAAACGTTGTTCGGTTGCAACACACACCAAGCAGAAAGCACAGAAACAGAAGAAATATTTCATCTTCTTGTTTCGTTTGGTGTGTGTTGACAAAGAAAAGACATTTATTTTGCATGTGTATGTTGACATACAACAATATTTAATTTACGTTTTGCTCTTCAGTAGTTCAGTAGTGTTCAACATGAGACAACAAAGTTGTTGCAATTTTCTCAATTATTAAAGCTTGCAAACGAAATGAGGTGAAAGGCAGTGGGTGGCATGGTGCATCCTTTCAATGAAAAACGAGATGCAGATGTTGTAATAAAAAACATGATGGCAGAATTCAGGAAATATCATGTGAAATTTCAAAAAAAAATGCAAATTGAAACATTCTATTATTTATCGGAGTAATTAAAATTAAAGCAAAAAATATTGTTTAAAGAAAAAATATATTTTTAAAACTTAAAAATACCATCTTTGGTAAAAAAAAAAACTTAAAGAAATTTATAAATGAATTCATAGCAATATTATAAATGAAGTAACTACATAACAATAATATGAATAGAATGTCAAAAATTTAGTTTTTCTGATTTTCCTGCTCGTCTAGCAACTCATTCATTTTATTAAGCATATGCGCTCTGAATGATCTTTGCCTTCCGTTGGTTAGTTTCCCATAATCAGTAACCAAACTTTTAGAAAAATGAAGGAATGAATCTTCTGTAAGTTTTTCTGTGGTTTTTGATTTAAAGAATTCAATCATTGGCCCAGCCACTATTTCAGTCATCGAATTCTTACTCCTTTTCGGTGGCATGGGGCTGCTTGTGACAGTACTTGTACAGGATTGTGAATTTTCGTGATTAGCCTTAGAGAGATTTTCCGATATTTCATCTTTAATGTTGCCAACGTCAGTGTTAACCAAATTGCTGATATCATATTGATTCAGATTGATGTACTCTTTTACAAAAGACATAGCCTCTGCCAAGTGCCATTTTTCTGTCTGCTTGCCACTTGCCGGAGAGGGGTTGGTTCTTTCTTTCCTCAAATATCTGATGTAGGTATTGAGCAGATTTGACCATTTGCTTTTGCATTCCAATACTGCGAAATGATATAATTTTGTACATTTAATATTAAACAAAATTAAAATATAATTTTTTAAAAAAAATTTTCAGAAATATGACAACTGGAGAATCATTTTGAGTCGCTTTCTTAACAATTCCGCGCACAATTGGAATAATTATAATTGAAACCTGCAAAGCTATTTGGGAAATACTATCACTCATTTACGTGCCACAACCAGATGTTAACAAATGGACATCTATAGCGGATTCATTTAAAAATATGTATGTGGAACTTTCCCAATTGCCTAGGAACTTTACATGGAAAGCACATAAGAATGCAATGTCCTTGCAATGCAGGATCAGAGTATTATAACTATAAAAAGTTTCATTCTATACACCTGCAAGCTGTAGCTGATGCATAAGGTCAGTTCATTTGCGTTGATCTTGGCGACTTTGGAAGAAATTCCGATAGTGGTGCATTGAAACACTCAAATTTTGGGTGAAAAAAATGTAATAACAGACAATTGAACCTGCCACTTATGCGAAAACTGTGCCTTGAAAGCAACGAATATTTCCCTTTGGTTTTTGTGGCAGATGAAGGCTATCTTCACTTCTTCGGAATGTAATGAAACCTTTTGCACGAAAAAATTGAACATTTAATTTAAATATAAAAAAGACTAACTTTGGCTATGGCTATGCCCCATCTAGTAGTTCGAGAGTCTTGAAATTTAAAAGGTTGGTGGATACGGGTCAGGCACTTATAGTGTCCAACTTTCAAGTCAATAAAACAAAAACAAAACAGTTTTTCTAATAAGAACTTTCATTTGGATCCCGGTTTGTATGGGGGGTCCCCCTTGAGTGGTTCAAGAGTCTTGAAATTTTTATGGTTCGTGGATATGGGTCAGAATCTTATAATGTCTCAATTTTAAGCCAATGGTACAAAAAACAAAAAACAAAATTCTAATATGAACTTTGGATTCCGTATTGTATGGGGAGTATTCCCCCCCTAGTTGTCCGATTCGACTGATTACGACAAATGTTCTCCATATGGTAAAAAGAAAGCTCCGTGCAGCTCTCTAGCTCAAAAACTGAGGGTCTTGCTTGCATACATACAAACGAACAGACAGACAGACAGACGGACATGACTAGGTCAACTCGTCTCATCGCGCTGAAAAAGAATGTATATACTTTATGGGGTCTCCGACGTCTCCTTCTGTGTGTTACAAACTTCATGACAAACTTATAATATTATTCACTGCGTGAAGAGTATAAAAAGAATCTACAATTATCGTTTATCAAGAGCTTGACGAGTATTTGAATGCGCATTTCGCATGGTTACCAAAAAATTTCGTGTTTTTGAAACTGCAATTTAATTGGCACCCAATAAAGTCAAATGAATACATTAGCAGCCTGCGCTTTGCACAACACGATTCGGCAACATTTTGCTTCAAGATATATATGTATGTATGTATGTGCATATGTATGTATGTTGAGTGAGAAGCTATGGAAGACGTGGTTCAAAAGAAACAACTGAAAATATCCAAAATGCAAGACATCATCCAATGCGGTTCATGGACACCGACTTCAATTTCTTTCGTTTTTTAACTCAGCTACTGGCTCAATTCCTTGGCAATTGAAATATGCAACCTAAATTTCTTCATATGTTTTGTATATGTACGCATTCATAAATATATATAAACAAATAAATTACAATAAACTTACCTCCACAATTCATTTCGTACGCTATTTCGTCCCACATGTGTTTGTTTACTAATTTGTTGGTATAATCCTTATTTGTATAGTCGTAAATTGGGTTTCTAACCTCAATTAAAAATAATAATTTCTTCGCGTCCATTTCCATTATGCCAAGCCAAAATATCAAAGACTAAAATGAATATGTATTCACAAAATTATGTACGCGCAAAAGTTTTTGATTCTGTATCCAGACTTACTCTCTCGGCATACAACATACAAAAAAAAAAAAAAAAAAAAGGAGGAAGAAAGAAGAAAGAGAACGCGAAAAGAGAAGAAATATAGAAATTGATATTTAAAGGCGATATGTCAACATGAGCAACCAGTGATGTTTTCTTGTTTTTTCGTGTTTTTCTGTTATGTTTGACACGATATGTGTTGCGCCATAAGAAACTACGCAAGTATCGACAACGAACATCGTTCGATAGCTACATGTTCGATTCGATGTGTGTTGGCCGTATGCAATCAGCGTCGTCCCTAACGCTAGATCAGGGTAGAGCGAGATTGTCTTTCGGCGCCCTTTGGTCGACACTTTCACTTCATGTAAATTCTACTTCGGCGCTTTTAACTGGAAATTGTTTTTCGAATTTGGCTTTTTGGCGCTCCTTGCCATCTGGCGCCTAGAGTGACCGCTCCACTCGCTCTATCCAAGAGCAGGCGCTGCGTGTGTGCATCAGATGATTGTAGTTAAGCAATTTCAAGAAAGGCATGATCTTGGATAATGCAATGATGTGTATTTGTCCACAACCAGTCATAAAACGACGTGAACAAAAAGGTTGTCTCTGGTTTGTTTTCCATTGGTGTAGACGCTCTAATAAGAAACAATGCACCTACGTTCCCACCAAACACAAAAAACGATTTGTTCACTTCGGTGTGCATCAGGCCTAAATTCTGTAGGATGTTTTGAGCTTTTGTTTTTTTTTTTTCTGATCGGAAGAAAAGCATTCGAGCCTGATCAGTCTACTACTGTAATCTCCTATTCTCCCCCCGGAACTGTCGTTAGATATTTCGTCGGCAGGAAAGGAGGAGCATAGTTGCTCAAAAGTCAGTCTGTCCCAAGTAAGTGGATAACCTATTGTGTCTGTGTTGTTAGTAGGTCGCAACTGGACGTCAACAATTAAAAAAATTAAATTTTGGTGTGTAAAAACAAGGAAAAGTTTTCACAAATCCAACTATAAGAAAACAGCACATACGCTTCTCACACACAGAGCAGAAGAAATATTCTCTCAAATAATTTGGAGAACACAGGCAGCAAGCTTATCGGCCTATAAGATGCCTCAAGGTTCTCCAGCTTGTCAGGTTTCAGGATTATTACAATAGCGGCGCGGTGGGGAAGTGGCCTAGTTGTAACAGCGCATTAAAGAATAGCACCAGGAACATGGCCCTTACCACTCTGCCATCAATATAATTGTATCCAGCAAGCTCTTTTATTTGAAGATACACCTCAGTCGGGGAAACTGACGTTATATTTCCGAAAGACACATTCGGCTGATTCCGACAAATGTGTTGCTTATGGTGAAATGAAAGCTTCGTACGAAATTTCATCTCTCTAACTTAAAAACGGATTAGTTTGCATACATACAGACGAACATGGCTAAATCAACACGTCTCGTCGAGTTGATTAAGAATATTTATACTTTATGGGGTCGATATCAGTCAGGCGTTCCACAAGGAAGCGTATCGGGCCCACTGCTCTATATGTACCACCATTCTCACAGGTGACATGCCGGATTCAAGGTGCGACAAGATAACCAAAGGCGCATTCACAAATGATACAGCAATACTTGCAACGACCCTCAGTGCAAGAGTGGCAAACAACAGCTACAAATTCAGCTCATCAAAATTCAAGACTTGATGACTAAATGAAACATAGCGGTAACCATAAAGCAATGGACGAGACCGCTTCAATGGAGTTGTCATACCGAAAAAAAATTAAGCAAAGTCAAGATACTTAGGCATGTGGCATGATAAAACATTGTTATGGAAAGAGCATATTGTAGCCAAAAGAAAGCAATTAGACGCCGAATGCACTGGTTGTTAGGCCGAAGATTCAGGCTCATTCTAGAAAACATATGTAGACTCTATGGCAACGCCATACTAAAGTCTGTTTGGATCCACGACATTCAACTATGATGCAGCGTTACCAAAATATAACTTTAAGGAAAATGAATTACGCACCATGGTACATATGTTATGAGATCTCATGATGCTAAATGTCACGGAAGAGATAAGTAAAGTAAAGTGGCACCTATCACAGAGGAATTTCAAGAAAATCGTCTACAATGAAGAAGGCCACGCATTGATGAGAACTTCAATTGTTCTTCCATGTGTTGTGAGTGCAACGCCACGATCGCTGTTTCATTTGCATATGCGGCTACCTCAACACTCAACATAATAATTTACCAGTACATAAGCGGTCAACACTATATATTGAACGAGGGTACGCGTTTCCTCTGTCAAGTGCTTGTGGTGTCTTATTACCTTCTCATCTCACCAGGAAGAATTAAGAATTAAACAAATCAAATTACCTAATAACTTAGCGCAATTTTATTCTAAACTATGTATTAATTTACAAGGTCAATAAAAAAAAAAATAGATACTTATGCCAAGAAGCACCTAACTTTTAAACCACCTTCACTTGACTGAGATCGCGTTTCTCGATCATACGCATTTGCTTCTTTTTCATGCGTTTGAGTTTTGCTGGATTCTTAATAACTTGGACAATTTCCGCACGTCTTTCATTGGCCAAACGACGTTCAGCATTCTCAACACGTCGTTGATGATGCTGCACGGCGGCTTCCTTGCGTTGCTCTTTGATTTCCCTAGATTTTTCTTTAATGTAACGCATTTCATTGCGTAGAGCAACTTTCTTTTCAAATGATGCACGATTTACAGACTTTTTAATCGAACTGAATCTGGAAATATACATTATAGATTAGATTATTATGTATATAAATTCAAATTTTTACTTTTTATTTACTTTTGTTTTGGAGTCTTCCATGGACGATTTGATTTTGGTTGCCCGCGTGGAATTGTTGTCTCTGGTTTCTGTGTCTTCTTCTTTGACTTTGTTGGTACTGTGGCGCTTTGGCTAGCATTATTTAATATGTCTACAGCTTTGTCTGCCATTATATTTATTATTATTATTAAAAATATTTCCTATTTATTGAAACAAGCAAACAAAACAATAAACACACGTGTTGTTGAGAGTTAACAATTGACAATTGTATGAAACAACTGAGAATTGTAACACAAATGTAATGAAACATTTTGAATGAAAACCATGGAATGGATAAATTAAAACACAGGGTTGCATTTGAATGGACAGCGCTCTTCATTTGAAAATATGTACATATGTACTGTATGTATATAAAAAATAAAAACAATTTGTTTTTACTAAATTTGTATATTATATTAAACTTAATTTAAAAATAGAACTTTCTATTATATACACATCAAAAAGATAATAATCTTTTCATTTTAAAATTAGTAAAAAAAAAAAACAACAACAGTTTTGTACTTATTATAAATGTAATAGCATTTTTTCTTTGAATTTTTTTTTTTTTTTAATTTTGAAGAATTTTTTGTACTTGATCGCGAAAATAGTTACATATTCAGTTTGTTGTTTATTCAGTTACTAATGTATGCAAATAAACACAAGTAATTTGCGCCAAATAACTTTTGTAAGAAATATTTATATATTGTATAGTATTTATACATATATTCCAATTAATGCCTTTGTTAGTAAGCTGCTGCTGCTGCTGCTTTGGTTAGTGGATTTTGTTTTTCTTCTATTCTTGGATTTGAAGCCATCTTTTATTTTGTGTAATGTCAGCTTTGCTTTGTTTTGTTCAAAGTATGAAAACGATTTTAGTTTAAAATTAGAATAGGATGTGTGCCGCCCACCCGCTCGGTGTCCCTCTCTCTATCACTCTCTGCATCGTCTAATCAGTAGTAATCATCATCAACATCATCATCATTACTTTTCATTTTCAAAGTGCTTTACAAGATCTGCCTCTGGATTATTCATTAACAAAGCCTGGTTGTGTTGATCTACATTGTAGTGATAAAAAAATGATTTGCTATATTCAAATGTTGATATCATGATGGCACAAGCAGGAGCCACTTTAAAGAGTCGTGGACCTAAGCCAGCAAAGACGCCACGAAGCCCATTCAGACGATAAATTGTCGTCAGGCGACTAAATGCCGAACGCGATGGAAGACTTTTTGTTGGATTTTCTAAAAGAAAGAGAATGTGATTAGTTAATTTCAATATCCACAAATTAAAGGTTGTTTTATGACCAACCTGCAAATATAACTTTCTCACCAAATTCAATTTGATCATGGGTTTTTATCACATCGAAGGGCGTTGTAACCATTGCAGCTACCTGTATATATAGTGGTAGTAGTTGTAGTAAAAGTTAGGGGACATGACATGTTTCCATGAAAGATGAATCAAATATTGTTTCAATTAATATTTAATATTTAAATATGATTATCTGATGTGTGTAGTATACTTACCGTACCGGATACAGCACCCGCTAAAAAACTAAAACCAAATGATGGTTCAGTAACATTAAAACGACTCTTCAGGTACTCATAACATGTCCAGTAAATGCCCGAAAAAGGCACATCGCGTAATATAGTTGGCGGTAAGCCACGCCACAGGCCCTTTATGCCATGCATGGCAATAACATTATGCACCGATGATGATATCTGTGCGTATGTCATTTTCTCTGATTGCATTTTCGTGCGTATCAATTCGATTGGACTGACAAAGGTTACGGCACATATGCGTGCCGTAACGCCCGCTAACAAAGGCACTAAACTGGGAATGTCACGTCCAATCGGTGAACCCTTTACATTGGCAAAATAGTGATAATGAAAGCGAAGAAAACGCGCCTTAAATTGTTCATAGGCAACAAAGTAGATTATTGTTGAAGGCAGTGCAGATATCAGTGTAGGACCAAGACCAGACCACAGTGAGCTAATACCTTCATTGCGGCTGATTTTCAAGAAAGCATCCTGAAATCAAAATAAACAAACATTAAATATTATATAATAGTAAAAAAAAATAAATTCATTGCATTGGCTAAGATTTGATTCGAATGCAAAAGATTGGGTTGAACTGTAGATTGGATGAGATGGAATATTGGAATTGATTTGGTTTGGATTGAATTGATATTACTTACGATTGTCCCATTGAAATGTGGCGTTGGTTTAGTGAATGTTGTCTGAGTCGGTGAAGTTGGTCCGCAGGGACAAAGATGATCCATGAGCCCGTTGCAATAGAGAAAACATTTGTTTGATATAAACGATGATTGTTGTGCCTGAATACGTGTTTTGATGACATCCAATGGGGTCACTGCAATATTAAACATTATTGTGAAATTCACAAACAACCGGTCAACCGGAAGGTCAGTCAGTAGATCATTTGGTCAGTCAGTCAATCAGTCAATTGAAAAATTAATTGTTTTCATGAATTGTCTGTTTTGTATGTTTTGGCGCTAAAAATTGTCAACTTAAAAAAAAAATACTATTATGTTTTGTTACTTACTAAAGCAGGCTGTAATCATGGCACCAGTGCATGCAGATGCCACTTGCTGTGATGGTCTTATTGAAAATCGTGGATCTGTCATTACTGGTAGCGGTTTTTTCCGGTCTTCAACTACAACGGGCTCCGGCATATTTCTGAGCACGTTTAATCTGACTTTGGCTTGGCTATTGATAGAGTGGATAAGTAGTAGTAGCGGTAGTAGTAGTAGTGTATTATTATGTTGTTGTTTGCCTTATTGTCATCGATCAGTCGATTTTAAATTATTATAATAGCAGCAACAATGCATAATCAACAATTAATCAGATATTCATAATACAGCAAAACATAACAATAACACACGCACTATCATTATTCTATTCTATTCTATTCTATTCTCTTTTTCGTACTTTACACCTCATATGCATAAAAACAAAACTGAAACTGAAATAAATTACTAGGTATAATAGATAAAAACTAACAAGTACTTTTCCCTCTTTCATCAACTTCATTTGTCAATTTTGTACAATCGCTTGCTTTATTTCAATTCCATGCATTCCTATGAAAACATATGAGCGCGCACATGCTGACTGTGCTGTCAATGCGCACACATGCCAGTGCTGCCGAAGCTCACAAATTTTAAATGAAAAAAATTAAGTAGTCGGAATTTTACTCAGTTGGGAAATATGTACTATGTACGCATATGTTTTCCTATTTGTTTTTTTTGCAAATAGTTGTTAATTATTACCTACAATATTTTATTGTTTTTTTGTTTGTTTCTTTGTTTTAAAATTTTAGCAATTGATTGCAAAAATAATAAGATTGATGTTAATTCAAAGTCAATGGTCAATGGCAGTTATAATTTGAAAATATATATACATAAATATTTATGTTGATGATTTCCTTTTTTTTTTTTTGAATAAAAGAAAAAACAACATAAAACCAAATGAAAGTGTGAAAATTAAATAGAAATAGTTCATTGCTCTTATATATAGTACTTTATACATAAAATTTGTCAAATAAATGCTTGCAAAATGAAAAATACCATCAAACACATACTTCTCACCTCTTTCATCACTTTGACAGTAAATTTTAACGGAAAAATACTGAATATTAAAAAAAAAAGTTAAAATGCCGTTATTTTCTTCAAATAATTTCTAATATAGTAAATATATTGATACAAAGAAAATAACACTTGCCTATTGCAAACAACTATAAAATTTAATATTAAAAAAGTCTATTTTAAGTTAATTTTTGTCTAATATTTGATGTGCCCCTTCACCGTTGAATCGACTCATCTACTTACTTACTATAACAGATTGAAGTTTTGTTAGCATTGATCCTATTTGATATGTTTCTGATGGATTTTCTACCATTCTTCATCTTATATAAATCTGATCAGACGCTTGTTTTGAAACCTTTTTTGTTTTTTTTTCAAATGAATCCACTTTTTTTGTTTTTTTTTTTTTTTTTGAAAATATTGTTTCTTATGGTCTATACTTACTCTGTTATTGTTAAATTAAAGTGTTAATGCGTTTATCTTCATTTCATTTTGCAAGCATTTAATTGAATATTTTTGTGTAAATTTACATACTTCAACTTTACCTTTAAGACTTATAACAATTTTGGCGCCGCCTTTGGAGGCAAACGCTACGACAGTATCAAAATTGTAATATTTATTTTGGAATTTGTTTTGCACACAAAAATTCCAATTCCAAAACTTTAGAATTATAATAAAATAATTTATATTGTATATTGTATAAATGTGTCACTTTAAGTGGCGTCCATTGAAATTAAATGAAAAAAAAAAACTCAAATTCAAATATTCACTCGATAGTCATGGCACACTTAGTATGTAAATTTAATTTACTCTCATCTGATATGATATGATATGATATCTGATTGATCTGATCTAATGGAGATTAGCAAGAGAGTAAATGTAAATACTTACCTTCTGCATCTTGTGCTTCCAGACTGGCGTTGTAACGGGAAAAAAAGGATTTACTGTATTCAAAAGTTGATATCATAATGGCACAGGCAGGCATAACACGCATCATACGTGGTATGATACCAACAAAGAGACCATTGATGCCATTCTTGCGATAAATATTTAATAGACGTTGAGCTAAAGTGGGCTTATTAACTGAAAAAATATACATACGTATATGTAAATATTTTGTATCAACTTAAATGTTCAATTTCTGGGACTTACTTGTATTATCTGATTGCATAATATTTTGACCTAACTCAATTTGTGTATGAGTTGTTATCAAATCAAAGGGCATCGTTGCCATTGTGGCCACCGCTCCTGCTGCTGCACCAGCTACAAAACTAAAGAAAAATGTTGGTTCATTGACTCCATAGGCTCGTTTCAACATTTCATATGAAGCCCAATAGACGCCTGAGAATGGTGCATCGCGCATTAGAGTGGGTGGCAGTCCACGCCACAGCACTCGTAAGCCTTGTGTTTCAACCAATTTACGTACAACATTTCTCATCTCCTCATAGGTTGTTCTCTGTGATTGCATCTTGATGCGAACCATTTCAACAGGTGTCACGACAGTGACTACAAAAGATCGAGCCAATACACCGGCCATCAATGGTACAAGGAATGGCAGACGCTCTTGATTTACTGTCGGCACTGCAGGTGCTTGGTCATACGTAAATGGAACACTATTTTCGAAAAAGGGTGGTTGATTCTTGTACCAAATATATGCGTCTGCCAAATATTGCTTCACATAATCATACGAAAGAAAATACAACATGGTTGAGGGCAAAGCTGACACCAGGGTTGGGGCCAATCCAGACCAAAGCGCAAAGAATCCATCGTTGCAAAGGATTTTCAAGAAAACATCCTAATTATAATAGCAAAAAAGAAATATACACCACACTCATTTTTAAAGGGAAGCAACTAAAAACTAACCAATGATCCTCGTGTTGGCTTGACCTTAATGTCGTCAAGAACTTGTTTAACGCAATTCTTGGAATCTGGTTTGCATGCACGAGGCAAGAGGCCGCTAGGAAAGACATACCAACATTTACGTATGGCTGAATTATTATGTACCTTCTGGGTATACTCTGTTTGAACACGAGTCTTAACAACATCCAATGGTGTAACTAATCAATCAATCAATGGACATGGACATGGATATGGAGTAAACTAAAGTATTGTTTAGGAAAATAAAGATGGGATTACTTACCTACAAACGTGGTTAACAGGCCACCAAAACATGCTGATAGCATTTGCTGCGTGGGCCTTATTCGGTGTCTTGGATCATCTAAAAAAGTTATAGGCGGACGGAATGTTGCATGAAGGGCTCTCGCTACTTGACTCATAGAATGTGAGGAGGGAACTCTACTAGATTTTTTTTTATCACTCATTGTCACTTGTTTTTGTATATTTTTTGTAATTTTGGCACGAGATAAAAAAATGTCTTCAGTTCAAATAATTGCTCCAATCCTTACATACTGAATTGCAACTGGTTGTACTACTTCCATTGATCAAGTTTAAAAAAAATGTATAAAAAAAAAATTGATGGTTTGTTTTTTTAACGAAGAGAACGTTTTTTACATGTTGTCTTTTAATTGAAAAAAGGCTTAGGTTTTAAAATATATTTCCGAGCATACTTAGATTTCCTGTAATATGTAAATTTCAATTCTCAATTTCTGGAATTTACTGATATCTGTAGACTGGCGGTATTAGCGGTGAAATCAATAGATTCTGCGTACCACTAGAGAATAAGGAAACAATCCGAATTTAGCTAGACAAGGAGTGAATCTAGTGCTCATTGCTTTATTATCAACAGGTGGCGCCTGATAAAAGTCCAATATAAAATCGCTGGTTCATCCTCTACACTCTTTATTTCTGTGGTCTCCGACCTGACCAGCAGAATCGAAAATCCAGAGGGCAGTTTTATAAATGACTTGAGATCTTAAGGCGGAAATTTCTTAGAAAGTAGCTCATTATGCTAACGTGCTGAAATAATGTTCGTTAAATGGTGCAGATTGTCCCAAAGGGATATTCGAAAATAAACAATATATGCAAATTGTATATAGACGGGTCCTTACGGGACATTGATCCGATTACAATGAAATTCAATTCAATTTCTGGTAATATAACTCTGCAAATTAATTTATGACTTGGATAACATATTCCTGTATCGGAAATTGAGCCCAGGCCTCCCGTGTGAGACCTCAGATTCCAGCACGCAGAAATTCTAAAGCACACAACAGATTTTGATCAATTTTTCAATGTCATTTAGAGAATTTTTTGCAAAAGCTGTTCATAATTTTTTTTTTTTTTTGGGAAAATCAACCGGAACCACTGGACAATAACGCCTTTCACACAATCTAATCTAATTTAATCTAGTGATCCTCTGTCATCGGACAAAGCTGGATCCTTTAGCGACGACGTAGACCCAATCATCATGGGTAAAAAACAAAGTACATAATTATCAATTCTTTTAATGGAAATCTCTTAGATATTCGATTATGTACTATTTAAATTCCTAATAATTCGAAACTTGTCTTTCACATTTATTGTTAAGTTTTCTTTTAAAAATTACTCTTTAATGTTTTAGCATTTTCATTTTATTTTTTAATTATTTGTATCATGTACATACATTAGAAAATATATATTTATATTTATACAATGATCGCCCAGTGTTCAAAATTCGACCACCCCGAAAGAAGAAAGACAAAAAAGTATTTAATCAAAGTGGTTTGTGTAGTGTGTGTTCTAATGAGAAGCGTGTGTGAGGTTTTCTTATAGTTGTATTTGTGAAAACTTTTCATAGTTTTTACCCCCAAAATATCTTACAGATACTATATTGTGCACATCTACAAATGAATATCTATCGAATGGTATATTTTTTATCAAAATCGATTAGATAGTCAGGCGTAAAATAGATGACAAAAGAAGTGTTCCCGTATTTATATGTATTATGATTATTTTAATATTTGAACAAGTATTTGTTGTGTATACTTTATATAAGATTTCCAATAAGTTTGTATGTATGTTTGTTTTGAAAAGGCTTTTATCCATAAGTAATTCGATTTATTTCTTGTACGTTTCTTATAAAGTAGTGTGAACATTGATAAACACTTCATTGTAGTTCATTAGTTCCTAGACAAAGTAGTCTATTAGACTAACTAGATGATTTTTTTATACATAAAAACACATCAACTATTGGATGAAGTTGATAAGTATTAACACTTCGTTTTTAACTCATAGGGCTATGGATTGGACAACCCATAATGAGTATGTATGTACATACACTGTGTTTCACTTGAATAGCACATGACAGTTTAGGATTCATTTGCGCAGCTTCCTCGTCCAAGTAAAGTTATTAATTAATTAATCGGAGTAGAATGTGACCTCTCTGTAACTGAAATATCGGAAATAATCGGTAGAAGTCGAAAAGTGATTGATAATTTTATTCACAATAAAGAAAATTATGGTAGAAATATGAAAGGCCGTAAACATAATGTGCTCTCTGGTGCAGATAAGCGGAATATATTGCGAATTCCCATGACTCCGGCGATAATATTGAAGCTAATACTGTAGTCCATGCCAGCAAAACCGCTGTCTGGCGCGCTACTATTTTAAAAGCTGAACACCTCCAACGTCTAAAACTGGAATAAAAACCCTTTTCAATTGGCCACTACCATACTCGCCGGACCTTCACATAACAGAAAATGTTTGGGGGTGGCTAGTTCGATAAATGTATAAGTCTGAAAAGTAGTTTTTAGTAAAAATTAAACTGAACTTATTGAGGCCATCCAACGAGCTTGGGCTTCAATTAATTAATTAAAAACTTGTATGATTCAATACCAGATATAATTTTCGATGTTATTTTAAACAAGGGACAAGGGCTCAACCATTACTACAATCATTGAATATACTTTGAATTTTATACTTCACAACAATAATAAGTAAGGCAGCCAAGTGTGAGTCGGACTCACACACGGAAGGTTGCGTACCATCGTTCAATTTTTTTTGAATCTAAAATATACAATATATATGTATTTAAATAATAGTGAACATCATATACAGAAATAACATAAATACGTTAGTAACCAAATTATTATTTATCGTTATAGCGACAATAGAAATACACACACAGACAGTTAAGTCTACCTACGAGTATTACGGTTCATGAGATAGAGCTCTGTGACGGACAGCGTAGGCCTAGTAATAGGGTCCCGTTTTTACACTTTGGAACGGAACCCTAAAAATTATCATCCATACATAAAAAGCAGTTTAATATTTAGTGTAATTACAGGTAAAGTGTTTATTCAATTGACACGAATTCTAAGTTTATCAGAGTCTCTGCAAATTCGTACCTTTGTTTTTAAAAATAGCGAAATGAAATTTTGGTACAGAAGAAACTCCTAAATTATTCCTAGATCAATCAATAAATCAAAATATCTGTGAAATGAAACATTGTTCTTTGTTTTAATTCTATTTATATAAGTATCTATATATGTATATATATAAATTAGAGATGAAACAGATATCCGGTAACTATCCGGACTATAAACAAGTATACGGCCGGATACCGGATATTAAAAATAACTACGTTTAAGCTTTAGAGGCACTTTATTTAATCCATATAAAAAATAAAATCATTATACATATTTTATTACTCAATAAATAAAAAAAATAATACTCATATTGATAAAAAGTAATCTCCGTTGCAATCGTATTCTTTTCTTGATCGTGAGACTGAAAGCAATCATCATTTGCTACCTAATGGAAGCAGTCCCAGAACGTGTCGTGAGTTTCGTGAGATACTGCCGACTCTATCTCTTGAGGTTGAAGGACTTTAGAAGGATATTTCATTGGACACAATTGCAAAATTGGTAAAATCAATTCCTGTGCGTTTTCAGACGCCAATCTGGCGACGAAACAGCTATCCGTTTCATCTCTAATCTCTAATAAAAATGGACGAAAGAAATAATTTAACGACGCTAATCTCCGACACCATTTGAACGATCGCCATGAAATTTGGCACATGGAGAATGTTTTTATGTTATCCACTTTATTGCAACTCCCAATTTTTTTTTTTTTAGTATTTTCATATATTTTTTTTTTTTTTTTTTAAGAAGTGCATTTATTTTAACTCTACTGTAAGTTTCATTATGTCAAAATACATAAAGCTCATTGCTATAGAACTTAGTTTCTGTTTGTTCCTTCATTTTTACACATCGATACCAATCTCTCACATTTCACTCATTCAAGAGAAAGAACTAATATAATTTTGGCGCCAAAATCATGCACTAACATCACGTCAGGGACGTAGCAACGCGCTCCGGGAAACGCTATAATATCTAAAATTCTTTTAGTAACATAGTCACTATCTGCAAACTGTATATTAAGAGGTCTGACGAGTGAATAGTTCACAATAATTTCTTGCATCTTTGTTTCTCGACTCTTGAGCTTCTTCAGAAAGTTGACAAATAAGAAGAATAGTGAATAGTTCACAATAATTTCTTGCATCTTTGTTTATCGACTCTTGAGCTTCTTGAGAAAGTTGACAAATAGGAAGAATAGAAGATGCAATTCTTTCGATGAAATAAAATTTTATGCACACTCACTGGCATATTGTTCCATGGATATTTTGTCTCTGTGGCATAGTGGTCAAAGGCTATAGAATTTATTTGATACCCAAATCCTATGCGAGAAAGTGTAGTATGAAACCTTTTTAAGAGATTTCTATATATGCCTTATATGTCCGACGTTATTTCAGGATCTCCAAAAACTCTTCTCGCCATGTTACCAGCATTTGAAGTGCCAGCTTTTATTGTTTTGGCATATCAATTAAAAGACCATCTTCTTTCCTGAATCTATTGTGAATATAATCCTTCTTCTTTCTCATCTTCTCCTTGTTTTCATCACCCCGTACACACCATGTCTTCACCACCATTCAATAAGCGATGTCTAGCATATACTCAAGACATCGTATCCATGATTGCAATCATGCTTTTGCCTACTTTTCGCCACGATAAAGCACTTAAATTATTCATATCTTTCATTATAGTAAATATACGCAAAATATATTCTTCCTCTCCTCTAAGATAAAGACCTGGCTACGCCCATGTGCCCGTCTATTCATGATGAAATAGCAAACCATATTAAACACAAAACAAGTGACAACTGTCAAAATGTCGCATATACTTATAAAAAAGTATTTCCAACTGAAAAACACCCAAAACTAATCTGAGTTTTTGAGTTCAAATCAAAGATTGTTTGGGACTGCCTATAATGGTACTGAAGTCATTAGCTTTAAATAACCTTGCCAATCTTATATATATTATAAGGCACAGTGGGTACCTTGGGAACGAAGTGGTAGATCAACTTGCCAGAAAAGGAGCTGCTAACGTTATTGGACCAGAATCATTCTGCGGACTGCCTTGAAGTTCTAGTAGGAAAAAAAACTTCATACCAGCCGCGTCTCGCAAAATAGTAAGGAAAATACTGGGACTATAATGGAAAGGCATACGGTTAGTTTCGGGCTTTCTAACTGGCCATTACAGAGTGTTAAAACATCTACGTAATATGCGTATCGGTCGCAATGATCTATATAGAATGTGCAATGAAGGAGGAAGCAGCAGAGCATATTCTATGCCACTGTAAGGGTTTAATCTGGACCAGATTACGTTATCTGATTATGAGGTTTGTCACAAAAGGTCCATTGGTGACAGCAGTGACGAGGTGTACTTAATTCCCATCCTTTTGCATAATATAATCTCATTACTCACATAATATTTTATTATTTCAATAAAAAACTGTTCAGACCAACATTTCATGTTTCTGCTTTGTATTATTTGCATAATTCTTCTTTAGTGAAACTCTTCAATTTCTCTATTCTAATGTTGACAAAACTTTATAGAATCATAATTACAAGAGCGTACAATCTACATACTACTTAGTATGTTAGGTCAAACCAAGCGATTATCTTGTAAAAATGGGATATAAGTTTCGATATTTCGATATTATTCCGAAGTTTCCTTTTAATACTCAGACTATTTGTCACTATTATTAATTTGAATTATTTTTAGTTTTCTCAGCATTTATTGTGTATTGTGAAATATTGAACTGATATCTTAAATATAAAATAGAGAGTAAATAGTATGCATGATGATTAATTGAGTAATAGCAAATAATTGAAGAAAATCGTTGGGAATTTCTATTTTTATTGAAAGAAAAAAAAAACAAAAATCAAAGAAGAAATTTTAAAAATCATAAAAAAATTGTAAAAAAAAATCCCAAAATAAAATAGAATCCTTCTTATTGTTTAATAAGAAAAAATAAAATAAAATAAAATAAAATAAAAACACAAATTTCAACTTTAAGTTTAAGTTAATTTAGAGTATTTTTTATTAAAAAAAAAAAAATTTAGACATAAAATAAACATTTAATTTTAATTAAAAATTGCGCAGCATAAATTTATTGTTTGTTTTTTTTTTTTCTCTTTCTTAAATAATTAATATACTATATATTGTATATAATTTTTTTTTTTGCAAATATTTGTTTTTTGTTAGTTAGAAATTTTTGTATTTTGTTGTGTAAAAAATCGATTTTTGTTTTTTAGTGCTACAAAATTTGCTTTCTTGTTTCTGCTATTGTTTTTTGTTATTATTATTCTTTAATTAATTAATTATTATTGCTGTTGTTGTTGTTATTGTTGCTGCTGCCGCTGGTACAAACACTTAGTTATTGGTTGTTCATTTGTGTGTAATAGGAATCATTGTTTCACCAGCTGTCAATGCTGGTAATGGTGCATCAACAGTCAAGACACCATCCTTGCTAAGCGATGAGCGAATAGATTCAGGATTCACACCCTTGGGCAGTAGGAACTCACGATTGTATTCGCGATAGACGCTCTTTGTATCAGATTTCTCTTCATGCTTAGCATGCACCTAAAAGAAAATAAAAAAAATTTTCAAAATTTAATGAAAACATTTAAAAATGTCTATCTGTCTGTCTGTCTGTCTGTATAGATGAAATGTGTTTATATTGTATTATTTTCAGTTAGATACATACATACATATACTAATGTATGTATAGATAGATACATGACAAATGATTCCCAAACAAAAATAGAATAAAATTTTACTCATGTTTGTGGGGTTTGGGCAATTTTAAAAATTGTTGTATCTTATTTTTTGCTTTTTTTTTCGGTTTTTGCTTTTTGGCAAGTATACAAAAATTATTTATTAATACTATAAACAAAAAAATTCCATTTTTTGTCTGTTTCTGCAATCAATTGCATAAACAAACGCCATTTTTATTTTATGATGTTTCTTATTTTTAGTAAAATTTAAAACAAAACAAAACAAAACAAAACATAGATACAGATACAGTCGGAATCCTCTATAATGAAATCGTCATTTCGCTAATGGGGGAGTTTGTTATCTGATTGTAATTCGTTTAACAAAATTCAATAATTTTACAAAATATGTATTTATTCACTTTATTTGAAATATATGCTATGTATGTATGTATGTAACTGTTAAATAATAACGAAGTTAACAGCATATTAGTTAATATTCCAACTAACAGAGATAAGCATTGACTGGTAAACCTTATATATTCATAATGTTCAATAACATCGCCAGTTAACAGCTTAGTTAGTTAACATTTCAACTAACAGAGATAAGCATTGACTGGTAAGCTTTATGTATTCATAATGTTCAATAACATCGCCAGTTAACAGCTTAGTTAGTTAACATTGTATTGAACATAAGTTGAAATCACAAGAGTAAAAACTGTTAAAAGCCTCATTATTTCTTATTGATCACTAACAACAGCGAAGCGAATTTAAAAATTTGAATTTGATTTGAAACTTGAATATGTTCGTTGAAACAATTAGATACAAATTCAATTTTCTTATTCGATTTTACAATATACTACTATAAATATTATATAAATCAAATTATATTGCACGCTTATTTTTATAAAGAAACAGATTATATTGTGATAAATCTGACTACCAAAATACATACTCGTACATACATTGCACATATGTATGTATGTACTAACGTCGTAAATGGTTAAAAAAATAATAAACAAATCTACCGAACAGATTTTTAGTGTTTAAATAAGAGATTTTCCACTAACAAACGACTAAAATTTGTATAATCGTTTTATATGAAAGATGGATGACCACATTCTAAAGTCATTTGATTTTGAAGAATTTGTATTAAATTACATGAATTATGTGGAAGCATTCATTCGAAAGTTGTTTAAATCATTGAAAGTTTGCTTACGTAATACTTGAACGACCCCTTACATGAATTATAGCTTTTCTTATAAGTAGTAGTATTATTATTGTATGTATTGTATCAGAGAGGACCCCTTAGGAAATTCAATATTACTTAATTTTTAAATAAAGAAAAAATTTAAGGAGGCTGAAGAAGTTCACTCCTATTGGAATTCAATTCTTTAATTCATGATAATAGATCTAAAATATTATTGTAAATACATAGATGATTTCTACAGCAAAAAAAAAAATATATATAGTTTTTTTTTTTTAAACAAAGTTCTCTACTTCTCATGTTGATGGACTGAAACTTTAAAAACCGACCGACCTATGTAGATCTAAAATATTATTGTACTAGACCCGGGTAGTGTATAGTATGTTCTCCTGCCTCTCCTTCCCAAAAAAATTGTGGATACTGTTTTGTTGACCTGATGAGATGTTTGACAAAGGCGACTTGATTGATACTAAAAAAATATGTTAATGGAAATCTATTTGGTAGTTTTTGAGTTTATCGCGTTGAGACAGACGATTGTTATGGCAGAAAATGGATTTTTTATAAAACAAAGTTCTATGCTTTCCAAATTAGTACAATAAATCTTCAGAAAAAAGACTTTCCAATATTTTTTGTGGACAACATTTATACTTGTATGTATGTATGTATTTTGTGGAAGTATTCAATAGCTTTCTTTCTTCTCTACTTACCAATAATTTTTGATCAACAGTTTTCACAACAATTTCTTCTGGGGCATATTGACTGACATCGAAACGCAATTTCAGCACTTTGCTGTCTCCTTCATTTTGGATCAATGGTGAGCTTATATCGGAAACATAATTGTCCTTTGGTCGTGATGGTAGCGCAGAATTTGTTGTTGAGCTGTTTTATTGATAAAAGGAGAAAGGAAAAGAAATTTGTTATAAAAAGAAACTGAATAAATAGTAAGTACACAATATAAACAAATAAAAATTAATCATATGTGATATGTTATTAAGTATTACAAATTTTTGGATTAAATCAATGGTTATTTTGAGTTTGTGTATAATTTTGGATTTAAATTTAAAAGTAAAGTAAAAAAAAACCTTGTTTGCCTTTTTGTTGTTTGGGTTTGTGTGCGATAAGTTCGTGTAAAGGAATGCATTTCTTTATTATTTTTAGATTAAAATTATATTAGAATATGTTACGTGTGCGTATTAATAAAGAATTTGCGTGTACTAGTAGTTCCTGACTCAACTGAGTTCAATTTGTGACTGTGCGATCTGCGCAGATGTAAACTCCTTACTCTATATTCTCTACATAAGTACATATGTATAAATTTATTTATAGATTTATTCTGTTGAACAGAAAACTACGAGTATCTTCATCATCATCCCCAAAACCCAAATAAATGCATTTCAATATTCCATTAGATTAACTTCAATCCACCATGGATTGTATTATATGGTGTTGCTGTTCTTATTCTGTGTGATGACAATACAATAGCAGACGCCGTGTAAATTTCAAGTTCATTTCCGGTATGGGATCCCATGGTAAATTTAATCCAAATATTGTACAATTCAAAACAACAGCTGCATTGTCATTATTCTTCTTGATGATGATGATATTGTTATTATACCTTACACAATATAGTGAATAGGTTTCATCACTGTGCTGTGTTGTTTGTAACAAATGAAACCGAGGATCAAATGAGCCAAATCAAAGCATACAAAATTACATAATACTATTTGATGTAAACACATTATATGAGCACCTGACTCGGTTTTGTACGATAATCATAGATAGATAATATATATATATATTATTTAGTTGTTATTGATGATCGATTCTATAGGTCGATTTTGTTGAAATAAATGCTATCTATATGTTACTCCCAATAAAACTTTAAATCTTTTAGTAATTTTATTTGAAATCCAATGAGTGCTTTTTATGTATTGCGCGCACAAACAAATAAATTATATGTGTACTAGGATAAGCTAATATAATCTTTAAACTGGATTCCTTCAATTGAACCAATTTTAACCAATGTATGGAAAACAAATCCTTGTGAGTCTCTGTATGGAAAACTTTTGACATAACAATATATAGAAATTTAAAAATTGAACTAATTTCGGGACTAAAAATTAAAATATTATTTCTGTTTGTGTAGTGTAAGTTTCTGTTTAAAGTTTTTTTAGTTAGTGAATGTGTAAAAGATTTGTAAAATTCGATAGAACTAAATTGTTAATGTCTTTTGTCTTGTTTGTCATAATGATGATGATGATGATGATGATGATGATGATGATGATGATTGGGATGTTGGCAGTGAGCAAACGAGCGAGTATATTAGTAGATCTCATGATCCATTGACAGCTGTTGTCATATTGCACAGGATATTATCATTTAAATTGAGATTATTTTTAGATTTTGAAATTTTTCCTTCTTGTGCTTAATTCCCTTCTCTGCTCTTCTCTTCTCTTCTCTCCTTTCCTATGTTCTATTCTTTAAAATTTCAAGTGCCAAAAAATAAAGAAAATTTATTCTTTTTTCATATACAAAATAAAGAGAAAAGAATGTTCTGGATTTATCTACTACATAGTATTTCAATTTAAAAAAAAAATATAAATAAATTTGAATAAATTTTGTATAAACAACAATTTTTATGGCAAATACTAAGTCAAAATGTTAAATGCAATAGTAAAGTAAATTAAAATAGACAGAAAAAACAAATTAAAAAATCAAACAAATCATCAAAAAGAAGAAATAGTAGAATCGAATATTATAGAGAAAAATACGAGTATACATAAGTATGTATGTATAATAAGAAAATAACAAGGATCGACGCAAATTTCGGAGATTTACTAAGTAAACAAAACCTTTTAATTGTATTGAATATTCCTAAGTATATTTATCCATATGTAATCCATAAAAATGTAATATTTTCAAAGAAAAACTTGATACCCAAGACAAATCTGAATATAAAAATTTGAGTAGACAAATGTGGGTCTATTGTGCCTTAACTTTAAACTAAGTATGTATAATAGCTAATTCATTGCCAAAAAAAAAAAACTACTCACTTTCTACATTATACAAAATTTCAGATTTATAACTCAAAAACTAAGGGACTTCTTACATTAAATACACAGGGGTTCTCATATGTTAAATTAATTAATTCAAATTGTGACTAAGAAAATTGATCACTTAAATGAAAACGTTGGCCATGGTGAAGGAGAAAGAAAAATTTAAAGAAAAATGCTAATTTCTCCCTTTACTTATCAAGGTCCTATAATTGCATCTTAGAAGTGTTTCTCTTTCCTTTAACCAAGGAACAAAATTTTTAATCCACTTAATATGCATGCATTCAATCATTAATGATCATCACAAATTAACAAATTTCAAATTTGTATACATTTTTTTGTTGGTAAATGAAATAAAATTTTTTACACTTGTCTCAGATATTTAGGCCAAAATTTTTCTTGGGTGGGATGTTGATATAAATCTCATACTACTTTTCAATTGGTTCATTTTTAAATAAATAAAAATGTAAAATTTCTATAATAATTGCTCATCGCATGAAATACTAAATGCCTCATCTTCATCATCATGAGTGAATTATGGCACAAAAATGATACTTATAATTGAAAAATATGAAACAGAAAAAACCCAATTATGAATTATTTCAATATGATATCATTTGTATGACTCAAAATTACAAAATAAGAAAAATCAAAAAGAAAATTGTATTCTAAAACCAATAAATAAATACCTTGTTATTATTAGAATAAAATGGAAAACTTTTTATGTTCAAATTTAATTAAACAGATCTAAAATAAAATACTAAAAAAAAAAAAAAAAAAAAAAATTGTTATTGGAAAACATCATCGTAATTTTTATTCTCTTTTATTCTTCTTTTGTAAATTTCATGTACAGTACGAGGATTACCTAAAATTGATTGTATTGAGTATTGAATTACCTAAGTACGAGTAGTGTTAATGGATCTTTGGCTCCACTATTGTGATCAATTATCAGAGAGTATGGAAAAGAATCAATGTTCTGACTCTGGTTTCTCAGTTTTTAAATAAATAGTGTAGTATTTTTCAATCAGAAGTCTGTGGATTTCTCACAAAGAGATGATAATAATGATGAATATCCTTTTTAACCTAATCAAAAAAGTAAGGTTTTCTGTTTGGCTTGTATATAAATAAGTATGTATGTATGTTATGTAGGTTTTCACTATTCGACTGCATATTTTTTTGAGAAGGTTTTAATGTATTAAACAGACTATAAGAAATTAGAGATATACGAGACTAAAACATACGAATGAATATATTAGTGAAATGCTTAAGTATGTTCGTGATTTTCTCAAAAACTACTGATCCGATTTGGATGGGGTTTTCGTTATTCGAATACATATTTATCTGGTAAGGTTTTAATAATATAAAACATTATCTTAGACTATAAGAAAGCAGAACTATAGACTGAAATATAGAAGTCCATTTATTATTTTTAATTAATTTTTCTTAAAAAAGTTGTTACTGCTTAGATCCACGAGTACCTACAGGTAGTACACATCTAAGTCACCCAGTTTTTTGCCGTGCGACTCATTAAAATTGTTTTGTAACAGTGTAAGTCATCATATTAATTATCAACCCAACCAAATTTGATAGATCTCTACTATTTAAGAATGCAGTTTTACACTTCAAACATTTTCTCCGTAATTTTGAAAACAACAAATGTATTGCACTTAGCTTCACTAAAAAAACAGTTACTCAATAGTAGATTATACTCGTATTGCCATAAAATTCATATAGTTAATATGATGTTTGGTATTTCTTTAAAGTTGTTTGATTTTTTTTTTTTTTTGATTAAAGGTAAGTAATATGCATTTTAAACTGGGACTTATTAATAAGTATTGTTTTGTTAAATTGTTGTTGTAAATACTAAGTATAATAATAATTTCTCTATTCTAGATTTTATAGATATGCATGAATGGGTTATGTACTCTCGTAGTAAATGGAATCTAAAATTTTGATTTGTTTATTTAATAGTACTAAGTATATATATATTATTGTTTGTGTTTATATATTATTATTATTATTTGTGTTGTTTTTATATATATATATATATATATATATATATATGTTTTAGTCACAAAGTGCACAATTTTCCTTTAAAGATACACTTTATATACCTGGTTGTTGTTGTAGTTTTTTTAGTAGAGCTTTTTTTTAATTTTTTTTTTTTTTTTTTTTTTTTTGTTTGTATTAGAAAGCAGCATGTAAAAAAGTTGAATAGGAAAAAGAAGAAAGAAAAGAGATAAATATATATTTTTATATAAAAATTAGTTTTAATTTTATATTTAATTATTTATTTAATACGCTTATAGTACATACTAGATTAAACTCAAATACACTCACAATTCCACACACACACATACACAAACATACATTCATTAGCAATGGAAATTCGTAGTTTCAGATACTTAGATAGATAGATAGATATATAGAACATCTGTGTTATTGAACCTAGCAGTAAATTATAAAAGATAAACCGGTTCTGTTCTTCTGTTGTACATAAGTATTGTAATAACAAAATAACATACTTCAACTTATCAGAAGAAGTTCCTCCTTCTCATTGTTCATTGTTCAAAATCAAATAAGAACTCACAATAAGAGATAAGATATAAAAAAGTATCTATAAGAAGAATATGGAATTGTTATTGTTGCTGTCGCTATTGCTGCTGCTCTTGTAATGAATCAAGACCAATGAACTTTGAAATTAAAGCAAAGAGGAGAATTGATTTTCTTTATCTGGGGAAAATTTTTCACAAAATAAAAAACAAGAAAAGAAAATACATTTGAGTTGCTGATCCAATTAAACTTTTATACATATTTTTCAATTTAAATAATCAAAAAAATAATTTTGATTTTCATTTTTCAATTCATAAAAATCATCCCACGTATGCTCTCATTTATGTATTGTAATATGTAGTTTGTAGTTGATGTTTATCATTGAAAGTGTCAAAGAAAAAAAAAAAAAGATATGTCGGTGATTGTGGATTGCGATGATGTTGATGATGATGATGATGATGGTGGCAGTATTCATATGTGGGTTGTACGAGTACATACAATTTGTAGTTGAAGTGATGAGATGACGCCCACAAGCAGTAGATACAAACATAAGTATGTACATACATACGTGAACATATACTTATCAACACATTATAACGTACATACATACATATGTCATTTAGCACATGCCGAACATTGCTTTCGAATTATATTATCAGACTTCATCATGTTGAATGAGATTAACAACATATGATTTTTATAGCTTTCATGAAAAAAATGAATATGTATAAGTATGTATTTGTACCATTAGATTTATTCCATAAAGTGTACTTATGTATATAAGTACTTACAACTCACAAATGAATTCAACATTAAATCATATCAAAGTCAAAAGGTTAAAAATAATGTTCCTCTTTTAGAAGTTTCTATTGGAAACCTAAAATATTAGTAAAATATTTGTTTCTTTATGAAAGATTTGTATTTACATACATGTATGACATAATTAAAGCGGTCATATATTCTATAAAATTAGTGAGGAAATTTATTACTCGTGAAATATTATAGTTTCAACTATTTGGTGAAACTGATTCTATTGCATGTTTAACCAAACAGTTAACTGTTCATAGTATCATATGTACATATGCGACCGTTAGAAAGCATATATATGTACATACATACACACACATACATACATCGTTATATATTAAAAATATTAGACGACTTTCTCTGTTTCTTTGCTCCATGCTGATCATGATTGTGAGCGGCATTGCGATGTGCTTCGTGCGCTCTGTTTTCCATGCCAAAATGTCTAACAAATGAAATTCATTTATAAATTGTTATTTACGAGTATATGTTGTTGCTATTCTTTTACCATTTTGAAAAAATTGTATTTGTCATTCATGACTTTCTTTTCTCCTCACTGCACCAATTCAAATGTACCTACTCATTTCTTTTGGTTATAATAATTTAATTTTTTACAATATTTCTTTTTAGCTATGATTATTTATGACTTTATACTCTCACTCACTCACTCACTCACTCACTCATTCACCCTCTAACTCTCTTGTATTAACTTTCTTAGCTCAGTTGTTCAATTCACTTCACCCACTTTAAATTACCAGACAACCGACATCCAATTACTCTCCCACACACACTACACACATGTTGTTTGTTCATTGAGAAAGCTTAGCTCACTCACTTACAAACTAAAGTTCTCTCGTTTAACCACTCTCCTCGCTCGCTCACCTACTTGTCATCGTCGCTCACACACACACATTCATTTATATATTTAGACAAGAGTGTCCAAGTCCCCACAATAAGTTTTGTCTACCTTCTTCTGCAAGCAGCGATGATGTCATGCATTATTTTTACTATAGAAAGAAAAGAAAACAAAGCAAAACGAAGCGCAACAACAAGAAAAGTTTATAATATACATTTGTACAATAGTATGAAAGCACAAACCAGCAACGCCAATAGCAGAAGTGGCTGCTCCACACAAAATACAGTGGACTCGCGATATGGTGAACACTAATTAAACTTTTTTTTTACGTTTTTGATAAAATTTAAATGATTTACATACTACAAGTATTTCAATAAATGATAAATAAAGAATGTTTCGGATTGATAGAAACTCAATATTTTATTATTGTCATCCTTTTCTATCTATCATTGACAACATTAACCGATTTTGAATGAAAATTCAAAAATCACATAAGTACGTATTTTTAATTTATCGGTGGATCTCACTCGTCCGGGAAGCGAAACGGGAGATCCAGAGTCTGCTGTTGTCCAGAAGGAGTATTGGTAATTATTTATATTGATCCTGCAACCGTGTTTGTTGGAATCTTCAAGTCTCGGTTAATGACCAAGTTTTTTGAAGTACCACGGCGCACTGACAAACCCTGGCAGCAGTTTGGTCTGCAACCTCTGAAGAATTTCTAGATTTTCAATTTTATTTTCTTTCAATTCATAAAGAACTTTCATTTCTTCATTTTCGAATCATAATTCTGTTTTTTTTTTTTTTTTTTTATTTTTTTTTTATTTTTTGAGCGACTTTAATGGAAGAAAACCCGTTCTCTAGTTTTGATAGTTTAATCGCATTCATATTCATCTATGAATAACTGATTATTGGTAATGAATCCATATTTATTCCAAATGTACATATGTACATATATAGAAAAATCAATAAATATTGTAGATCAAAAGTGCTAAGCCCATTGCTAAATTCAAATAAATTTTCTAATTTACTTTTGAAATACTTACTGTTATATGTATGTATATTCGGATTAGTTGATGGTTTTGCAAATGACATCTAATTTTCTTCAGCATTTAGTAAAATAGTTCTATTTTATCTAGTATACTCACAAAGAATCTAAAATAATAACAGCATCTCTTAGAGTAAACATTTTTAACGATGCCATGGGATAGGAATTTTAAAAGAATGTTGGTTTAAGTAATGTTCGATTGATTAAGTGATGTATGATTGATTAAAGTTATGATGCATTGGAAGGCATAAATGTAACCAAAAAACAACTATTTTCTGATTTTTATTGATTTTATTATGGAGAGAGCTTTTTCTTTTTGTTGACATTTAAATTATACAGTATCCAAATTATAGCGAGTTCACTGTACTGAAACAACAAATGAATGAATATTCTATAAAAAATTTGATACTTTATGCGGCAGAGTTTTTCTGTGGTTTCTGTTTTATTCTTTTCTTTTCTTTGCTTTGCTTTTCATTTCATTTCCTTGCTTTGCTTTTTCATCATGCTCTTGTTGTTCTTATTCTTGTATCTCTTTGTTTCTAAGTTGATTTCTTGGCGCGCGTTCTAAATTTTTTATAATTTTGTGTTTTTACCGCCTAACAACACAATAGACAAAAGAAAAAAAAAAATCACAAGCAGATACATACGTGTACATTTGTATCTGATCATTTTTTGACAATTATTTATTTGTTGTATTGCATATGCACCAGCAACAGCAGCAGCAGCAGCATGGAAATTTGCATGATCTCATCAGCGTCAGCATCATCATCACCTGATGGTCATGAATATTATTGCAAAATAATTAAAAACAGCATCATTTATTTAATCTGAGTGAAACCTCCTACTATATTTCATTTCATATGTACATGCATATACATATGTATATTTTTGTATACAAAACACAGATACACACACACACACACACTCGCTATATATATAAAAATTATTGTATTAAATCATGAAATACAAGTTGATTTTCATGATTGGTCGATTGCGTACGCATCAGCGTATGCAAGGTCATTTTATTTTATTTTTTTTTTTTTTATTTATTTACCATAAATATTATCCTCGTTCGAAAGTATTTAGCACAGCACAACTTATGTATGTCCATATGTATATAAAATATTTTTATGTATATATATCTACATACGTATGTATGTATGTCTGTATGTATGTAGCTATTCAATTACACCTGTTTATTTAAGAGATGACAATTACCATTTAAGGTAAAGTTTAAATATTGAAATGCACATTGTGTTGTAGTAAGTACATTTTGTATGTAAGTAGATACATGGCAAAGCGATACGTCACCATGTGCATACTATATGCATATGGTAAATACAATACTTAGTACATACAGTGTACATATGGTTGACAAATGTTAGGGAGAAATAGATATATGTAAATCATTTAGATTGCGACTTAGGAAGTGCCTTATAAAATTTCTAATTATTGTAGATACAAAATATAATTGCAATTTCTCCTTATGGCGTTCGTTGTTATTATTATTGTAATTCATTCATTCATTCATTTAATGTAATTTGTCTAAGGTTTCCTTTTTTTTTTTTTTTTTGTTAGTCAATTAACATTTCAGAAAATAGCAAACGAACAATATACAATAAGATACAAATCAATTGACTACACACACACACACACACACACAAACATACACGCAATATCGTCATTACGAGATGTGGTTATAAAGTATTTAATTAAGGCTAACTGAGATTAGGCTTATGCATCATGCATTACTTGGCAATGTCTAAAGTTTCGAAATCGTATCGAATCATACTTATAAGCGAATCGATCAAAATTTGTATGAACTTTTGACATGAATGGATGACCCGGACAAAGTTGCATCATTTTCTATGTCTTTTTTGCCATCACTCACTTCCTCAAATCCTTCGAACATTGTCATAGAACATAAGCTTCCTTTAACAAGAGTTAAGTTTTGAGAAGTAACGTTTTAATCAGATAGGATTAGATTGTCAATGTTATCAATCTATATATGGGTTCCAGTGCAATCACCACTTAAAACATTTTCTCAGCCATCTTAAGTCAATCAAATTAATTATCATAAGGTTTTTTTTTTTTAATAAGAGTTAAAATGCAGTAGTGATTATCAGATCGGAACGAATTTGATTGGATATTTAATGGTTTTATGCATTTCTCACATGGATAGGCGATAGTTTATCATCGTAACTGAAAAACCTGTGCACACTCATGATAAACATTCATTGCCATATGGCAACTTCTTTCATCATAATTACAGATAAGTGTGTAAGTGTCATTAGTTAGGTTTTTCTAGATTCGACAATCCTATTGAAAGACTTATCATTTTCAAGAGAGAACAAATAAATCACATACATACTATTTACATACATATTTGTATGTATACAGAAGTTTCGGAAGCGGTCGCAAACGTGATTGGATCGCTGTCGATTGTAAGACTTTGTTGTCTATTTAATTCTTCTGTAAAAGCATCATTTTCATTATTTTGTAATCACATCTCGTATGTACACTGCATAGATACAAATATAATATTTGTTTATTAATGTGTATGTATGTGTGTGTGTGTGTCTGCGTATGTATCTTTTTTTACACACATAAATGAAAAGAGAAAAAATTAAATAAAAAAAAAATTTTAGTAAAATGACGAACATTTTATTTTTAGCGCAATAAATAATGTTTTGTTGTTTTCATTAGTTTTGTATCTTTTTGTTATTTTGATTTTTGTATCTTGTTTTTTTTTTTTGTATTTTTCTTACATTCTTTTATGTATTTTTGTTTTCTGTTAGAATTTTTTTTTTTTTTTGCTTGAAATACGGAAAAATATTTAATTACAAATTAATCTCAATCAGAGACGACAATGTCGCCTTCGCAAAAATACCAAACTAGTAGTCAATCAATATATGTATGTATACTACAATATATATTGTAAATTCATATACATATGTATGTAGTAGTTATAACAACAATAACAACTGATCATGATCATTTATTGATTTTATGTGGGTGTGTTTTTGGTTTGATCACGAATTAACATCATCATCATATCACTTACTCACTCACTCACTCACTCACTCACTCATTTACTCACTCACCAACTACATACACTTCCTCACCCACCATCACCTCAATCGCCCTTCATTCAAAAAATTATCTCGAAATGTTACTTTATTTTCTATAATTTCAATTAAAAAGCAAAATCTGAAAAAAAAACCAGTTCAAGTGGTTAAGAGATTGTATACTCGTATTTTTACATTTACACAAGACAGCGCCAAATTAGATACTTACGTAGTATGTACATACTTTTCTTTTCAAAAAAAAAAAAATTCTTAAACCATACTACCTCAAATGATTAATCTCTAGAGAGAGAGCCATGTTTTACGAGACACACTATCTTTGAAGTCCTCCCTCATTTCTCTCAAAATCGATAAATTTTATGAAACCCTATTGAATGGCGACTCTTAAACTCTGGTTCAATAATACGAGTAGATACCTTCAGAATTCCTGGGAGCCCTATAATACAATATTGTCAAGTATTTTGTATCCTATTAACATACAGAATTTAATAAGGAAAAGATGCGTTGTTTTTAAGTTTCTTGACCAGTACAGAAGACACCTTTATAGGAGTATTGTACTGGCTTTGATTTTCATTGAGATATGGAGTTGCATTATACAACTGGCTGGATGCTGTGATCCATAGAATGGCAGAAGTGTAACATAGAAGGTCTTAACTCCAATTCAAGGAGGAAGTTTTATTCAAGTATAACTACAAAATTAATAGTTATGAATATGTACGTATCTGCAAGAAGGTGTTGATTGACTCTTAATAATCCTAGTGGCATTAAGTCGTCATAATAAGCGTTCAATTGAAAACTAACTCGAATTTTATAACCAAATTTTCATTATTACACCAACAAGAACATAAAGAATCAACAATTTTTCAAAGAGGCTAAAATTTTTAAATTATGTACTTTGTTAAATACAAATCTTATGAAAATAAAAAATTCAACTCAAAATATTTTCTTTGGTCTCAAAAAAAGTACTCGTAGATCAATATGGAATTATTAAGACAAAAAATAAATTTTCAAAATGAATAAAATATTCTTCAAGAAAGAGAGAGATCGGTACACTATACATGTATGTATATGAGAACCACTGTTTTAGAGTATGAAAAATGACCCCAAGAAGTTCAAGGTAGCATTGAGCATTACTGTCAAGATACGAAGAATGAGTGATTTAGTGAATAAGTAGTAGTTTCCTCCCTACCAAAACTCAAAAAGATCTAATTTTTGCGTTGTTTTGTTTGTCTTGATGACTCATGGAAATATTTTCTTATTATGTTTCAGTTTTTTCCCTTTTCTTTTTTTTTTTCAATAAATTATATTTTGGTTTTTTTTTTCGTTTGTTTTGTTTATTTAAAGGTCAAAGTTATTAAACAAAATGAGCCAACAACATATTTGGGTTCTTTATTGATTCATAACACTCGCGCACATGCCTAAAGGTGCTAAATGCTAAGAAGGTGCGGGAGTCGTCAGTCACTTGAGTGACTTTTGTTTATTTAGGTTTTTCTTTTATGGATTTTTGTATTTTTTTTTTTTTTTTTTTTTGTTTGTAGCAAAGGACGCAAAACATAAAATAAAAATAAAGAAATAAATTAATCGAAATGCGTTTTTTACTAGATATAAGAGACACTCAAGGCAACAATATTTGTTCCAATAAAAATAGATTTTTTTATAGCGTCATCATCTATCTACTATAATAATTAACAATCTAAAAAAAAAAAAAACAGAAAGAAATAAGGAAACTCAATAAAACCCAAGAAAAGAAAGAAAAAATAAACTTTCAATAAAAATGTCATTGGACACACATAAGTCAGTAAAAGTTTAAGGAATTTTAATTGCTTGTATCCATATGTAGATATGTAGATAGATACAAATACATCTACTAAATAATAGATAGTACATAGTTGGATGTAAAGAAGAATATTTTCACCAGTGGCATAGTATCATTACTATGTTCTCCTCCTAAAGTGTTTTAGAGCATAAAAGAGAGTCGATCAACACAGGTGTCTTGTGTTTGAGAGAAAGTGATTCGATTAATTGAAACTATCGGTTATTAATTGCAATTAATCGTTGACAAATTAACCGATTAATAGGTGCAATAAAAACATGAATCTAAATAACCGTTGCAATCGATTAATCGAAAGAGTATTTTCGATTAATTTTAAATGTAATTTCCAACGAATTAATCGTAATTTTCGTTTAATCGCGCCATCACTAGATAAGAATTTAAAATTTCAACAATTCCACAGTAGCCATATACGACTGTTTCATTAAAGTTTCAAAGGGAAATCGGCCCTATTAAGGGAAAAGGAAAGAAGTACTTCTTTCATCAAGACAATGTGCTGATTCACATGTGCTCGAGACCGATAGTCAATATCATTGTGGTATACGCATATTTAGTAGATTTAATCTAATGTTTCTAATATTTGTAATCTCCAAATTTGAAGAAATAATTACAATAGAAGAAAAACTAGATTTAACTTTAAAAAATGAGCATAGAACTCTATTTTGAGGGCCTTGATAAATTATGTATGATTTTTATTATTATGAAAAACTCTTCATTCTTAACACATTTACATAATATTGTATGCACTTGTTAAACGACCCTCGTAACATTCACCCACAAACCCAAATTTTTTTTAACTAATTGCCATTTCACATGCATTTTATTGTTAAATCATGGAGAAAAGTTGCAAATTACAATTTGATTTTATGGCAGAAGAAAGTTTACAACTGAACTTATGGTAATACTAACTGTAATTAGATTGTTTTTGTTGTTAAGTAACTTTTTTGTGGATAATTTCAGTTGTTGTAGATACAATTTATTTTGTAATGCGGGTCATAATATTGTACATACTACTAGTGTGAATACTGGAGTTTTATGTCTGTAATACTACTTACTGTAGGAAAAAGTTTATACATATTGACATGATTAGCATCAATTAAGCTATGTTTGACTTGTATTCTGCCGTTTGACTGATTTCATGGGAACTTACAATTTACAATAGTAGGTTGTTTTTTTAGATTTAAGATAGATTTTTTTCTTTATTTTGCAAATCATAGATGAGTTGAAACGACTGCCTTATACCATACTTACTATAAACCAATTCAAATCGAACATAATAATGACTCAGTTTTCGATTTAGAGTTGTAGTAATGTGTATTGAAACTCAAATATATCTTGAAGCATCTTGAAGCTCTGCGTTTTAACAAATTTTGGTTAGATATAACTTTAGTTCATTGATTCAAGAAAAAAAAAATTGAAAGCAAAAGGTGTTTCATATTGATAAGACACTTAATACATTGTTCATCTTCTGTACATGTAATAAAATCATAGACCTTTTCTGCCAGTTTGTTTGTTTGTTTGTTTGTGCGCGCATCACACAAAAGCCACTGATTGGATTTAAAATCGAATTACTGAAAAATAAGAAGCTTTATTGTGAGTAACATATAGCATTTATTTTATCAAAATCGACTTACAGAATCAGTTGAAATTGATGGATCAAAGCTTAGAGACATACATATTTTAAAATCAATTAAGTAGTATTTGTCAAACATCTATTTTTCAATTGTGAGTTATCAACAAAATATAATAAATATCGTTATTTTTTTCATTCCCGAGATGCACTAGTTGTAAATTAAATTTATTGGTTAAAAATTAATCCTTTGAAAAAATGTTTTGCATCTAATAAACTTTGTAATAGTCAATAACAACAATGCAAGACAATCATTTTTTCATTGATTTAAATAACTTTATTCAAAGGTGAACATCAAGTTTAGCTCATTTAGCAATACATAATTGCAGTCTTAAGTTTTTTAATGATGTTGTATTGGTGATTATTTGCATAAGACCATTTTACTTATATAGTCTGTCCATAGTATAGTTGATAATACCCTCCTCCAAATTGGATTTTGGGTCATGATCGAAAATTAATGACAACTTCGTATTTGTCTCAATAAAAGGAAGGAGATTGTTTTTTAATACTTGAACTTATGAATTATGAAATTGTTTCGACTGCACCACCAAAAAAAGCCCCCGAAATTTTTGGTTTCTACTAGTCTTACAGATGATATATTTAAAGTACAATAACATAGTAGTAAGGAAGATGTTTTATTGTACATATATCTCGAAAACCCAATGTTCTTTAAAATACAGTATATATTATGTAAATTCTTAGACATGAGATGAGTTTTTTTTTTTTTTGTTTTCTTTTCAATCCCAAAAGGTTTGGCTATTTCTGATTTTTATGGGTATTAAAAATGTTTAATCGTTAATGTTATTTCTCATAATAGTACAAGCATTAAAAGGAAATATAAAACGGAACCAATAGATAATGTACTATGTAGATACAAAAGAAATTTTTTGTATTTGAATTCTATTCTTCAAGTATTGTACTTTGACTGCTGCAGATATGTTTATTTAAAAATATCTATTTAAATTATAAACAGATAGATAGACAGGGAGACAAGCAAACAAACAAATATGCCAACGAATACATGCCTGCGAGTACATAAGTGGATTATTTTTTTTCCAAAAGATACCGAGATTCATATACAGAAAATCAGAATTTATTCTATTATTTTGTATTCTTTACTTAAGTTAAGAGGAATAAAATCCATTAAAATATGGAAATTTTTCTTGATGATCATACATTATTCATTCATTTATTATTTATATGTATACACTTGATAAACCTCACAGTTACACATACTCATGTATAGTAAGTAGATCCATACATAGTATTAATAGATTTTTATAATAAAGATTTTAGTTGTACTAATAGTAATACTACAAATTTTTGTATATATATTTTAGACTCTTTTTTTTTTTAGTTAATAGTTTGTACTCATAGTACTTAGTATTAAGATTATCAGAAACTCTGCCGATAAGATGGATGCCGACGACGATGACAACGACGACAAAGAAAATTCTTTATCAAAAAAGCGCACAAAAACTTGCCGTAAGACTATAAATATGAAACCTGATATGACGCAAATTCATACTAATTATAGGCCAAGACACCTAAGGAGAGAGCTTTCTCTGATATACTTACAATACATAGTAGTATAAATGAAAACCCAAACTACAATAAATATGATATTATTTGTCTTTTTCCTTTTTGACAATTCTTTGACAAAGAATACGTACTACTATTAATGACATAATGACAAAGTGAAAGTTCTAAACATTTCAATTCAATTTGGTTCTATTGACATGATGAGTCATAATTTATTTCATTATGAGTAAATATACCATATAGTATAATATGTAGTCCATCATCCTTCAAAAAAATTATGAAGAAATAAAAAAACACTTACAAAAAAATATGCGAATTTACTTTACGGTTATACCGAAATTTTAGTACCTTTTTACCTATCTACATACATAGTACTATGGTATGAATTAGAGCATTTTTAAAGATACTTCCAAACTTTTATACCATTCATAAATTCTATGGAATATTTCTGAAAGGAAATTAGATAATTTTTGAAATGTAACAATATTTCATTTGACAATTACTATTACTTAAAAAAAATCTCAAAATCCCAAATCGTAATTTGAGTGTACAATATGTATGTATGTCCGGCGAACCCGGACCATTGACATCAAAGCCAAACATCCATGTCAGCAAGGTTTTGCTCTGCATTTGGTACTACCTATCTTTCTGAAAAGTGGTCAGACAATCTATGGGGCTTTCTACAGACAACAACTGATGCGATTGAAGAGTCCGATTGTGGGAAAATTGCTGGAATGGGCAATCGGACATGAGCCATTTACCTTTTAACATGACACTGCTCGACCGCATTTCGCACACGTTGTCAAAACCTATCTCGATGGTACTGGATGTGAAATGCTAATCCACCCGCCTTATAGTCCAGACCTTGCACCATCAGACTATCATTTGTTCCGGTCAATGCAGAACGCCCTTACGGGAATACGTTCCACTTCAGTTAAAGGTATCAAAAATTGGCTTGATGCTTTCTTGACCTCCAAAGATGAACAGTTTTCTTGGCACAGTATCCATGCATTGCCAGTAAAATACCTTGTACCAATTTTGCACAATAAAGCTTTCACATCGAAAAAAAAAATCCTTTAATACTTAATTGTACACCTAACCTAATACTATATACTTATAATATTTTGTAAACATTTCAAATTTTAAGAAAAATTAGACAACAAAAGAAAAATACAAAATGAACCGTTTTGAGAAATGCAAAAATGGGCCAAGATAACTCAGTTTTTTAGACTGAAATCCATGCCTTTTCTTCTAGAATGTGATACTGTCATTAAACACATATAAATATTGTACATACAAACCATTCACTCTGATAGCAAGGCTGCACTACAAGCACTCAAAGCATTTGAAAGCAAATCGAAGCTTGTTAACTATGTTATTGGGATAACTGGGCAATACTAGATACTCAATCTTGAGAATGAAGAGGAGAATGAACTTGCCGTAAAAGGAAATGCAAACATCCTCATCGGACCAGAACAATTTTTTTTTTCGGGATGCCTTGGAGCTCCACAAAAATATGTAAAAGTGACTTAATGGTACATCACACTAATATTGGTAGAATATTAGAGTAAAGAAAACACTCATGACTTCAAGCTCTCGCAAAAGAACACAAGAAATATACTGAGACTAACTCGGAAAAGGGTATTTGTACGTATAGTCTCAGGCTTTTTATGCAAAATTACGGAACATCTACATAGTATGCAGATTAGTCGAAACTAACGGAGGAACGGTTATTATGAGGGTTATCACAATAGCTCCATTCCAGGCCTCAGTGATGGGGTGAACAGATCCCGCTCCTGTGTCATAATCTAATACTAATCTAAAAGAAATTCTTTAAAACTTGCATAGTACATATTATATTATACATATGTATGTATCTATATCTTCTATACATAGTATAGATGAAAGTCGAAATTCCTGTCTCTTCCGATACGCATAACTTCAGAATTTAACAGAATTTTCTGCGGAAGTTGCACGCCTTCACATTCTAATTAAGTCGTTGTACATTGGGTATATAGTAACTTAGACATCTCCTTTTGTTTTTTTTTTTTTTTTTTTTTTTGAAACAATAATTTTTTGTGCGTAGACAAAATGAAATGCAAACAGACATCATCGTTGACTTCAAAATGATAAAACCGATGAAGAAATGTTCAGGTTTTTTAATGCACTCGTGCAAAGCAAGGACGGGTCTCTACAATATGTAAACATAAATTAATTCGAATTCATAGTTTTACTTGGTTTATAGTAGAAGCTCTACTTCAGTGATCTACTATCAATAATCAAAATATAAGATCGATTACTGATTGATAAATAATAAGTATATTCAAGTGAATACAAAGTGAAAAGAATGAGGAGCATAAGGAAAAATGTAACTACTACGCAAAATGCGTTAAAGAAGGAGAAGAGAGTGGTTGGTGGTAGTAGCAAATACAATAAAGTGGAAGTAAAAGCATTTCATTCATAGTAGTCTTTGATAAAAGCACAAGCAGACATAAAAGTACAAGCAGATGAAGAAGGAGAATGAGAAGAAGGAGGAGAAGAGTTTAAGTCGTTTGAGCAGTGTTAACTGTTAAGCGGGAGGTTTTTCTGCCTGATGATTCTCATCACATCCACAACACAGCACAACACATCACGACATGAATGGAGAAGCAAGCTTTGAGTTTAGGTGAGTGAGTGAGTGAGTTGTTCTTTTTGTTGTTGGTGGTGGTTTCTTTTCAATGGGGGGAAACACAGGAAAATGTACATATTTCGCGCTCTTTGTGGTGTGGGAAGTGCATGAAATACAATATGAGCAGAAAATATACACATATGTACATACATGTACAACGCAAAATGAAAGAAAATATCACAATAAACACATACTTAGAAACAAATGCACACACACACACATATTACTTATATGTAATATTTATAAAAATTTTTGCCGGTTGCACTAACAAAATATAAATACAATAATAGTATAAAAGTATCAAGAAAAAATGTATTCACTATAAGTATTCTTATTTCCATTGCAAATTCTCACACACACAGACACACTTTCACAAATTTAATTTAAAAAAAAAAAAAATTAAAATTAGAAAAAAAAATATTAAAGCATAGATGGGAAAATTTTGGAAATTTTGTTCACCTGGTTGACTCAAAGAAATTGGCCTCGCGGTTCATCAACTCATGACGGAACTTGGCCATTTCATCTTCCATTTTACGCATTTCAGAATCGAAACGCTCACGAATACTTGAGAATTCGGTATCGATGACACTGAAATCGCCCAATTTGATGGGAATATTTCTCTTGTTTGATTCAGCCATTTTTTATTTTATTAGTTTATTTTCGTTTCTGTGTTGTTTACTTCAATTGGATTTTGAATATTTTATGTTAACACACGGTTTTTCTTTTTTTTGATATTTTCCAAAAAAAAAATATTATTTATTTATACAATTGCGTTCTTTTTTTTTTTGTCTTTCAAAAAGTTGGTTTGGTTGAGTCACTTGTTATATGTATCTCTTGCGTACACTTTGAATTTTTATAAACTGTGAATTTTCTTCGGCGCTCTGTTGCTTTTATATAGCGTAACATTTTGTTCAAATTGCCCTTGAAAATCACTTACTCTCGCATTATTGAGATTCGCTCCCAACAACAATATGAAAAAAAAGCAGCTTGTGTGTTGTACAACAACATTTAACATTTCTTTTGTTGAGAGCAACATGAGCAAATGCAAAGAATTTTTATAAACTATTTTGCATTTTCGCCGCTCTGCTGCAGACAGAACTAAAAAGCAGAGCAATTTAAACAAATTAAGACAAAAAAGAAAACAGGGAGAAGCAGCAGAGAGTATGTGGAGAATAAAAGTTCAAATGCGAGAGTAAGAGCAAGAGAGAGAAATAGTTGTGCTCTCCACATGCTGGTTAACCCTTTAATGCCCGAAAAAATTTAGACGTTGCTTAAAGTTTTTTGATGCCATGTGATTGCATAACCATACCAACAATTAAGAAATAAATCTGTTAGAAAACGATGTGGATGTTTGGCGCCAGAAAAGGTTTCAGGCATTAGATCTTCCATATAGATAATATTGTAGATTAGATTAGATTAGATTTGAAGTTATTTGTCTAGGATAAGCTCGATGGAGCCTCACCAATTTTGTGATGTGTACCACACAGAAGGAGATATCGTCTGTTTGTCTGCATGTATGCAAACTATTCCCTCAGTTTTTGAGCTAGAGAGCTGAGCTTTGTTTTGACCTTTCGCAGTACATTTGTCGAAATCAGACGAGTCGGACCACTAGGGGTGGTACTCCCATACAAACCTGGCTTCACATTAGAGTTCTTATTAGAAAAACTTTTTTGTTTTTTGTACTATTGATTTGGATACTATAATACCATATCCAATCCAAATTTCACACCTTCGGACCACTGAGAGGGGCGTGAAGAGTATTACAACTTCGGCATAGCCCAAGTTAGTCTTTTTTTTTTTTTTACTGGTTCTTATATGTATTCATTGCAACATTTATAAATTTGTTTCAGTTTTTTTTTAAATTTCTTCATCGATAAACTCGTTGAAATAGTCTATGGAATCATTAACATCTTGGTGTTCTATTTTATTATACAGCAATTTTGCAGCCTGGGCTCCTCTATCGTATAAAATCCAAATTGATAATTTCCAAAATTTCATACAATTTTTTCATTTCTTCTTCTACCTCATCGTCCGCGGAATCATTCCAACTTCATTATTGTATCTTTACGCATTTCTACTGCAAAGAATGCTACACATATTTAAAAAATTTGTTCAATTGCAATGTTCATTTGATTTGTGATCATCAGTTTTTGCATTAGAGACGAAGGACTTCTTTTTCTCATCAATTAATCATTTAATCGGCTAATTTGTCAACAAATTAGTGCAATGTAATAACGGCTCGTTTTATTTAATCGATTAACCGATTAATTAATTTTTTTTTGCCATCATAGTCGGTGTGACAAAAGTATTTGCAAGAATATTTTAAACAACATGACTTATGGTCAACTATGGGCATGCAAGAGTTAACAAACAAAAAAACCAAGTAAAAGGGCATCTGCGCCACAAAATATGTTTAGTGTGTGGAGGGTTTACTCTTTCTCCCTTTCTCTCACTCTCTCTCTCTCTCTCTTACTGAGAGTACCATGTTCCAATATGAAATTAAAGCAAAGACAGAGTAAACAAATGAGAGAAATCAATGTAAGGAGAGAGTAAACAAATGAGAGACGAAGTTACTAAGATATAATAATAAAATTTTTTTATATACATACATATGTAAATACTATATATTTTAATAAGAAAATTTGTAAGAATTTTTTGAAATTTTTTATTAATTTAATTATTTTAGAATTGAAAATTGAAATCCTTTTTTTGTCATCCAATTGGAATTAAGTTTGAGAACATTCTTCTGCTCTTCATCATCATCATAATTCCATGTTTGTTCACTCATATTTTCCCTATCACTCTCTCTCTCTCTCTCTCTCTCTCTTTCTCACTCTCTCTCTCTGAAGGCATATTTCAACAGTATTTTTGAGAGCTTCGAAATTTTCTAGAAGTTTAATTAGGTTTTATTTTGGTATTCTTCATCATCCTCATAATCAACAACAAAATCTTCTTTAATGACAATACATATTATTATTAATATTATTATTATTATTTTTATAATTTTTGTCATGTTCAACTTTAAGTGTTACAATTTTTGTGTAGGTGGCGCTGTTATTTCTTTATCATCATCATCCTCATCATCATCATTCATCATCGTAACCGTAAAAGTAACCAGTATTTTGAACGTAAAAGGTAACGACGAATAAAAATTATCGTTAAATTTAAAAACACAGTAAACAAAAGTGAATTTAACGATAGATCGATCGACCGATTGAATGAAACTTGTATATACATTTTTTGTAATTTAATTTTGTAAACTTTTATAAATTTGTAAATTTTATAAGAATATGTAGGCGATAAATGACTTACAAATGATATGGTGAATGTATATTGTATGTACATATGATGTGACGTCACTGCCTGAACATAATATAATGAACTCAACTAATCGCAACTGAATTGAATTGTATTGAAGTGAAGTGAACTCAACCAACGCGTAGAATATTCCGTATTTGTATTTTGTTGTTTTTATTTATGAAATTTTATATTAATATTTATATTTGTATGTAGCATTTTCTAATTTTGTTTGTAAACAAAGTGTGAGTAACATTTACTTTCTATTCTCAACCCACACAAATGCATACACACACGCAAATACAAAAGAAGTTGACAACTAAAGTCTCTGGCTAAACTTGCAAATATGTAATGTAAATGCAATTGAACTTCATTTGAATTTTTCATGATTTTTTTCTTTTTTAAATATTTTTTTGGCCATAAATGGACGTGCACACGTTTCAAGATCAAAGATTACCATAATCTCGGAATTAAATCACAATTTATAAATAGCAGCAATAGTAGCCACAGAAAATATTGTACTTATATGCATGTAGTATGAGTGCAAATATCAAAATAAATACCGAACGAAGAAGAAGAAAAAAAAATGAATCTTAGTGAGTAACTTTGATCTCATCTCATGAATAATTTGATTTGAGATACTTCTTTTTTATAATAAATATTATTATAATTAAAATCATCACAAATTTATAATACTTTCTTAGTGGACTAATGGTGAATCGATTTGATTCGATCCGAAGGAGCCACAAGACAGTGTATTAGAGCCAATACTCAATATGCTTTAGACTTCTGAACTCCCGACTCTAAGTGATGACAACATGACACAGCCCTCTTGGCGTCTCACTTTGACTCAGCCACTGCCACATTAATTTCGTAAAACCAGCTAAATATAATTAGAGATTAAACAATGAAGACAAATCCACACATGTTACTTTCACTATTAAGCACAGGTCCTGTGGCCTAGTCAAGCTAAACGGTAACAATATATCCATGTACACCTCAGTCAAGTACATTGAATTGACACTTAATAGGCAGTTGATCTGGAAACCCCACATAAAAATGAAAGGAAACATCTGAACCATTAAGTAATCCCCGGTCCCGCTAAACGGAAACAACATATCCACATACACCTCAGAAAATTACCTTAGATTGACACTTGATAGGCAGTTGACCTAGAAACCCCACATAAAAATGAAAGGAAACAGCTGAACCATTAACTAAACCTCCGGTCCCGCTAAACGGTGGAATTGTGGAATTGCAGCAAAAAACATACCATCCAGCTTGATTTGCACGAAAACCACCTCATCAATAGATTGCATACTCACAGAATAATTCGTTACCACCCGCTGGATCTCCCTTTCAGACCAACAGAGGACTATACAAAGGACTTCAGCCATTAATATAGCTTTTAATATGCATAACAACATATCAATCTGAATTCAAAACATTCGCTGATTCTCCACATTTCGGAGAATTGCAAATACAAGAATACAGTTAGAGAAAAACAAATTATTGAGAGTACAAAGTTTCTGCCGTGTTTAATTAAAAATTAGACAGTTTTGGTATCTTCATATGCTGTGAAGTCCTGCTCAGACAGCTTGAGTTATCGTAGTTGATTCATTTTACTTCACCCATTCGTTTAGGCCTGGCAAGCAGAATTTCATTCGTTCAAAGTTTCTCGGCTTCAGTTCATATGAAACTCAAATTCCTTGCTTTTAAAACATTCCTAATGATTTTAAACGATTTGAAATTACTTGCTGAGTCACTCCTAATGTAAATACAAGTTCTTCTTGCGTTTGTCACTAATCTTCCTTTAATATTGATTCCAATTCCGCGTCTTCATACATTTTCGAACTTCCGCTAAATTCTGTGTCTTCGTCGTTCTTAACATTTTAAAACTACTCACGATTCTTAGAGCAGCCTCACCATATGCTCCTACAAGCCTACGATGCATCTCAGCTACAGATTTCTTCAAATCTAAGAAGAAAATAACTTTTTGTGATGCTGATACAAAATCGCGTATTCTACAAGGCTTTGGTATTGCAAAGGTCAAACCATTTGAAGTTTTACATCTGAAAATCTCAACCATACCTTACTGGTGGGGCTATCTTTTTTAAACGACGGTAACTGATTTGTATTCTCCAATAATTTAAGGCCACCCAACTATGCTTTAATCAAAATTATTTACAATAAATAAAATAATTAAAATCATCAGCTTATATGACCATGTTCATGAGTAGTTTGTAGCCCTTACTAGGTAGACTCAAGGTGAATGCATTTAATTCGATCAGTCTACCCCTTACCCCATTATAAAAGTAGCGACTTCAACTATGAAATAAATAGAAAAAAGAGTCCAAAATATACAAAATATTATCACAAAAACTAAGGATAAAATATAAATCTAACTTAAGTCATAAATGATATATAAAGTCCAAAATATACTTGTATATATACTCGATTCTTAGACACTGAGAACTGCCTATTTTGTTAACTGGATATTGCAATATCGGTACACATTTTCAGTGAAAATTCTGCAATTGCTACCAAAAAAACTTACAGTAACAATGTCTCCATCTCAGATATGAAATATTTAACCCCTAAAAATTCATTAAAAGTTTCAATCTCTAACTGTTAAAATAGACCTCTGGAAGTCGTGATGCAATAATAATAATAATACTAGATCCTCTTATGTACATACATAAGTGTAAATGATCCCTTAAGTTCGAATGAACTACGAAAGACATATTCATTGACTTATTATAATTTTATAGATCTGGATAAAAAACCGAAGACCTGCCTAAATTCCAGAACATATCTCAAACAGACAACGACCATAAGCATACAAATTTCAGAAATAATTACAATAATAATTGTCATTGATCAGGCAGGAAGGCGCCCACACTTTAATAATATTCATGTTGATAATACTAATTAAAATAAACATACAATATTTCGAACCTTGGGGATGATAATACTAAATACCCCCAAAACAAGAAACAATAACAACAATAAAATCCTCAACAGAATTCGTCACATTTTTAAAAATACAAAACAATAAACATTAAAAAGAAAAGTTTAAGACGAAAAAATCGCAAACAAAAATTTTTAGAAAAAAAAAAATTAATCTATCTAAATAGATTCTTTGGAAATCGTTGGAAAAGTTTTTGAAAACAATTTTAAATGAAATAAAGTAAAAAAAAAGAAATACATATCATTATTTTTAGATTTCACCGATTATTATACTTAGTATTATTTTTAGAGGATAAATTAACATATTATTCTCGATAATTCATTCAAAAACTTTAAAAACAAATGCAGATTTGGAGAAATGTTAAGATATGATTTAGAAGTCCATTTACCATATACTTACATATTATGAGTCGGCGTTCCTTAACCGATAAACTCGAATACTGTGGTATCGTATCAAGTCTGCAAGCATATCATCCAATATATGTACGTCTCATATCGTTGGATTTTCATCTAAATACTTCCTAAGATTTAATAAGATTTCAGAACGTTCAAGCTTTAAAAGAAAAAGAAGTAAGCAAGCTCACAGAAGCAAATGCTTCGAGAAATGGAAAATTAGCATAGAATGTTGTAAGGATAGAGGAGGAGTGTACAATATATTTTATTATTATTTAGTAACACCTTGTACAATTGGGTAAGTACGACTATTGAATACCTTGTAATCATGTAGTATTTAAAAAGAAACATAAACTTTACAGATACATATAACAAATCATGCAATACTTAATAATTCTCAATACTTAGTTTTGGTATTGTTTGCTCATGAAAGTTAAAAAGGCTCCATCCTTCGGACATACAACATAAATTTATAAATAGAAAATCATCTAACCTATTGTGATATTGTGATATGACAACACCAAACGATGAGAACACTCTAGCTGCCACTTATGCTGATGACCCAGTATTTTTAGGGTATCACACTTCATTCCTTATATATGCTGCTGCCTCTCAAAAATCTCTTGGCGAATCGAAACTTGGTTCAGGCGATGGAACATCGGTGGTATCATTAATAGAAAATCTCAGCACTGTTTATTTTCATTGCGCTATAAACACTATCCTCCTGTTTCTCTGAATGGCATTTAAAGCTCCCAAAAATCATTTGTATAATACTTGGGCATGAATTTGGATTCCCGATTGACGAGGTCTAAACATGTCAATGCTATATCAGCTAAATGTAAAAAAATCAGCCAAGTGTAAATCGAACTCGCACACGGAGGGTTCCATCGTACACGATTTTTTGCTTAAAATATTAAATTATGTGCATATTTAACAGCCTAAAAGTATACTACAATCAACAGCTTAAAAGTATACTACCAAAAAAAAAATGTCAAACAAAAGGTTAAATTAAAGAACAATCCTTCTAAAAATGTGTATTTTTAGTATTTGTCGTTCTACACACAAGTGCACTACACACTTTGTGAAAATTTCAACTCTCTACCTATTACGGTACATGAGATAGAGCAGGAGACGGACGGACGGACGGGGTAAGCTTAGTAATAGGCTCCCGTAGGCTCCCGTAGGCTCCCTATGGGTACGGAACCCTAAAAAGGTCTTGTTACAATAGCTTCAACTGATGCTGAGTTGATTAGAAATTGCCCTATCCTAATCTAATATTAATTTTGGTATTGGTTAATATATTGTATAATGCAATCGTACATAGTTTGGATGATCTATTTGAGATTAAAAATATTTCAGAATCTTGGTGAATACAATACATACTAAAATAAATCTTAAGTTATTTTAGAATGGATATTGCCATAATGTTAGGTAAAATGTGATTGATTTTCTTATCAAAAAAATAAAAAAAAATATATATAAAACTATGCGAATTACTTTCAAAAGACCTATGTGGTCCTTCTATCGGTATTATGACAGAGTATAATTATTCATATATAAGCTTTCATTTGTAATTTCTTTGTTTCTTTAACAAATTATTTGTATTGTTATTTGCAATATATCGAAATGTTTATAATTTTGAGTAAAATTTTCAACACACTATCTCATTTTCTTGAAAGATTTAACATAAGAGAAAGTAATAAGTTTACAATAGAATATCAAGTAATCGATCAACTACAGAAGATTGTTTTAGGTATTTATGGGGATAATCAGGGGGATAATTTTCAGCACGATATCTTAAAAATTGGAGAGTTACTAAATTTGTTTACATATCTAAAATATAAAAAAACCTATCAAATCTATTTATTTATACCTGATCCCGATCCCTTATAGTCATTTCAATAGTCATACAAAAATGTATTAAAGAAACGATATCTCCATTGGTTTAGTAGGGTATATATGAGTATTTACTAAATAAGAATGCTACATTTTGTATGTGTATTTTTGTATTTAAGAATTTTCGAGTTTTTTCTCAAGTTTTCTTAGTTTTTACTTTCGAATTTATTTTGGTTAAATTTTCTTTTTTTTTTTGTTCTTGTTTTTTCCTCAGTTCTAGAATACGAAAGATAGATAGATCTTAGTTCCTTCTAGTTTATTGAGTCTTCATCTGTCATGTGGGGCCTGCACAAATCAATCAAAAACTCATACAAAAGATTTAAACTGAAAATCCAATGGATTTTCATTTGAATTTTTGTTTTTGTTTCTTATTTTGAGAAAAAAAAAAAAAAATATTTTTCTTTTATTTTTATTTAATTTGTCGGACATCATCTATAATTTTAGTGATGCGTATGAATTTTGGTTGGGAGGGGGGAGACAGATGACAGATATTTGTTGACGACAACATTGTTGTTGTTTGGTTATTTTGTTGTTTTTGTTGTTGCCGATGTCTTCGCTGACGATGCGACAAAAATATGTCGAGTTTTAATAATGTTTCGCTATGAATTATTTAAGCATTAGTCATTCAGTGTTTCTGTAAGAATTCATAATATTGAGAGGATGTTGTTTGTATATATTGTATGTGAGTGTGTCTTTTACATTTTAGATTTATGTATATAGATTTATTTGTTTAATCATTTTTAAATGATTTCTTGTAGGCGTCATCGTCTTCATCATCATCATCATCATTTTATTCGCAGCATCAGCATTATTAGCAGAGGCTGCAAATGCAGTCAACATGGTATGATCAATTAGCGCCATCTATGTTTATGTCTCGTCTCTATAATAAGTACTAATGTATTTACATATATAGTACTAGCGCACCCGCCCTGCTCTGCATGGGAATGATAGAAAAAAATTATATATATATTTTACTTTGTTGGTGATTCACAATTCAAAAAAGTATGTAGTTAATCAATTCCGAATTTTTCGGTGTTCCGATGCGCAACAAACTTAACAAAGAACACTTTCCAGACTATGCTAGACTTTCCCTGAAAATTTCATCAAAATCGATAATGCGGTTTCGGAGTCCATAATGGGTAGACATAGTTCCATTTTTATATGTATCTACATATATAGATATGACTGTAATATATTTACACTAGTATGTAGTTATTATCACTTTAGCCTAATGTTTGCAACTCATAGAAAAGTGCCTGGGAAATCCCATAAATATTAAAATATGTCATTGGAATAGTGTATTGATCTGGCATAGTCTGACCCTCCTTCAATCTGTCTCATTGTCTTGCTCAGAAACTAGTTTATGAAAGTTTGAAGTAAAAACTTTCTACATGATTTTTTTTTTTTTTAAACATTACATCATTTTTCACTGACCACTGAAAAATATACTCACCATTTATTAAAAAAATCATTTTTTAATCCATGCTTCAGGTGATATAATCTAATTATTGAAAAGGTAAAGGAAAATAGAAAATTTGTGTGCAGCAGAGGGAATAAAAGAAAATTGGAAAAATAAAAGAATTAATATTTAAATTACTTTACTAAAAACTAGGATTTGTCAAAGGTAGTGATGGCCAAAACAAAGTATTAATCGATTAATTGATCATATGATTAGTCGAGGGGAACGATTGTTATTTGCGCAATAACATTAATCGATTATTTTAGCTAAAATTTTAAATTTTATTCTTATCATGAATAAGAAAATAAATACAAAAATAAATTTATTACTCAGTACGAAATTGAAAATATTTTATTGAGTATGGAAATAAAGCATCTGACATTTTGACAAAAAGGTATTATCTGTTCAAAATTGAGTTAAAAAATACGAGTTTTTGAAAGGCGTTTTGTCGTCAACCGATATCGCGTTTCCGTAGCAGTTGCACCCTCTTTGGAAAAAAGTCGTTCCGATGGTACAGAAGTTCTAATTAAGAAACAGTACTTTTGGGAGAGAGTGTATAACTTAGAGTACACGGTCTTCATCTCTTCCCAATCGTCAACCACATTACGTTTCAACTCGAGGACTGGAGCTCTGAGGAAGAAACTAAATTCGTCTGAGTATGTTCTAAGTCATCGTCTTTTCTTCTTCGCTTGTGTGTCAAAGTCTTATGGTGAGCCCATTATCACTAGTAGAAGACGTTTCACTTCCACTTTCAATGATTTTTTATTTTTTATGTGTTTCATAACTGTGGGCAAATCTATGGGATCCTGAAAAGGAAACCAAAATGTAAATTAATTCTTTAATCGAAAGAAAATAATCGATTAATATACCTTTTTCGATTAATAGTGCCATCACTAGTTAAAGAGTAGAGTTCTTAACCTAAGTATCAAGTTCAGAAAAAGGAAGTCACCTCTATCGGTCGAAGCCGATCAATTGGAGTCGACTGGGTCGGTTTTATGGAACGGTTGAAAAAGTGAATCGTATTGTGAGGAGAACCACCATACTGCGGACAGTAATCAGTATCTGAAAGATTAATACATTGCCTGTAGCACTGGAGAATAAGAGACCTCAACTGTGACTCTAAAGCCTTTTCAATTGCCCTCCGATATGACTCATCACGACCCGACATATAACAACTACTATCAAAAAATGTCGCCAAACAAAAGGCTAATGTCCTTACGAATATGTCTAGGAGGAATAACACCCATAATAGTGATGTAGTTGGGATGTGCACTCATATGTGTGGCAAATAAATACTACTTAGAAAGCAAGTCATTATGTTGACGGGCCAATAAAACTTCTGCTACCTGATGGAGATGGTCAATACTGGCCATCTGCAAGCAACCGATCACTGTTCTATATATATTATAAAACAAAATCCCCAGTTGAGTCTGTGTCTCAACGCGATTAAGTTAAAAACCACCGAACGGAATTTCATACGGTTTTCCCAAATGGACCGAGTGATTCATGAGGACGGTTTGGAAAACTACAAAGAAACAGCCGTAAAATCTAAAAAAAAAATAAAAGAGTGAGGTTTGTGAGATGCATAGTATAAAGCTTAGAGGAATAATTTAAAATCAATCAAGACGCCTTTGACAAAAATCTAATCAGGTCAGCCAATCAGTATCCATTATTATTTTGGAAAAGAGAGGCAGGACAGCGTCTGCCCGGGTATTAGTTTTGAATTATTTTCAGATGCCCCCATTGAGTATCACTAAGAAAATGAGTCCAAAACTGGAACGGCATAATTTAGAACGGAACGTCATTTGGTAGTATATAATGTCTCCTTTTCCTTTCCCCTTTCCAATTCCATTGTAGCCTCCTTAGTCCAGGAGGTAAAAATGGAAGATGATGACTTGGACAGTGAGAGCTTAAAATAGCGGCTACAGAAGAAATCAGAGATTTGCCTAATTATGTATTAGGCCGCAAACTTCGTGCACATCAACAGCCGAAGAAAAAATGGTGCAATTGTCTCCATGAGTACTAGCTTGATGCCTGGAGGTGGTAATGGCATCTTGGATATATAAAGGTTAAAGAGCAATGGGAATAATACTACTCCTTGAGGGAAGGGCATTTTAAGCTTTCTAAATCTTATCCTCATGCCTCTGAACTCAACGATTGCCTTTCAATCAATGGTAGTTTGTTCTGCTTCTACTGCAAATCCTTCCCTAGCTGATTCTTCTTCTTGAACGGTAATGATAAACACTTTTTTTTTAATCTCTTTTTTATATAATCTATATATATATATATATATATATATATATATATAATTTAAAAATATTTTACAGTTTATATAAAATAGTTTGCTAAATTAATTTATTGCTAATTTTTATATATTTCGTTTCTTTTTTTTATTATTCACTTTTTATTATATTTTCTTTTTTAATTTTGGTTGTATACAATAATAATAATATATAATAATAATTTGTTTATAGGCTACTTTTGTTGTAAACAATGATAAACATCATTTTCATTTTTCTTTTTTAATTTTTTGTCTTTACAAAATTAATTTGTCTTTTATTTTTTAATTTTTTTTTTTTTTTTTGTGTTTTGTTATTATCGCAATTAAATTTTTTATTATAATTAAACCGGCATCATTCTATTATATTATTATTATATATATATATTTATTTTGTCATCACCTAATATAAACTTCATATCTGCAAACGTCGTTAATATACTTTTTATATATACTATATAATTTATGTATGTAGTTCTATCTTCTCTCAATCTTTCAATCAATAATAATGACGACGATGATGATGATAATGATAATGACGATGATAACGATGAACTATGTATATCTTTTTTATACAATATAAATAACAAATTGATATATTATATGTTTAGGTTATCTTTCTTTTCCATAAATTTCATCAATTAATTTACAATAATTAAAAGTCTAAATTAAAAAAAAAAATTAATCATATTTCTATTAATTATAAATATTGTACATGATAATAATAATAATAATAGTTTTTTATTAATAGATTAATTAATTGTATAAATGAATTTTATCTAAAACTGGACTAATTTTATTAAAAAAAAAAAAAAAAAATAAGAAACATAAAAATTTTTACCATTAATTAAAAAAAAATATTTATAATCATATACTCAATTTTTTAATCCCATTTTTATTTGTTGTTTGTTTTGCTATATATTTTATATAAGCCTAAAACAAGTGGGGTGGAGGAGGAGGATGATGGTTTTGGGAGGAATTGTTGCTGATAATTGTTAATGTTATGCAATGTAATGCAATGTGTGTTGTTGTTGAGAGGTGGGATTTGAGGGTTTTGGGTGTGGTGTATTTGTGTTGTGGTAAGTAGAGTAATTTTATAATTGAAGTGAGGTGGTTTCATGGTTGTCTTTCTTGGGTTTTCGGGCAATAGATAAGAGATTTGTATTACAATATACTATCTGCCTTTGGCGATGATTGAATCTATATAATTTATAATATGAGAGACATTGATATAACTTTGGACCTTGGCCAAAGATTTCATACACTTCACACAGACTGTTATATTCTGTTACTATATTTTTCAATTTAGATTATACAAATTTTCACTGGATTTTTTTTTGTATACGGTACAGTACATGATTTTATTGTTTTTTTTTTTTTTTAAATAAATTTCCTAGGTCCCAACTTTACGTGAGGGATGCTGGTGGGGATGTAAATGCATAATAGAATGCTGAGACCCAAACGGATAAACGAAACGGAGAAGAATTGATCCCATAATTAGTTTATTTAATTACAAAATTTTAATAATTAATAATTTAATTTAATAATCTTCACACTAAGTGTGAAATGTATAAATAATGAACAATTTAAGAGGGAAAAAAAATATGATAAAATATTGGGTTCCGAAAAAAGGATACGTAAATAAATTTTTTTTTTTTTTTCTTATTTTTTTAAGTCGTGCATATGTTAGATAAACACTTCTTCTCCAACTACTCCTTAAGCTGAATCTCATTATACCAAGTTCGCCATTGGATAACTGACGTCGTCGCCGACATTGTTGTTGGCGTTGATGGTGGTGGTGTTGGTGGCGGCGGAGGTGAGGGGGGCGGTGAGGGTGATGATGGCGATGTCATAGTTGCTGTTGCTGCTATTGAATTAAGTCTTTGTTGTGGTGTATTTAGCTGCAATTGATTTTGTTGTTGTTGTTGTTGTTGTTGCTGATGTTCTGGTGATTGTTGTTGCTGATGTTCTGGTGATTGTTGTTGCTGATGTTCTGGTGATTGTTGTTGCTGATGTTGTTGTAATTGTTGTTTGGGCTTTGTTTGGGTTTTTGTTTGGTCATTACCCTCACAACAACATCAGTTCCACAGCAGTAAACGTTAACTCCTGATTGATTCCAATTGCTGTTGCTGTTGCTCCTGCTGTTGCTGCTCATTAAGGGGCTGTTGGAGCAGCGGAGGTGATGTTGACAATTCATGATTATGGTCCTGCTCCTGCTGCTTATGGTCATCATTATTCTTTTGTTCTTGTTTACGTGTCCACCATTCTTTAATGCATATGACCATTTGACGGCGACGAAAGCGTTGCGATTCATTGACGCACGACTCAATGAATGTGGACATAATATCATGATCGCCTTTGATAAGGTTAAGATGTTCCATTAATTGGGTGTAATCACGTCCTGGCCGACGTATATCACGAAAGATTTGTATACGCAATTCTTGATTATGTTTATTGGCGGCATCACGTTGTTCCTCGGTTAATGGTGCAGCAGCAACAGCAACATCATTTGATGTTGATGGACCACCATCAGCATCTAAACTATTTTCATCATTATTGGATTTGTTAGGCAGTTCTTGTTGTTGCGTTTCATTGTGTAAAGGATGAGAATGGTGATTTGCTGTTGCATTATGATTGGTACTGTTGCTGGTGCTGTTACTGTTGTTGTTGCTAATATTATTACTAAAGCTATTAAAATTATTATGATTGTGGCTGTGACTATTAAGGCTGCCAGAACCAGTACCAGCTCCACTACCACCAGTTGAATGATTTGATATTTGTTGTTGTATATTATTTGCCCAATGTGGATGTAGGGAATTCTGGGCAAGCGGATGATGATTGTTGTTGTTGTTGTTGGACGTTGTGGCATTTTTACTATTGCTACTATTATTATTGTTACTATTATTGTTGGTACTGTTGTTTGTTGTCGTCTCACGTTTTAGACTATCAAAGCTATTCGAAAGCGATAGAACTGAAGTGGCTACTCCGCTACGCTGTTGCTCACCACTTGAATCCGACGAAGATGATTTGTTGTCGCCATTGCTGCTATTATTGTTGTTATTACCATTTGAACCACTACTAGATGAAATGCTAAGTGTGGATACTGATCCTGAAGATCCGGTTAGGGAGCCATTTGACACTGTATGACACTGTTGAAGTATACGTGATATATTGGAGGCATCATTGATATCATTTGGGTTGTAGTAAGGCGATTGGGTGGATGCCGACGACGACGACGAAGATGACGACAATGATGATGTCGACGATGAGGCAGTTGAAGTTGAAGAAGCACCACCAGCTGAGGCAATTGTTGAAGATGATGCTGATGCTGCTGACGCTGGCAATGACAATGACGACGATGTTGATGACGCCGCTGTCAATCCACTAGATAGATTAGTGGATAAGGAAGATGTTGTTGTTGAATGATGACTCCCAACGCCAACACCACCACCACCACCCCCAATTGTCAATGAATGATTGTAGAAGCCATTGCACATGCTTGACGATGATATTGAATCTCTCTTGGCAGTATTTCCTATTATTGTGCTGCTGCTTTCAATTGCTAGACTACTATGTGGAGCATAACCGCCACCAAAACCATGTGTATGCGTGACACCATTTATTGCAGCAACACCACCATAATGATGATTAACAGAAGACGACGACGATAGATCATGATGGTGATGATGATGATGATGATTATTAGTGCTGTTGTAGCTATTATTAAGGGCAGCTGCAATGACACTTGAAGCAATGGCAGAAATAGGCAAAGCAGCTGAGGCCACAGGCCCTTGTGCTGAATGGTTTAAATGAGTTGAACTTCCCGAGCTGTGGTTGCTACTTTCTGAATCAATGTTATTCTCATCATTTATGCCATTTATAAAGTTATGCACATAACCATTTAAGGCCGAGTCATGTTCATTATTCTCTTCCTCATTAAAATCGAAACCAATCCGATCTCCGAAATCACCATCGCCTCTTGCATCATCTGAACATATAGATGATGTATCTGAGCTGTTATCATCATCATCATCATTATTATAGCTTCTTGAACGAGATGATGATTTTGGTGTACTGCTACCACTGAGTGTATTGGAATCGACCGAAAGACGACGAAATTCGTAGCTGCGTGGCAATGGACCTGCTTTGCGTTTACGTGAACGATTACCATCTCCACCACTGCCACTACCACCACTGCCACCACCACCACTACCACCACCATGTTTCTTGGAGCCACTAAGCAATACACTGCTAATACCACCACTGCCGCTGGGTCCACCGCTGCCACTGGGTCCACCACCACTGCTTCCACTGCCACCACCATGTACATTACTGCCGCTACCATTGGGCGCTTTCATGGGTGCAACATCACTGAGATCTGCCTCATCAACCATAACCATATGTTTATCCTTCTTATAAGGATTACCGAACATATGTTGACGGACATTTGTTGGTTCAATTTCACGCAACGGATTATCTTTATTCTTTAGATACTCTTGATAATTACCCATTTCAGCAATGGGCAAACAATGTCCCGAATCTTTGGCCACCAAACTCGTTGGTGCCGAACGCAAAAATACTTCACGCATGCGTGCAATTTCTTCAACTAAATCACGTCTTGGTATATCAAAAGGATTCCGATATGATTTCGCTGATGATTGCCGTGATATCTGTGGTACAATAATTGTATAATTATCCACTGGATCGATTTCTGCATGCAGCTTAGAAAATGTATCACGTAACATGGGATTTCGTACCAGATCACGACGAAGCGGGACTCCGGTATTCAGTTTGGCTGTCTCGACTTGTCGATAAGGCGGCTTTGGTTGTTTCAGCTGTTTGTAGACTTTTAGGCAAAGATTCTCCTGATCTTGCTTTGCTGTATTCTTAATATGCTTCAATTGATTGGCCACCGTTGGTGATAAATAATTATCAACATTCTCGGGCAGCAGGAATTGAAGTAATTGATAGGGTACATTGACATTGATCAAGGCCTTGCGTAGAAACGGACAATAATATGGTGGTATCGAACGCACATAGGAATTAAATTTGTACATTAGATCGTTGGGTGGATTCATATTGTACTTGTGTATCAGATCGTGCAGCAGCGGCAGCAATGCTGGATAATTATAGGCCAATACATAAAGATGCACTTGTGTGAAATTCGGTGACGCCTTCAAATAGCCAAAGGGCAATTCAAAGCCATGCATTCCATTGGAGACAATCACCTGCCAGCATTTGTTCATCTCACGTTTACTTAAGATCTGCAATGTCAGTGGACTAGCTTCAACTTCATATTTGTCAACTGGGAAACTGCGGACCAATTGTGGCTCCTCAGTTGCCGTCGTTATTATTCTCAATTTGGGATGGGCATCACGTGGTGGTAGCGTATTAGCTTTCGGATCTGGCCAATACGGTTCGGGCAATGGCCAATAACCAATTGGAAATGTCTTCTGTGATATATGCTTTTGCACGTGTATCATTTTTTTCGTTGGCTGGAAGACAATTTCATTTTCGCCGGGTCCACTTTGATCTTTGGGTGGCAATGGTTCAAATTGCAGTACAACGCCCGCTTGTACTTTTTGAACTAAACTCTCTATGCATTGATTAAGGACATAATGTGAACGCACGCGATATGAACGACCGCCGGTAACTTCACACATACGTTCTATGGGCGAATCATCATGTGGCACTTTCCCTTCGACTCGCTCATCAATCTTATTGCCTGACATACGCAAGACAAGGGAAAATAGACGCTGATCCCAGCGAAAAGGCTCCTTGGTGAATTTTGTGCCGGGTACCTGAGTGCTCAGTGGCAGTATGATCTCTTGATGGACACCATTCCTATACGAATAACGACCACCATCTGTAATCACAATTATAACCGATGGTTCCAAATAGAACGGACACCGACCCTGGCCATATGTGTCGATGCCCGATTGCATACGATTCAAATTAAGCAAATCGAATGCATTGCGCAATGATTCGCCCATCGATGTCAAACCATTGCTTTGTAAGTTCTTTAGCTCATTCATAAATGTTGCATGATTCTCCTTCCAACCGGCTTTCACATTTGCCGGTGGCTCTTCGAATGTTAAAAGCATATAACGATCACCCAAGCAATCCTGTGTGCGTTGACGATATTTTAGAAATGTTTCCACTGCACCCTTTGCTATATCTAGATATGTTTTTTGTACACCATTTACGTATGCTTTCTGGCACATCGATGCCGATGTATCGACCAAAAATAATATTATTGTCATCGTATGGAAAATAAGGACGACGACGACGACGATGAATATTTTTTATAATTTTGCAGTTTTTTTGTTATGAAGACGATGATAATAATAATAACCGATGATGCCGATGCCGATGCTGATTTCGATAACGATGACGATAACGTTGAATATTTTTTAAAATTTTGCAGTTTTTTTGTTATTATGACGATGATAATAATAACCGATGATGCCGCTGACGATGACGATAACGCTAAATATTTTTTATAATGTTGCAGTTTTTTTATTATGATGACTACGATGATGATAATAACCGATGATTCCGCTGAAGATGACGATAACGCTGAATATTTTTTAAAATGTTCCAGTTTTATTGTTATGATGACTACGATGATGATAAAAACCGATGATTCCGCTGACGATGACAATAACGCTGAATATTTTTTAAAATGTTCCAGTTTTTTTGTTATGATGACCACGATGATAATAATAAACGATGATTCTGTTGACGATAACGATGCCAATGCTGAGGATGCCAATGCAGATGATGATAATAATTGATGAGGAGGATTAACCACTTTGAAATCTGAGGAATTGTTGTCTCCGCCGTTAATCCTCTTCCACGTTATTTTTATGGATAGAATGTTTTTCTTATTGTTTTTTTGTTTTTGTTTTTTTTTTTGTTTTTCCTTTCTTATCTTAATGGTTTTTCGTATAAACTTATTATTATTGTTGCTTTTGTTGTTGCTCCTTTAGTTTTTTATTGTTGTTGTTGTTATTATTCATCACAATCTGCTTAATTTTAAGTTTTATTCTCTCTATTTTGATTACTTGCTACTAAGTTTTTTTTATTTTTTTGTTTTAGTAATTTTTGACTTTGTTTTCTTCCTTCGTTTTTTCTTATTTTTTCTTTTGTAATTTCTATCACTTCTTAAGTCAGCAAAATGTTATCTTCTTGTTGTTGTTGCTGCTGATGTTATTGCTGTTGCTGATGTTGTTGTTGTTGTTAATTCTGATTGATCCATTTATAAAAAATAAAAATAAAACCACAACATTAATTCCTTTATATATAAATCGTCGTCATTTGGTCATTTTACATGATGATTGCTTTTGTTGTTTTTGTTTTTGTTGTTGGTTGTTGATTTTGATTTTCTTCTTTATTTTGTTGGCATTCATTTGTTGTAATTTACAATTTAACAATTATGTATATAAATCTGAAATTGTATGAGAAAAAGAAATCATTAATTATTAAATACATATTTGATCATCATAAAAGGAATTTCAAAAAAAAAAAAAAATAAAAATAAAAAAATATAACAACAACAGCAAACGATGACATCCATTAGTAAATCTCAAATGTATAGTAGTAGTCAACAACAGGATCAGCAACTGTAAGGCAGCAACAGAAGAGCATTAGTATCTGTTTAATAAAGTATGTAAATACATAGTATGTAGTAGTAAACTTCCACCACCTGCTGTGCTGTGAGTGAAGAAGCATCAGCAGCAGCAGCATATTGAAAGAATATGCAAATAAAATTCAAGAACTGAAAGAGAAAGATGCGCCTAACACACACGACATCACCTCACATCACCACCAATTATCGGTAACCACCACACAACAATATTACCCAACCAACAACCTCAACTCAATTCATGCAACAACAGAAGTATTTATGTCAAATGCACAACAACAACAAAAACAAAACCAACAACAACAACAACCGAAAACCATGTGCTTAAGCAAATTATTGTTGGTTGATTGGTTGGTTGGTGAGTTTCTTCTCGTTGTTGTTTTTACTCAATAAGGATGCTGTTAGAATGAGATACATACAAAGTGTATGTTAAGAGAACAAACAGCTGATCTCGATTGCACTACTACTACACAAAATATAAAACAGAACACGTAGAACACTATAAAAACATTCCATACGATCTTATTATGATTTATCACGTATACGCACAGCAACAGCAACTGTAATAGTAGCAGCGCAACAACACTGAATACTATTCTTTCCTTAAGAAAATAATACAGAAAATTCTCTTTATTAATAGAATAGATAAGAAGAAAATAAAATTAATAAATATGTAATTCCATAATTGATTAAATTTATTATTATATAGAGGGAAATTCAAATATCTGTTTGTTCTTCATCTTAAAAACGAAATAATTTTTCTATTGTTTCAAAAATCATTGGTAATATGAAGAAAGTAAGTTAGGATATCAAAATATGAAGTGTACTATTTAGAACCACTAAAAAGGAGATTAACTTTGGCTATGCCGAAGTGTAATACTCTTCACGCCCCTCCTAGAGATCTAGAAATTTACATGGTTGTTGAATATATAGACTTATAGTCTAAATTTTAAGTCGTTAGTATAAAAAAATAAAAAAGTCTTCCTAATAAAATCATGATTTTGGATATTGGTTTGTATGGAAAGTACCCCTCCTGGTGTTCCGAGGGTCTTAATATATAAATGGTTGATGGATATAAATCAATCACTTATAGTGTCCGAATTTCAAGTCAATTGCACAGAAAATAAAAAAGTTTTCCTAAGAAAAGCATGATTTTGCATCTTGGTTTGTATGGGAAGTACCCCTTCCTGGTGTTCCGAGGGTCTTAATATATACATGGTTGATGGATATAAATCAAACACTTACAGTGTCCAAATTTCAAGTCAATTGCACAGAAAATAAAAAAGTTTTCCTAAGAAAAGTATGATTTTGCATCTTGGTTTGTATGGAAAGTACCCCTCCTGGTGTTCTGAGGGTCTTAATATATACATGGTTGATGGATATAAATCAATCACTTATAGTGTCCAAATTTCAAGTCAATTGCACCGAAAATAAAAAAGCTTTCCTAAGAAAAGCATGATTTTGCATCTTGGTTTGTATGGAAAGTACCCCTCCTGGTGTTCTGAGGGTCTTAATATATAAATGGTTGATGGATATAAATCAATCACTTATAGTGTCCAAATTTCAAGTCAGTTGCACAGAAAATTAAAAAGTTTTCCTAAGAAAAGCATGATTTTGCATCTTGGTTTGTATGGGAAGTACCCCTTCCTGGTGTTCCGAGGGTCTTAATATATACATGGTTGATGGATATAAATCAAACACTTACAGTGTCCAAATTTCAAGTCAATTGCACAGAAAATAAAAAAGTTTTCCTAAGAAAAGTATGATTTTGCATCTTGGTTTGTATGGAAAGTACCCCTCCTGGTGTTCTGAGGGTCTTAATATATACATGGTTGATGGATATAAATCAATCACTTATAGTGTCCAAATTTCAAGTCAGTTGCACAGAAAATAAAAAAGCTTTCCTAAGAAAAGCATGATTTTGCATCTTGGTTTGTATGGAAAGTACCCCTCCTGGTGTTCTGAGGGTCTTAATATATAAATGGTTGATGGATATAAATCAATCACTTATAGTGTCCAAATTTCAAGTCAGTTGCACAGAAAATTAAAAAGTTTTCCTAAGAAAAGCATGATTTTGCATCTTGGTTTGTATGGGAAGTACCCCTTCCTGGTGTTCCGAGGGTCTTAATATATACATGGTTGATGGATATAAATCAAACACTTATAGTGTCCAAATTTCAAGTCAATTGCACAGAAAATAAAAAAGTTTTCCTAAGAAAAGCATGATTTTGCATCTTGGTTTGTATGGGAAGTAACCCTCCTGGTGTTCCGAGGGTCTTGATATGTACATGGTTGGTGGATATAAGTCAGACACTTATAGTGTCCAAATTTCAAGCCGATTGTACGAAAAGTAAAAAAATGTTTTCTAATAAAAGCATGATTTTGGATTTTGGTTTGTATAGGAAGTACCCCTCCTGGTGTTCTGAGGGTCTTGATATGTACATCGTTGATGGATATAAGTCAGACACTTACAGTGTCTAAACTGCAAGCCAATAGTACAAAAAATAAACAAGTTTTTGTAATAAGAGCATGAATTTGGATCTGGGTTTGTATAGGAGGTACCCTTCCTGATGGTCCGAGGGTCTTGAAATTTACATGGTTGGTGAATATGAGTCAGATAGTGTCCACATTTCAAGCCAATGGTACAAAATATAAATAAGTTTTTCTAATAAGAACATGAATTTAGATCTGGGTTTGTATGAGAGCTATCTCTCCTGGTAGTCTGAGGGTCTTGATATTTACATGGTTGGTGAATATACGTCAGACACGTATAGTGTCCAAATTTCAAGTCAATTGTACAAACAAAAATAAATAAGTTTTTCAATTAAGAACTTGAATTTGGATTTGGGTTTGTATGGGGGTTACCACCAAAAGGTCCGATTCGGCTGATTCCGACAAATAAATTGCGTATGGTGAAAAGAAAGCTTCGTGAAAAATTAAAATTATCAATATATAGTATATACTTTATGGGCTCTCTGATGTCTCCTTCTGTGTGTTACAAACTTTATGACAAACTTATAATTTACTGCGTGAAGAGTATAAAAATTGAATAAAATATCGATCGTTACAGATACACAGACAAAAAAAAAATAATTATGGCAGAGCAATTTAAATGTCACTCAGCTAACCGTTTCCGTGTGCCTGACAGTCATGTGTGAAAGATACAAAAGGTATGAAGAAAATGGGTTTCACGTGAATTGGGCGAATAACTGTGTGCGAGAAATGCTGCTTCAAAGCCACGAAAGAAAACGATTTTTGCATCAAGTTGTGGCTGGAAATGAAAAATGGATATACTACATACGTATTTTAAGAATCCCAAATGTTAAATATCATGGGTAACGCCAGGACAAACTTCAACATTGAGTGCAAGACAGGATCGCTTCGTGAAGAAGTCAAAAAATGCTGTGTGTGTTTGTGCAGTGGGATCAGAAAGGTATCTGAGCTGTATTACAAATTTCTCAAACCTGTTGAAACAGTTAACAGTTAACAGCTACCGGCACCAAATGATTACTTTAAACCATGCGTTAATCGAAAAACAGCCAGAATGTGCCAGAAAAGACATGGCGAAGTCATTTTGAAATTTAAATTCGGCTAAACTGGTCAAAGACTCCATTTCCGCTATTGGTTGGGAACTTTTGCTCCACCCGCCATGTTCGCCAAACTTGGCTAATTCAGATTATCATCATTTCTTTTTATCGATAAGATACGCACTGCCTAAGTAGCAATTCACAATACTCGATGAAGTGAAGTGAAAAAATTGCTTGTATTTTGATGAACGATGAACATTCATAAATTGCCTGAAGAATGGACTGGTGCAGAAAGCGAGGACCGATACTTTGAATGCAAAATCTTTTACCATTATTCCTAATTATTGTGTATTTTTAATGAAACTTTTACACCTGATAAAACCCACATTTTCCAAAGTAGTATGTATTTTCTAAAGAATTTGTGACATTTTTCATTATGAAATTGAATTATAGTATTTTTTGTATATATTGGTAGAAAGAGAAATCGTTACCACCAATGACGACTTATTTCATGTGAATGTTTCCGTCGTTTCTTGACGTCTCTTGTTTAGTAGTCTACTAGTATCCTTAATATATGAATATTGTTCATACTATCTAGAGAGAAAAGAGGAGAATAATACTTCATTATCATGGCAATCGAAAAGACAATAGAATATATAGATTAGTTCTCTTTTAAAAAAATTGCCAAAATGGTATATGAATGAAGTTTGTCCATATGTAGATAATAAGATCTTAAGGAACTGTAGGGAATGGTCTAAAGTTTATACAGACTCATGTGACAATTCATGTCGTAATGTCAAACTTTCATATCATCTCACCTCACCTCAACAACTGAAAAGAAGATGTGAATATCATCTTTAAAAAAAAAAAATAACTAAATGTTATTATTATTCATAGAATAAGGAGAATAAGATCTCAAGGACCATTAGTTTATATAAGTATTTATGCCTCAACCTCTCACCACAGACTTACTATGTATAATAAATACAATGTTCTAATTTGATCCAATTTTATATTGGAATGGTTTCTTATTAGAATGTCAATATTTGATATGTTAAAATTTAGATTTAGACGATACTTTCAAAGTTTTTTTTTTAATAATCTATCAGTTTGCAGAATGATTTTTCTCTATGAAATCCATTTTCACAGACATAAAGTTTGCATATGCTTTGCTTTGCTAAATAAGAATTACAAATTGGTTATACACATGTATATTTTCCTCTTTAAATATTTAATAATATACTCGCAGCAGTCCGCAGTGACTAGCTTCTGCCCATCTCCAATCACTACTCTACACTAATCCATATATGATGTGGCGATATGTGTTTGGTGAATAATATTAAATAGATATCGGATCGATTTGACTTTTTAACTTGTTAATTGTTTGTAGTGGTGGGTGAGGGTGGTGGCAAAAACAATTAAATTTTAATGCATCAATCCAACAAGCAATTTGCATAAATATTTGATAAAGGTTAACGTAATTAATTTACTTAACAATTGACCTAGCACACATCATATTTAAATAATTGTACTGATCAAATCAATAGCAAACAATTGATAAATTTGACCATACTAAGTATTAAACATTTTTGCATGGAAAACTTTTACATTTTATACTAGAATAGTCAAAATGCAATTTCACAAAACAAAAATTTCAAAAAAAAAAAATAAATCAAAAGAACAAAAAACAAGATGCAAATCAAAAACAAAATTGGGGTGAAAAAGGTGTGTGTGTGTGTGTGTGTGTGTGTGAAAGCTTCTGAAACTGAAACAAAGTTAATTGTATTGTATTATCACTTATGGTTTGTGCTGTATTTTTTTTTTTATTTTATGACTTTTGTTTTGTAAATTAACTTAAATCATCATCAACTCATCACTTTGCTTTTGCTTTATTTCCCCACTGATAAGACCAAAAAATCGGACAGAAAAAGTGTTTCCAACGAAAAATAAAAAAAATCTAAAGAAATGAGAAAAAGGCACGAAATATGGCAATTCTTTAGTATAAACACAACAACAACAAAAAAAAAAAAATTTTAAATATTATACAAATATGAGAGAAGAGTATATGAGAATATATATGTATATACTTAGTATATATGTTTGCATATAGATCTGTAGATATTGTTTTTGTAAAGATATACATGCTAATTAAAAAAAAAATAAATAGTAACAATAACGACGCATTGAAAACTAAACAAGTAAAAACGCTGCTCGCTTGCTTTATAGTCAACACACTAAGTCTGTCAGTCAGTTAGTTTATCAGTCAACTATTGCCGATTAACCAATCCAATACGATCCAATTCGATCTGCTAAGCTAATACACTATTGTTACTTCATTATATCATTCAATAGAAAAAATTTGAAAAGGACTGAAAGATAGAAGTAACTATTAAGTATGGGACTGGACTAATGGAACTCTCAAGGTATCCACCAAAGTACAGATGCATATGTAAAATAATAATCAATCGAAGACGAAACAAAAGTTCTCAGATAGATTCCATTTTGGTTATGTTTATGTTATAGCGGAAGAAATTCAATTGCGCTAAGATATAATAAATAAATGAATAGATGAATTTAAGAAATATGGAAACTCATGGAAATTCATCAATTGCAATGGTTAATTATCATATCAGTCATCAAGTTTACATGAATTCAATGAAAAGATTTAAATGAAAACAAAAAAACAAATAAGCCAGTAAATAAAACTTTTAACTTTGGCTATGCCGAAGTTTTAATACTCTTCACGGACCTCCTAATGGTCCGAGGATCTTGAAATTTAGAAGGTTGGTAGATATGTGTAGGAAAATTTCCAAATTTCAAAACGATAGTATAAAAAGTAAAAAAGTTTTTCTAAAAAGAACTTTAAACGTGGATCCACGTTTGTATGGGGGATACCCTCTCTAGTGGTCCGATTCGGCTGATTTCGACAAATGCACTGCTTATGGTGAAAGGAAAGCAAAATTTCACCTCTCTAGCTCAAAAACTGAAGGGATTCCATTCCTCTCGCCGCGCTGATCAAGAATGTACTATATAATTTATAGTGTCACCGGTGTCTCCTTTCTGTACAAAATTCATAAAAAAACTTCACTACGTGAAGAGTATAAATAAAGATTAAGTTTTAAAAAACCAACATTGAAATATCGTCGTTCTTAATCCTAGATATTGTTATTACATATACATATCATGGTCTTTCACTGTGTATCGATAATCTGATCATTATAATTCTAGATATTGATTATTTTTTATACTCCCCAACAAATGTACATACGTGATGCATATGATATTTGTTTTATATTGTATGTAATAAATAGCGCAAATGCTGAGAATATTTTCATTTCAAAACAAATTGGGAAGATTAAAAAATCTTTGATAAAATTAAAATCACGTTGATTTAAGGCAGTGTGTATATTCTTTATACATAATATTCACGCATTACCTACCCTCAGACCCAGTTGCGTCATAGCGACAATAGCAGATGACACCGCGCTGCTTTTGCTTACTGTTAGTGACACCGAAAACGACTCAACAGAAAAACCTCAGACATAATTGAAAACCGTTTTCCATTGGACGCAAAAATAGAAGGAGCACCGTACAAAAAATAGGAATGAATTTGACATTAAAAAAAAAAAAACAACATGAAATGATGGTTCATAGGTAGGTAACCGATCAACGTCATCTACACAAAAAACAAAATAAATTATTAATATTAATATAAGCAAATATTGAACTCCGTATGGATTTATGGAGCACATGTTGTTGCATAATTGCTGACGTTGAGCGCGACCTCAGAGGGAAATCTGTCAACGCAGATATAACAAAAATTTCAGCGGCCCAAAAAAACAGACTAATAATAAATCATATCAAATGAAGAAGCTTCCACTCTAATTGAAGTCGATGGGATAATATAACAAGACAACTCAAGCGCATCAAACACAGCGAACTTACGGCATCATAAAAACTCTAGGAATTAGAGTATATATATAATTGAAATAGTTGCTTTAAATAAGATGCTTGTTAGTCATTTGCAAAAGTATGAACTAGTTACAATAAAAAAAACAACAACTAAAAGTTGATGCATGAAAATTTGAATTAGTCTATCCGATGATTCAGAATCTTAACACCTGATTGAATGTATAAAAAGTTTGTTCATAAAAATAAATTCTATAATTTTCGGAATGATTTTTCTAATAAATTTATATGATGTACATATGCAATAAACTTGAAGAAGTCAATGGGTATGGTCACTTTAGGTGTTCAACCCGCATTTGTCACCGGACACTGTATGGCACAAAATCTTCATTCATAAAGTTAAAAATAAAGGTGCGTGGGAGAATAAGAGTCATATATTTCTAGTGCCCAAATTTCAGTTCCATAGTACACAAAACAAAAAAAAAAATAAGAAGATGAATTTGAATCTGGGTCTAGTGGTCCAAGAGTTTTGAAATTTACACGGTTGGTGGATATGAGTCAGACACTTATAATTCAGATTTCAAGTCGATAGTGCAAAAAACATAAACAACAATTTCTAATAAGAACATAAATTTGGATCTGGAGGTAACCCCCCTAGTGGTCCGATTAGTCTGATTCTGACAAATCTATTGCGTATGGTGAAAATAAAGCTTCGTGCAATTTTCAGCTCTTTGGTTCAAAAACTGAGGACTATTTTGCATACATACAGACAGACGGACATGACTAAACTCAACTCGTCTCGTAGGGCTGATCAAGAATATAATACTTTATGGGGTCTCCGATATCACCTTGTGTATGTTACAAACTTCATGACAAACTTATAATACTATTCACTGCGTGAAGAGTATAAAAATCATGTACCTAACAATCTTATTGACGATCCGTACTTCTCAAAGGAATACTTAAGCTGGCTTTATCAAGTACTTACAAATTCTTAGTTTTAGTATTAGTTTTTAATACCTTTTTTTTTTTTTTGGGATTCCCTGAAGTGTTTTATTTTAGTTTTACACATTTAAGAACTCAGTTTACTAGGACTGAAAGCACGTAAATGTCTTTGGCTGAAAGGGATGCTATTATTGCATTGGCTAGTCAATATGGATCCACTAGCAAAATAACTCGTAAAATATAGTTTAATGAAAAAAATTATCAATAGAAAAGACAAGAATTTCAAATTAATATATCAACAAGCAATGTTCCAAAACGAACGAACGATGTGGATGGATATGAGGACAAAGAAATCTAAAAAAAATAAAAAATATTGACCAAGACAATGAAAAAAAATCTTTTACAATATGAGCTAAAACAAATAAAGAAAATTGGACAGAATTCGTTTGTTCACATGTCACATTTTCGGACGTATCCAAGTTCAACCTTATAGAACTCAATGATTTTCATAAAATCTTACGTAGACAAGGTGAGCGGTATGCAGGAAATTGCATTGTACCCAAAGTGATGCTTCACCACCCTTATGTGATGATATGGGGATGCATTTCCAAATAAAAAACGGTGTCTATTTTGATGCTAGATGATGATACCAGTTAATGCAAATAAGTATATATATAAATATATATGATTATGTCATGGATTTTTACCAAGTTTAGAGTATGTTACAGAATATAAATGGTACACACCATTTTGTAAGATGTTTTATACAACCGAATATTAAGGGAACTGCAACTAATTTTAAACTTTTGTTTAACTAAAAAATTAGTTTGCAGACAGTTAGAGATAGAAATAACTTGAATGTAAGTTGATTAGTCTCGTCACGCTAATCAAGACCCTCACTCATACACATACTTCATATAGTATATAGTATTTTATGAAGTTTCCCTCTTTAATCTTGTTATACGACGATACACTATTTGACTAATTCTTGGTAAATCTTGTTAATTTTATTATCAAGGGAAAGGGAAATACTAAAATCATAAGAGATCAAAATTAATTGTTATTTATAGTTTTAACTTAATGCAATAGCAATAACTCAATCACTTCACGCTGAGCATAAAACAGCAAAATAAAAACAGTTAGAAGCGTGTAATACCAACACAAGAACAAAAAACAAAAACAAAAAATAGTATGTAATAACAATATTAATACAGTAAACTCGCAATAATGTGAAAACTACATAATAATATTATTGACTAATTTGTAAAAAATAATTAAATAAATGAAAATATGTACTCGAACTTCGAATGAATCTAGGAATAGAAAAATATGTATGTACTTAATATGTATTATTATAAAAAGATTTGAACTTCCCGTATATAAATGTAATAATGAATGTTTTTATAGATGAAGCAAAATTTATCAGATAATATTGCTGATAATAAAGGAAAGCAAAAGCACAAATCGATGAAACGAATACTTAATTTGTTGGTCAATTCATTGCTAGTGATGGCTGATTAAAAGATTCTACAATTTACAGATGGAAAGTTTGTCCAAATTTTTGATTATTTTATTTCTCTTATTTAACATTGAACTACTGTATAGCTTAAAAAATCTAAAAGTTTTCCACAAGAAAAACTACATTTTCTGATAGAATTGATATAGACAAAGGAGGATACAGGAGTTTTCAACTCAATGGAGTGGAAAAGGCAGACAAATATGGAGAAACACATATTCTCCTCGTAGGTAGAATTTCAACTTGATATTTGAAAAACAGGAAAAACATACAGCCGAATATGGTTTAAATATTAATTTTGATTATCGGTGGCCTACACATACTGGGTGTGCCACCCTGTCACTACAGCAGGGTTAATGTTAATGTTAACATATAACAACAAAGCATTTAAATATTTTAGCAAGAAAGTGATACGTAACTTATTATCTGGGGAACAAAGTACTATTTCATACAGAATAGCAACTCTGTTTACCCAGAAGGAGGACATATGTACATAATGTTATAAAGCCCAATTATGTCATTGAATATTGATTGCCAATCCTTATCCCGAAGTTACAGATCAAATATTGCATACTTTCATCACATGATTCTACCAACTAGTTATAGACTTTTCACCTTTATGTTTATTGTAATTTATGTCTATTAATAAATAACTTGTATTTTATTTCAGGACTGATCAAGAGGATGGTTCCTCTTGTATGGAATGGAATCTTTAAAGAAAGAATCTTTAAATAAAGAATTTCAAAATAAGAAGTAAATGAAAAAGAATTGGATTGGATGGAGAATTTATTGACCAAATTTAAAATGCTGATGAATCAAGAGTATAGTGTAAAATTTTTCCAGAAAAAGTTTTGAATTGGATTTCGAATCAAATTAGCCCCAGAAAAATAATAAGTGCCTCAAGAATTCTAACATTTTCAAAATAAGAGAACATGACAAAATAAAATAACAAACTACATATTTCTAAGATCAACTGTGTACTATAAGGTGCTTATCAAAATTATAAGACAATTTTACATCCAACTCTAGCAAAATCTGCGTAGTTCGCAAAAATAAAATATATATATCTATATAAAACAAACAAACAAACAAAATGCATAGCGGCAGCCTTATTATAATTATAAGACACTTAATCAAAATTGTATCGAAAGTGAAAAATTCAATTCAATTTTTAAGTTTCTTTAGCTTTTTTAATAAAAATTCGACGATCAAGGCGTTTAACGGAAGAATAAAAGATCTAAAATAAGCCATAATCAAGTTCAGGCTTAAATGTAAACCAAATTTCATTACAATAATTCGTAATGTTTCTAATTTCCTCCAATCCTTACTAACTCTCTCCCAGAGCTGAAGGCCTTTGTTTCTATTGCTAATGTTAATAACTAAATTATAATTTGTAATCATAATCTTAGTTCTATACAAAAAAAAAAAAAAAAAAAAAAAAAATACATTCGTCATAATCGCAGCACCACAGTTATTGGGTTTGTTTCTAAATAAATACTGACAATTATGGAATACTACGCAATTTGGGTAGAAAACCAAACTTTTTGCACATGATAAAAATATATATTTTATAAAATAAAAGCGAACAATTCCGACTTGCTGCCGCTTGTATTAGAAATATGTCTCTAATGACTATTTGACGTACATTAAACACTTCAAAGCACGTGTTTAAGAAGGCGCCCAGCATTCAAAAGGGTCGCAAAGAAGCACAGATTCTTTTCGCGCAAAATAACTTGGCAACATGCTGCGACTAAGTAAGACAAATTTACTCTACATTTGCATTGATCTTAAAGTGAAATGGCCGTTTACAAAGCTGGTCGAATATGGTTGCCGTAACTAAGCCCCATAGAAAATGTGTATAGGGTGTATTATTATTACGTCGAGTTTATACTGAAAATAATATGTAAGAAAATATGTTTTCATCCAAAAAGGTTGATTTTAAGTGAATGGAACAAGTTAGAGCCAACCTTGCTCCTCAGCCACATAAATTCGATGAATCCCCGAATTATTGATGTTGGGAAAAGCCGAGGTAAGCATATTGACTATTAAATAATAAGACAGACAGACGGACATGGCTAAATAACTCATCTCGTCGCGCTGATCAAGAATACATATATGTAGGTACATACTGCGTGAAGTAGTGGCAGTAAATGACCAATGAATGGCTATAATCCAAAATTGTTTTTGAACTTCTCTAGATATTAATAAAAGAACAACGTATCTTATACATTTTATAAGCACCTTATGTACGTATATAGTTAAATGTTAAACTAATCAAATATTGAATATATTTATATCAATCTGAAACTTTTTATACAAAAAAAAAAAAAAAAAATTAAGTAAAATTACATTACAGTATTCGTTAAAGTAAAAAAACTTTTAAAATTGAACACGTTTGATTTCAATTAGTTAGTTTACATTATCGTGAGTCTACTGTAACAATAATAATAATATTAACAACAACGACGACAACTGTTACAACAACAATATTAAACATTAATCGCCCGACAATTTGTTCCAAAATATGTTTGACACAAATTCAAATGTTTTGTTTGATTTGATTTGGTTGGTTGGTTGAAGAGAGAAAGAACATGAGCATAGGCATGGACATGTGGCAAAAGCAAATCAATTTGACTGTGGCATGTGGATGCATGCATGCATGCATGCCGCCTCAATATCATTTAAACATTTACCCTGAAACAACAAACAAACAAATGAACTAAAAAATATATATGTATGTATATTTTTCTTTTTTTTTTTCTTTAGATATAACAAGTGAAAATATAGAAACCGTGCAACATTCAACATTAAGAAAAATTAAGGTGCAAACATATCTATTTCTATATGTGTATGTGTGTAAAAAGGAACCTTGCAACTTGTTATCCAAAACTAAAATCATCATCATCAAATGCACTTGATTTATAAGTTTCTCACTTTAATGTGCCACACAACCGACCGACAAACCGACGGAACACAGCCAGAAATCTATTGACTGACACGCGATAAAATAAATACAACGAAAAGCAAAAAATAAAATAAAATGAAAATAGAAAAAAGAAAAACCGAAATGAAAAGAAAATAGAAAATAAAGCTTAACGTTTACTCGTCGGTTTACTCTTGTATTTTATGGGAAATCTAAGTTTTATTGAAATAATATGAAGAAGGCGCTGAGTAGCGCTACTGCTTTGAGCCCGTTATCGCGAAGCACAACAGCAGTATAAATGAGATTGGGAATGAGAATAGTTAAAGTTTCGTTGCTGCTGCTTCTGTTTTTGTTGTTCTTCTTCTCCCTCCAAGAGAGTGAGAGAGCGAGACCGTGCTACCAATGATGATATCTGAGAATCTGAATCGTTGGACAGTATTGCCAAGTATATTTACGGCGGCAAATTAATTCGCGCACTTATTACATTTAACTAGCCTAAAGTGACAGAACAACATTACATATGATTTACCATTATTATTTTGATGATTATGATAATAATAATTTCTTGATTTTCCCATTGAGACACATACACACAATAGAAAATCAATGTTAACTCAATTTAAAATTGTGTTATCACCAATTGCACATACATGCATGCTGCCTATATCTAAGTACATATATCCACACATATGCATATGCATTAATAAAACCAACTTACAAATGTATGAATGTGTGTTTATGTGAGCGACATACATAACATAACATAACACAAACAACACAACCAACAACAATATCAATAACATAAACACCAACTAATAAACTGAAGTGCAATTTGTGCTTTGAACGTGGCAATGTGGCAATACTGCTGAGGTTGCTCGCTCTGCTCTGAGGCTGCTGTTCCTCGCTCTGCTGCTGTTTTCTCAGCAAGAAGAAGAGCGAACAGCAAACAGTATAAATGGTACAGACAGAGACAGACTGATTGAGAGTGACAGCATCAAGAGAGCAAACCAACCAAATGTGCGTGAGTGATTGCATGTTGAAAGAGCATTACCACCGGGAGAGATAGTAACAGAGTTGAGCAAGCGAGAGAATTTATATTTTGCATGCAGTAGGACTGCACTTTACATGTAGAAAGAACGTAATAGCGAATCTTTTGTATGTCATTTCAGTAAGCTAGTGTAAGAAAGATGGCAGTAGGCATGTTGTTCTATTAACACCAGCACAACACAATGCGAATGACAAAACGGAAAGTGAGAAGAATTTCTATTACTACTACTAATACTATTATAGTATAGTGAAGTGTATTATGTACTACTCCTCAACTAAACACAACTCTACTATACTCTACTACACTAATCAAATTGATGGTTGCTTGCTGCCTGCTGTTGCTCTTGCGCTTGTTCTTCTCCAGTAACGCCGTTCACAATAGCAGGCGCTTCAGGTTGTCGTCGACGTTGTCTTTGAACGTTTACGCAAATTTTATTTGAATTTTGTCTTAATTTAAATTTTGTCGTTGTTATTGTTGGTGTTGTTGTTGCTGTTGTTTCTTCTTTACTTTCATATGTTTTTTATTTGTTTCTTGCTGTTGACACATGTACACACACTCACACATAACACAATGAAATAACAACAAATTTACGACGACCTTGCAAAATCAGACAATAAATCTTTGTTTATAACACACACTTAATATCACTATATGTAATTTTTTCTTTTTTTTTATATCGTCACACATTTCACTAAAGGAGTTAGGAAAGAAGAAAGGATTTCACTAGAAGCTGCTCACAATCATTATTTTGTTATCATAATTAATGATAATTGCTTTAGCGGCGCGCGCTCTTGTTTGAATTTGAATTGAAATTTCTCGCATGATGACTTTTCTTGTTTAATTTGAAACTTTTCGAAAAGATCTAATTTCTCTTTTTTTTAATATGATAATACAGATATGTACATATATAATTATTGTATGATTCACTGAATTTGTAACTTTTAAACTCGATCAATACACCTATCTATATATATATATATATATATATATATATATATATTTTTTTTTTGTTATAAAAGATATGACGTTTTAATTAACTTTTAATTTTGAAAATTTTATCATCTTTTTTCAACATATTCATAGGCGTTTTAGTTAAAAGATATGAAGATCAATGATAGAAGAGTTTTATTGTTGTTGTTGTTATGATCTGCTTTACTTTCGGCAAAGAATTTGATTGAACACAACACTTTCTGTCATCACAATTCGTAATATTATTTTTGTTGTTGTCGCATTTCATTGTTTTGTTTTTTGTTGTTTTTTTTTATAAGGCACGATGGATGATAATATGGTCGGTTTCTTCGGTTTTCTTCCCACTTTGTCAATTACTGTTTTAATGCATACCGCATAACCTAAACCAATCAACCAAAGAGTTGGTGGAGGTAGGGTGCACTACTATTTGATGGCTGTCTGTCCATCTGTCAGTCACTACCATGCTGAACGCACTACTGTGCTATGCTACGCTATGCCATGCTTTAGCTAGTAATACTTTTAGATGACAATACACGGTATTTGCGGTTGTCATAATGTAATCTAGTGAAGGTACTCTACCGTACCGTACCGTACTCCATAAAAATAAAGAGCATAAGCAGCGTATTGGCGCAACTGAGAAGAGTATGATATGATAATAGCGCTGGCACTAGCGTAGGAAAATACAACCAAATGAACAAACAAAAATAAATTGAGAAAAAAAAATGTTACAAAAAAACATTAAAAAAAAAAAAAAAAAAAAAAATTTACTCAATGTGCGTTCTTGTTGTTTTGCTGTTGCTATTACCGTAGCTGCTACTATTGCTGATTTTGTTGTTGTATTAGCTTTAAGTATATTGCTACGCTGCTTCTGCTTCATCATACTACTAATTTTTTTCTTGTGTTTTGTGTTCGTCGTCGTTGTCGACGACTTTGCTTGCTTGCTGTTGTTATATTTTTACTTTACTTGCGCTTACAACAAATGTATCACCGACGAACCATGAGCGAGCGAGCGGAGCGACCGAGCGAGCCGATGCGATGAGCGAACAAGTGAACCAACGGACGAGGAGCAGCGGCGGCGAACAACGTCGAACGTCGTCGAATACACGACTCTCGTACCCGTGTACTCTCGTGTCGTATTATTGTGTTCCCGCTGTTGTTGTTGTTGTTGTTGCTGCTTTGGTATTGTGCCCACTTATATGGATGGTTTTGCTTGCTCACACTACATAGCTCTTCGATTGGCTTTTCTGGCTGGCTCTGATTCTTGTCGAGTTGGAAGAGTATAACGTGTGTGTGTTTGATTTCGTTTGTATGTGCACGTTTACTTGTATCTTCTTCGATGACGACTTCTTGATTTCTCTTCTTTTTATGTATGTATTTCAACTCCGGCTACTACCTTCCTGTTCAACTGAAAAAAACTAACTGAACGCCGCCATGGCAAACGAAGAAACACTCAATCTAGATGGAGCTGCGGTGCAATCAGCTGTTCATAAACTTATACAATGTTGACATCTCTCATTCACTTAGTTACAAGCAATTAATTAATTCATTATTATTTAGTGATGTATTATTAAAAAGTTTATACATTTTATAGTTAATATAAATAAAAATAATTTATTATTATTTTTAAAATATTAGAGCAAATAAAATGCAATTATTCCATATAAATGAATTACTTGCAAATGTATAGCAACTCTATGTTTGGCAGTCATCCATCTCTCTTGCTCTTATGTCATATGTATATGGCTAAGCTCCTCACACTATAACAGGCTGGGATTGTTGTTTATGTGTGGTTTGCTTTAGCTCGTGGTATTGTTATTTTCGCGCACTTGATTTTGGAGGTAAACATTAGCCACGATAAATTCAGGAAAAATACATTAAATAAAAATTAGATAAGTAAAACGTAAAACAGTGGTCCAGAGAAAAAAGAGAGGGAGAGTGTAGAGGACACACTCATAAAAATTTAAAGTTAAAAAAAATGCCGGAATATATAATTGCCGGCATACCGGTACAATTTCCCTTTGAGCCTTACGATGTGCAACGCGCCTATATGGAAAAGGTGATAATTTGCCTACGTGATAGCACCAATGGTGTTTTAGAATCACCAACTGGTACGGGCAAGACTCTGAGTCTTTTGTGTTCGTCATTGGCTTGGATATTGTCAAGAAAATCCGATTTAAAACTACAGCTGACGAAGGGTCAAGCTGAAGTCACAGCACAATTGAATGCTCGTGGCGATGGTGACTTAGTAATGGCTGCCATAAATGCTGCCAGTGTAGCTGGTAATGCAATGAATAAAACCAATAACTGGGGCGTACCAAAAGTCATTTATGCCTCACGGACGCATTCACAACTTACTCAGGCTATGCAAGAATTAAAGCGAACAGCATATTCCTTTATGCGGTCCGTTGTCTTGGGTTCACGTGATCAATTGTGCATACATCCGGAAGTGATGCGCGAACAAGGCAACTCGAATAAAGTGCAAATGTGTAAGTTGCGTGTGCAATCCAAGACTTGTTCATTTCAAACACGCGTCGAATCAAAAAAAGATCATCCAGATTTTCGTGGTCCCAGTATTATGGATATTGAGGATTTGGTAAAAGTTGGCCAGAAACTTAAAATGTGTCCATATTATGCATCCAAAGAACTTGTAGCCGATGCGGACATCACATTTATGCCTTACAATTATTTACTTGATCCAAAGGCACGCAAAGCCAATAAAATTGAGCTAAATAATACAATAGTCATCCTTGATGAAGCTCATAACATTGAGAAAATCTGTGAAGAATCCGCTTCAGTTCAGATACGATCATCAGATGTGGCCATGGCCATTGACGACATTACGCATATTATGAAGACATTTAGTAGTGGCGAAGCACAAGATTTCAATAGCGGCGATGAGCCAAAAGATTTTAGTTTAGAAGATTTAGCGTTACTCAAGGAAATGTTACTTGATTTGGAAAAGGCCATCGATGATATTGTTGTAGAGAATATAGCCGATGGTGCAACATTTCCAGCTTCCTATATATACGAACTAATGGGTAAAGCCAATGTGAGTTTACACTTAACATCTCATCATTAATGATTCTTTATTAAATGCTTCATTTAATCAATTAATTTATTATTATTAGTTCACATATAGTAATTGTGCAACAATATTGAGTTTATTGGATAAACTTGTACAATTCCTGTTGGTTGCTTCACAGAATAGTGCCTTCCGTAAGGGCGGTAGCTTTCAAATACTCAGTGATATGTTGGGAGTTGTATTCATGAACAAAGAAGATATTCTACAGAAAGTCTATCGCAGCTTCAAGGTTCATGTAGAAATTGAAGAGACAAAACAGCAAAATCCACGAGGTGGTGCCAGTAATAAAGATGGTTGGCTTATGAAAGCCAGTAGTGTAAGTGGTGCAACCAAGGCAGCCAAGGTCATTAATTATTGGTGTTTTAATCCAGGTTTCGGGTAAGTAAACTTATCAATCAATAAATGTTAAAATCTAAATTTCTTAAAATTTCTGATCATTTAGCATGGAACAATTATTAAACACCCAGGTGAGGAGTATTATATTAACAAGTGGAACACTTGCTCCACTTAAACCGCTTATTGCTGAATTAGCCATTCCAGTTGGTCAGCATTTGGAAAATCCTCATATTGTGAGTAGTTCACAAGTTTATGTTAAAATTATTGGCTCTGGACCGGATCGTGAACAATTAATATCAAATTATAAAAATCGGTAAGTAAAACTGATTTGTGACATTGTAATCTGTTTCTTTTAAGTCTTAGTCAGTGACTCACACATACACTCCACGTCACTTGAACCGAAACACTTCATCTACTCCATCAAACTAAGGACTTTCATGTAAAAGTTTAGGTATGAAATTCACTATTCCACCATCAGTGATTTTCAATTTAAAATGATTCAAGGAAAAGCAAACTAAAAGCCTTTAACTATTTGGTCAGATCAGATCAGAATAGAAAAATAAAATAGTAAAATTCTCATCAACATACAAACGACGAACACATACCCAGATTCAATGGAGGCCATAAGATGAATGTAAAATGTGGTGCTTAACCAGTATTCTACATATTATTCTGAAAGTTAACCATATAAAAAGAGATCAAATTTATAGAAAAAAAAATAATAAAAAAAATACTAACTTTGGCTATGCCGAAGTTGTAATACTCTTCACGCCCCTGCTAGTAGTGCGAAGATCTTGACATTTATAAGGTTCGTGGATATGAGTCAGACACTCATAGTGTCCATGTTTCAAGTCGATAGTACACAAAACAAAAAAGTTTTCCTGATAAGAACATGAATTTGGATCCCGGTTTGTATGGGGGTACTAACCCCCTCAGTTCAAAAACTATTGGTCTAGTTTGCATACATACAGACGGACATGGCTATATCAACTCGTCTCGTAGCGCTGATCAAGAATATATATACTTTATGGGGTCTTCGATGTCTGCTTTTGTGTGTTACAAGTTTCATAACAATCTTATAATACTATTTACTGCGTGAAGAGTATAAAAAAAACTACCATGCTCATTTAATCTCAACTACACTAGGATCGATCCCATTGTTTTCTCACACATAGAGCAATTTTATTTGAAAGACCCTGATGGCTTCATTTATTGTTTCTATGTGTAGCCATCACTTGGCCCGTATTGTGGCACTTGCGAGCTACAGTTTTTGTACAGGCGACTATAAATGCGAAGGCATACGTTGGCGTACGAAAAATTGCCTTTCCATTCTTTGATAAGCTTTTCAGCTTTTGTCGTTGATTTATCCAACATAACAATGAGTGAATTTATACTATCCGGATTGTTAAATATGTACTTAATTTATCATTAGTAATCCTTGATATCCTCTATAAATTGTATTTTCAGGTGGCAAAGAATAAATGAAATATTCTGCGTCACCAAACTAGGCAGTTCGGTAGTACCCGAAGTCTCGGTAGAGACTGTGTCTGGTACTGGGTCACCAACCCAGGAACTGTTTGGAGTTTAAATTGGTATTTCCAAGGAACTTGTTCCATTCTGGCCAGCAGGTACGGCTCCTTTATGAGAGTGTCGGTGGTGGCTATGATTATTACCCAGATGCGGGAAAAGTATTAATTCGACTTGGAGTTGCGTTATACAACCGGGTGCTGTGACCCATAGAACACCAGAGGTTTAGGATAGGCCTCCATTTCCGACCAAGGAGTAAGTCATATGATTAAAATAAGTATGACTTCAATTTGGTACATGCAGATTTATGTATATCTTTATTTGTCTTTATCAATCCCTATGTTCATGCATTCTGAATCTGAATGAATATTCATACCAATTACCAGATCTTAACTATCTATCCGTCAAACTAGGCTTGGAACTTTATTTTATTAATTTACATACTACATATAGCCAAATAATGTGACTCAATTCCAAATAGGATTTTTGAAGCTTTAGTGCTGAAAAAGAACAAAGAGTTCAACACATTTTTAAATATTTTGAGAAAGTGGTGATGCTATTCAAGTGGCACGGAGTGTACTTCTTTAGCGAAAGGGAGAGAGAAAGATTATTAAAGAGTTTGTCGTCTATTTCCAGTGATAATCCAAAATATATCAGTTCCTTGGGACAAACCATATTGAATGTTGCTCGTATCGTTCCTGATGGTTTACTTGTTTTCTTTCCATCATATCCATTGCTTAATCAATGTGTAAATTCATGGCAAGCAAGTGGCCTGTGGGCAGACGTAAGCAAACATAAACCGATATTTGTCGAACCCAGAGGCAAGGAACAATTTACTACAACAATGGAAGAATTCTATCAAGCGATACGTGACTTAAAAGGTGCCTGCTTCATGGCTGTTTGTCGTGGCAAAGTATCCGAAGGTCTTGATTTTGCCGATCGCAATGGTCGTGCTGTTATCATAACTGGTCTTCCATTTCCACCCCTCAAAGATCCCAAGGTGGTACTGAAACGACGTTATTTAGATGATAATCGCACTAAAGAGAATGAGTTGCTAAGTGGACAGGAATGGTATGGTTTAGATGCAACACGTGCTGTTAATCAGGCCATTGGTCGAGTTATAAGACATCGGCATGATTATGGTGCGATATTGTTGTGTGATTCACGGTTCCAGTATCCTTCGCAAGTGCAACAATTATCGAAATGGATACGTGGTCATTTGGGTGCGGCAGCAAAAAGTACAACATTTGGACCAGTTGTACGTGAACTAAGGGAATTTTTTAAAAATGCTGAAAAGACTGTAAGTGGAATAAATACATACTTCTTGTATGTACAATATATACTCATAATAATCATATGTTCTCATGTTTATTTATTGTTTGTATAGATGCCTAAGCCAAAGGAACGTGCAATTGAATCTTTATTACAAGAGTCCTGTGAAGAGGCTGGCCTAGTACGTAGCAAATATTTTGCTGATCCCAAAGAGGTTCTGGCTGCAAAAAATATCTATGAAAATGCCCATAAAGTAGCCATGTAAGAATAGAGAGAATGGAAACATTTATCTTTCTATTAAAAATAATAAAAAAAAAATTTATTCTTTTTAGCAAAGTTGAAAAGACAAATGCCATTGAAAGTTGGTCACCAAATGATTATGCAAATGCCGCTGGACGGCCTCATAGTAATAAGGTACCACCACCCAGTGCCATGGATTTCATGAGTCGCTTAGATGCAGATGTCTCATCAATTGACTTTAATAGCAGCAGCAGTAATAGCTGTAATAATACTACAATTACAACTACTGTTGGTGGTCAGGTGAAAATCCATAAACGTGAACGTGCCTCACCATCACCTACACATGCTGCCGCCGCCGCCGTCACATGTAGTTCAATTGATCTTACAGCAGATTTTGCAAGTCAGAAAAAGAAACGCTATAAATTAATTGATAATATCAATAGCAATTCATCGGCAATGCTCTGTAGTAGTCAAATGCCAAGCGGATCACAAAAACAAACTACATTAAGTGGTTATGCATTTGTTAAGAAACCTCAGATTGTCACACAAAAGATGTGCACAGAAAAACAAGCACCCGAGGAACGTTTAGAATTCCTACGTGTGGTAAGTAGTGTAGTATAATACTACATACATATATATATCTTCTAGTATATATCAACTATATAATTTAGATTTAGAATTTGTATATATTAATTGATTTGTTTTGTTTCGTTTCGTTTTGTAGCTTCGCAGTGTTCTAAGTGCAGAGAATTTTAATGCATTTACCCAGGCATTGTTATCTTATAAACATGATGACACTTTTGATGCTCTAATGTCATTACTCTTGGATATATTAGGAAATCCACAATTACATTATATATTACGTGGCATGCGCCGATTCCTTAAAAATGAACACAAAAGTGAATTTGATGTCCGCCTCGAAAGTTTCATATCAGACAGTTGATCTTCATCATTGTTATATATTAATTTTATATTTTTTTTTATAATTGTTTGACGTCTAAATATAAACAAAAAAAAAAAAGGAAAGTATTTAAGAAAAGAAAAAATCAATTATGCATTTTATTTACAAGAAAGAAAATACAAGTAAGTGAGGATACTTTTTCTAATCTGTAGAATCTATCCAACAATCAATGAAATGAATCCCGGCGTAGACAACATAAACTTATTCATATAGAGAGCGATATTCTACACCACAGACATGGCCGGGGATTATACGCGAAACCCCTGAAAAAGCATCACAAACATGATTGAAGAATGGCTAACAAATTGAAAAATCCAAGGACAACTCTCAGAAATCTGTACAATAATCGATAGCTCTGAGTAGACTAAACTGTCCACAAGTGAGTCTTAATGGCGCAGCAATCCCGCAAAATGTATCTGTGAAGTACTTAGGGACTACACCTTGAACATAGACTAACGTGGAAAACTCACATCAAGGCCAAGCAGATGCAACTCGTCCTGATCAACAAGAAAAATGTATTGGCTGCTTGGGTCACACTCGAATCCGTTGTGGATACATGCATTGCAACTTTGGGGCACTCCAAGGAATTCTAAAATAGATATTCCTCAAAGATATCAAAATAAAACACTCGAGAAGTATATTGTGTTGCCAATGCTCCTTAGTACGTGACTAACTATGTGATTCACAAAGACCTCAACATACCTTTTGTTGGGGACGAAATAGTCAAAATCACCAAAAAATACATACGTAGATAGGTCACACAGTGACGACAGCAATGAATTAACCATTAATCTACTTGATAACAGCGAGACTGTCAGGATATTGAAAAGGTCTCATGTCCTGGACTTACCTCAAAAATTTTAATATGCTCAATAAATGCAAAAGGATTTTATTTAAGTAAATAAATATTCCTGTTATTATAAATTTTAAAGTCATAAAATTCGCTTATTGCTTCTAAGTACATAGTTTGCAAATAAAATTATAATAAAAATTTAAAAAAAAAGTCAGCCAAGTGTGAGTCGGACTCGCCCACGGAGGGTTCCGTACCATCGTCCAAGTTATTTTTTGCCGCTAAAATAAAATACATATGTACATATTTAAATAATAGCGATATTTTTCTTAAGCTAGACTCTCTCTTGTCCTGCTGTGAGCATCATATACAGAAATAACATAAATAATAACCAACTACTTCAAGTTACAAAGCATTGCTTTGAAACATAAGCTATTATAATTGTAATTAGTCCTTTATTGAGATTTTCGACTTTTTTTATTATTTGATAATTTTAAATGTCTACCTATAACTGTTCATGCGGCGGACGGACGGACGCTCTACCGCAACATATATTGTAAGTTTTTGTATGGGGACCCCTTTATTTTTTTAACTTTATTTTATTTTTATTATTTGTCGTTATAGCTGCAATTGAATTACACACACCTGGAGAGTACCAGGATTACCTATTTCCTAGACTCAACATCGTCTACATAAATTTCTACAGTCTCCTCCGCTAATACTTATAAACAAAATACATATACAACTTAAAAAAAAAAATAAATCTAATTCATCTAGTATGTATAAACAAAAAAAATAATTGTTGGTAGTACTTTATAAGTAGAATGAAGGTCTCGATGCTAGTGCTCTTAATAATAATAATTAATTGTAGTACAATATTATTTTTTTTAAGTGTATTATGATTAATTTTAATAAATAAATAAAATGTATTACACACTCTGTGAAAATTTCAACTTTTTATCTATTACGGTTCATGAGATAGAGCTCTGTGACGGACGGACGGACAGCGCAGGTTTAGTAATAGGGTCCCGTTTTCACCATTCGGGTACGGAACCCTAAAAAGACTACCTTTGGCTATGCCGAAGTTCTAATACCCTGCTAGTGGTCCGAGAGTCTTGAAATTTATAAGGTTGGTGAATATGGGTCAGACAAACAAAAAACAAAGTTTTTCTATTAAGAACATGAATTTAGATCCAGGTTTATATGAGGGGTTTCCACCTAGTGGTCCGATTCCGCTGATTCCTGATTCCGACAAATGTACTGCGTATGGTAAAAAGAAAGCTCCGTGCAAAATTTCAGCTCAAAAACTAAGGGACTAGTTTACATACATACAGACGGACATGGCTAGATGAACTCGTATCGTCGCGCTGATCAAGAATATAAATATTGTATATACTTTATGGGGTCTCCGATGGGTCCTTCTGTATGTTACAAACCTCATGACAAACTTATAATACTATTATTCACTGCGTGAAGAGTATAAAAAGAAATCAAGTCAAGTGGGAATCCGACTCGCACACGAAGGGTTCCGTGCCATCGTCAAAGTGTCTTTGAAGCTAAAATAAAATATGTATTTAAATAATATGTAGTTAACATCATATACAGAAATAACATAAATAATAACCAACTGCTTTAAGTTTCAAAGCATTGCTGGATTTTTTTATAATTGTAATTAGTCATTTATTGAGATTTTCCGACTTTCCCGATGGATTTTGCAAAAATTTTATTATTTGTCATTATAGCGGCAATAGAAATACACACTCGGTCTACCTATTACGGTTCATGATATAGAGCTCTGTGACGGACGGACGGCCAGCGTAAGCTTAGTAATAGGGTCCCGTTTTCACCTAAAAAATTAGTAAAAGAAGATTATTTTTGGCTATGCCGGAGTTCTAATGCTCTTCGAGCCCCTCCCAGTGGTTCGAAGGTCTTGAAATATACATGGTTGATGTATATAGGTCAGATACTTATAGTGTCTAAATTTCGATAAGAGTCGATAGAGCAAAAAAGAAAAGTTTTTTTTTAATAAAAACATAAATATTGGATCTGGGTTTGTAACCCCTATTAATCCGATTCGGCTAGTTTCCATACATTAACTCGTCTCTTCGGACTGATCAAGAATATATTTACTTAATGCGGACTCTGCTGCCTCCTTCTGTGTGTTACAAATTTCATGACAAACTTACTATAATACTATTCATTGCGTGATGAGTATACAAATATATATAGTGAGAAGCATCCACAATAGATACGACAAAGGCGAAAGCATGATGGTGGATTGATTATGATTATAAAAGCTTTTGGGTATTGGGGATGAGAGTCGTCGCCGCCGCCTGATTCATTGGACATCACACTTATTAATTCACCGATACCCTTTAAGGTCCTTTTAGATGGTTATATCAGATTTTCGAGAGAACTGACGTGATCGAACGGACTGAGGTATGATGCACTTGTTTACACTTAGGAATTCCAAGAACTGAAATGAAATAGGTCTATCCATTCCATCAGTTCTCAGTCTCCGTTTCAGTTCTCCTTTCAGTATTTAATTTTTACATGTAGGAAAAACTTATAGTTTGACTGAAACTGAATTAATGATTGATATGAGTGTCTAAATGGATCTATAAGGGAGAAATTTTGACATTTCAACAAAACAACGCTCCAATTCATACGGCAGGATTCATAATGTGGAATTATTCTTGTCAGGAAACCATTTTCGGAAATGTAATTATAAATTGACAACATTTTTTAATTGCATAGACATAATTCTGTCTTTAATCCCAAATTCTAGCAAGACACATACATATGTTACATTTATTTAATTGAATCCAATTGAATTTAATTCAATTCTAAGAGAAAGTCTACAACCCCATTGTAGCTTCTACGTCCGTCATCTATTAACACATCGCTAAGGAAGTTCCGAAAGAACGTCACCAGCGGGGATATGTTCCGTAAACTACTATTTGCCTAAATCTATCTACCAAAAACCGAACTAAAGCACAGCATATCAAAGTTTTTGCAAGTGTGGACCAGAGGGGCCGAATCTTAGTAGCAGGGCGTCTTCCAGAATATTGTTCTGTATTCTCGGACAACTACCCACAAGGAAAAAATGGAAAATTCGTCATATACATTTTGACATTTTTTCAGTGTCAGTGGAAGCTATAATTAATATTGAGAATTTAAACACGGCAATTGTCTTGATACGTGATGTTTTAATAAAAACTCCTGTCAAACTTCACCTTTTTTGGGTACGAATTGACTGACGTTGCAGCAAAATCAATGGCTATGTATCCAACCTGCTTACTGGAGACAGTAAGCCTCTCTGTCATCTATGTGGACAACATTTATCAACCACCCACATTCTGGATACTTGCCCACAATTGGAGAGAATCAGGAAATACCATTTACCTTCAACATATTTGTATGTATTATAATTTTTAATAAAGTAAGTCAATTTAAAATATATCGAACTGATGTGTCCAAAGAAAAAAGTGGAGTGGATTGGATTCTATACTATAATATATGTACCAAGGATATTTCAAATTCTTAGCTTATATACATGATTTCGGAAATGCATATGACATCTATAAAATTGTACTACTCGTATATTATTATTTTTACTTATCGATTGATATCACCTAGGTACTGAACATATTAATTCATCGTCATTGGTATTAAGTGATGTCATTTTGTTAAAAATAAACAAAGTGTTTGAATGATTAGTTGAATCCATACCAGAAGCATTTGATCATCTACAAATCCCCAAAAAATTAATTATGTAAATTTTTGTAAGTACAATTTTATCGACAACCAAACAAATTTTGTATTATGCAATATCACAGGATGGATGGATAGATGAGGTTCCATGAAACTCCGGCTTAATTCTTAAAGTATATGTATATGGAAGGTGGTCTAAGATATGCAACCTTTTCAGATGCCTGAAATCTGTATATAACTATACTATGTTGCCCAACCAAACTTATTGCTAAGTCATTGATAAGATTATACAAAATATTTATGTACTAATCTCGAATGGTCGGGTCGGGTCAGACCTACATCCTACGCAGCAGTTTTAGATGCTGCAGCCCCCTTGTAGTTACGGAAACAACAACTTTGAATGATCGAACAAATGAAGTCTGTTCAAACAACTTTCAAACGGCTTCACCAAAAAGCAACTGTATCACAAAGCTATACAGTTAAATACATTGGGTTGCATTATCTGGATAAGAGGCTTACTTGGAAGACTGACATAAAGAAATCAATTGATATTATTGTACTTATATATGTACGTAATATATTTTCTCCGTATGGATTCATTTGCAGCATATATAAACTTAATCAATATGCTAATATCTGTAATCTGTAAAATAAATTACTTCTTCTTGCCTTTGTGATTAAATATGCCCAATACTTTTCCTCGTGTCATTTCTTCAGCTTCACGGACACCAAGTTGATAGACTTGATCGTGCAATTCTTGTATTTTAGCAGCTAGTTGATCTGGAGATAAGGCAGCGAGTTCTGGAAATGAAATTCATTCATTGGTTAAGTAAAAAAAAAAAAAACGATATAAATATGGCATTATACTGAATACTTACTGTTCATTTCTTCTATATCCTCCATTGTCAATTCTTGACTATTTTCAACGTTTTGCATATGTATCGGGGTATCACTCATGGTCAGGAAATCAGTCATGCCAGGCACTATGAATAAAAAATGATCAAGATGTTTTAATACTGAAATAAAATGTAATGTTTATTAATATTACATTTTTCTGGCCATTGCACAGGCGATTCGCGCAGTGTTTCCATTGACAAAAGAACTTCATTAACATCATCATCATCCTCATTGTACTCCTTTAGTTGCTTAGAGTCTCTATCCGACAGAGAATCCTCCATGTGTATAGTTATTTCCATTACGTATAAATAAGGCACAATGATAATTTAATTATTGCTTCACACGTTTGTTTGTTTATTTATTTACACGGCTTATTCATTAGTTTATTTACTAAAATTAAAAACAAAGGGTTGTTCTACTAAACAAAACTTCGTGTGTGTGTGTGTGTGTGTATGTGCGCGCGCGTAGTGTTGAAAAACACTGTATATGTGAGTGGGTGTGTAGGGTTGAAAAACAACGATAAGTGTGTAGTGTTGAAAAATACACAATAGCATAGCCCAACAGATGGCGATGTGAAGCAAGAACATAAGTTCGCTACAATATTTTGGTTATAGGAAGAACAATTTCAATACACAAATACATTAGTTTTCACGCAATGTGGCAAATTAGCAAATTGGCAAATTTGCCATTGCGAATTGAGTAAACGATTAATTGAGTTTGCGCTTGGCAAATCAGCTGTTCTAGCAAACACAATTGCCAGTTGAATGTAAAAAAACAATTGAAAATGCCGCTAAAAGTAAAAAAAAAGTGAATGTATTGAAATAAGTACATAAATTGAAATAAATTATTTATTATTCTTACTTCTATTAGCTGTAAATCAATTGTTGTTTCAATTAAATTGGTTAACCATTTCGCTTTTGGTTAGACTTATATGTAACTCATAATAAATTCACAATGTTAGCAGTCCCCAATTTGCAAAGGTTTGCCACACAATTTATAGCCTTTTCACACTGGGGCATGATTCAAATCATTGGTGATGCGGCGCTTATTCGTATCAAAATCGACAACAACCATAAGCAAAAGTGACTTCATTTAGTGGTTGTTGTTGTAGAAAGTGATGCAAATGAAAGTCGTGTCAAGAATTGATAGACTTTTAATTCAGAATTGAGGATGGTCAGTTAGTGTTGAGCAATTTCTGCCCTTTTTTTAGGTCGTTTTCTACTGTTTTTCTCCTTTTTTGTTGCGCTCCAACATAAAACAGCTGATCATTGCACAAAACAATTTAAATTGTAATTTTAGTTTTCAATTTTAATAAAACAAGTAGCAGGAATGAATGAGGAATCATGTATTTTTCATACAATTTCCATTTTAATATCTCACAATTAGTCACAACATTTCATTTGTTTATACAACCAAAACAAAAAGCAGCTGTTCAGGATTCAAAATTGACAATCTGAACGACAAAATGCATCATCATGATTCATGCTATTAGTCTCGCAGGTTTCGCAAACCCTTTCAAAATTTTCTTTTTTGTATGGAGCAACTGCCACTTTATTTGCGAATTTGCCACGTTGCGTCAAGACCTTTATTGTAAATTGATAATCTATCAAATCTACCAATATCAAATTTTCAGGAACTTTGTATAATGACCGGTTACTTCCAAATGGCCATTGACCATGTCCACCAAGAAGTAACAATTTTGTCAGCTCGCCCGCATAATGCACTGCTTTCTAAGCAATATCAGTTGGTTTCACATAAGTAAGTGTGCACAGCCTATCACTACAGCAATCTTATGGGTTTTGTTCTCCACAGACACATACATCGTGACTAGCAGGACATAATTACTAGCTAGTATTTTTATAGGTGATAGTCAGCGCCGACCCTAGCGCTTGATCAGGTTAGATTGAGATTGTCTTTCGGCGCCCTTTGGTCGACACTTTCACTTCACGTATAGTAAATTCTAATACGGCGCTTTTAACTCACTTTTCCAATATCGACAACAGCGCGCACATAACGTCATGATATCGGTATTTTAAAATTTTATTTTACGCTTGAACGTGTTTTTCTAATTTGGCTTTTTGAAGCTCCTTGCCATCTGGCGCCTAGAGCGACCGCTCCACTCACTCTACCCAAGGTCCAGCGCTGGTGATAGTAGTCACAATAAGTGGGGGCGTATTGCATTCGAAGACTGTTAATAGAATGCCGTATTTACTCACCAGAATAGTGTGTTATGTTATGAAGTCGTCCTAAATCTGTTGATAGTAGCGAATTTACCACCTTAGCTTAGGGATCAGGCTGATTTCTTATCCTCCAATGCTACAATAGAGAATGTATAGGTCTCTCAGACAATTGAAACTCAACAACCAATTCTTTATCATCATCGTTATCTGAATAAGATAACTGTGTTCATATCGATGTTATTTTTTCTTCTTTAATTTCGTTTTCATTTTTTGGGTCTCTTTTATTGATAATTTTAATTTTAGTCTAAAATTCAAAGATCTTTGTTCTATAGAAGTTCGTAATAAACAAAGTACTTACTTATATGCATATTTTCGGTTTTCGTTTAAATTTAATTCATCGTTAACCGTTGGGTAAAGGATACGAAAAGTCCGTTAAAATTTTAAATCTCTCAAATGGACGGTGGCTAAATTTTTTCTTCTCTCATCATTTGCACACATGCTCCACTACTTGCTGCTTCCATGCGCCTAAAATGCTCTCACAGATTGTCATCTTTCTATCTCTCTCCCTATCTTCCTTCGTACATATATGTGCATACATATGTATGTAATATTCTATATGCTTTGTGTTGCATTGTTGAGAGTATTCTGCATATGATGGTGATGATGATGATGATTTATTTGCGTTGTCCAAATGCAGTGGCGTCGAATTTGCCCATCGTGTTCCCTGCTGATGTGCCCTATCTAGTGACGATAGGACATACATAGATAGAATGGTTGTATTGGTGTAAGTTCGGTGAACCACTTGCAGTAGATATTCTCTTGCCTCACATATGCCAAAGATCAGAAAAAGAGGCAAGCAACAGATAGAATTGCCATCACGAGCAGCATCGTTGTGCAGTGAAGCATGGAAGAGCAGCTAAACGATTACTGGGCTGATTATCGTAGATTGTTGATATGTAGTCGCATCGAACAACATATCACAATAGGTAAGTCACAACTTGGGAAAAAATAACTTTGAGCAACATTATTGCTTTCGACGAAATAACATGCAATGCTTCTGATGGAACAAGATTAAGTAGGGTTTTAACAGAGATCACGGAGTAACGCACTTGATATTTTACATCCGAAAAAGAACCCCATTTCTATAGCAGAATTTAAACACCGTCAATGGTCATACAAATAATCAAAAGTATGTGGAAGTAGGAGAAAGCAAAGCAAAATTACCACCTTCTCGGACACAAGGTTGCCGATTGCGAGTGCGAGTGCAAGACAACAACAGCAATTAGGCTTGGCATTTCATGTAAGTACGTATGTAGGGACATATGTGTAGAAGTATGTGTACCATAGTATAATAAGTTCATTGTCAACTTACAGCTGTGCAGCAAAGCAAAGCAAACCAAACCAAACCAAACCGAAGCGAAGCAAACGATTCATTACACGATTCCATTTTATTCCTCGCCACGCACTCGCATACACAGTAACACAGTAGAAGCAACAGCAGCAGCAATAATAAGTAGAAGCTCTTAGACGCGCACATCATCAACAGTTCTTCATCATATTTCTAATAAATATTAAAGTTGGATTATTAATTTACCAATAGTAAACTACGTTGGCTGGTGGTTTTATGTTGGTTGGTCAACAGAACTTGGTACGCATTAAAGTGAACTTGTCTCTTTTAATTGTGACTTTCTTAATATGATTATTTTTGAGTTTTATTTTACTTTTCTTTTTTCCGTTTCTATCAAAGTGGATTTCCCTGCGCAGTGTTGCCAACCAACAATAGTTTTAACCTTGGCACAGTTTGTATCGACAATTTCTACAACAGCAACAATAATAATAACAACCAAAACTGTTGGTGCCAATAACAACTGAGTAGAAAAAAAAGAGGTTTTTTTTTTATCAATAGAAACTATGGTCGAAGAAGGTGGTTGTCTTAGACAAACTGGTGGTGTTGGACCTCTAGCAATGCCAAATCCTGGAGGCATTGGTGGCTCTTCAAATTCCAATCCAGTCACTCAATCTCATAATTCTATCAATCTGATGGCGAGCAACATGAATATGCTGAATATGAAGGCAGGTGGTCATTATGTTTGGACAGACCGTGAATTGTTAATGCATCTACAGAACTATACACCATTAATTTTACTTATTGATTTCGTGGAAAAGACACGTACTAAACGTTTTTATGAATCATCCGAACGTTATGAGATACTTATGTTGGTCTTTATAATGCGCAAAGGTGCCCCATTTTGTGAGAATAAGCGTTTTCCAGTGGAATATTGGGTAAATCTATCGGTTGGACCCTTAGCTGAAGCATTTGATCGTCTGCAAGCCTCAATTGATATACCCGATCCACAATTGCCAATACACATGAGTGTTACGGATTTGACCAGCTGGAAGCAAATGTTCGATTCAGCAATGTTGGATATAAGACGTTTTGCTTACTACACCGATCCAGGACAATTGGCCGATGTGGGTGTTTTCAATCGATGCACATTTGAACAACGTTATGCCATGCAATGGCAAGACTAAATGACACTCTCTCTCTCTGAAAATGATGATGATGCCAGTAAACTATTTGCCAGTACTTATAGGGAAAAAATAAGTGGTGTGTTTTGGTGTGTTGGCGTTTCCTTCTTTAAGAAGATTTATACAATCTTATGTACTTTTATTACGGAAATTGAAACTGTGCCTTCTTCTTACACTAATGATACACTCAACCAGTGTCATCTACTATACTTAGTACCTAGCAGATATAATATCTACATACATACATATATGCATGTACCTCTCCCAGACAATTTCTTTCCTCTCAATCATGGTACAAAATCAATTTCCGTTTTTGATATTTAAAATATATTATAAATATATAGTATAATACTTATTAACTTTAAAAAAATGTATACTATATACAAATACATATACATATATACTTACTATATACATATATGTATATTAAAAAAATACATTTATATGGTCTTTCTTAAAGACCAATCAATTCTAAATAAACTTATACGTATGTATGTTTAAAAACTAAATATTTTAAATGTTTTTATTTTTGTTATACCCTTCTCACATAGAATATGTAGTATTATAAGTTTGTCATAACATTTGTAACCCACAGAAGGAAAAATCGAAGACCCCATAAAATGTACTTATATATTCTTGATCAGCACAACGAGAAGAGTTGATGTAGCTATGTCCGTCTGTCAGTCAGTATGTATGCAAATTAATCCCTCAGTTTTTGAGCTAGAGAGCATACGCAATATATTTGTCGGAATCAGGCGAATCGGAGAACTAGCTCCCATACAAACCCAGATCCAAAATTTATGATCTTATTAGACATTTTTTGTTTGTTTTTGAAGTGAAACTTCTTTAGCGAGGTGTAAGTCCAAAAAAAGTGTCGCTTGAGAGCCGTAGAGGTGGATAAGCATTGACTTGTGCGTCTATAGCGTACAGAATGAGTGTTTGTCCATGAGTAAGAGTGAGAGAGAGAGAGAGAGATAGAGAAATGCTTTACTAATGTTTGTTTATTTTACTCACATTTGCCAAAGACTATGACTTTGCTTGTGTCGTTGATGTTCTGTTGCTGTTGTTGTTTGGTTTCGTGCACAACATATGTATGTACGAGCTTTAAAAAAAGAAGAAGAAGAAGAGCTCTCTCTCTTTGTTAGCGCTTTGTCTAGTCTAGTCTATATAATTTCATAGTCTTTGACACAAGAAAAAACAAAGTCATATTTGAAGAGCTACAATTCTTAATCTTGGCTTAGAGAAAATCTCTTGTGGGAGATTTCAATGTAGATTTTGCCAAAGAATCACCAGTGGCAAAGAAAAATTTGATTTCACTATGTCAAATGATCCTGCAAAATCAACAACAAACCATGTAACCATTGTAATAGACACAATATTTACACGATATACACACAAATATTTGTATATCACTTTAATTGTCATAAGCCACTTTTGTTTACCAGTTTCACTTCAATAGTATACTTATATAGGTGAAGCACATTACTTCTTTTATACTATGGAACTAAAAATTAAACACTATAAATATCTGACTCATATCCACCAACTATGTAAATTTCAAGACCCTTAGACCGACCACTAGTAGGGCTACCTCTCATGCAAAACATAAACTTTAGAACAATCAGATCAAATCAGAAGATATAAAAGGTGCGTAAAGAGTATTACAACTTCTGCATAGCCAAAGTTAATCTGATTTTTACTGGATTTACTTATTTCTAAGATAATTACTTTCTTTTGGCTTTAACATTGAATATGCCCAATAATTTGCCTCGTGACATTTCTTCAGCTTCACGGACGCCAAGTTGATAGATCTGGTCATATATTTCATGGAGTTTTGCCAACAGTTCTTCTCGAGATAATGCAGCAAGTCCTTGAAAATTCAAAATATTTTTAATTATTTAAGTAAGAATCAACTATACGAGTATATACATACAATATATAAATACGGGACTACCTCAGGGAAGGAAGAAAGCAGAATGAACAAATTAACTTAAAGCTTAGTATATACATCCATACATACGTATGTTATTCCCCTATGGAGTACTGCTGTTCATCTCATCCAGATGATGCAGAACTCTGCCTATGCACCATATTTTCGAAATTGACTTTTTGATATAAATTTGTTCTACACCTCACACAAAGCATTACCAGGAAGAATATTGTAGATGAAATGACTATAGTTACGTCAAAAATTGACTGTACTGTATATTTTATCGTATGTTATAATTTGATTTGATTTGATTGATGCGACGACTAAAGATTCATTTCAACAGGCTACCATCTTCTTAACAAACTGTGCTGGCTAATAAAAAGTAAAAAAAAATTCAGTTTCAAAACCCAAGTGCTGGTTTATAAATCATGGACGGATATATGACATCCAGCTCAGAGGCAAAGCGTTTGCAAGCCAAGTCATAAGCATTCAAAATAATGCAAAACAAAACCCTGCGTTTGGTAACGATGGGTGCGTCTTGGTACTTATATCCCTAATTCTACAATATATCGAGACATAAACGTCTTCTTTGTGGGAGATGCCATAAATGTCGACATCAGTAGAAACAACGATCGAATATCGCTTGATCCAAATTCCCTAACGAACTCTATTCCTGTAAATGCAGCTGCTACAAAAAGATTGAAGAGGATCCATCCTAAGGATTTTTTTCTAATGTAGAAATATATGTTTTGTTCCATTCTACGAATTAAGCTTAGTAGTCTCCAATTTCCCTTGTAAATAGTGTCCATAAACTCCATTAATATGATGTTCAACAAATACCTGTGAATTCATTTTAGTCATAATCAAAATCTTCATCAAATCATAATCCATGGTTTTGCTCGGTTAGTTCGGTTTGTTGTGGATGCTCTAAATGTCTTCTGTACTTCTGGCACTCGAACACTGGTAGCCACATTATCCGAAGCTCATTTGTCCAAACTTTGTTTGGGTTATACAAGAAGTGTAACAATTCATTTTGATATTCACTAAAATTTGCTGAACTTGTCTTTTGGATTTATGAATGTTTTTATATTATGACTGAAATGAGTCCTTTTTACTTATATCACTGCAGCAACATTCAATGTTCCTTGCAACAGTCAAGCACCAAATTTTCTGAATTGCAGCGTTAGTTAATATTTTGTGGTATCTCTTCACAACGTGATATGCACGTTATGCACTTTAAGTACTGTATGCCCAAGCAAATCTTAACTGTCTTTACTAGTTTTTGACAATAATAGTAATTAGGATTACAGAAGTAAGAGGTAAAAACAAAAAAAAAACAAAAAAAACAAAAACACATATCTATACTTCCTTCCCTGAGGCACTATTAATACATACTGTCAATTTCTTCCATATCTTCCGATGTGAGCTCTTGACTATTTTCAATGTTTGGCTTGTGTATCGGGGTATCACTCATGGTCAGGAAATCAGTCATGCCAGGCACTAATAATGAATGATCAATAAAAAGTTAAATTGATATAAATTGATTAAATGGGAGCTTTGTTAATAATTTACATTTTTCTGGCCACTGCACAGGTGATTTACGCAGCGTTTCCATTGACATAAGGGCATCTCTATCTTGATGCTTACCAAAATCATCAGCATGGTGGTCGACGACGCCGTTGTTGCCATTATATTCCTTTAATGGATCCGTGGTGTTGGTAGTGGTGGTGTTAGTGGTGTTGTTGGCAGCATCATCCATGTTTTCGAAAATTTCAATAGAAATACATAAAATAATTGGAATGGCGTTTTTTTTTTTGTTCCTTTGTTTTTATGAATTTCGGAAGATTTATTTTTTGTTTTACCACAAATGACACAACAAACTGCTGCGCCGCTTGAAGCAAAGAACAACAAACATAAACAAATCTCTTGTTCAGTGGTGGAAAATTACTAAATTGCAATTGCTCAATAGATGGCGCAGTTGAGCAATATCAGATGTTTACTGCCATATGTCTGTCATAACTAACAACAATTTCAATTTGATATTTAAAACAAATTATTAAACAAATTACTTTGAGTCATACAATTGGATCCTCATCCAACTAACTATATTGTTACATACATATGTATATTTACATATTTACTCAGGAATTAGAACTTTGCAAACATGCAAAATTTCCAAAAATCTAGTAGGTCTGAGGTCCTTCAATATCCGGTTTCAACTCTTTTAATTTTCATTCCAGAAGTTAAATTTTCTAATTCTTTTAAATTGTCCAGGTAGATGTCTATTTCATCGACTTCATCTAGTGTTACATCTTCTTCTTCAACATTTTCTTCATTTATTTTCAATTTTATTTTCGATAATCGATTTTTTTTTCACAATATTGATGTCATATGAGTTGGCGTGATGGAGTCTTCTCCAAGTTTTGCATGCAAAATTCTTGTTCTTGTGAAAACCATGCAATGAAATCTTGACTATTGCATTGATAACATTGATTCATGGTGTTAATCACACCTGGCACAGACACTAGAAAAAGAACACGAACAATCATGTTAAATATGCTTTGTCATGAAGTTTGTAACACACAAAAGGAGAAACCGGAAACCCCATAAAGTATGTAGTATATATATTCTTGATCAGCGCGACGAGACGAGTTGATCTAACTATCTGCATGCATGCAAACTAGTCCCTCAATTTTTGAGCTAGAGAGCTGATATTTTTCACGGAGTTTTCTTTTTACTATACGCATTGTCGGAATCAGCCGAATCGGACCACTAGGGGGTATCCCCCATACAAACCTGGATCCAAATTCATGTTCTTATTAGAAAAACTTTTTTATCGACTTAAAATTTTGACACTATAAGTGTCTGACCCATATCCACCAACCTTATAAAGGCCCTCGGACCACTAGCTGGAGAGTATTACAACTTCGGCATAGCCAAAGTTAGACTTTTTTTACTTTAAATTGCACGTGGTAAAGGGAATTGAAGGGAATGCCTTTTTTTTTGTTAGGTGAGTGTGAGTCAAGTGTGAGTATGTTTTTTTGATTAAAATTTCAACTTCTGTAGTGTCTGCAGCGCTTCTCAAACTATCAGCTCTGAGTTTTTGATTCTGCTTCGTCTGACTAGGGTCACACCTAGAGTTTTTCTAGAGTGAGTTATCGTAGATTCTTCTTTGGTCAATCTGGCTTGCGTTCATTTTTCAGAGTGTCGCTTTTGAGCCAAAGCAAATTTCGTTTCGTTTTTGGTTAAAAACTCTGAGTGTGACCCGGCTCACTGCAACTTTTACATTTTTAGAAGCATAAGTTTAACCACCTGCAATGACAGTTAACTTCCGACTGCTGTACTGCTTCTCAAACTGTCGGCTATCAACGACATGATATACTATATACTATAAATTGCATGTTGTATAGGGAGTTGAGAGGAAGCTTTTTATCTATGTTTGATGTTCGGATAGAAGAAGAGAACAAGACCTAAAGTTGAAAAAGAGGGAAAAGAGAAAGAAGAAACCTTTCGGAATTTGCAGCTTACATTTTAAGATATAATTGAAAATGTTTTTTTTTTTTTTTTTTCAGAAGAATTTGTATAATACGCTCAGCGAAGCGGGCCAGCTCCACTAGTTACCATATATATAATGAAACACTTATGAGGTATTTATTATTATACACACGGCGTTGAGAGAAAATAAAAAACAGGTAGTGGGACTGTCGACCGAAGTGAAAACAAAACTATGAAATAACGAAAACATTTTCCACTTATTTCTAATTTGGCAATGACTATTTACAAATCATAGGGAGATACTTAAATAGATATACCATTAATTAAAGTTTTGAATGAAGCATTAGGTTTGACAGTGTCCAATGATCGAAAACTCAGTACTACTACAATGTATTAAATGACGATCGAATATAATGAAATGAGTGAAAGTACAAATAATCCAAGGATTGATGAAATTAAAGAATGAATCGCCATTTTCTTCTTAACTCCCAGACTATTGGGTTTTCGTAGCTGTTTGAGACCAAATTCTGTCGGTGGCGTTTCAACTTCCCTTTCGTTCTTCTACCAAACCTGCGCTTTTTGACTGTCAATTTGTCATTTGGTGTAACAGTAGCAACAGTCCATAAACTAATGCGGCCCAGTATTACAACTTCATGGAATGGAACTCTACTTATTGGTAGGGACAACGAATGCAGGAAAGAGTAATATGCCAGTTGTTGTTGTTATTGTATGTAAAATCAAAAAGAAAATTGATTTTTGGTTATACGACCGATCGCATAAAAAACTACCACATTTGTCAACTCTCTCTCTGTTATGAATTCGCACGTCTACAAAAACATAGGTGGGTGATTTGAAAAGAGTAACAGAAATTCGAGAGAGAGATAACCAGTCTATTAGTTTAAGGAACGCACCCATACTACGTGACCCACTTTTTAAAATTTTTAACAAATATGAGCACCCATAGTGTATGGTAAGACCTCCCCCCCTCCACTAATTATCACGTAGTAATTTATAAATATGGTTTTAAATCATTTTTTGCAACGATAACTTAAAAAAAAATTAATTTGCCTCATATTTGTCTTTATTAATACGGCGCTTGCCGCGTGACGCCAAGACAAATGTTATCAAGATGAAAAAACTAATGTAAAATTATGTTGTAACAGGAACTTAATTTACATAAACAAGTCAAAAAACACGTTCCCCGCTTCAATCCACTCGGACACATCGTAGATCACGGGGGCGGTAGTATTAGGAGTTTCCTCAGACGTGATTATTTTGTCTTCATCGACGGACTTGACGTCTATCTACTCAATGCTTTCCTCCACGACACATAAGACCTTCTGCGATCTCCTGGAGAGAACCCGCAGAGGTCGCACGCAAGACACGTCCACTGCGCAACCACGCACGTTTTTTCGATGGTTGTTCATGGAACTTTTTGAGACAAAATAAAGTCCGGTGATGCCATCTTTAATATATGGGCAGCATGTATCGTAGGGTATATCTATTCCCTGTGAGAGATCCGGGCGTTTGATTGAACCTTTTTGAACTCATAACTAGTTTCATTTTTACATATATATATCCATTTCATTGTGTTTGTGTAAAGTGAGAGAAAGTGTTTTCGTGTTTGTGATTATTTTGAATATAGCTCGAAAAAGCGCACCGCACACCAATCAACCGCCCCCCGCCCCTGTGACCACCCGTAGTATTTTGAAGACCCCCTCCCTGCCAGAACGGGTCACGTAAATGTTTAATATGAACAAATAACAGCATCAGCCATTAACAGACTCTCGTGTCGTAACAGTCTCACTAAAGATAAATGATGTTAATAACAGCATTTGGTGACGCTAACAGTGGAAATAGTGGTCATGGGTTTTTGATGACGATAACAGAGGTTACGTGAACTCAGTTTTACCAAAAATCGCTCAATGGGCCTAAAGAAGTTTTCACTTCAAAAAATTTATTTCATCAATGAGAATGATGACTGCTTGTGACAAGGCTTATACTCTCTGAAGTATACGTGAAACCATCTGCATATCGTTAAATGTCAACAACATTGTTGCTCAGTAACTGAAATATTGTAGTACAATATTAGAATAATATTATACTCTATTATACTTATCGATCTGTATGATTCAAATAAGTATAAATCAATTGCTACTTGAAATGTAGTGCAAATTCTTTTGTTTTTTGCTACAATTTTTTTTTAAACACAATTTAATAGCCTTTTCACATTGCACTGAATCACAATGCACTGTCGTTCAGATTGTCAATTTTGAATCATGAACAGATGTTTTTTGTTTTGGTTGTACATACAAATGGAATGTTGTGGGTAGTTGTGAGAAATTAAAATGGAAATTGTGTGAAAAATACATAATTATGAACAATTCACAGTGTATGCAAATAATTCTTGCAGCTTCCTTTTTCATTCCTGCTACTTATTTTATTAAAATTTATAAAATAAAATTACAATTTACTTCAAATTGTTTTGTGCAATGATCAGCTGTTTTATGTTGGAGCGCAACAAAAAAAGGAGAAAGACAGTCGAAAATAACCGTAAAGAAAAAGCTGTCGATTTTGATTCGGATCAGCGCCGCATTTGAATTATGTTCCAATGTGAAAAGGCTATAAGAATACCTTCAACTATTTTGCAATTCATATTACAATACTATACATCATCGAAAATAAATTAATCTAAGGTATTTTTCTTTAAACCAGAATTAAGTTCGTACCCGTATTTGTCACAAATATTATAACTTTTCGCGTCAAGCTATCGTTTCCAAAATAACATTTTCCACTCTTTAGTTTCAAAACTTAGAGTCTTAATTATTCTCACAGAAAGTCTGATGGACCTGAATCTGAATCTACGCGTATCATCAATCTGGTTAGGAATAATTTTGCAATATGGAATCTTGATTTTTTTTTTCAATAGGCTCATTGAGGATATAGTGCAACGTGACTAGCTGCCGCTCTTTCTTAATCTTCTCTCACTAAGTTGTTTGTTTTCGTACATAATAGTAGAGATAGTAAGTTATAGTTATAGTTTGGTATAAAATTTACCAGAAAGAAAAAAAAAAAAAATATAAAAAAGACTAACTTTGCTTATGCCGAAGTTGTAATACTCTTCACGCCCCAGCTAATGGTACGAGGGTCTTGAAATAAGGTTGGTGGCAATTAAGTCGATAGTACAAAAAACAAAACAGTTTTTCTAATAAGAACCTGAATCTGGATCCAGGTTTGTATGGGGAGTACCCGTCCTAGTGGTCCGACGGTCTTGAAATTTTCAGGGTTTGTGGTTTATTATAGGTCAGAATATTATAATGTTATATGGGAAAATGAAAGCTCTGTGCAAAATGCTGAGGGACTAGTTTGCATACATACATACAGATAGAAGGACCGACGAACCGAATTTTATGGGGTCTCCGATGTCTCCTTCTATGTGTTACAAACTTCATAACAAACTTATAATACTATTCGCTGCGTGAAGAGTATAAAAACTATCAACTATCAGTAAACCATCCAAAGATTCTTTGATTAAGAAAAAGTTGAAACGAATATATTTTTTTTTAATTTTACCCATTTTTATGTGGCAGTATATTCATTAATAATGTATTTTCTATAATACTTTCCATAAATGTATTGTACTTTATGTAATAAATATTGTAAAATTTTCTTTTCCCAGACGGGGGTGATTGACCGGATTTTGTTATCAATAACATAAGATACGCACGCGGCGGTTGCAATTAGGTTGATTTAAAAAAGAAAAAGAAAAATATAAATCAAATAATAATCTGCAGCAAGGTCTAACAAAAATCTTATATTTCTTACCAATCTTTATCTGAATTGATTTATGAATTGTTATGATAGACGGCGCCGTATTGGTATAATAAGTAACCTTATCAGTTATCATGAATTGAATGAATTGAAGAATTTCATAGGAAATACATACATGGTAAACAATGATACTTGTTTAAAAAATCGTGACTTGCAAATGTTTGTTTTGAATAAATAAGCAAATGTGTGAGCAGGGAAGGACTTTGTGTAATTGTAGTCTCATACAAGAGGACTTACTGATTATAAATGAATAAAAATCTTAAACAAACAAAGGTCCATTTTATTTCTAATGAAATCTGCATTCCCTAAAGATCCCTATATAGTTCCGTATGCCATCTCTGGTGTGGCCAATATACTACACAGATAAACACCCATTTTCTAGTTTAATTATTTGATATGAATGTCAACTAAACTTTCAATCGTCTATTTTAAAAGAAAGGTTATATTATTAGATTATTAAGATTAGAGGGTTTTATTGAAAGATGATATTTTATGACCAAGACTAGACATCAAGGGATGAATCTTTATGGAAAATGAAAGAAAGACTAGGTTTTATCATTAAATTAATTTTTTTTAATCGCATAATAGAATACAATTTTTTCTGAGTGGGCGTTATTAATGTAAAGAAATTATATAATTGTGTGGATTACAATGGATTACAATTCTTTGTAAAAGGTCGGTTGGGTGGAGTCTTTTCAGCATCCGTTGCGTCTCAATTTGAATGAGAGCTATTGCCATTGTCTATAGAGCCGCTGATTGCAACATCATCTTTAGATCCCTATGTAGGGTAGTGTTGCAGGTCAAACAATAGAGGTCCTGTGATTTGTCTTAGAGCCTTGGTTTACTCGTAGGAAAGGCATTACTTGCTTTTTGATAATCTTTCCTTATGTTGTGTGGCAAGTAGGGGCGTTTGACCAGGATTAGACAGAGATACCAGACTTCACTGAATCGAACGCGTTATCTGAACACATGCCTCGCCGAGGTCTATAACTTTGAAATGATTCGATATGTTGAAGTTGAAAATGTTTTCAATTTTAACACAAGATTTGATAGTTCAATATTTTTCAACAATATATTCATAGCTCCCCATAAGCTTGGAAATGTATCCAATATGTAGTCGGCTGAGGGGCTCCGCAAGACACCGGTAATGTACATAAATAAGCTGTGTATGACTGAACAAACATAGACCAATGTTATTTTAAGTGGAAAGTAGGTGCCAGTACGTGTTCAATATTATAATTTTCTTTATATTATTTTTTTATTTATTTATTTGTTATAGTATCTTGTATGCTTAAAGATAAATTAAAACTACAAGAGACGAGGTGGCCATGCTTGCTGTGACCGTCGATCAATATAATTTTCTATCTTCTCATTAGATAATATCGATGGATGGGATATGTATGTATGTATGTATGTTATACCTGATTGGCATGTCTTGTATAAACTTAAGTGAGAATTGTGATAAAGAGTTCCGTTCTTAATTGATTCTGTTATATGTATTTCTTCGGTCCGGAGATGGAAACTTGCCTTATTTGTAAGAATAACTTTGTTATGATCAGGATTTTTCAGGTCTTTCTTTGTCATCTATAGGATCGTTTGATATTCATATGGACATATAAGATGTTGGCTATAATAATTTTGAATTGACATTGTGATCGTCAGACTCAAATGATGCAGATGACATAACGTGGCTAGAACTTAATGTATTGTATTATATTTATAAGAAATATTCACGGGGATTATGTACATATTTGCATTTTTACAAATTTACTTTTTGTGGTTAAAGCTCATCATCATTGTTTTGGTTTTGTTGTTTTTACTTGTTTGTCATACTATAATACATAGTACATATATGTATATTTCAATTGATCATTTTGCCTGGTCTATAACAATATGAGATTAGTCAGTCGTCATCGCAGGTAGGTAGATAGGTAGATACGTGGGTAGTGTTATTCTCTTTTAAAGCACACTTAACTCGCTCACTCTCTTATTGTTTGTTTGCGCTCGCTCATTACATTTATTAATACTTACTAGTTAGTTAGTAAGCTCAGCAAGCACAAGCACACGCACAACATAGAACTGTTAGTTAAGAAAACAAACATAAAAACTGTTTTTGTAACGGCAACGCCGTTCGTTACTGTTGGTGTTGATACTATTGTTTCTGCTGTTTCTCTTGACGCTGCTGTCGCTGCCACTATCAATTTTGCTGACATTGCTGTTGTAGGCTGGAAATATCAATTCGAATGAAATATAAATCGAAGAGTGTTGGTCTGAATGCTTCACTTGAGCATTGCTCAGTCGATCGCGACTTTTCAAAACCAAAGACCACATATACCATAGACTGGACAGTTCGAAGTCGAATACATGCTGGTTCGATGAGGGGAGAACCTGAACCATCGAACCTGATCGAACATCAAATAATTAAATAAATCTCAAGAATGCATGACCATTTTTAAATTTTCACTCAAGAAAATAGTTAGAGACGTGCTTTTGATAGCATCGTCGTGACTACAATTGGTTGCGTGAGTAGAAATGAATAAAGTAAAGAATTGAAAATTATTAAAGATAATGATGAATATTGAATTTAGTAAATGAAATGAAAAGAAAAAGAAAATCCAATATTTATTTTTATTTTGAAAAATGGAAGCTTCAGGTGAAAGAAGGACTCATTACAGTTACAATACTTTAGGTATGATATTTCTGTATATGATGATGTTCATTGAGTGTCGGCCAAAAGAGAATTAATGTATTTCGCTGTTTCGGTTTTTTTTTTTGTTTAATTAAATGTGAACTGTGAATATAGTAAGAGTTTATTTCATTGAAAAAGGTATTTTTGCTTAGCGAACATTTCAAAATAAACATAAGGGAAGAAGTATTACTTGACAACTCTGCTTTTTTGAGTTGCTTTTAACATTACTTAACATTTTTCACAAAATGTTAACAGCAGTTCGAGTGAGTTTGCAGTGGAACACCATCAAACACCATTCAGCTTACAACATTTGAGTAAATTGAGAACGGCATCATTCTTCTTCGAACTGTCAAGTCTATATAAGTGTATAGTCTTTGGTATAGTCTTTGATCGCGACTTTTCGAAACGTTCAAACGTTCGGTAGTAATTGGCTGACATTGGTTTCTCAGTTCTAACTAAGTTACTTAGCCACTCATTTACAAGTCGAAAAGTCGCCACCAGTCACTTGTTACTTCATTCTTGGAGTCAGTCTAACACTGCTGCTTGTGCCGTCCATTGTCGTCGTCGGTCAACAGTTTACATATTTTTTTTTTATTTAATTTTTTTTTTTTTAAATTCTTTTTTTATTGTTTACATGTGTTTATATTTATTTTAAATAATAATAATAACAAATTTACTATAAAAAAATATTTATCAAAATAATAACTATAACCATAAGAAGATATAAAAAAAAATTCATATCGTGGCACAAATTTGAAGAAACAAACAAAACGTTACAAAATGAAGTAAGTAATAATGCATACAAGGTACAGAAATAACTTATTATTATCTCATAGTACTGATGAAGACAACACATTATAATTGAATTTATGAAAAACCCATTGAAAAAAGCAAAAAAAAAAAAAAAAAACAATTTTTAATTAACAATAATTTGTAAAAATCTAAAAAACAAAACAAAACTACAAAAAACACTTGTTTACAATAATTATTGTTATTTTTTTGTTTTTGCATTATAATTTTTTGGCTCATTCAAGTCTGACAACGAAACAACAAACAATCGACATTGAACCAACTTCAGCTTGAAAATAACTTATTCATCGTACACCCTCGTACCCCATCTTATATCCACGAACTTTGGTGTAACCCTTCTTTTTATACATAAGTACTTATACATATGTATAAAAATGTGATAAACTGTAAATAATTTTCATTCTACTTTAACAAATTTACAATTATTTATGCAAATTAATAATAATTTACAAAAGCAAATAACAAAAAATAACATTAACCTGGGATTTTTAGCGGAACCAATTAGGAATTTATCCTATTATGTATAAGAATATTATGAATATTATACAACCAAAAATAATAAAAATATAATTCATAATTGAAACCAGTAAAAAGAAAAAGATTAACTTTGGGTATGCCGAAGTTGTAATACTCCTCACAAACCTTTTATATTTTCTGATCTGATTATTGTTCTAAGTTCATGTGTTGTATGGGAGCTACTCCTCCTAGTAATCCGAGGGTCTTGAAATTTACAAAATTAGTGGATATGGGTTAAAAACCTACAGAGTCACAATTTCAGTTCCATAGTACAAAAAACAAAAAAGTTTTTTTTTTTTTATTATTTTTGATGAATTTGAATCTGGGTTTGTATGAGAGCTACCCCTCTTAGTAGTCCGAGGGTCTTGAAATTTACATGTTTGGTGGATATGGGTAAGATACTTATAGTGTCCAAAAAAGTTTTTCCAATAAGAACATGAATTTGGATCAGGGTTTTTTTGAGGGTATTAGTGGTCCGATTTGGTTGATTTCAACAAATGTGCTGCGTATGGTGGAAAGAAAGTATCGTGCTCTCTAGTTCAAAAATCGAGAAATTAGTTTGCATACCTACAGACAGACAACAGACAGACAGACAGACATGGCTATATCAACTCGTCTGGCCACTCTGATCTAGAAATATATAGTACATAAGTACTTTATGGAGTCTCCTATGTCTTCTTCTGTGTGTTACAAAGTTCATGAGAAACTTATATTACTATTCACAAAAGTGAAAAAGAAAGATTAATATTGTCAGATGTTCCACATTCATGGAGATAACAACCATAGGAATTTCGTTATAGAACGAGAAAAAACAGGATAGATGACTGCAGGGTATTAAAGGACATTTGTGTGAAGCAAATGGAAATGGCAAAAAAACAAATGATGAAAATGAAAGACGTACGAGCAGAACCTAGATGCAGAGTCCCAGAAAAAAAGTCAAGCAAGAGGCAAATTAAATCAGATTAGAGGTGTATCAAGTAATATCTTTTCATCACAGCACGCGCCTTAGATTTTAAGGTTTTATTAATTTCTTGAGACTTTATTGAAGTTTCGTCTTTAAAAAATATGCCATATGTTTAAATATTAATTGAATATACTTAAAAATTAGATAAAAAATAATAATTCATTTATTTATTTATGATAAATTACTGTCAAGCTTTAAAAATTATTAACAATAAACTTAAAGTAAATTTCCCCCAACCGTGAATATTAAATATTTTGATAAATTTAGTTTTAAGAATATGGATAATAATTTTAATTTTAAATTTTTACTTTAAATTTATAGTTCATAATTTTTAAAGCTGACAGTAATTTGTTATAAATAAATAATATGTAATGTAATAATATTGTATATGTCTATATTAGAATAAATTAGGGGAAGGGCGGGAACTACTAAACCTCGTCACTGCGGATACAAATAAGCATATTATGATAACTTTCGAGATTCTGGTATTTATCAAGAATTCCAAGACGCAAAATGGTACTGGTCCAATAAGGATGTTTGTAGTTCCTTTCCTGGCTAGTTCCAAAGATACCCACTATGTTCAGGTATCTAGAGTAGATTTATACAAACTTCGATTTGATCTCAAGAGTGTTGAGTGCTTGTAGTGCTGCCTTGTTGTTAGGTAAACAGTGGCACCCTTTATGATACATACAAATATATTCTATATGTAATATATCACATATGTACTACTACTATCACATTATGTGTGAAAATTGTAAAAAATCTCCTAGAGATATTTAGGTGAAAATAAAACACATAAATAAATAAATATGTAGGCAAAATTATAGTAATAAAGTGTAAAAATAAAAACCTTTTCTTATCGTTCGTTTCCTCCAGATTAATGAATGTGACATGTGTGTTTGTTTATCTATAACATTTTATATGCTCAATATATCCATAATAACAGTTTTTATAACTGTAATTTCAAAAATTCCTTGTACAAAACGTGCTAATTCCGAAATGCAACAACGTACTATTCAATTAAACCATTGCCCCTAACAAATCATTTGTGTTAATATACTAAATGCAACTTAATACGCGTGGCTCACATTTCTAATTTTGTTAAAATTTTTTATTTTTAAAGTTAAGATTTCCTTAATAATATTATAATAAACTAGCTGTTCCGGCGTGCTTTGCTATGCCATGCCCCGGCAAAATTTTATCAAAATCGGCTTTGAACAGGAATTGTATTTTATTGTGACTTACAATTCAAAAAATAGATGTTTGACAAAGATTTGAAAATATGTCTCTAAGCTGTATTTGGATAATTTGATCTACTAATTTCAACCAATTGTGTTGATCGACTATACACCAGTGAAAACTGCATTCAAATTGGTTGAGCTGTTTCTGAGATTAGCGTGCACAGACAGAAAGATGCTTATGATTTTATATACTATAATATGTGTAGAAGATGATACAATACCTTAAAGTACTTTAAATAAGTTATCATCATTATTAATTTTAACATTTTTTATGTGAAGGAGATACATTTTAAGATAATTTTTGGGTCATCGAGTTTTTATAAAAACTTTTTAACTTTTCTCTTTCTTTTGCTTAAATTCTATAATTTTTCATATGTATAAGGCTAACAGACAGACATATGTATATATATATACTAGTATATAATATATATTCATCTTAAAGATTCAATTCAATTATATAAATCAAGGTAAAAAACTATTTGTAATCTATTTATATGGAAGAAATTCCCGTGTTATTACGAGTAAGAACCAAAAGCAATAAAAAAAACAAACAACGTCTGTCGATTCATGATTCAGAAAGTTTTCGCTTAAAACTGGTTTCATTTGTTTTATCTACAATACTTACTACCTGAATTTTATTTATAAAGTTTTTATTACAAAAAAAAAAAAAAAGAAGAAAAACAAAATAATAAAAATAAAGTTCAAAATTTGCAAATATTAATGAATTTTGCATAAATTATAAAAAAATATTCATAAATACTCGTCATAATAATAATAAAAAAGAGAAGAGATTAACAAAACAGATTTGACAAAAAAAAAAAGAAGAAGAACAAAACATCAAATACAAGTATGTGTGGGTCTGAGATTATCAAATGGATACACTGAACCCAAAAATAATTGAATTTTAAAATTTAATATGCATCGTTATAATTAAACATTGTAAATAAGCAAAGCAAAAATGCTCTTAAGAGATTTACAAAATTTTATCAAATTTTATTTTTTTTATTCACTGAGAGGTAGTCAACAGAAAATGGATGAACCATTTGGTGGATATGGTAATCGAATCCAAATAGTTTATAGCATATAAGAGGAACTAAAGAATTAATGGGATGTTTTTTATTGTGGATTTTAGATGAATGTATCTAGATCGATTTGCTTGATATCATACTTAATGAGATCATACTGCCTCACCATCTGTTAATCATTGATGCGACAGCTCTTTGTGAGCTTTGGCCTGCTGCAATTGGGACCTCCATATGACTCTGTCCATTGTTGTCTCCCTCCAATTTTTAATCTTAAGCTTTGCATCGATCCATCTTGATCCTATGTTAATGAATGCCCTGGCATCTACAATTTTCTTATGTGCTCTCGAATTATCCATTCTCATTACGTGACCCCTAAGGTTTTTTAACGTATTTCTTGAAAGGTCACGATATCCATTTCACAGCGTACAAGTTCTATCCCGATTTCATTCATTTTGTCAGCTTGTAGCATTGTTCTAATATTACTAGGACGAAATTTCCAATCTCTTTTCAATTTTCGCACATTTCCAGTTGTCAACAGTATAATAATTGTAATCTATAATAAAAATAAAATAAAATAGAAGCGTACCAGGACCTTACGGGACTGCCGCTAAGCAAAGCCTCATAAAGCCTCTCTGTCGAATCTTCCGCATTCGAATATTACTATCCTCGAGCAAAGCAAACTTCATGGGGCGTCATCATGTTGGAACCAGCACAGGTACTGCCGGAAGCACCCATGACCGCTTAGGAGCTGGGTGAGGTAAAAATTCATTCTATTTATCGGTTATGCTAGGTATTAGGTTGTACGTCAAGCAACATTTCATTGAACTATCCCAGCTGGTCTGCCACGTCCTGATGGTTGAGCGTCTCATTTGGATCCTCTGAGCTCTTATTTCCTCCGGAGGCCCGCATGAAAAAGATAGATTAATACATTTGCTTAGGTGTACCTAATTCTAGACCAAGGAGGAAGTGTATTAAAATGATGATTTGGTACTTGCAACAAAGTTTGTTTATATTCTCGGGGGTGCTAAAAACTATTCGTTATTATTATTAGTTTTGTATCTTAAATAAACATGAGTTAAACATCTCGCTGCCCAAGTTTTCATTTTTGTTTTGATCCATATTCGTAGTTTTGTCATTTTCGTTTGGTTTCGTAAAGTGAAAATGAATGAAATTACATTGCTGAAGAAGCAGGAGGAAATAGGAAAGTGAAAATATTTACTTGGTTCCAGACTCAATGTGTGAATGGCAGCTTCAGTCACCAAAAAAGAATCGGCAAAAACTCACAGACTCATAACTCAATGTGTGAAACGGGTCTTATAATTATAAATTTATTATGTAATGAACTTTTGGAATAACTTACTTCTGAAAGCTTGAATTTTAATGATACCTAATTGTGTTCTGATGAGAAAGACATTTGCATTTTGCCTAACTTTTCGTCTCTTCTATATATCCTATACATCTTTCCTATATCGCAGTAATTAGAGAATACTTACATTACATAGTACAATATAGTTTCGTAGAACAAACAAACAAACAAACAAAGTGGAATATGTAAACCTATTTGTTCTATCAAAATTTTAGTCTGTTTATAATTCAGTTTGAAAAAACAACAACGCAAAAAATAATACATAAAACTAATTGGTTTTTCCCAAAAAGTCTCGTTTTTTTCTTTTTTTATCAACCTAAACCCCATAAAATATAATAATTGAAGGATTTTATTATGATTTAATTAAATTAGAACAACAAAAATGAAAGTAATAGCATAAAAATGCAAGTCATCATCGTAAATGACAATATCAAGATTTTGTTGTTGTTGATATATGACGAATGACGAACGACCCTATAAATCCAAACTAAATCAAAGCAAGTAACCATAAGCACTTAACATATAATAAGTATTATCAAAGGCATGACACGATAATATTGACACTAGAATTTCAGATTATAATGAAACGAAATCTTATGAAGAAGTATTTAGTTCCTTTTTTTTTTTGTTTTTGCATTCGAAAATCACTAAAAAATTCTTCGAATCATAAAAACTTATGAATGTTGGTCGTCGACGTCATGATAAAGAAAAAAAATAAAGTTCCTTTCTTCTTCTTTTTATACTCTTCACGCAGTGAATAGTATTATAAGTTTGTCATGAAGCTTGTAACTCACAGAAGAAGACATCGAAGACCCCATAAAGTATATAGTACATATATTCTGATCAGCGCAACGACGTGAGTTGATTTACACATGTCCGTCTATCTGTCTGTCCGTCTGTTTGTATGCAAAACTACTCCTTCAGAGCAAGAGAGCTGAAACACGAAGCCTTCCTTTCGCCATAAGCAATAAATTTGTCAGCCGGATAGGACCTCCCATACAAATCCAGTTCCCCTATGCAAAGCTGGATCCAAATTAAAGTTCTGATTACAAACAATTTTTTGTAAACGGACCACTAGGAGGGGTGTGAAGAGTATTCCAACTTCGACATAACCAAAGTTAACTTGATTTTTTTTTTTGATTCTATAAACTTAACATTTATTCTTTTTAGTTGGCGTTTCTAAAATACTATTCTTTATCTTTAATAGGTGAATGAAGAGCAATCTCATTATGTATTATTATTGTATAATAATTGGGTAATTTAAGTTTTGTGTACTTGATACTAAGGCACTTAATTCTTTTCTTGACTTATACTGTACATCCATCATTATCGCTTGCTTGTGATCATAGGTACGATTTTCCAGGGATAATTTGGGCAAATGGCACGTTCCAGACCACTAACTGAAAGGGGTTTTCGATGACAAAACAAAATTAAAAAAAAAAAAAAAAATCAATCATTCAACTTCAATTCTAAGGAAGGGTTAACCAGAGTTTGTAGAGCATCAACCTCATGAATATAATGACAGTCCTGGGCTTTAAAAACTAACGTTGAATTAATGTTTAGTTGGAGTAAGGCGCCCCGATACTCTATTCTATTTTGTCATGGATCCCCACTTGTCAAAATGCTCAACTATTTATAAATGAGAAATATTTAAACACTTCTAGTGTAGATGAGAAGAACAATATGTCAAAGACTTTAAGTCTTATCTGAAGGTATGAATACCATAAATATCAAAACATTGTTCTTTATATGCCAACACAATATTTGTATTAAAGTATTTATTACCTGCGTTGTACTATACTCGTGCTATATGGGGGTAAACTGGTTTTTTCTGGATTTATAGATTTTATCGTTTTTTTTCTTGTGAATGAAATTCTTAATTCAATTGCAGTTAAGTGTTCTTTGTTATCAGAATTATTAAATACAAATTCAATTTATTACTTCCAAAAATTTGCAAACATACCATAAGAGTATACAATATGAGTATTTTAACTAATAGACTTTCTAATTTTGGTTTTAACATTTCACATCGGTGATTTTTTCCTGTCCTCCTTTCTGGGCAGGCTCATGATGGTTTGATTGAGACTTTGCTCTGAATGCAATATAATCTAACAACTGGATTAAATGTCATTCCATTTCAATATCTCAAAAACTATGGGAATATGTATAATACAATGATATCCACCGTCAGGAAGATGGAGAAATGGACATCCCCCTCACAATATCAATCAATCCAATATAAACTTTATGCGATTTTAAATTAAATTCTGTAAACAGAATCAGATATGAAATCTATATACATACACCATACATAGTATATAAATCAATTGTTCTCCGTTAGTTCGTTAAAAACTCGAGAATGGCTCGACCGATGTAAATATTTTTTTTTTATATTTTGATTGGTTTTGAAAAAATCAAATACGGAAAAACCGAAACGGAACAGCCGAAAAATCGGAATAAATCGAAAATATAAAAGAGATAAAAGAGAATTTATATGGTTGGTGGATATAGATCAGGCACTTATTGTGTCCATATTTCAAGTCGATAGTATAAAAAACAAAAAAGTTTATCTAATAAGAACATGAATTTGGATCCAGGTTTGTATGGGGGTACCCCTCCTAGTGGTTCGATTCGGCTGATTCCGAAAAATGTTCTACATATGGTAGAAAGCTCCGTAGAAAATTTCAGCTCCCTAGCTCCAAAACTGAGGGACTAGTATGCATACATAAAGACGGACAGACGGACATGACTAGAACAACTCATCTCGTCGCGCTGATCAAGAATATATATACTTTATGGGGTCACCGATGACTCCATCTGTGTGTTACAAACTTCATGACAAACTTATAATACTATTCACATGCGTGAAGAGTATAAAAAGTGAGGTGTGCAAATGAGATGCATATAAAACTTAGAGACAAACAAACATCTCCTTATCAATTGCATTTATAATTATTGTAGATACCCGGGCAGACGTTGTCAGACGTTTCCACGCAATTTTAGGTGATACGAAGTTTATCGGGTACGAGTATTAAATATTCATGTATTCATAAATTTTTTGAAAAGAAGAGTTATTACAAAATGTAAGCTTATTTTATTAAAATTGTACCATAATAAAACGATAAGCTCATACTTATATGTACAATATATACAGATCAATCTAAGGATTCATTGATTTTAGATTTCAAATTATGAAATTAACGAAATTTGAAATTGGAAATAAAGTTTATACAGTAATTTCTATAACCATGTCAGATATTCGTCAGTATCCTTCTCTTTATCGGATTATATGTGTACCTAGTTCCTACAGGTAGTGCAAATCTAAAAAAACACCTATAATTTAGTTACGAGTGTCCAACTTATATGAGTTATATTCATTTTGGCAAACTGACACACATGATTCAATCAAGCGTTTTCGTAATTGATTTCCTAAGATGACAGAGCATTTATCATTCTAATACATATGTATGTTACGTACTATATGGATAAGTTAGTAAGTTGGTTTTTACGCAATAAGTGAGTCAACTCCAAACAATTCAAGTCTACAACTTTAGCAACCAAAAATAAACATATGTATATATAGTATATTTGTAATCTAAACGCAAGTCATTGGACCTTGACATTCATATAACTACGTACAATGTTCAATACTTTTATATACGAGTACTAAATAATAGACATATGTACATACTTATATGTATCATGGTTACTTGATTACGTGATGTAGGATGTTAAACCCTACTCAAAGTCTACAACAGTCTTGTGCAAAAATGCAAATTCATTTCAAAATAAAGGCGACGACGTTTAACAAATTATCGGTAAATTACTTCAATAAAGAAATGAACAATGGATTAACTACTTATAATACTCGTACTAACTATAAAATGTGTATTTAAGTATTATCGTTCAATATCGATAATTAATACTATAGTAGTAAAAGAAAATGCTGAACTTGGTTTTACCGATTTATTTCATACTCGACGCACGTACATTTTATAAAAGTCATCATAGATATGCATAAGAAATATACTATTTGCTTTAGAATTGTTTTTTTTTTTTTTTTTGTCAATATCAACAGATTTTCATATTTTCAATAGATATATTAGATTAGGTTAGCTTTGGGTGATAACCGGTAGCAAGACCAGTTCATGAAGGCTATTCAAGGTCTTTGTGATGCCACAGATACTGAGTTTCCTATTTCCTAGGGATTCAACAGGAACAGTTAAGGAATCTCGAAATATATATGACGTCTATGTCTTTTAGATTGTCAAGTTCATTGAAGTAATATAACCCAAGCGTTCTAAACCTTCTTTTTGATAGACAAGAGAAAGTGACTAATGGTCTCCTCTTATTCATCACCACAGCTTTTGCAAAAGTCAATTGAGGGAAGCCTCAGTCTAGTGCTGATGAGGCAGTGTCATGTACCATAAAATGACTAGCTTTGGATGAACACGGAATTCTCTAACTAAACCGATTATCCCAATATAGAAGTTATAATATTATTTGGTGCATTATTATACACAGTTCAAAAGTCACTAAATTATCTATATTTATATAAAGGGTGGACCAACTATTGGTCCGATTTTAGTTTGGTCATTAAATGGACAATTATTTTTTTTCAACGTATTTCGCTTTAATTGATTGATTCTTCCGATTAAGTATGAAAAATGATTTCATTTAAATGTTCTTTATTGTAAGGTTTTTTGTATCCCCTATTTTCCTTACTCATAAACATGTTCTTTAATGTAACGAATAATTTGTTTTATTAATTACCTTCCTAGTTGTTAAGTTGTAACTAAACTCTATATAAACGAAAAGAATCAAATTGTAAAATTTAATTATCACGGGTCAATAAAGTATATATTCAACACCAATTTTCAAGTACTTTGTCCACTGTTTCCTGGTAGAATGTTCTGTTTCAAGTGATCAATTGTTTGGGGATTGTCGGCATAAACTTTATCTTTCAATGGGCCCTAAAGAAAAAAGTCCAGCGGCGTCAAATCGCAGCTGTGAGCAGGCCAATGGACTAATCACACGGTTGTTGAATCTTTTGCGGAAAAGGTTGATGCTACACGCGGCGGTATGGCAAGTTGCGCCATCTTGTTGAAACCATAGCTCATCGAGATCGATATTTTCCAATTCCTGCCACGAAAAGTCTGTTATCATGTGTCGACCATTGACAGTCACCACGTGACCTTCTCCTTTTTCGAAAAAGAAAGCGCCAATCACGCCACCACTGCAAAATCCAAACCACACAGTGACTCGAGCTGGATGCTTTGGCTTCTGTACGATGACATGTGGTTTTTCGTTCCCCAAATTCTGCAATTTTGTTTGTTTACGTAGCCGCCGAGATGAAAATGCGCTTCGTCATAAACGATAAATTTTCTTGCAAAATCTAAAGACCCCCATTTAAAATTAATATTTCAAAGCATTGTTACAAAGAGAAGCAATCCGTATTCGTTCAGTGGAATGTTAAAATTAAATTACTGTCAACAATTTATGCCGCTCAAATTGACAGCATCATTAAAAACGGGGAGTTCAAAATCGGACCAATAAATGGCCCACCCTGTGTATCAAATATATAGGAATTTGATATGTTCATCATTATAAGTATTAAAATCATAAGTACATCTTTTGTGCAAATATTTGAGTTCTGGAATCTGTAATATCCTCCATATCTATACTGTTATTTAATGAATACTCGTATATTTTGATGTATAAATGAATGAGAAATTCTATTCAATTAAAATCTTGTTATACGAAAAAAGATCTATGTATTGTCACAGGATAGGATAGGATAGAATAGAATAGTCAAGTTGCTCATTATAGGGGAAAGCTCAACCATCACCGATCATGTTGTGATGCCTGGTTTTGGTTCGCCTGCGATTTTACCGGCATTGAAGGCCCAACCGATAACCTAACCATCGCTTTCATGGTCTTTAAACCTACCAAGCTCCCCTATCACAAAAAGATGGTTATCCAACAAGGGAGCTATCATTACATTAGCAATGTAGTACGTGTATAATATAACTTTTATTTTTAGAAAATTTCCATTAAATTTTTATTGCAACAAACTATGTACATAGTTTAATTTATTGACGTATTGTTCAAACTTAGGGGAATTATTGAATAAAGCTTTAATTACATATCATATCAGAGGTGTCATGATAAGCACCTATTGAGTGCTAATTAAATTTTTTAACAACAATCTTCATTGGAAATTACTATATATCATATAGAAGATAAAAGTATAAAGTGTGAGTAGCTTAATTGGAAAAGAAATAGAAGAATGTTTACATTGTCACCATATAGTACTATATCGTATATATATATATATATATATTGTGATCATTAGTTAGAGATTGATAGCATGATGTCTATAAAGATGTTGAATATTAAGATGGAGAGAGAAATAAGTAGATCAATTATTAGTGTTTCTAGTTATGTTTTTTTTTTTTGGGTTTTGGTAGATATTTAATAATAGATGGATCAACAAAAAAATAAATGATTATGACAGACTCCTTAAATTCAGGAAAATAAAGATCAAGAGATCTTCGGATATTTCAAACGAAATCTTAATGAAATGTGTTAAATAAAGTCCGAATTGCTGTTAGCTCTTTTCAAAATAATAACAATAATATCATACTCTATAACAGAGGTTTGTCTTGTGCTTATAATCCCCTTGAAAGGGTGGCATAGTGGCATGACTATGACTAAGAAACAAGAATACAATGCAAAATAGCATTCTTAAAATAACATGATCAGACTTTTAAATGCTTTGCCCAATAGATTTTTCTATGATTATCTCAATTTCCAGGTACTTTATTGACAGAGTGTATTTCATGTTGTGCGACTACTGTCACTAGAATAATACAAGTATGTGTACTTCTGAACAATTGAATGCTATTAAAATAAATCTTTACATTTAAAATGGGTTAATCTTTTTAATGTTTTTTGATATGATTGTTGTCGTCGTCGTTGAGTATTCATACTTGTATTCTATAAGTCAGTTAAGTCCAGCGATTGATGATAATATACAACATACTTGGCACTAGATTAACTCATAAATCGAAAATCTCACAATCAACACTCATTCATTCTTTCATTCATTTACTCACTCATTCAAGTTAAGTCACTAATCTGTTTAATTACAAAAATTTAATTCGATTTCTTTCTTGTACGTAGATTTACGGTAAATAAGAAGACCATAATAGTGCTGATATTCGCGGCACTTTTAGTTGTCGGGGTAACACTTGGATTGGTTCTTGGTCTAAAAACTGGTAAAAGAAGGGGAAGCATTGTTGGTGCGGTTGTATCAAATGGACGGGGTTGTGCTGACGTGGGTAGTGAAATGCTTAGTGATGGAGGCTCAGCAGTGGATGCCGCTATAGCAACAATGTTATGCGAAGGTGTCATATTGCCACACTCAATGGGAATTGGTGGTGGTTTTGTTGCCACTATATATACACGTAGTACTCGTACCATTGAGACGGTGACGGCACGAGAGTCTGCACCAGCAGCAGCACACAAAAATATGTTTGTGGGTATGGAACAAGTCACTGGGGCTACTTCAGGTGCTGTACCAGGTGAAATACTTGGCTATTGGGAAATGCATCTTAAATATGGTCGTTTGCCATGGAGGAGATTATTTCAACCCACCATCAAACTGGCTAAAGAAGGTCATTGGGTATCGAAATATTTGGCGGCAGCTATTAAATCGAAGCTTGCAATAATACAAAATGAACCATCTATGGCTGAAGTATTTCTGAAACCAGATGGTAGTCCATATCAGGAAGGTGATTATATGAAACGTGTCAAATTGGGTGAGACACTGGAACGTATTGCCAATAATGGTGCTAGCGAATTGTATGGTGGTGGCAAGACGGGTAAAATGTTCATTGAAGATATACAAAAGGCAGGCAGCATAATCACCGAAGAAGATCTCAAAAATTACAAGTAAGTACACGAATAAGTACATTACTTAGTAAGTATATTGATTAACAGAATAATTTTTTTTTTTTTTTTTTTTTTAATTACAGAGTAAGTTGGCATAGTAAAGATCATGTCGTGGCTAATGTTACTGGCGGTTATACACTCTATACGACTCCCTTACCCACAAGTGGCCCTTTGCTTGCATTCATGTTAAATGTCATGAATGAATTGTATACAAGAAATGAAAACGTTTATTGGCAACGCATAATCGAAACATTTAAGCATGCATATGGACAACGCAGCAATTTGGGCGATATTGAGAATGAACCTGACTATGCGGCAGTCATAAATAAGACCTTGGCGAATCTGTTGAGTTATGATTTTGCGAGTAGTGTACGAAAACTGATACATGATGATCGTACCTCAACCGATTTGAAATACTATGGTGCAAATTTCACAATTAACGAAGATCATGGCACTGCCAATATGAATGTCTTGGCAAGTAATGGTGATGCAGTTGTCATGACGAGCACAATAAATAATTAGTGAGTAAAAAAATATTATTTAATTAAAATTGGAACATCATCAATTGTATATATATTTTTTTTTTTTTTTTTGTGTATTTTTTGATGTTCATAGTTTTGGTTGTAAAATTCGTTCATCACGAACAGGAATCATACTTAATGATGAAATGGATGATTTCTCAACGCCGGGTGTCATAAATGGTTTTGGTGTGCCAGCATCGCCAGCAAACTACATACAACCGCATAAACGTCCTATGTCATCGATGACTCCAGCAATTATTGTCGATAAAAATGGCAATGTGCGAATGCTCGTCGGCGCTGCCGGAGGCACTAAGATAACTACCAGTGTAGCAACAGTAAGTAAATTTTTCTAGGCTAAGCTCAGCTCATAAAGAGGTTAATGATTGAAATGTTTTAAAAAATATTATAGGCTATTATCAAATATTTGATATTGGAAGATTCTCTAGAAGATGCCATCGATGATGGTCGTGTGCACCATCAATTGGCACCAATGTATATCGAAGCTGAGGAAGAAATCGAAGACTCGCTTTTGGGGTATTTCCGTGAGGTGGGTCACGAGGTTAAAATACTACCAGAAGGTACTGGATTTGCGGCAGTCACTGCAATTGGGGCACGTGACAAAACACCGGAACCGTATTTCGATAGGCGTCGTGTAGGCAGCACAGCGCTTATAAAAGATAGAAATAAGATGAATCATTAGATAAATATACGTAAATGATGATGGAGAAATGAATAGTTCGAATTTTTTATGAGTCTAATGCCATCATCACCACCAACGAATTTAGGTGTACTGTGTATGCCTAGATATTGGTAGTTACATTGTTCCAACCACAACCAAAACCAATACATTGGAATATTATTTGTATTTGTGTGTTGTTAATAGCAGCAAATTATTGCTCATGCTATTTAGTTAATTATTAATGTAATTACATATACATACATACATAATTGTACAAATTGGCTTTAATTGTTTTAATTATTTATTAATTGTATGTATTTAATCCTTAGCTATTTTATATATTGTACTACATACCGAATTTATTAAAAGAAAACAGTAAAAAGAAGACTAACTTTCGCTATGCCAAAGTTGTATTACTCTTTACGCCCCTCCTAGTGGTCTGAGGGTCTTGAAATGGTTGGTAGATATGGGTCAGACACTTATGTATAAGTAGTTTCCAAATTTCAAGTCGATAGTATAAAAACAAAAAAAAATTAGAAAATAAGAACATTAATTTAGATCGAGGTTTGTATGGGTGGTACGTACCCCCTTAGTGGTCCGATTCACCTGATTCTGACAAATGTACTGCATATGGTGGAAAGAAAGCTCCATGCTCTAGCTCTCTAGCTCAAAAATTGAAGGACTAGTTTGTATACATACAAACAGACAGACGGACAGACGGACATGGCTAGATCAATTCGTCTCGTCGTGCTGATAAAGAATATAAGTATATTCTCCGTTGTCTGTGGTTTTCTATTGAGCACCCCTAACATAAAACAAGAAATCAATTTTTAAACGTGCTACTAGACTTTATTTTGTTCGATCAAAATTAAAAATTTTCAAATTTAACTTTCCTGTCCTATTCAATGGACAACATAGAAAGATTAGTAAGACGCACTTGGCTCATCGTGTATCTTAAGACTTTATCAATTTTAATTTTGAGAAACTTCTATTCGAAGAAGTAACCGGAACATAAATAGTTAAAAAAATCAGCCAAGTGTGAGTCGGACTCGCACACGGAGGGTTCCGTACCATCGTACAAGATTTTTTGTTCAAAATATTAAATTATGTGCATATTTAACAGCCTAAAAGTATACTACAATTAAAAGCTTAAAAATATACTAAAAAAAAAAAAAATTGTTAAACAAAATGTTGAATTAAAGAACAATGCTTCTAAAAATTTTATATTTTTAGTATTTGTCGTTCTACACATAAGTGAATTACACACTCTGTGAAAATTTCAACTCTCTACCGTAATAGGTGGTCATGAGATAGAGCAGGAGACGGACGGACGGACTGACAGCGTAAGCTTAGTAATAGGGTTCCGTTAGCTCCCTATGGATACGGAACACTAAAAACCATATGCAATGCAGACTCAGAATAGTCTCATTGTGTTATGAACTATACCACGAAGTTTTTCTTCTGTTGACGTAAGCAGAGTTTTAAGCTGAACAACACCAAATATTTTGAGAATGTCATCCATTGCCCTGTCACGATGGTCTAGTTCTCCGTAAAATCTTTCAAAATATCCTAACTTAGCTCTATGCAGCTCTTCTGGCAATGTTAGTTCAGGATCTTGAGCGAATTCTCTTGGCATATGTACGTTTTCCGAATCTCCACCTTCCTCTTTTTCTATTGAAATATCCAAGTCCTCACATTTGGATACGTTGGCTTTGAAGAAAAAAGTGAAGGCTTTGATTTTTATGGCAGACGTTTTCAGAGACAGCCACCATGTTTGTATATACTCGTACCTTTGTGTCTGGTTAACTTCTTCTAAGAACTAAAATCACACAAAGCAGATATGAGTGTGGATGCTACTTCTTTTGTATCGGCATTTTCTCTACTGCTGATGGGATCACACATGTCTGCGATTGTTAACACAAGTTTCTCAAAATTATTCTTCAATATTTAAATAGCGTCCTAATGAGCACTAGTGTTTTAACCGATACGCCTATAGTTTTCAGTAGAACTTCCCATCGATGTGCGGATGACGCAAAGAATGTGTAAACTCTTCCTTATTGTTCCGAAAAAAAATAAACGTGAACTAATACTCCCGGAAGAGTGCATTCCACATAGATTTGGTGAATGATTAGCACAAGGCATAACCAATGCTTAGGATTGTGTTCTTTGATTTTTGACTTGTACATCACCATAAACTCCTGCCATGGTTGCAGCGTTATCATATCCTTGATGGGTTATTAAATAAATAAAAATAAAGAAATAATACAATATCAACAGATAAACAAATAAATTTAAAGATATAACTAAGAATATGAAAATGTTATTTTATTTGATTTGATTTGAAGTGAAGTAAAAACTAATAATCCCGGCGTGCTTCGCTACTCCTTTTATTTTGTTGTGACTCACAATTCAAAAAGAGATTTTTAATAATATTGTCATAATTATCTGGGATATTTGACGAATACTACTTGATTCGAAAATATGACTCTAAGCTGTATATGTTTGATCAATCAATTCCTTTTTTTTCGGTGGTCCGATCCGCACCAAACTTCACTCGAACATTCCCCAGACTATGCTAAAGTTTCCCTGAAAATTTCATCAATATCGGTAGCGCGATTTCAGTGTCCATAAGCTCCATACATATATACATTCACTTATATATATATATATAGATTTAAAAAACTCAATGTCATGTTTTTCTTAACATGTCCATTATAATTTACCGCAATTTTCTCATTTCCTTTTCCTCTTCAACTCTACTTATTTTATCGTCTTCATTGCTACGTCGTTTTTTCATTGATTTCTATAGATTCTTAAAGTTTTCAACTTAAAACCGCAGGCATCTCCGTTTGTCGGAGTCACACGTCAGGGTTTTTTTGGTTAGCAAAACATTTGTCAACTTAAAGATTGCTCCAAAATTTCTAAAATTTGTAAACGAATACATGATTTGATATTTGTTCATTTGTTACTCTATTGATAACTTGTATCCTATTTTTCTTTAATTTTTGTTGTTAAGATTTCATTAACTTGAATTTAACACAACAAAACAAAATATTTGTGAAACGCATGTATGTTTTAATCTAACTGAGTTGGATGCAATAAATATCTGTTTTATCTTTCTTTATTACTTTCATTTTAACTGTGACACCCTACCCCTCAATATATGCATTCAATTAATATTGTGTCGAATTATAATAATAAAAAAGTACATACTCGTATGTACTAGTGGTTAGTTATTGTAAGTTGATGACAAAATAGGCTTTGCAAACTTTCAACACAACGAAATCAAATTGTTTTTTTTTTTAAATAAGTTTGTCGATTTAAATTATCAGATGATCTGATAATTTTTTATGATACAAATATTTTTTTAAAAAATAAAAGAAACAAAAATATGTGGGCTACAATTGGAAGGAAAATAATAATTATATTAAAATTTATGAGAAACATTCGTGAAGTTGATGTTGCCATAATCACATCAGACATTATGGCAGCTGAACCGGCACCAAAAGCATCAACAGCAGCCACATCAAAAGAAGCAGCTAGAATAGCAGCAGCAGCATCAACAGAAGCAGCTCCAACAGCAACAGCTACAACAACAGCAGAAGCATCAACAGCAGCAGCAACGGCAACATGAGAAACCGAAGAGCCCCGTAGAGCTTAAAAAAAAACAAATGATCCATATAAAATTCCATCAAATCGCCAATGTCAAGTAAGTATTTAAATTAATTTCTTTTAGAGAAAATATTAAATTTGCATATACGTACACAAGTTCATGTATATTTCTTTTGAGTTATGTTTAAAGGCCTGCGTGTTCGCCTCCCCCGCTGACTATTCAACATTGACTGCCAGGTACTTTTCCTGACTAGCTATGTCGTTCGTATATTGTTTAATCATCAACAATTAACCACCATCATCGTTTCAGTTTATGTATATTTTATTTGTTTGTCATGCAATATAAATATTATTGTACAATACTTAGTTGGTGCGTGTTGCAAAAATATACATTTTCTAGTTTATATCCGCATGTTGTCATATTTTTATTACTGAGATATCCGTGTAAGAAATTCATTCACATCTATAATATGGCTTAGAATATTTTGTTTATACTTTTTCAATGAACTTGATGTCCTTTAAACCATAGACGTCACATTTCTTTTAAGGTTGCTAATTCCCTAGGGAGAATTTACTGGATATGGTTCTTTTAATTCCTCAAACCTGGCTAAAATGAAATGCATATGGTTGGTAACACATCATTTGGTCTATTTTTAACCAATTTGGAAGAGTCCTGATCAGAAAATACCATATCATGATATCCAATTGATTCTCAATTTGATCCGAAGTTATAATGGCGGATGCAAGAAAATGGGTTATACTTAGCATGTAAAAAGGTATTCTCCTAGATAGAATATAGGATCTCATAAGACACGCATTTTCTAGACGACTTTGTGGACGCCAATCGGAAACTCAATCATGAAAAAATAATCCAGCCAGATGATGACTCTTCATTTTATTAAGATATTGCTTGGGTTACACAATAATATTTTTTAATACCAATAGCACAAAACAAACAACCGCATCATTGTTCTACTTTGTGTAAGCCTTATGCTTGGTCATGCTACTAAGACAATTTTCAACATAAATTAATTGCTTTAAGTTACAAAGCTACAATTCAAACATAACCTATTTGTAGTTTTATATAGATTTTGCTGTTTTTTTCCCCGATATTTCCAATAGTTATTCTGCTATTCGGGCCGGAGATGAATCCAAAAAAAGAAATATTTTTTAGAGATTCACAACTTTAAATTAAAATAAAACAAAGAAAAATATTTTTAATATCAATTAAACTGGTTTTATTGAATAGATAATTTTATAACATTAATGTTTAAATACGATTTCGATCATGTTGCCGCCACGGCTGGCGCGTACAATGCGCAATCTGAAAGTCCAATTTTCACACACTTTAGCAGCATTTGCGGCCGTATTTCGGTAGGCAAGTGACTTTACATAACCCCAAAGAAACTAATCCAATGGGGTTAAATCACATGATCTTGGTAGCCAATTCACGTCTGTTCTTCGAGAAATTACTCGATTATTAAACTTCATTATTAAGTTTTTAATAATAAAAACACGTTGTTCTCTCATAAAGCGATCCATTTTAATTAACCGGAAGGTATCGGATGAAATGCCAAACCAAACTAAACAAAAATCAACTATCAGCTGTTAAATCGGTTATCAAATTAAACAGCGTTGCCAACTCAAAGTTGTGCACCCCAAAAAAAAGATAATCGCTCCAGCCATTCTTGTTTCATAAATGGTGTAACACACACGACTTTGTTTTATATATATTGATTGATGATTATCTCACCTATTTTAATTTTTCGCTAAAATGACTATTTTGAATATTTTGCTTATCATTTAAAGAATACCTTGTATTATTTTCATAATTTTCTATTCAGCCGTTTGCCTCCTACATATCAAAATGTGTAAAATTAACAACAATTGACTCATTTTGCTTCACACTACGAATTCGCGTTCTATCTCAAAAACGGTTTACTGTATACAAAATTGCCACAGACCAAATTGAAGAGAATTAAATTGCTTATTACTCATACTCGTACATATATGTATATATCCTTATTTAAATTGACTGTACTTTTTGCCAAAAGCGGTTTCTAGCACACCGAGAAATGGAATTGTGTTGGAATTGAGGGTGAATGCGGTTTCTAAGCACATACCCGATTGCAATTTTACCTATGAAATCCAGTTGAGTTACCAGGCGAACAGAAAAGCATAGAAAAACAGGAGGCAACTTTTCTTCATAGCAACGAGCTTTTGTTCTACATGTGTTTTGTTCAAGACAAAAACTCTGAGCTTTTTGTCTACATATGTTTTGTTCAAGACAAAAAGATGGAAACTTTGGTTTGTTTGTGTTGAAGACAAAAAGCTAAAGCTCATTGCAACAAGTGCAGCAAATAAAGTGCAATAAAAACCTTTTTGTTATGATAATACAAAACAAAACATACTTATAGGGATTGCATTTCTCATATTGTGAGAATTTGAATTTATGTGTTTTCATATCGATGATTTAACCAATTCTAGTAATGTCTAGTTCATAGGCTTCTCTAAAGCAAAAGCAAAAGCAAATTAATACTTTGCACCAGCGAATAGTTTATTAGCAAATCTTCGAGCTCTCCTGAAGATATGGGATACAAATTTGGAGTATCGACCCAACCTGCCAAACAAAGTCTTGCGCATTCTCACTGGCTTCGAACGGAATGTCTGTAAGTCGACTTTGCATCTGTTGAACTGTTACAATGACCGGACTGGATCATAAAAAAAAAACTAGCCAAGCCTCTGACTTCAGCAGTCCCTATCTGAAATTGGCTTAAACAATGCCTCCATGGACTCGTTGTCTCATAAGCAAATGGCTTACTTCAAATCGCGTCACCATCTGGACGACGATTAACCAACCCGTTTCCTATGTTAGGCATCCAACATACACTTTTTGTTATGTACGAAATATGGAAGTTTCAAAAATTAGATGCCGGATGACTCTTCACAAGGCAAACCTTGAATATCGCCTTATTACAAAAAAAAAAAATAAAGAAATTAGTACATAGTTAAATCAATTTAATGCTCATGGAAAAAAATAAATAAATATTAAATAGACAGTTTAGAGAATGGATATTTTGAATAAGGTATTGTTTATGTGGAAATTATTAGTATAAAGAAACAAACAAATCTAATCAAGTCCGACTCTCCATGTTAAGCCTATTTCTTGGAAACTTAAAGAGCTAGGATGCTGAAACTTCATATGAAGACTGGATTAAATCCGAGAATTGAGAGTCTAAAGGTCACTGATTATTTTCATTTGGAAAAAGCCAACCACTTTTGTCTCCTCCCTGGATGATGAGTATTAAGTATTAAATGTTAAGTGCTTAATTAGTTTTAATATGCCGCTCCCTTCCCTGGGAAAATTGATTTTGATTTCCCCTTCCCCCTAGAGAAGTTCACCCATGTTTTTAATAAGAATATATTAAATTAGGTAAGATATGATAAAAGGAAAGACGAGAACTAGTCACCTCGTCACTGTGGTCTTAATTGGGCCTATTGTAACAAACCGCAGAATTACAGCTCCTCCGAGATTCTGGTATTCATTAAGAATTACAAGATTCTATATAACATTTTAGCTCATCTATCTGAGATCTTTTCTTTCATGTACGTATGTAAGTATGTTTGCATGGACATATGTGTAAGTGTTGCTGTCTTCTTAGATTTCATAACTCAAAAACTAAGGGACTAATTCGTATAGAAATGAATGAATTAGTGGACTGAATGGCTAACTTGATGCCACTCGTAATACTGATCATACATACATAAGTATGTATATGTATATATTTCAATAATTTATAATAAGTATATGTAATAAAAAAGTGTATGAAATGTACGTGTAGTGTATAAAAAAAATGTTAACCCAGACCAATCACAAAGAAGAGAATGGAAAGCAACATCAAAATGAAAATAACCTACGACAACAAAACGAGAAAACAAGGTAATGTACAATGAACCCGTTATACGGTGAATATACCGACACACACACACAAACGCTCTCCCACACAAACATATACTGTATACGCTACAATATTCACTCTCTATATGCACTCCGCTCACTTGTCGCTCTTGTACTCATTCTTTCATTTATTGAGGAAGAGTAAAAAACAAAGGAAGGCAAATTCAATAATTGCAACTTGCGCATGTAGATAAATAAATATATAGGAAATTCTTTACTCACTTATCACACAACATCACCATACACACAAAGGCAAAGAATCATAGCAAAAAAATATAATAAAAATTATATGAGGAGATTGACTGAGGTCTGTTTTTGTTTTCATTCTGTTTTTTGGTACTCATTCTCCATTCATTTACTCACTCACTCACTCACTTGATTCACTTTGTTTCCATGTTTTCCATGTGTTCTTCTTCTGTTTGCATGTGTTTTTTTTTTTTTTGATTTAACTGGATGACTGTGGCCTGCGTCTGCTTTCGTGAGTAAGAGAGACGTAAGTATGTACATATATAAAGTACGCCATGCGAAGCGACGCCACTGACATGGCTGACGTTGTTACCATTATCTTTATTGTTGCTTTTGGTGTTGTTGTTGCTATTGCTTCTGCTTTTTCTTCTTTTCTGCGATTTCTTTGTGCACTTTGTTTCGTGTTGTTGCCAAACGCCGACAATCAACAACAGACGCCGACACCAAAAGTATGTATTAGTTGAATTTCAGTAACCAAAAGCAGCAGTTCAGTTCACTTTTTATCACGAAATCAAGAATTAAAGTTGGCGAAAACTATATACATATATTTTTTTAAAAACTAAAATAAATATAAAAGTGTATTTATATCATCAGCCAGTCAGTGAGTGAGTGAGTGAGTGAGTGATTGGAAGGATTTAGGATAAACTTACACAAGTCAATTCAACAAAAAGAGAAAATATGCCATTCCCAATTCATCCACCAAAACAAATGCCATGCCCACACTGGAAACATTTTCCCATAAGTCCAGTTGATACCAAACCACCAAATCTACTTACCAATGCCAATGGTGGCGATGTTAGTGGCATTGATGATACACACAAACCACCAGAGCCAGTGTCCTATGGCTACTGCATTGCATGCAAGAAATTATCTGCTGCTGCCGGAGCAGGTGCCAATGGAATCGATGCCGCCTCTTCTGATCAATACAGGGTCGTCTAAACAATGACACTGACTGTCATCAATGCTGGAGAGGATTGAAATGGATTGGACAAAAAAGAGACTGGAGTAGCATGGGCGGAGAGTTTGGTATGTCAATGGGCAATGAATGAATTTTAAAAGAATGCAAAGAATCTTAATCATTAGATGTATGCAGCAGCAGGAGCAAACTAAGATAATTAAAAAGCCATCAGACTTAAAAAGATCATCTGTACACAGATTAAAATGAAACAAATCACAGGCACAAACAAAGACACAGGAAGAATAAGATGAGAGAACATACTTAAAATAAAACGAATTACCACCACCACATCCGCCATCACCAACAACATATCAACCCAACCCAACCCAAACCAACCAAACCAAACCAAACAAGTTGACAATGATGCTGATATTAATGATGATGATGATGATGTCTTGCACTCTTGTCTAGGTTCGGTTTGGTTGATTAAATTGGTTATCACTTGCTGTTCTTTATCGCTTAACACATGCGTTAGTTTGAGTGGTCATCGTCCGGTCGTCATTAAAAGCGTGCGTGTGTTTGTTTCTTTTATTTTAATTTTTATTATTATTATTTTGTTTACATTTTTACTTTATTTTTTTTATTTTGTTCTTTAAGTTTATCTCTCCCTAAATATAAGTAAGGATTGCATTTATACCCGGATAGATTTTTATATACAAAAAAAAAATACTGATGCTGCTTTTCTATTTAACAAATAATAAAAATAAAGACTTTAAATTGCATTTTTATACAAATTTTTGTGTGTGTTTTCTTTGTCAATAAATAACAAAATAAAGAAAGGAAGGAAAACAACACAAAAGACAAACACAACAAAACAAGGCAAGAGAAGAGAAATATTGTATGATGATGATGATAAAGAAAGAACCAGAAACCAAAAACAAGTTTCACACTCTTCTTTCTATTAAGTTCAATTTTTCAGTTCTCTCATATTCTCTTTTATCAAATTCAAGGTCAAAAGACGCAGTGAAGTAAAATAACAAGCATTGATCAAATATTAAATTTCATTACTAAAACGGCTCATAGATGTACGTTGAATTATTAAAAAAAAAAAAAAAAAAGCAACAAACTTAACCCTTCAATTCCCATGTTTAAGTTAATAAAGATTTTTTGTTTTTTGGTTATGACAAAACAAAAAAAAAAAAAAAATTTAAATAAAAAATAAACTACCCCATTTTCCTTTTACGAGAGTTTCACCTACAAGAGATTACACAGACTGCTCGAATTTCATCTGATTGTATTTAACAGCTGAAATTTAGCTAGGGCTGTCAGAAAAAAAAATTAATAGTATTACTTACTGACTTTGCAACAATGGTAGTGGAATTTACTAATAATAAAACCTCCGTGTGGTAGAAAAAAAAATTAAACTTCTGTCACCTACAAGTGACACTGGGAATTGAAGAGTTAAAAACAAAAAAATTACTTAAAATTTACTTCAAATTGTTTTCAGCTGTTTTATGTTGGAGTGAAACAAAAAAAAAAAAAAAAAGAAAAAAAAGAAGGATATCTTAAGACAAGATTCCTTGATTCTGAGGCTGTACGAAGTTCGCCGGGTCAACTACTATAAAATATAAATTATTTTTCATACACAATTGCGTTAATCGTCTATTCAGTGTGATTCAGCTGTTTTCGTATAAACAAATGTAAAGAACCAATTCCTTTGTCTATGATTCCTTGCCAATTCATTATAAATTCACAAAGTTGGCAACCGCCTTTAGTATATGCAGTTTAATCTACTCAATCATCGATTATGTTTAAGCAATTGCTTAAGGCACAATTACACTGCATAACAATTTTGTCACACACACCAAATAGCAACGGAATCATATGTTGGTCATGATAAGTTAGGTTTTGCTAAATATAATCAGTTTAAGCAATATACACACCAAATACACGTTTGTGTGAAGACCCTTAATACAATATATAAGTATTTAATTTTTCTATTATTTTTATTACCAAAATTATTATACAAAAATAAGCTAACAACAAATGGAAAATTCACAGAAAGCAGCAGACGACGGTGCCACTACATTCTTCATCATCATCAGCAGACACTTGCGAATAATGCAAATTGCAAGCACATGAAAAATAAAAAGTTCATTGTATTATGTATTTTATTTTATTGCAAACAAAACGCGAAAATGCAAAAAAAAAAAAAAAAAATATATAAAAATAAGCTAACTTTGGCTATGCTGAAGTTGTAATACTCTTCACGTCCCTTCTAGTAGTCCGAGAGTCTTGAAATATAGAAGGATGGTGGATATAGATCAGGCAATTATGTTGTCCAGATTTCATAGTACAAAAAACAAAAAACTTTTTCCAATAAGAACATGAATTTGGATCCCGGTTTGTATGGGGGGTACCCCCCCTAGTGGTCCGATACGGCTGATTCCGATAAATGTACTGCGTATTGTAAAAATAAAGCTCCGTGCAAAAGCTTAAAAATTGAGGGACTAGTTTGCTTACATACAGACGGACAAACAAACATACGGACATGTCATAACAAAGTCACAACACAAAATGATAATATTACACACGAACACAAAACATAAGGAAACAATGACTGGCGTCCGTCGTTTGTTGATTTAATGGGAACGACACTACTGGACAAAGAAATAGGTGGCGAGTATTAAAATTGAGAAAATATAGAAAAAAATATATATATAATCGAAATAATCAACAAAGGGTAGAAGAGTTCTTTCTAAGTATCAAACCCCAAAAAGGAAGCCACCTATATCGATCGAAGCAATAAATCAATGAGATTCAAATGAATCTGTTTATTAGGATAGTTGAAAAGGTGAACAGTATTATGAGGAAAACTACCGCACTGCAGACAGCGATTTTTGTCAAAAATATTGGAGGATAAGAGATCAACCTGACCTTAACTGAACTAATGTGGTCCAAATACTACGAGGAAGTCTCATTTCGCTATCATCAACAGGTTGAGACTCTAATGCATTTTCAACTACCCTCCGACATAATTAATCACGACCCAACTTATAGCAACTACTATCAATAGTGTCGCTTATCAAAAAGGCTATGTCATCATTGCATCTTCTGATGTCTCTACGAATACGAGTATACCTAGGGAGAGCAGCAACATGTACATATGTCGATAAATGCGTCATTACTTTGAATAAACGCGATCTTTTTAATGGATCAAAGGCGATAGCAAGCAAAATTGTATTATGACGAAATGCCAACTCTCCGACGACGTCTATTAAGAGCAAAACTACCAAGTAGAATAGATCACAAAGTTCTAGGAATAAAAATTTAAGCTTGATGAAAAAATGCGAAATATTCTTTATAATAAATAAAAAATGAATTTGTTTCGAAATGATGTAGGAAGGAACGAACGTTTCGTTGACCAAAATGCAAAGAATTCGATAAAAGGTTCCCAAAAAACCTATGCTAAGAAAAGATATGCCTATTTTATGGAAAATTTCATTCATCAAAGTTTGTGGTTGTTTAAAGAGAAATTGTGATTTTGTTTTTTTTGCCAACGTTGAAAAAATCATAATGATTTTCATTTTTTCCGTACTTGTCTTCAACCAACTGATTCGATCATAAGAATTAATCACAAAGTCATGTGTGTATGTATGCGTTTGTGTGTGCGTCTGCTTGTGCGCTGCAGTCTACAATTCTTTGATTTTTCTACATACTTACATTGTTTTGCAAACCCCCCTCTCCCACTCGCCGACTCCATAAACTTACGTTACACAACAGCAAAGAGAGACCTTTTCGCTTATGACTTTTATTTCGTTCCGACCTTTGGTGAGAGATTGATTGAAATATTTTTTGAAACAATCAATATACAGCGATGAGTTTTTTCCAATTTTTTTCAGTCATTCTCCGAGCAGACCACATTGCAAATAAAAGTTGATTATTATTTGCAACCTCTGGTCTTAAGTGAATAGCAAGAATTGAAGCAATCCCTAAGAACAATAGCGGATAACCAGGATATTAGGTCAGTCTTAACTAATTCAAAAGGAAAGGAGACATTTTATTGGAAATTCATACTTACTACTATAAGAAAATAATTTTCGTACCTATTTCATTGTCCAGTAGTGTATATATATATACTATGTATATATCGAAATACTATTGTATATAAGTACATATCGTATGTATGTAGGTCGCAAGAATATTAAACTTAGTTTAAGGGTCAAACGAACACTTAAATATGTAGTATGTATGTACATATTAAATTGAATTTGAATGAAATTTGAAGCATAAATACAAAAAGTTAATTTAAGAAAAAGAAAACACAAAAATGATAACAATAAAATGTAAATGGATTACCATGCATTTGTTTTATCAAGAATCACTTATTAGACAGAAATAATAATAAAAATGTTTTGACTGATTTATAAATAGAACAACTAATATGTATTAATTAATCTAATATTAAAATAATCGAATTGCGAGAATCTTAATTCCACGCGACAAGAATTAAATTAGCTACAATGTGCCATTTTTGCATAGCCAGCAGCAGCAACAACAATCAATCAAAAGCTTAGTACTATGAAATCATTGCAATATGCAGTGTTGAAAGATTTTTATTTTGACAAGAACCAAAATGGCATAAAACATGACATTCAAAAGCTAATTGCTACAAAACGTCACACAACAACAAATCGAGATCTTTCGTCTTGTGATTTTTGTTTCGTTTTCTCCTTTATTAACATGATTTTGGTGTGTGATTATTTAAATTTTTTTTTTTAACTATGCCCCTTACACGATCAAATGCATTTGATCAAATAGGATACATGTAGATTTGAAACTATAAACTACAACTTGGTGATTTCCAGACGTCAGCAACAATGACGGACGAAACGTACAATATATTGCGATTATAGCTGTAATGCTTCATATTGTTAATTTTTGATATCTCTGTTTACATATTCAGGACTTCTCAAATCCCAAAGCTCTGGTAAATTCCGATATGCTTCAATTAAATCTAAAACACTTTTTTGTTCCATTTTGACAATACAAAAAAAAAAAAAATATTTTGCTCACGTCTGCTCACTTGAAAATTTTCATAAAAAGTGAACACCTGGCTATATGTGTCTCTTTCATACGTACTTTCCTTGTGAGACGTAAATGAGATAGCTTGACATGACGTCAGCAGCGAACACGATCAAAGATTAATAGAAAAATTCTCTGGTTTGAAGCAAAATCATAATGATTTATATTGCTTCCCTGCAGTAAAATCCACTAGTTCTGAACCAGTGTCTTTGCAATAGACCTGCTAAACTATCGATAGTGAGGCCATTCGATAGTTTTGGTTTTGACTATCGATACTATCGATAGTATCGGATATAAGTTTGAAGGTAGAACTATCTTAAAATTAGTTCGCAAGGGCGCCAAAAAAGATCATTGTACAAAATGCGCTACTTAGAGATAAAAGTTTTGACGCGAATTAAAAATTAAGAACTTATTGTAGAGCATCATCTGCAGATGACTCTTCTTCGCGTTTCCTCTTCAAATATTCATTTTTGTGTAAACGCTTCTTGTTTACATAAATTGCTCTTCGAAGCAGTTCTTCGCGAGTGACGTTAGGATTATCAGATGGAATTGAGTCTGGAATAGGAAATAATTTTAAAGTGCTTAGCAATATATTGGTGTGTGTAATACGTTACCAAGAAGGGCGCTGTAAAAATTTTTAAACTGGTCGAGGCATTTCTTGCCATAAACACCTTTAATATTATATGCCATTAAGATCTCATCGCTGCAGATTAGGTTTAGATTTTTGATCACACCACGGTGCTTATCTGCAGATAATAGAAAATAAAATTAGAAATGATATTAAGTTAAAGAATATGAATTTATCTTACATATACTTCCCTGCCTCTCGAAGCGATGTCTTCATCCATCTTACGAAGGCACTCCTCGTTCATCAATGGAAAAACTGTGTCGATTGATGCAACTTCAGTCTGGTTACGTACCAGTCTGGAAATTGCAACGTTTTGCTCCGACACAGTTTCCAAAATAACTTTCATCTGTCTCTGCAGCGCCTCACTCTCTTTCCTGATAGCATCTATAACGTTGTCCCGTACATCGTCAATTTTCCTTTCCATGCGTTCATAACGCGATTCTTCCTCTTTTTCTTAAATATGAATAAGATTATTTTAATAAAGATTTTAAAGAATGATCGAAACACTCACCTTTGTCCGAAGCATTGAATTGTAAGCGTTTCATTACGGCCGTCACTTCAAATTGTATTTTCCGATTTCCTGTGTCGCTTTGGGGCCTGCTTCATGATGCACAGTCAATATTTAGTAATAGTGCAACATTGGGAAAGTTTCTTCGAATTCATTGGGTTCCGGATCTACCAAGTAAATTCCTACAACACTTGAATCTATTGGTTCCTGGTAGAAGCTACGATCATTTGAGAACCATCGACCAATGATTGCACCTTCGAAGTATTTGTCTGGTCCCGTTGTGGTCAATACAAAGTCATCAAAAATGCATCTACTGCTCGAAATGATTGGGAGGTTTTGTGAAGTCGGAAAGTCGGAAGTCGGATATCTCTTCGTTGATTGCCCTGTGTATTTGTTGGAGAATTTTTGTTGACTTCCTTACAGACTTCTTCTTTGCGAAGGCATATGATGAACCTCTTACAGGGTCTCCCACATATGACACTGTATCAGCAACATGTAGTAAGCTATGGACATTGTACGAAACACTGTTTTCGCCAAAAATAGTTGCGAAACTCTCTACAAATAAATCCAGCATGTCTTGCGATGTTTCCAAATTAGATTCGCGTTGCTTAGCACAGCAGAAAATTCTATATGGACAATGCATCAACAAAAATTCGAAAAACACATCATCATGGACATCCTTCAAAGCAACAATCCCAGTATACAGCAAAAATAATCTGTATTCCGTGGCTTTCCAATGTGGCCATTCCTCTAAGCTTCGTGGTTTCCGTACGAATTCTTTTGGCACAAGCTTCCTCATTGACACCAATTACTTCGATATTTCCATTTTTTGTGCTTTCGTTAGTTGAAAACGTTTGTCAATTTTTTTAGGTTTAGTTTTTCCTAAGAAAACACTTGCAGCCAGCACTGGCGACCTTTCTAGATTATTTATCCTAATCAAGATGGGCTACAGTTGTGTTGTGGAGCTCTTAAAAAGAGGCAACCCTGGACGGGTTCACATCAATATTAAAATTATCGGGTTGTCCACCATCGTTCACCAATTTCTTCAATTGATTTGCCAACCCAATATGCAAATAGGAGCCTCCATCTATGGTGGTAATGTCAGCTGATTGAAAATTACTGTTGTTATTATAGAATTGTTTATCCTCCAAATCTTCTGATTTTAGAATTTGCATCAAGTCTATTGCACAACTCCGGGTAGGTCTGTGTTTAGCAAACCACCGCTGAAACTTATCATTTAAGGATTCCTTACTGCAAACAAAATCTGTTTCCATTTCTATGACTCGTTCATCTTCTTCATTCTCTCCTAAATGAGGCTCTCTACCATAACTACTTCTTTCTTCCCTGTATGCATTCTCAAACTTTTCCAAAGTTTTTAATCTTTCTGCTTTTTGCTAATCATTTTGCTTTTTGGGACTTTCTTTACCTTTACTTATTTCAACTAAATTCGTAAAAAGTTTTTGGAAAAAATTGACAATTGCATTAAAATGTAAATAGATACATATAATTTCACCTTTTTATACTCTTCACGCAGTGAGTAGTATTATGAGTTCACAAATTCGATCTTCAGAAATTGGAATTGTCCAGAAATTCGATCCTGAAAATTTTAATGCATGGAATGCGCTGAACGCTTTAGAATTCGATCTTTTGGTTCTAATTTGCGAGGATTTTTTTTTATAATGTTGTGCTATTGTCCGTACTTCGTTGTAACGTAGACAAATTTACAAAGGGGAATTACCAAAATGTGCATGCGTATGATTTTGTTTGCATGTTGCTGCCATGTCCAGGTTTAGTTTTTTACACCTGCTTGATACATACGTCTTATTTCCACTTTCAATAAAAACTTTGTGTGTAAATAAGACGTCTGCTTACATAAAAATGTGAACGAAACAACAGGAGCCATATGTTTGTCTACATAAGTACAGTCGAACTGCTCTATATCGAACTCCCCAATAGCGAAAATTTCTCTGTAACGAAGTCATTCTGAAGACACAGGATTTTTGTTTTTTTATTTTATCATATATTTGCACCTCTCTGTAGCGAACTCCTCTGCAGCGAATCAAACGAAATCGCTTCTTTGTCAATTTCTTTACTTGATGCAATTAGAGAATTAAGTAAAGCTTGGAAAGATGTGCAATTTGAAACAATTACAAATTGTTTTAAAAAAGCAGGATTTGCAAGACATACATATGGGGCCGGATTCTTCTGATGATAAGAGCAATATGCCTGTAGTAGCATTGTCGATTATGCATTTGAATCTCTTAGCGACCAGACGTCAGACGTGCTATCAGCAGCTCCGCTTTCAAAGAACTAATCAAGCATAAATAAATTAGAAAGCCAATTAGCTTCAATAATAGATAAATAAAACACCCAAAACGAAAACAGAAACGTTACCTTACTGTAACAACAAAACCAATTTTATTTTTAGTATAGCGATAACAACAACAATATTACATAGCTAGGACAATAAAAACAGCAAAAGCTAGCAGTACTTCTTCTTAATAACAACAACAGCATCATCAATTGAAACCAAAAGCGGTTGTTTCTTGTTGTTCAGTTATTATTAAATTGCAATTGATGCAGTATATTACGGAATTCAATATGATACGTCAATTATAATTTTTTTTTTTTTTTTTTGCAAATTCGCATCTAATATGGGAATTGGTCGAACACCTCCACCAGGTGGTGGTGGCAATGAAGTAAAATGCGCAAGAGAATATGAAACAATTAAGTATAAACAATTTAGCTAAAAAATTACAAAATACGGAAAAGTTGTGCACTGATCTGAAAAATTAAATATCGCAACTAAAATTCGAGAACGGTATTTTAAAATCCAATACTGCTAAAAATATCCAGGTCACCCCAAATGTGGATTATAAAGTATATGAAACAGATGAAGAAGCGCTAGCTTGAGAAACAGACTGGATACTAAAAAAAAAGATCTAGTAAAAAAAGAAATGCCGATTACTCGCCAGAGCAAATAAAATCTCCTTTAGCCACTAAAATGCCACAGAAATCTAAAGTAGTTAAGAAGACTTCGCGGCCTCCACATATCATGGTCTCGACAGAGTGCGAATATCAACAGCTCCTAGATATTGCTAAAAGAGAAGCGAATGAAGATTTCTTCGTTAAACTTCTTAAAAATAAATTTTCTAAAATAAGTATAAGTAAGATGGAAAGGATTACCAAAATATTACCAAAGTATTAAATAAGGAAAAAAAATGCATGGTATACCTATGAAGATTAACAAACAAGACCAATTAAGGTGATAGTCAAAAACCTACACCACTCATGTGATCCTAATAACATAATTTCTGATCTGAAAAGCCAAAGACTAAAAATAACAAATGCAGTGAATAAACTAAAATGGAAAACAAAGCAACCCCTTGACATGTTCCTTCTTACTTTCGAAGCTTCGGAAAACATCGACAGAGTTCATGGAATAAAAACCATATTGCATTCTGTTGTTAAAATTGAGGCAGTTAGGCAGTCGACTTTAATACCTCATTGCAAATCATGCCAGTCCTTTGGACATACTGTCAGCAGCAACCAAAATGCTGCAATCGTGGAGAAGCACATCCTGCTAGCTACAGAGGATGCCTTGTTTCAAAAGAGTTGTAAAAAATAAGAAATAAAAAAACAAGTCAGAAAAAAATAATGATCTGATTTTAGTCATGTTAAAGATTCCCGAAATGAAACCAATAACAATTACCAAACCTCCACATCATCAGATACTGCCCCAAAGGGAAGAAACCTTAAAAGGCAATAAGACTGAAAAAGAAAGTATTATATATTGAAACAAATTTTAGAAAAACTTTCGAAACAAGAAGAATTTAATCTGCTCTTGGAAAAAAGACTGCAAAGTGTCGAAAAGTGTCTGTACAAAAAGTAACAAAGACTAATTTTTTAACCTTCATAAGGTCCTCAAAATTACTGACGTTAATGGTCTTCGGGTCAAATTTTGACCCAAATAGAACATTTTATATATAAACAACAATTTACTTTACTGATTTATGTAATAAGAGTTTATATATAAATTCTAGGAATACTCAGTATTTTTTGTAAACATTTATTACAAATTTGATTTTACAGAGCTAATACAAGTAATGTATATATGTATATAAAAATTAAATATTATTTCAATATCATTCGAAATTATTACATTGGTTACATAAGTAATTGTTGTAGTTGATCGCTGCTGATCCTTTTCAGCTACATCACGTAGTTTTTTTGCAATTTCTCGTGAAAATGGTGCTCTTGGTAACGTTTTTCGTTGATTTATATAAGGCGTGGTAATCTGCAAACCTAAATTCTCTAAGAAATGTGCGACCGTGATTTCGCAATCGATTCGGATGTGGTAGTTATTAAAAAAGTATATAACTCCCACAAAGAGAGACTGAGACTCGACCCAGTGGGTAAGAAGGCTTAAACGCAAAAAACCAGAAGATCTAATCCATTAGAAACTTAGTATAGTATTGTCTACAATACAATACTAGCTACAGTATTTTTATTTGTATCCACTGCAAATTGCTCGTTAGTTCTTATAGTACTGCAAATAGTCGCAATGAAAGAAAAAAAAAATTGTCGCACTTCCAAAAAGATGAAGAATCACGCAATGAAGTTTCCGACAACATTTTTGATTTACTCCATAAGTTTGAAGATTTAGTTTATAAGGAAACAGACAAATCTGCAAAGCAAACAAAAATTTACGTTTTTTTTTTCTCAAAAAAAAACTTTTGCTTAAATAAACAAGATGAATGAAATGTAATCTTAAAATACATACGAAGTTATTTATTTATTTATTTATCATAATTAAATCTAATATATAATACTAAACTTAATACTAATTTTAACGATTGACTAGCTGCTGGGGCCTACGACTCGCGATTTAATGATAACACTGATAGTGGTTTTTTAATAATTCGAGGTCGCTGATTTCGAATCTGCCCTTAGTTTTTTTCTGTGTCCTCTAGTGTTTGAGATATAGCTAATTTTTTGTTTTTTCATTTACATAGAGTTTATTTATTTATTTATTTATAAACAGTTTGAGAACTATATATACTAACTCTATGTAGTATACATAATTACACTACTACTAAAGTTGTTTATGTTAATCTGAAACATTAAATTCATATGAAGAAATATTAACAAATTCATAATAATTTAGTTTAATAATCAAAAAGTGTATAATATTTATAATATTACAGTTTAAAAAAAAAAAAAAAAAAAAAAAAACACCAATTTGATGGAGGTTGATAAGAAAATAAAAATAAAATGTAACGGTAATCGATTTTGTTTTCCTTTTTTCTCTAAAAATAGTTTCATGAACGGTACTTTAAAGATCAAAAGAGAAAGAGAGATGATAATTCTGGATTTCCCGAATTATGTGGTCGTTATGCTCTCGATTTTGTATAGCTAATATAGAGGATAGGCTGTCAGAACATATAGAAAATTTCCCAGGACTTTAATAAAGCAAAGGTTTCGGCGGTGAAGATCGAATTATAAGGTGGGAGAGAGCCCCCAACTATGATCGTTTCCAAGTTGTCGACAACAGCGAATGCAGTAGAGTTTTGTGTTTTTGACCCATCCGTGTAGAGCCAATTTATATCCCCGAGCTTTTCTTTCAGCGCTAGAAATCTCGCCAGGTATTCGGAGTTGGTAGTATCATTCTTGGCTGCTACATGCAGACTAATATTGATGCTTGGCTGATTCCAAGCCCAATCAGGCGTGGGCTTTATAAAGTTGGAAAGTTTTGGTGGTGGCAAATCTGGATCCGTACTATACGTGACGCATCGTCTGATAGTAGACACACATTTATATGGCCGCTTTTGTTTGAAGATGCCAACAAAGACCTTCACTAGCAGTCGGTTGACGTGTAGAGCTTGGGAATTAGCTGCGTTTTTGCTTCCTCAATCCTATCCTTAATGCTGGGTCGCTCGGCTTCTGTCAAGATACAGGCAGTGGGAGAAGTGGGGAATGCGTTGATCGATCGGCGAGCAGCTGCGTGATAAGATGGATGTATTTTCGTTATATGGGACTTAGCACACCATCCAAAGATAGTCGATTTTAAAGAGCATTAGGGCCCGGGTGATGTTTACGAGCGTGTTTATATGGAAATTCGAGTATTTGGAACTTAAAAATTTAATAATGTTTAATCTGGATACTAATTGATTTCTTAAATTAATACATTGCTGCTTAAAAAGTAGTTTGGAGTCAAAAGTTATCCCAAATATTTTTAAGTGTTCAACAACTTTAATGCATTTGCTGTTGAAGTAAATATCAGGAAAGTTACATCTGTGTTTCCGGCATATGTGCAAAAGTGCGCATTTATCGATGGATAAAGATGCTCTCGAGTTGGCTCCCCACGATTCTAAAACATTTAAGATATTATAAAATTCATTCTTGACAGTATCAATGTTTTTAATTTTAGTGAAGAAGAAATAAGACCACTGAAAGTGGAGAACCCTGAGGGATGCTATTCAACAGTTTGTGAGTGTTAGAAGTGATGTTGTTGACTCGAATTCTAAAGGTACGAAGTCAATATAAAATGCTGTGAAGACAAGAAAAAAATGTTTTTTCTTGACTCTCCAATAACGATAGCCTCTCAATAACGAGGTGATTGACTGCCGCCAACAATTTCGTTATAGAGGAGTTCGACTGTATCAAATTCTTCACTTATTTTTGGTATTGAAATTTGGACACTATATCCAGTAATCTTCCAAATTCCAAGACTCTCGGACTACTAGAAGGGGACCCCCTATACAAACCGGGATCCAAATGAAAGTTCTTATTAGAAAAACTTTTTTGTTTTTTGTACTATCGACTTAAACACTATAAGTGTCTGACCCATAGCCACCAAACTTATAAATTTCAAGACCCTCGGACCACTAGCTACGGCTTGAAGAGAACTACAACTTCGGCACAGCCAAAGTTAGTCTTCTTTAGGGTTCCGTACCCATAGAGAGCTAAAGGGACCCTATTACTAAGCTTACGCTGTCCATCCGTCCGTCTCCTGCTCTATCTCATGAACCGTAATAGGTAGAGAGTTGAAATTTTCACAAAGTGTGCAATTCACTTGTGTGTAGAACGACAAATACTAAAAATATACATTTTTAGAAGCATTTTTGTCTTTAATTTAACCTTTTGTTTAACAATTTTATGTTTTTTGTAGTATACTTTGAGCTGTTAATTGTAGTATAATTTTATATTTTGAGCAAAAAATCTTGTACGATGGTACGGAACCCTCCGTGTGCGAGTCCGACTCACATTTGGCTGATTTTACTACAGTAAACACCACTCAAAATTGACACAAATCTTCTTAAATGCACTGGTTCAACAGTACACATGTTCATTACACTTTGTAAAATTTCATAACGTTTCGTTACCATATATTTTTCTACAGAAAAGACACCAGTTCAAAGAGAGCAAAAAAAAACTTACCTCTCAATTGCTTCCTCTTACTGATGAAAAATTGGTGCAACGGGGACAATTGCCTCTAAGCATACTGCAGGGAAGAAGCTATTAACTTTTGAACAACACAACAAAAAATTGTGCTCTGTGAATGAGATATTTTGCTTCAATTTTGATTCAAAATAAAAGATTTATTGTACTAATAATACATACTAAATATGTGCATGATTATAATCACATTTTCCCACTACTGTATGTACTCATAAATATGTAGTCATTATATGTATAATGTAATCAATATTCATCGCAGCAATACAATGCGTACGCAGAAGAAAAGTACAAGTTTTTGATGTACAAACTCTAAATTATTAGTATTAATAATCACTACTATTTTACTATTTTAAATAATTAGTAGTAATAAGATACTTATAATTAATTATACACAATATAGATTCTAATAAGATCAGCCATACTGAATCCCAAGCATGAAAAAATCATCCAGCCAAAATGATGACCCAAAGCATATTGCGCGTAAAACTCAGAATAAGCTCTCAAAGTCACCATTTCAAGTGGAGGAGTGGCCGCCCCAAATTCCAGATCTCAATCGGAGCTAAAATGTGTAGCTATTGGAGAAGGGGAGGCATTCAAAATTCAATAGAGTGCCCACTATGGAAGATTTACTTTGGGATGGGGTGCAGCACAAATGGAATAATATTCTCAGTACCCAAGCTCATAAATTGTTAGAAAATATGCCTGAGAATGTAAATTGATGTAAAAAACAGAGGATTTTGGACCAAAATTAAATAAAGCTCATTTTGAAAACAACGTGCATAATAAGAAAATGCAGGTAGTCCTGGTTTTTATTTTTTATTAATAGGTGAGAACCTATTATAAATTATGCTAAAGTAATTAATAATCTAAGGAATACCTGGTATTTTTTCATAATTTTTTATTCAGCCATTTGCCTCCTACATTAGGGCATTTCCACCAAATGGTTCACCGTGACCAAAAAATTAAAAGTTATTAAAATCACATTAATTTAATATATTATTATACAAATACATTCAAATTTAAATAAAATGAACAAATTTCACATGAATTTACTCAACATTTCAAGAAAATCGATTGAAAAGTGGCTAATTGTAGTTTTTGTTCCTTTGCTCATTTCTAATTTCACATTTTCTTTAAAATTACCTTCGTAAAGAGAAGCGTTTGTAAAAAAGTTTGTTCCACGAAATCTCTCTTACAGCATAAGTAATCTTAAATAAATGTGACGAAACAAAAGGAATAATGGATAACGACACAGTTTTGCTTATCTCTACTGCTAATTCTATTATCACATTCAATACCGAAAAGCAGCATTGTTTATTAGCAGAGCAAAAATATTCAAAGAAAGTGCATCAAATTATTGGTACAAAAAGAATTTGTATTTAATAATATTATTATAGAAACTCAATTGAAAAAAAAATATACCAATGTATGTATATATTTTTCTGGAGCCATGTGAAGTTTGTCACGTTCAACACCGTAAGCAATAAAAATTGCATGACAGGCGATTGCAAGAAATGTGTTTTTGACATAAAAGATGAATTAGTTTCTCTTACCTATTTAAGAAAAATGGAAATATGGAATGAAGTAGCAAAATTGGCGAAAAATAAATAATCACATAACCCTTTCAAATGGCGTTGCCACTTTATCAGACCTCATGTACGAACCTAAGGCGCAGCTTTCTCCATTTAAGTTTAATTTTTTTTATTAAAAGAGCCCAACAAAAATATTTTGAAGAGATCAAAAAAGGTTTAAAGCCTTTTCAGTTAGCTATTCAAATCAATTTCGCTGAGAATTACCGCCTTACCACTCAAAATGAGGTGCAGGGCCCACATTTCAGTTAACAGCAGGTAACTATTTTTACTTGAGTGACTTGGTTTTTGGGAGAAGCAAAGTCTTTCGCCATCATCAGTGATAACTTAAGCCACAGCAAAGACGATGTTTTTTTTTATGGTAGATTATCCAAAATTTTCATGTTATCTGACGGTATCGAGCCTACCTGATTTTATGAAAAAATTAGAATATGATATTATACAACGGAATTTCTTTGCAACTTCGCACGGAAAGGGTGCTGCTGTTGGTGAAGTTTGTGCGATTATGAAAAGAAAGGTTTGCAAAATAACAAAGTCTAACAATGTGGTTTTATCAGACGCTCAATGATTTTTTGAATGTGCAAAAAATAACATTCACGGCATAAAATTATGTTACCTCTCCTTACAACAAATTGAAAATGAGTCCTTAAAATTAAATAAAAAATGGAAAGATGTAAAAAGCATTTCAGGTATCCAGTGGATACTATCCACAAACTGCATACCTTTTCTTGCGATGGACGCCGAATAGAAGCAGCTCAGACTGCACAATGTGTACAATGTCAACGCCGTGGAAATTCCCATATATGTACATTGTTAAAATCATGTTAAGGTTATGGAGGAAGCTGTTTTTAAATTCTAGTTTAAAGAAATGATTGGTAAAACTGTTAGAATTATGCATATCAAAAACGCTAGAAAATTTAACGAATGACTGAAATGTTTATACTTAGTAGATCGACTCTCACTAAAGGTTTTTATGCTATAGAACAGTGTTTCTCAATCTTTTTCATGTCCCGGCCCCCTTAGTGTGTAAAAATATTTTGCATTTTTTTGTATTTTATTATATTACAAATATCAAATCCGTTCAACATTTTTATTTAATTTCATAGTTAGGTATCGGTTAAATACATAATTTAAGATGCATTGAAACCAATGGGCAGCTAGACAATTATGGCGTTCCCCAATCGACTGACAAGATGGGCACAAAGGCAGTCAAAAACACCTTCATTTTGCCCATCACAGTTTTCAATAATGGCATCACAGCCAATCACTTGACTATCATCCATAAAACAAAACAACTTCGATTCATTTTCATCAATTCAGCGTTTTTTTTTGAAGAAGTGGGATCTAAGATAAACATCAGAGCATATATACCTGGTATGGAAATGGCCTTGCAGAATTTGAAAGAAGAATTATGCCAGTATTTCTCGATGCAAGAACTATCAGAGATCACTGGGCAAAGATAGATAATAAAATGCAGCTTTAGAGGAGGTAAGTTTGGCAACAAACCCAAATGAAAAACTGCTGGATGAAATGTTGCAGTTGGAATTCAAGTCTTTCAATTTGGATACCTTTTGGTTAGATAGAAAATCAAAATACTCAGAATTAACCTAACTATAGAAATTACAATTTGAAAAGTTAAAAAGAACGTAGATAAGTAGAAAGGTAAATGGATCACAGTTTATTTCCATACACAACACATCAATCTGCCATACTGACCACACTGCTGTAGCCTCAGCACTCCTGCAAGACCAATTGGACCTCATGGCAGCTTGTCTAAAGAGATGGAGGAACATCTGCGTCAATGCAGAGAACTCCATGCATGTTAAATTCACCCTGAACCGCTCAATGTGCCCTGCCGTTTTCACAAACGGTGACGCCATTCCAAGTAGCGCCACTATGAAATACCTGGGACTGATACTAGACAGGCGCTCACTTGGCAACCTCACATTTCCACTAAACGAAGGCATTTGGACCTGAAACTTCGAAGAATGAGCTGGCTCTTCAGGTCAAACTCGAAGCTCAACTTGCGAAATAAGCTGCTACTGTACAAGACCATTCTGAAACCGGTATGGACTTACGGTATACAGCTTTGGGGCACTGCATTCAACTCAAACCTACAAATACTTTAGAGGTTTCAGTCCAAGCTATTTAGGAAGAATGTAGGTGCGCAGTGGTTTGTCCGGAACTCGGTTATCCACCGATATCTGCAGATACCAAGGATAAAAGAAAAAATTGTAAAGTACAGCAATAGACACTTTATTAGGTTGGAGGCCCATATCAATCTCCTGGCAATGAACTTGTTGGACAACAGCAGTCAAATTCGACGCCTGAAAAGGTAACATCCACTAGATCTCCCAATCGGCATCCTGGATGAGTGATTAACTCATCCAAACCTACTTAAAGTGACTAATATCTTACGATCAAATTCGCTGGTTGTCGTCTGACGACAGTTGCAAATAAAGAAAATATGTATACATAAAAAAAAAAATTATAGATTATCATATGGTTTGCAAAATTTGTCAAAATTCCATCTGGAACAAAATATTTTGATTTTTCGTTCGTCTATTTCTAAACAAATAATTAATAAGTTTATTTTGGTATATTAAAAAAAGGTATTTCTTTGTTTTTACGCAATCAAAAATGGATGCCCCTAAGAAGAGAAGGGATGACGCTTATATCCATAATCTAGATTTTGATATAGAAAAGACTAGAAAATCGATTGAACATAAATTGACTTTATTTGGTGCACCTGATGGAATGAACATAAATAAATATGCGGACAAACGTCTTCAGTATCAGCCAATAAAGAATTTCATAGATGCCAATAAAACTAGTGGTAAGTTTTCAATACACATAATATGTAATTGAAGTATACTTATATGCTCCTTTGTACTTACATACATCATCTTTCTAAATGTGTTTTTATAGTGTTTATTTACGATCAACAAAGTCGCAATGGTCTTACACCACGCACGGCATATACACAGTCCTTTAATGATAGTAATATGATTGAAGATCGTAGAAACGCTGGCGATGATATTGATGCTGACAACAACAATAGCTATAACAATATGAATAAGGATAGTAATAAGATAGTAGCGCCTTGCTACTATTGTGATTTTTGTGGTGCGCGCTTCACTATCAAATCATTGTTGGGGGCACACAAACGATCACACGATGCTGAGTTCAAGGCTCGTTTTAATCCCAAACGTCAAACTTCAAATAATAATCTGCCTATCAATGACAATCAATGCGAATTCTGTGATCGCAAATTTCATCTAGAACGAACGTTACATATTCATCAATTGTGTCATTGCAAAAAAATTTCACCGGCAGAACGACGCGGATTGACATTTACCGATTTGGAACACGAAAAGAAACCACCACTGCCTGAACTCTTTCACAAGACACCCGTTCCAAGTGACAAATAATCCTTTTCTGATTGTCCAATATTTGTGTGTTCAATCACCCAAATATAATCAGTAATTGGATTCGGACAACTTTTTCTTTACACATTTGACTATATATTTTATTTTACTCAAGTAAATTCTACTTTCCACATTCCACGAAGTGTGTGGTGTCCTACTTGCTCATCCAGAATCTTTAAATTAATTGTAAACTTTCGGAAATTATATGTGTGTAAGTAGAGCAAAAAATGTCTGTATTTTTCATTCTGTTGAGGAAATGCATTATATAGAAGATTTGAGATCAATGTGTCGTATTATATGTGGGCCTATTGTAATAGACCCCATAATTACAGCTTCTCTGAGATTCTGTTGTTATTTAAGACTTCCAATATTTTGTCGGTCATAAACTGCCTACCTATAAGTATATCGAAGGAGTTATCACAGTGGCATAAGAAATGCTCTATTGTTTTCATATCTTCATTCCATAATCTTCCTTGATCGTTGAGACTTATTCGGACATTATATAAGGTTTTTGTAACTCCACAATGTCTTATTAAAAAGATAGAGAGATTTTTCCAAGTTAGCGCCAGTATCTCTTGTGTTCTTAGCTTGAGCTGTACTTTTTTTTAATTTGTTACAGCAGAAAGGTGCAGCATATGCCATAATAGTGGTTAAGTGATAACTGTATATAGCCTCCATGAGATTTTCGTATTCAATCACCAGTTTTTGTCTATTATTTTGTTGCTGGTCCCAATTGCGACCCTTGCTTTGTTAATGGAAGAGTCTAAAAGACTGTTGTGATGATGATGTCATACATCTGTGCAGTTATGTATTAATATAAAATGTTTTTTTTTTCAAATACTAAGAGATATGTTTTTATGATTTTGATTTTTTCAGGATTGCGAACTTTTGAAACTTGGTTCAATTGGAGAAGAGCCTGATTTGCATACACATACTATATGGTTAGCCCATTTCGACACAATTGTATTATATTGGATACCCAAAGGGCTTCTTAAGGTAATTTGATAAATGGAAATATGGTTATTATCGAAATATTATATTAAAGAATTTTATTGAAAATTATTTCTTAGTGCTTCAAAAGAAAGTAAATTGGTCTTTCGTTTCCTGAATTTAATGAAGACCCCAGGCATCAGATAGAAACATGATTGGTTACTCTTTTGATTCTCATAAGACTTGCAACTTTGTGAAATTCAATGAAGTCTGCAAAATAGATGATAGAAAGGATTTTAATATATACACTAAATAATTCAATAGATTGCTTCATAGTATCAATTTTGGAGTCTAAAAACAATATAAGTACATAATACAGAGAAAAACAATATACTCGTACATAGATAAGAGAATTACGCTTGGATAAAATTGGTTAAAATCATCAGTTCAATCGCTAATGAATGATTACATATAGAGCGCTTAGGTAAAAAAAATATTAATAAATAGATATGGCAAGCATTGAAGTGAGCCTTATAAATATGTGTCCCTTGATAATATTGGATAAGGGACTTATTAATATTTAAGTATTACAATTGTAGTAATTTTAAGTAGTATAATAAAATATGTAAATGAAATAATATTTTAAAGTGAAAACGTTTTTAAAAAATATTCGAAATGTGACACAGTTGCTGTTCCAAATGCCTTTGGTGTAGCAAATAATATATAGTATATATTCTTACATTGCCTGTAAGAGCATTTTTGTCATTGTGCGCTTACGTCGTCAAGGTGGAGGGGCATTGAAAATTATGAAAAAATGACAATTTTATTATTATGAAATTGTTTGGATTGAATTTGACCAATTTTGTTGATTTTTTTTGTTGTCCAAATTAGAAGAATATGAAGAAAAAATTTTGGATTATCTTTGGATTTTTTGCATTGCAATAAAGATTAAAGTGTTTGCCTTATATTAGTCCAATATCATTCAATTTCATTACTTTTAAACAAAGAATTGTATGTTCTTGCGACGGGCATTTATTTTGTGAATTTTAGGTGCTGAGAAAGCTTGTCATCTTCAAAATGTTGTTGTTTCCTATACATATTTTTATATTTATATTTTTTCGTCGCGCAGTACGACTTGCCGATAGTGGGACAGCAGACATGATTCATTGATTGCAGTACACCCACGACATCCCAACTCTGTACTATTGTCATGCGTTAATCTTCGCCGACGACACTACCCTCTTCTGCTCTGGCAATATTCATAGTGTTATCCATCAAACCCTTGAGGATGCTTTTCACATCTAAGCTAAATACTTTCATAAATAGAGAATTAAGCTAAACAAACGCTATACTCGTATATGTATTTTACCCGGAAGCTAAGTGCTGCCACTTACCCATTTCTAAACTACTGCTTAGCTCCCAACTAATAAAATGGGAAAATTGCAGAAAATATCTTGGCTTAAATATAGATAGCAAACTAACCTTCTGTTTGCATATAAGCAGGACAATCGATAAAATTAATAAGACACTAAAAATTCTGTATCCCTTTATCAATAGGAAATCAAATCTATTATATCAACAAAACACAAATTTATAATTTATAAATCGATATTTGTCCGAATTATGTTATATGGCTCGGAGGTTTGGGGTCACTGCGCGCAAAGTCACCGTAATAAATTGCAGATCTTACAAAATAAATTGATAAAAATGATTTTTAATCTTGCTTTCTATTACTCCACTTCCCTACTCCATGAAAGGGCAGATATAGCCATGATAGATGAAAAAATCCGTCAGGCTAATATTGGTTTTTATGTAAGAAATCGTCTATTGCACTTTCCAAGTGTAGATCGGCACTTAACAAGCTAATTCAAAATTAGCTTTATTAAGTCCCGATCCCTAGTTTTAGTTTTAGTGCTAGTTTTTAGGTTAAATTCTTAATTAATTAATTAATTAATTCTTTATTGTAAGGTTTTTGTATCCCTCATTTTCCTTATTAATAAGCATGTTCTCTAATGTAACGAATAATTTGTTTTATTAATTACCTTTCTAGTTGTTAAGTTGTCAAAGTAACTAAACTCTATATAAACGAAAATAATCAAATTGTGAATGAAGTATATATATTGATTGCAGTGGCAGAAAATTAAAAATATTCAACTCCAATGTCAAATCCACTTTACACTACGGCTTCGAAACCTGGAATCTATCATCTTCGGATATTCAAGCCATACAGGTCTTTACAAACCGTTGCCTCCGCACAATCCTTCGCATCTTCTGGCCTGATACCACATCAAACAATAATCTGTGGGTAAGAACCAACCAAACACCCATGCGAGTGGAAATAACAAAAAGGAAATGGGGCTGGAACCATAGGACATTATATATATACATATATATATATATATGTATATTGATTGCAGTAGTGGATCTACTTATGTGCATTACAACGCAGCCTCTCGAAGTGTGCGGTTGTCGTATAAACAAAATTGCTACACTTGTCGTTTCTAGTAAATCGCGAGTTATCAATCGACTTTAAATTTCAAAGCCACATTACCCTCAAGAACATTCTATCTGAGGCCGAATAAGCAGCAGAAATTAAGCGACGCATACTCGTAAGTCCTTCTACTTATAAGTCTGGCGCTCCTGGCGCACTAGACAGACAAAAGATGCCACGTTTGCACAAAACCAATGTCGATGTTGGTAAGTTACAGTATTTTAATTACTTCCCACCCCTCCAAACTTTCGACAAAGATGAAGACAGTAATACTGATGCTGCAAGCGATGTTGACCAGCCTGCATCAACAAGGGCAATATCGCCGCCACCAATCACCGTTCTTAAAAAAACTTCAAAGGCTGTTCATGACTTAGTGAAGGCAGCTTGGATATCAAAATACTGCATTAAAGCTACGTATTTCTATTGGAATAAAAGTTTTCTTGAACTCTTCTATGGATTTCAACTTAATGTGCCAAGCCCTGAATAAAAATAAAATATTGTAGAATTTTATCCCACCAAACACGGCAAACAAGAGCCTACAAGGCTGTTCTCTCTGGGCTAGATAAAATGGACAACGTCGAAATTAAAGAGTTGCTTACAGCTCGCGTGCTTAAGTGCAGCGATGTAAAAACTATAGAAACAACTACAAGAGTATGCTACACCTTACTTCTCTATGTTGTGTACTTTGAAAACGGATCAATAAGATTGCAAGACTTAAGAAAACAATACTATTGCATCAACAATACGAAAGTTCGCTGGGAGTTTAAATCAAAATCCAAAAACCAAACCACACAATGCTATAACTGTCAGCTCTTTGGACATGGATCTAGCCATTGCTGTGTCAAAACATCATGCTCTTACTGTGCTGGTCTGCATAAGTCTTCGCTAGGCACAAGTAAGGACTCTTTTCGTTGTGTCAACTGTAAAGGTGATAACCCCTCCACTGACTCAGCATGTCCCTGCTGTACTTCTTACCATTCGATGCTAAAAAGGAGAAATCAAAAAGGCAAACGTAGCATCCAAAACAATGATAATGTTAATGACATCAGTAAAAGAACCAACCGCATTCACAGCAATTCCTCTCCCGTTGTCAACCAGCAGCATAAGCAGTCGTTGATTGCTGTAAACGGACCGCAGGTAAATAATGCTTCTTCCTCACAGATTAAGCCAATCAATCGACCAGCTGGCAAAAGTTCTTCCCAGCAAAACAACAATCATACCATCCAAACTGACGATATCTCAGAACTTAAAAACATGGTGAAAGAATTAATCCAACAAATGGCTAACATGATGAACATTATAACAATTTAAGTAACAATTTGTTGACAAACAAATGGACAATAAGTTAAGAATAATTGCTTGGAATGCGAACGGACTACACAAACATATCTAAGAACTCCAACTTTTCTTAAATGAGAATTCAGTTGACATTGCAATAATTTCGGAAACTCACTTTTCAAATCACCACCTAAGCATTCCCGGCTATAAAATATATGGAACAAGTCATCTGGATGGTTCAGGTCGTGGTGGCTCTGCTATTATTATCAAAAATAATATACGACATGTTGAACTGGAAAACTATCAACAAGCACACATACAGTCGACCAAATTGATGCTGCAAGATATATATGGATCTTTTACAGTAGCAGCTATCTATTGTCCACCTAGACACATAATCACAACAGCTCAATTTAAGGACTATTTTATTGAGCTTGGCCAAAGGTTGGTTCATCGCTGCAGGAGACTATAATGCCAAACATGTAAACTGGGGATTAAGGTTGACAAATACTAAAGGAAAAAATTTACAATGTGCAATTCAAATGATTGTAGGAACACATTTGAGTACTGGAGAGCCTACATATTGGCCAACTGATCGAGCAAAGATATCTGACCTTATTGACTTTTGTGTAATAAAAAATATGAATATGGCACATTTTGAAATTGACTCTCGATTGGAACTTTGACAGAAGACCATTCTCCGATCCAAATTAATTATAATTACTCAATAAAAAATGTTTTGCCCCCATGCAAGATGTATAATAAACGAACTGACTGGCACTCTTATAGAAAATTCATTGATATCAACCTAACAATAAATGTACCTCTTAAGGAATCAGACGATGTTGAAAAAACAATCATACACTTAAATGACATTATAAACGAAGCAGCTGATAGAGCAACACCCGAACTAAAACCAACAGAGGACAACTATAACATCCCACACTCAATTAAAAGCCTTATTGTGAGCAAGAACAAACTGCGTAAGACTTGGCAAAGGACGAGAGCTCCAAATGATAAAGCAAAAGTTAACAAAGTGATTAAAGACATGAAAGCCAGACTTAAAATTTGGAAAAATGAACAATTTAAAAAATATCTAAAATCACTAACTCCAACGTCTGACACTAATTACTCTTTGTGGAAAGCAGCTAAAGACTTAACGAATCGCACCATTCACCAGCCACCAATAAAAAAGTCGGATGGGTCATGGGCTAGGACCAACTCTGACAAAGCTTCCCAACTTGCTGACTATTATGAAAAGGTTTTTACGGATAACCAAACTAATAGCAACGCTAATCTTACTAATCTTACTAACAGGACTCCTCCACCGCAATACAAATTAAGAAAAATCACAGCTAACGTAAAAAGACACTGCACTGAAAAGCGTCACAAAAAATGTTCAGGATATGACCAAATAACTGGAAAATTACTAAAAGAGCTTCCTCCAAATGCAATTGTATACATAAGAAACTTGTTTAACGCAGTACTAAGACTAAGGCACTACCCGACATTATGGAAAATAGCTGAAATAATACCTATGCCGAAATCGGGCAAAGATCCAACTTTGTCGTCATCTTATAGACCAATAAGCCTTCTGCCTTCATTATCAAAAGTATTTGAACGACTTTTGCTTGACAGAATTCAACCAATACTGAGATGTGAACAAAATTATACCTGATCACCAATTCGGATTTAGACAACGTCACTCCACAATACAGCAAGTCTACAGAGTGACACACAAAATACTAACAGATCTAGACGACAAAAAATATTGTATAGGTGCTTTTTTGGACATAGAAAAAGCTTTTAACAAAGTCTGGCACGTCGGACTTCTTAAAAAAATTAAGACTATCCTACCAAATGGTCTTTGTTATACCATCAGGAGCTACCTTGATAGTCGCTACTTCTATGTAAGGTATAAAGACGAAACCTCTACATTAAGGCTGATAAAAGCTGGAGTCCCACAGGGAAGCGTGCTTGGACCCTTACTTTATACTTTATATACATATGACATTCCAATCCCAGAAGACAATTCGTCAATGGTGGCTACCTTTGCTGACGACACTATTCTTATGTACTCAAACAAAATGCTTGATGTGGCAATAGATAAGCTGCAAGCAATATTGGACGAAACATGCACTTGGTTTGATTTATGGAAAATAAAGATAAACGAAATGAAAACATTGCAAGTGATATATACTTTACGGACAGCTTATCAGCCAAGACAAGTAAAAATAAAAGGTACTGACATTCCAATAAGCAACATGGCCAAGTACCTGGGCATGCATATTGACAGCAAACTGACTTGGAAATAACACATCCAGAAAAAGAAAGACCAACTTGTACTAAAATTCAAGCAGTTATATCCGTTTTTCAACAGACAATCAAAACTTCATACTTATGGGATATTACTACTTTACACATCTGTAATTAAGCCAATATGGACGTATGGCATACAACTATGGGGTACTGCCAAGAAAACGAACGTAAATATTATACAAAGACAACAATCTAAAATCCTTAGAGCAATAGTTAATGCTGACTAGTACATAACAAATTATGATATACATAAAGACCTCGGTGTAAAAATGGTGCACGATAAAATCAACAACGAAAGTAGCAGATACCATAACACCTTAGAACGACATTCTAACGTTGAAATGATTGACATTCCTTCAGACGAATTAACAAGACGTAGACGACTAAAAAGGAGCATACCAGTGGACTTAACCTAGCTGCTATACTTCATACATTATTTCTTTATAATACATTTTTTTCTTTATATATTAAATATTATACGTACAATAATATGTACATGTGTTGGTCTTGGGGTGTTGAGAGGAACGTTGCGGTATCTCGCGAGAGTGGGGCAGCCGCAAGTAGTACTCAAAAATAAACCAAGCCTTCCATAACACTCCAAACTGACAGTTAGAAAATGTTCGCATTTGTCATATATAAACCCCCCTTTTCAATGTTAAAAAAAGTATTAGTGTTTTTTTTTTGTAAATTATTGTTATATAATAAGAAACAAATGTACTTCATCTATTGGGAAATAAAAAAAAAAAAAAAAAAAAAACAACTCGCAAATAAAGAAAACTTTCGAAGTTATAAGCATGCTCTCATCGGAATTAAGAACTACCGTACGACGCAGTCAACATCACCTGAACTGTTTTCGATAGACGAAATCAACTCACTCTTAAATGAATTACTAGAGAACCTAAGCTGCTGCACAAACAAAAGAGAGCAGTTCAATACTATTACTCAGTTAGCTATTAAATATGTTTACTCTGACAAATAGTTTAAGAGATCATTACAATATCATGGCATGGAATTCGCGTGCCATACTAAACAAAAGATTAGAACTTTTGCATTTCTTAATAACAAATCAAGTAGATATCTGCCTCTTATGCGATACATGGCTATCCCCAAATGACAGATTCGCTCTTCCTGGCTTTTCCATATATAGGAAAGACCGGTGTAACTCTAGGGGGGGTGGAGTAGCTATCATAATTAGAAGTGATATTAAACACAAACAGATAACAGAAATTAGTACTCATTTAATTGAAAACGTCGGTATTCAGATCAAGATAAATGCAGATCAGTCTCTTAAAATTTTCGCTGTTTATTTCCCCGGCTCTTCCGCTAAATGTTTAACGAATTCTTGTTGCCTAAATGACACTAAGCACAAAAAAGAATTGTTTAGATAAGATTTATTAAAGTTACACCGCATCATGGTGATCTAAACTGCCGTACCCGACAATGGAATTGCATTAGAGCTAATTTCTGAGGCTCTCTATGCAAGGTAAATTTTGTATAATACACCCTATGGATCCCACTTATATTTCATCATGTTACAAAGTGAAACCTTCTACCCTTGATCTTTTTATAACCAGCACTCCTCATCTGCTCTCCGAACCAATAGTTTATAATGACCTTTCATCCGATCATTTACCTATTATAAGTAACATCAGATCCACCATAAACACTTCATGTAGCAAATACTACAGTATTCTAAAGCAAACTGGGAGACTTATAAGCGTTTCCTCAACCATCGCTTCCAAAACATAGCAGAATTCAATTATAATACCACATCCACTGTTAACGACATAGATGCAATCGATGAAGTCATACCTAAAAAAGTTAAAAATCTCCAACTTCGCCAATAACATATTAGAGCTTATAAAATTAAGGAACATTACGGAGAGGCACTGGATCAGAACTAGGCAACCTATTTTTAAAGCCAGATTAAATCATTTCAATCGCCTTATAAAAAGGCAATTGTTTGAATTAAATAATGCAAATTGGAATAATAAACTCTCCCATTTAGATTCAAACAGTAAGTCGTTTTGGAAAATAACCAAAATACTTAAAAACAAAAAACAATTTATTCCTAGTTTCCGCTACAACAACCAAGTTTTCAATACTAGGTCAAAGTCAATGTTTTAAGTAATGTCTTCGAAGAAAAGCATCATTTAGCTGAATTGCTCTCAGATGCAAATACCACTGAGCTAGTAAATAGCTCTTACAACATGCTTGACAATTACGAGTATATAACATCAGTAGAGCTGCCTGTCACAGTTGCTAATATCAAACAAGTGGTTCGATCCCTTAAAAACTAGCAAGTGTCCAGGTCCAGATAACATACCAAACATTTGCCTAAACCATTTACCTAAAGATGAACTTAAAATTTTGGCCATTATTTTCAATAAATGCTTATCCACACGCTATTTTCCACTCAAATGGAAAGAAGCTAATATTGTAGCGATCCCCAAGCCTGGAAAACCTTCTGACTGTCCAGAAAACTTTCGACCAATCAGCCTCTTTTGCGGCTTCTCTAAAATCTTTAAGCGAATTTTAAAATCAAGATTAAATTCGTACATCGATGGAAATAATGTTCTTCCATCAGTTCAATATGGCTTTCGAGCTAACTACAGCTGCGTGCACCCTCTCAACAAGCTTAAACTATTTGTTAACAATAAACTACACTTGAAAAACTCTGTCGGTATGGTTACCTTAGATGTGCAAGCGGCCTTTGACACTGTGTAGCACAAAGGGCTTATTCACAAGCTTAATAACATTGGTGTACCCAGGTACCTTGTATACACCATACGCAGCTTTTTATCTGACAGATATTTTTGCATGATTTTGGATGGAGTCAAATCAAATAAAATGTTGATAAGCGCTGTTGTTCCTCAGGGATCAGTTTTAGGTCCTATTCTCTATAATATTTATACCTATGATGTCCCCCCTTTGATCACTGCAATACTTTAATATTTGCTGATGACACAGCCCTTTATTGTTCTGGCAAAGACTATTCCCAGGTCAAAATGATCCTCGAAGAATCTTTACATACTTTCGCAACATACTTTCATAAGTGGAAAAAACTTGATGCGCACAAAACAAACGCAATTTACTTCATCCGAAGAAGAAAATCCTTCTATTTGCCAAACTCGAACCTACAGGTAGTATGGGCAAATAGTATCAAATATCTCGGATTATATATAGATAACAGACTAACATACAGCTTGCATATTAGCAAAACAATAGATAAAGTCAACCGAACAATTAGAATATTATATCCTTTCATAAATAAGAAGTCACTTCTCTCTATAAAAAAATAAACTTTTGTTAGTAAAAATGATATTTATTACAATTATGCTATATGGTTCGGAAGTTTGGGGTGATTGTGCAGCTACTCACCGCCGCAAATTACAAAGAACTCAAAATAAATTATTAAAACTGATTCTACCCTACTTATCTTCTTCATGTAAAGGCAGATATCTGCTTGATTGATGCTAAAATCTCTCAATCTAAAAATAATTTTAATATAAGAAATCATATGATACACCTTTCCACTGTTGAACCTTACTATTCGAGCTAATTCATAATTAGCTTCGTCTTAAGTATCGATCCACAGTTTCTAGTCTTAGTTGTTAAGTTATTTTTTATAAAAAATTATCAAATATAAGGTTTTTCTCCTATTTTCCTTATAATCGTAAAATATTTTTGTAAAACCATTGTAATTTATAATCTACTTTTTATTGTAGTAAAGTTATTATCTTAGCTAGAACTCTATAAATTTGTAAACTGTATGCATACTAATATATGGATTCATGGGTTAAATAAAATAATAATAATAATATGTGAATGAATACATTCATTTGCCTGTTTTGTAACTGCATGGATATATTCAAAACGGAATATGAATTCACTTATGTAGATATATGTGTAGTAGGGTAGTAACAAAGGGTTTACAAAGAAAAAAAAATCGGTTTTTAACTTTTATTAACGAAAAAATGTATCTATTAGTACTACACTTATATACTATACTAGCTGTGCCCGTAACTTCGTACGCGTGGTATACGAAATATGTTTGTAATAGCTGCTGTGACATCGTTCGCGTGGACTTCAGTTTTGGTATTATTGACACACGTCGATATATTGACTGTACGTCATTTGATTAGTGTAACAGTTAGGATGTTACATAATGATCTTCTTTGAAGCATTTTATATACAATACTTATATACTAACAAAGTTATTAAACTAAAATTAAACAGCCTTGTAACTCGTAGCAGACAATTCTTAACAGCGCTGAAAAAGAAAGCAATATGTAAACAAATTTTTTTTTTGCTAACACAAAATAAAACCAAAAACTCTTTTCAACTAAAAAATCTTATTTATAGTCAGTAATTAATAGTGAATAATAGTTGGAAAAGCAAAAGTTATTAATGTGTACACAGTTATAGTTTTTATTATAATTATTAACAAACTGCAGTTACCAAAAGTTTCACAAAATCAAAGCGCATCATTTCAATTAACTTAAATTTGTTGTTTATGAACCGAACAACAAATGCAATAAGATCAACAATATACTCTCTTGATCTTGTTCCGTTTTCATTGAACATCATATACAGAAAGAAAAGAACGAAGAGCACAATATTCTTGTGCGTACTCAGTTATCAATAAATGAGAGAAATAAATACAACAATAGCAAAAACAACACAAAATTCAAAGCATAAGCAATGAAAACAATATTCCTTAGTATATTTGTCTTTGGACGGAAAATTAATTAAAATTAATATCTTTTGATTTAGAAGGTCGAAGGTTGATAAAATAAACGCTATATGTTACAGGTTAGTTAGCTATTAATACACCAGTAAAAACCGCATTCAAATTGGTTAAGCCGTTTCTGAGATTAGCGTGCACAGACAGAAACAGGCTTACGATTTTATATAGTGGCATAATACAAACAACAAGAACATAAATGCTTAAAGCATAATTCAATTATAACATCTGGTAATTTCACAGTTACGAATGCACTATGGTCGGAAATGCCATGAAGTCTAATAATGATGTTAAAGAGCCCTAAATTGGTAAATTTGCTATTTTATGACATTAAAAAGAAATATTCAAAATTTCAGATAAATCCGACCACGCCCACTCTTACTGCCCATATAAAGCGATGCTAGGGCTAGGGATTCAAAATACCTTTTGTGAATTTTGCTTAATGACTGGATTAAAATCATGAAATATTTCTTTTCAAAACCTGCACTTTATTTTTAAGATGAGAAAAAGCTTATTGCGCCCTTCTGATGCATTTTCGCAAAGGCAACCGACAGGAACAAGATAAACAGCCATAATTTGGTAACCGTGGACTAAAATCTTATGAATTGTTGGCGATATCGGGTACCATGGATACGTAGGCATATAAGACTCCAAAGATTTTTTACAGAATTGGTGGAATTTGAGGTTATCAATTTTATATTCGCAAGAAATTGCAATTAAAACTATATGGAGGTTTTCAAGAATATTTGGTAAATGGGCAAAATTGGGCACAAAACATTAATAACACATTTAAATAGACATATTAAACTATAATCACAAATGTTTACATTTTGGCACAAATTGGCAAAAAGTTAGTTTTCAATTCACGAGACACGGCCAAGTTGGTTAGATTTTTTCTATTGTAACACATAATTAAAACAATTCACATAAATACAAATAGACAAATATTCACATTAAACATATATTATACACTTCCTACATACCTTGAACCTTTTTTTTTCCATATTTTGCAGAAATTTTTAATTTACTCAAATAAATTTGCCAGCAGTTTAGAAAAAGGTTTCCGCATTGTTTACAAAAAGAAACAGGTGAACATACAGTGCACTTTGCAACCCTATTAAGACAGCTGCCACAAGAACATTTTCTAATTTCAATTAATTGTACTTGGACTACGTAATTTACGAATATTCAGTTGAAATGCAAATATATTTTCATGAAAATTTTGACTTTATGCCAAAAAAAAAAGGCATTTCCGACCATAGTGGAATGAAGGAAATCATCCAGAAGTGAGACAAGACAAACAACAGAAACAAGTGCAGCTATTCGATTGTCCTTCATTGACATTTTAGAAATAATTAGCACACAACTTCTTACCGTAAAAAATTTCTGTTGATTTCACAGTTACAAATGTAGGAAATCAGCTAGATAATAAAATACGGTACAAAAATTGATAATTGCTAAAGCATGAACAACGTAAGCGATAATTTCGCTTCGATAGTTATGTTTGCTTAGCTTTGCTTAAAGACTGCATTGAGAGTGATACCTTATGAAGAAAGGAAGCTAGTTTGATCATTAGAAAAAAATATAAAAAAATACTAACTTTGGCTATGCCGAAGTTGTAATACTCTTCACGCCCCAGCTAGTGGTCTGAGGGTCTTGAAATTTATAAGGTTGTTGGCTATGGGTGTCTAAATTTTAAGTTGATGGTACAAAAAACAAAAAAGGTTTTTCTAATAAAAACTTTTATTTGGATCCCGGTTTGTATGGGAGGTACCCCTCCTAGTAGTCCGAGGGTCTTGAAATTTTCATGGTTTGTGGATATGGGTCAGATACTTATAGTGTTCAAATTTCAGTGCAATAAGTAATAATAATATGTATGGGAGGTACCCCTCCTGGTAACCCTAGGATCATGAAATTTATATGGTTGGTGGATAGTGTCCAAATTTCAGTTCGATACGTCAAAAAACAAAAAACTTTTTCTATTAAGAACATTAATTTAAAAAATATATAAAAAAAGACTAACTTCGGCTATGCCGAAGTTGTAATACTCTTCATGCCCCAGCTAGTGGTCCGAGGGTTTTGAAATAATAAGGTTGGTGGCTATGGGTCAGACACTTATAGTGTCCAAATTTTAAGTCTATGGTACAAAACACAAAAAAGTTTTTCTAATAAAAACTTTCATTTGGATCCCGGTTTGTATGGGAGGTACCCCTCCTAGTAATCCTGAAATTTTCATGGTTTGTGGATATGGGTCAGATACTTATAGTGTTCAAATTTCAGTGCAATAAGTAATAATAATATGTATGGGAGGTACCCCTCCTGGTAACCCTAGGATCATGAAATTTATATGGTTGGTGGATAGTGTCCAAATTTCAGTTCGATACGTCAAAAAACAAAAAACTTTTTCTATTAAGAACATTAATTTAAAAAATATATAAAAAAAGACTAACTTTGGCTATGCCGAAGTTGTAATACTCTTCATGCCCCAGCTGGTGGTCCGAGGGTTTTGAAATAATAAGGTTGGTGGCAATGGGTCAGACACTTATAGTGTCCAAATTTTAAGTCTATGGTACAAAACACAAAAAAGTTTTTCTAATAAAAACTTTCATTTGGATCCCGGTTTGTATGGGAGGTACCCCTCCTAGTAATCCTGAAATTTTCATGGTTTGTGGATATGGGTCAGAGACTTATAGTGTCTAGTTCGATACGTCAAAAAACAAAAAACTTTTTCTAATAAGAACATTAATTTAAAAGGGGGTTTGTATGGGAGGTCCGATTCGGCTGATTCCCGAACTTGATCAGCGTTTGGTAAAAAGAAACCTATGTACAAAATTTCAGCTCTCTAGCTCAAAAACTAAAGAAGTAGGAGAGCGAACAGACGGACAGACAGATATGGCTAAATCAATTTGTGTTACAAACTTCATGACAAACTTATAATACTATTCACTCCCGTGAAGAGTATAAAAATAACATTCAAACTGAAACTTAACCAATCCAAAGCTACGTGAAACGTTATACAATTAAATTATTAATACTCAATAACAAAATCAAAAATAACATTATCTATGACAAAATAAAATCAACGAAGAATAGAAAAAAAAGAAATACTTAATAAAAATCAACACGGTCGATAAAATGGCCCAAGCACCACAAGCAAATCAAGCTAACATGTTAAGTGACACCCACCTCAACGAGTTGCTAATGCAACTCAAACAAGTTACAGCCTTTGAAGGAGACCAAGATAATCTTGGCCCGTTTGTCCGCCGCTTCGATTATACTATATATACTGGCGCTCTATCCAACACAGGATGCCTGTCAGAAGAACATCATTTTTGGATCAGTTGAACTATTACTCAGTCCTCAAGCCCAGCGCATTGTACACCTTCAGGAAGCGAATGATTGGCCCACACCGCGAACAGCACTCATCAACGAGTATAAGAGCCACACCCCACTTGAAGAATTACTACGTAAGCTTTATAACACAAATTTTCAAGGTAGTTTAAGAAAATTTATTGAGGAATTAGAGTTTAAGAGTAGTGTCATTTCAAATAAATTAACATTAGAAGGTGACGGGGTCAACAGGATCATGTACACACAAGCTATGAACAACACAATAAAAACAGTAATAAATAAAAAACTACCAGACAGAATTTTCATGACCCTGGCAAGATATGACATTTCTACGATTTCAAAATTAACAGCAACATCCCAATCAAACACGATTACAACCACCAAATAAATGTCCTAGAGAAGATACTGATGGACATCAGAAAATGGAAGTAGAATATCATCAGATCGATTCAAATGATTATGAACAAGAAATGACACTAATTAATTTCCAAATTGAAAATTTTCATTTTGTAAGCCCCTATCTACAGCACAATACTTAATGATTGATTACATTCAATAATAAAAAATGCCGTTGTCTGATAGATACAGGCAGTAGTATTAATTTAATGGCTGAAAATTTTCTTAACTTACCTACAAGTTATAAACCAATTAATGTAAAAAAAATTACAGAGACGACAAAATTAGAAGAAGCTAAAATATTTGAACCGAATAATCTTTGCCCTACCAAGCAAATAATTTATATTCATCCTTTTTCTAAGAATTACGACATACTATCAGGAAAAAAATTACTAAAAGACACCAACACCAACACAAACAAAACAAAATAACTTTCAAACATCATTATGATTACAAATAAATTCATGTACAGAAAAAATATGAGTCGATATCGGAGTTAGTTTACTCAATTGAGAACCCAATAGAAGAAACATCTCACTACCGACTAGATCATTTGAACGACGAAGAGAAAGCATTACTTTTGGAATTGTTAAAAAATTTCAATGACATTCAATACAGAGAAGGGGCAACCACTGTCATTCACTAATCAGATAAAACACCATACATAACAACCCTGTCTATAAAAGACCTTATAGCTACCCGTTCGCAGCAGAACAAGAAATAGAGGAGCAAGTAACTAAAATGCTGAAACAAGGCATTATCCTTTATGGGTCGTACCAAAAAAAAAAAGAACGCCTCGGGAAAACAAAAGTATAGGGTAGTTGTAGACTATAGTGGTCTAAACGACATAACAGTTAACGATAAATTTCCGTTCCTAATATGGACGAAATTTTGAGTAAGCTTGGTCAATGTCAATACTTTACCACGATAGACCTAGCAAAGGGATTCCACCAAATTGAAATGGACCCACATTCCATGGTGAGAACTGCCTTTTCCACAAAGAATGGACACTACGAGTATACTCGTATGCCTATCGGCTTAAAGAACGCACCGGCAAACTTCCAGCGGTGTATGAACAATGTCCTTAGAGACCTAATAAATAAAAATTGTTTAGTATATCTTGATGATATCATCAAATTCTCTACCTCTCTGACTGAACATTTAAGCTCTTTATTACGAAAAGTGTTCACTAAGCTTAGGGAAGCTAATCTAAAGCTACAACTTGATAAATGCGAGTTTTGGAAAAGAGAGACAGAATTTTTAGGACATGTCATAACTCCAGACGGAATTCGTCTTTATGAAAATAGAATAAAGGCAATAAATGATTTTCCAAAACCCAAAACAAAGAAAGAAATTAAATCCTTTTTGGGACTTTGCGGTTACTATCGTAAATTTATATTGAATTTTGCACAAACCGCAAAACCTTTAACATTCTGTCTCAAGAAGGACAGCAATATAAACATAAATATTGAAGATTACAAAAATTCATTCGAAAAACTAAAGGTTTTGATAACTAATGACCCAATCTTGACATGTCCCCATTTTAAAAAAAAAATTTCAATTGACAACGGACGCAAGTAACGTAGCTATAGGAGCAGTACTCTCCCAGGAAAACAAACCGATATGTTATGTGAGTCGAACATTAAACGAACACGAACAGCACTATAGCACCATAGAGAGGGAACTGTTAGAAATAGTATGAGCAGTGAAATATTTCAGACCCTATTTATTTGGTCGCACATTTGAAGTGCTAAGTGATCATAAGCCACTCGTTTGGCTATCAATCATGAAGGAACCAAACATGAAGTTCCAAAGGTGGAAAATCCGTCTGTCAGAGTATAATTTTGTAATCAAATACATCCACGGCAAAACAAACCATGTAGCCGACGCACTTTCGAGATTTAAGTTAACAGAGCATGGAAATATGTTAGCCACTGTACACAGCGCTAATGAAGACGACTGTAATTTGATAACATTGACAGAAAAAAGTCTCAATGTGTATCAACGACAAGTCGAAATGATAAAGGCAAACCAAAACGACGTCATAGTTGTCCCATACTTCAATAAAGTAAAAACATAAATAAAATATGTAACTATGACGATCGAATTAGCAAAACAACTCTTGGTCGAACACTTCTGTTTGGAAACCAGTGCCCTCAATATTGAGAATAATGCGGACTTTCTTATCATTGAAGAGGCCTATAAAGAAATAATTTCACCAAAAACAACGACCATGTTCGCACGCACCTGAAATTGATAGATATTACAACGTATGCCGAGTTTAAAGAACTAATTCTGACAAACCACATTAAACTATTGCACCCAGGAATTGAAAAGATGTCACAATTATTTAAAGAAACACATTACTACCCTGACGCAACAAAATTGATTCAAAATATTATAAACGAATGCGAGGTATGTCAGCAAGCAAAGACCGAACATAGGAATACAAAACTCCCAATAGAATTGACCCGCGAGAAATTTACTCCATAGATTATTATGTAGCAGAAAATAAAAATTATCTTACATGTAATACTTATATTCTAAATTTGTGACAGTAGTAAGCACGCAAACCAAACCTGACAGTGTAAACCCTACACTCAGCCTCCTGGTAGCACTTTGTGCGGGCACACCCTGGGCAATGCATCTTACGGCGAACGATACTGTATTCCTGAAGGCTAGTGCCCTACAATCTCGGATACCACAACAACGAAAAACGACGGCGACCTTTGGCTATGGTAAAATGACTACGATTGGATTTTGAAATATTAAAATACTCCGCGACAGTGATAACATCAACCCCGCTATGAACTCCAGATTCCTCCAAGTGGAACGCGAAATTCTACGCTATAGAATCAGGATACTCGGGCTCAGCGTAGTACGGTTGACGGGTTCCAGTGAGTATAAGTCGCCACCTAACAACTCGGCACTTTTATACTCGGGTAAAGAAAGTGATGGCAGGCATGAGGCTGGCGTGGGTATTCTTTTAACACCTGAGTCTAGGAAGAGCGTAATTAAGTGGGAGCCGATTTCAGAGAGGATGATGTGAGTGCGTTTTATGTCGAGAGTACGAAACATATCTATCAGCCAATGTTACGCGCCGACCGAAACTGCTGAACATATGCAGAAGAGTGAGTTTTACAGTGAACTGCATGCGGTCTACGACTTGATTCCTCGTGGCGCCATCATAATTGTAATGGGAGATTTGAATGCGAAAGTGTGTAGTCAAAACAACGGACTTAAGCATATCATGGGTGCGAATGGAGTCGGTGTGCGCAACGACAATGGCGAACGCCTCATATATTTCTGTAATTCTCGCAGACTCGTGATCGGTGGAACCCTGTTTGTACACAAGCCATGCCACAAAATCACATGGGTGACTACGGATAGACGTACCTCTTCAAACCAAATCGACCACATCGCGATCAGTCGCCGTTTCAGAAAATGTCTTTACGACGTGCACAACAAACGTGGTGCAGACTGCGAACTCGCTCGATATCACTATTTAGCTATTGCAAAGGTCAACCTCTGCACAGCGGCTATTCGTGCACCTAAAGCACGCTCGCGTCCTCCAAATTTTAATGTTACGAGGCTGATAGATCCTGATATGAAGAACAACTTCCGGGCCCACCTGCGTGACGCATATAATGCTCTCCCTTCACTCGATAATCTTTCAACTCCTAAACTTTGAGATGCACTTAAGAACGTGTTTACCAGTGCTGCGAATGATACCGTTGGTCCCATACCTTAGGGTAAGAAACCTTGGACGAGCGAAAAGCCTTGGGAACAAATAAGCGAGCGCAAACTAATGAAGAGCATTCTTGTTGCTAGCGTCGATCCTCAGGCTGAAAGCATGTATCGAAAGAAGCAGAAGGAAGTGCAACGATCTGTCAGCATAAGATCAGCAAAAAGCTGGTGGATAAAAACATCACTATCGAGCACCCAGTAAGAGATGTAAACGGCAACCTGCTCAATTCAGTCGAAGAGCAACTACATCGCTGGAAAGAGCATTTCTCAACAGTACTAAACAATATCATATCTTCTGAGCACGTACGCTTCCGGATAAGGCCGCTGGTGTTGATGGCATTCCTGCGGAGCCTTATAGAGCAGATTCTTTGCTCGCTGCGGAGATACTACAACCAGCCATCAAAGCAGCTTGGGAGCGAGAAGCTTTTCATGGGGACTGGAAGGATGGAATTACCGTCAAAGTTCCCAAGAAAGGCGACTTAAAAAACTGCAACAACTGGAGGGGAATATGCGTTCTACCGGCGATAGCTAAGATCATTGCACGAATTATTCTCAGTCACCGAAAGGAGTATCTTGAAAAGACCATAGGAGAGTATCAAGCAGGTTTCCGCAGTGGTTTTTCGTGTGCAGATCACATCAACACGCTCAGACTAATTATTGAGCAGAGTGCGGAGTATAATTCCAAACTTCACTTTCTGTTTGTTGATTTCGAGACGGCGTTTGATAGCGTAAATCGTGACTTCATCTGGGCAGCCCTACGCAGAAGAGGATTACCGTGTAAACTAATTGCGCTGATCAAGGAGAGCTACAACAACGCGAATTGTTTTGTTCTGCATAAAGGCAAACTGTTTGATCCGTTTGCTGTACAGAGCGGTGTCAGGCAAGGATGTATATTGTCACCCATACTGTTCCTTATTGTCGGATAGTGGCGGATTAACAACTAATAACTAAACTACCTCGCGTACGCTGACGATATCTGCTTGTCGAATCAACAACGCTAAAGCTACTTACGGCGTTCTCGCCCCCATATGGCAAAGCAAGATCATCAGCGTTCACACCAAAATAGGTATCTTCAACTCTAATGTGAAAGCTGGAAAGTAACGGTTGCACAAAGCGATTGCAAACCTTTATTAACCGCTGCCTAAGGCGTATTTTATGCATTTTTTGGCCTCTAACGAGGATCTGCTTGCCAGAACTAGGCAAATTGATATTGCGACCGAAATAAGAAGAAGAAAATGGAAGTGGATTGGCTACAAGCTCCGCGAAAACGACAGCAACATAGTCATGCAAGCAATGCGCTGGAATCCTTTTCTTCAAGCAGGACGGAAAGTGGGAAGACCTCGTACTTGGAGAAGATCCACAGAAGCCGAGATGCAATCCCTGGGCTTCAGCTGGAACGAGTTGAGAAATATAGCCCAAAATCGAGGTCGATGGATGATGGCAATTAAAGACGCCCTATGCTCCAACAGGAGATAAAGAAATCAAATATATTTACGCAAATGGGCGAACCAGAAAAACTCCTGCTTTCACCAGTAATTCAATAAAACAATGGTTGAAAAAAGAAAGCGTTGAACTAGTAGTAGCAACGACGAAAACAGGAGTACCGGATATTGAGCGATTTCATAAAAACCTTAATGAACGAATAAGTGTCATAAACACTGAATAGTACGTTGAAGAGAAACAAATGAAAATAGAAACAGTGTTATATTCAGTTTGGTTTTAGGAAAGGGCGATCAACCATCGCTGCGGTATCGGAAGTGGTCAAGATTGCGCAGGAAGCGATCCGTGGCAGACGTTGGGCAGGCCGCGCAAAAGAATACTGTTTTGTGGTCACGCTCAACATAAGGAATGCTTTCAACTCAGCAAACTGGGATAGAATAATGGACGCGCTTACTGAATACGGAGTTCACAACTGAGCTGAGAATACTTCGAAGCTATTTCAGGAAGCGGTTCCTTCTCTACGACACTTCATAGGAAGAGGTAGCATACCACGTAACCGGAGGGGTTCCTCAAGGGTCTGTCCTCGGGCCTCTCCTCTGGAATGTAATGTACGATGGCATCCTTAGACTCTGTCTCCCAGCTGGTGTAAACATTGTGGAGTTCGCGGATGACATTGCGCTAGTGGTGGTCGGGAAGCATATCAGCGAGTCGGTGGAGCGATGTAACGCAGCTATCGCAACTATCTCAGCATGGCTGGACAATGTTGGTCTCAGTTTAGCGGAGCAAAAGACAGAGGCATTACTCATCAGTAGTCGCAAAATCGTGGAGAGAGCTACGGTCACTGTCGGCAACGTGGCAATCACAACAAAAAGCTCGTTGGTGTACCTAGGGATTACCCTAGATCATAGGCTCAGTTTCAAAGAGCACTTGACATACGCCAGTGACAGGGCGGCTAGGTCATGCAAGGCCCTCTCGAGGATACTGTTGAACACGCGCGGTCCGAAACAAGGGCTGCTTTTGCTGAATGCAACCAAATCCATGATGCTTTACGGAGCAGCGGTTTGGACTAAGGCAATGGATAAGGTATCACTCAGGAGACACCTTGAGAGCGTCTACAGGCTGGGAGCGCTCAGGGCCATTTGTGCTTTCCGAACGGTATTGGAGGATGCTGCTCTACTTTCTATCCCACGCCACTTTCCCCCCCAGAGCCCGCGCGAGCTGGGGTCCATTAAAAACCGAACAACACTGGGTATCGACCACATGTCCCTTCGGTACTGAACTACTGGAGGTTAGTAACATGCAAAAGAAATTAATGGACTACTATAAGGTTACATACCTAATGTCATCAGCCATTTATACTAATCATAAAGCACTATAAAGATAAATTTAAATAAAGTTAAAGTAGTTAAAATAATACTATGTGTTAAGGAGAGTTAAGAGATTAGATTTTAGATGAACGGAAGAAATAGAATTAGATACAAGGTCATAGTAAAGATTGTAAGACTGACATAAAACACGAAAAGGATCATGCTGCAAATAAGTAGTCTTACATGTACCAACAAGTATAGGCGAATAATTCCTAGTAACCCGAGAAGGAACATTAAAATTAATACTACCAAGCAAGGAAGGGGAAAAGATGCTGCCTACAATTAGATTGTGCAAGAATGTGACACCAAGAGTCGTTCTGCGACTGGATAATGTCGGGAGGCGAATTAGTTTAAGTCGGCTTTTGTAAGATGGAAGGTTTATATTGAGATCCCAGTGTAAGTGACGCAGTGCAAAAATGCAAGAATTGCTTTTGAACAGACTCAATACTATCACTATACTTTTTAAACTGTGGATCCCATACACATGAAGCATATTCAAGTATTGGTGAAGTGAATAATAATTTGGTGGTGTAAGGATCATTAAACTCTTTAGACCAACGTTTAATGTATCCTAAAACACCCCTAGCTTTACATGTGATACAAGAAATATGCGACCCAAAATGCAGCTTTGGATCCATCAACACACCCAGGTCACTGAATTGTGTGACACGTTCTAGAATGTGATCATTAATGTGGTAGCTTTTTACAAGATCTTCTTGAAGAAACATTTGTTGAACCGGAGATAAAATAGATAAGCATAACTTAACGTCATCAGCGTACATTAAGACGTTAGAATGCTTTATGGCAGATGGCAAATCGTTTATAAAAATATTAAATAATAATGGGCCAAGGTGGCTACCCTGAGGGACACCAGAAGTTACACAAATAGTCTTAGATATAGCTGTTTTAAAAATAACTCTTTGGGTTCTAGAAGTTAGATAGGATGTAATCCAGCTAACTAACTTGGGAGGAAAACCAAAGGTATACAGTTTTTTAAGGAGTAGGAAGTGACAAACACTGTCAAAAGCTTTACTAAAATCTGTGTAAATGACATCCATCTGATGTTGTTGTGAAAAACTACAATTAACCAACGAAGTAAATTCTAATAAGTTGGTTGTAGTTGAACGCTTCTTGGTGAAACCGTGCTGTGAAGTATTTAATAAAGGAAGAACGAAATGCTGCACCTGATCGGTGATAATATGTTCAAACAAATTCGGAATAGCGCAAAGCTTAGCTATTCCTCGGTAATTTGATATATTAGCTCTGCTGCCTTTTTTGTGGAGGGGGATAATATAGGACTGCTTCCAAATATTAGGTAATACAGATGTATCCAGAGATAAGTCAAACAATTTGCAGATTGGTCTAAGCAAAGCATCAGCACATCGCTTTAGAATACAACTAGGTACATCATCTGGTCCCGGTAAAAACGTTAATTTAGAAGATTTTAAATATTGTAATACTGTATCACAATCAATAACTGGCATATTAAATTGATTAAATTGATGAATATGATATGGGTATGGAATATTACAATCATTATTGAAATTTGTGTAAGTGCTTTGGAAAAATTTCGAAAAAAGATTGGAAATTTCTCCATCGCTGCAATATTCAACACCATTTAATTTCATACAGGATGGGAGTATATCCAACCTGCGCTTCATGTTAATAAAGTTATAAAACTTTTTAGGATCTCTTTTAATATCCTCTTTGACATGTGTCACGTATGACTGATAGCAGAAATTGTTTAGGTGTTGAAAATTATAGCGGGATATAGCGTATTTAGTATAATCAGCAGACAAACCGGACCTTTTAAATTTTTTAAATAGTCTATTTTTTAAATTCTTTAATTTAATTAAATCATGAGAAAACCAAGGTGGCGTATGTGGGTTATATTTCAGTTTAATTTTCGGAACACATAATTTCAAATGATTTTTCATAGTTGTATAAAAAAAACTTTGCAGCTAGTTCAACATCATCACATGAATATAAATAAGACCAGTCAGTGGCTGTAAGAAGAGAATTTAGCTTAAAGAAGTCAGTTTGTTTGAAGCAGAAAACACGTCTTGAAGTAGAAAGCAATTTAGAGGGATTATTGGAACGAAATCCAAACCCATTCAGAAAGATGTTTAATTCCAAAGTCGGATGATAAGCATCCTCTGGAGTGTAAAGAGGATTACTTCGAAACAAGGAAACTTCTTTTGTGCTGTCGGTAAAGACCAAATCTAAAATTCGGTTAATGTTATTAGCTATGTAGTTTACTTGCTGAAAGGAAAGATCCAGCAATGAATCGACAAACACACAGCTTACTGATGATATTACAGAGTTACAATTATCCGAGGCTGTCCAACAAATATTTGGAAGATTAAAATCTCCCATGATTAAGACCTTGTTAGTATCTTTGATAAAAGACAGAACTTTCTTAATAGCTGTCAGATGTGATAAGTAAACAGAGTCATCAGAAGCAGGTGGTATATAGGAACATGTAATAAATAAATTGGAATTGGAAAATGAAATCTTTACACAAATAAACTCAATGTCATCAATATTATCAATAGACACCAAGTCAGAAGAGTAAGAAGTTCTAACAGAAATCAGAACTCCACCACCAACACGATCAAATCGATCTTTCCTAAACGTTAAGTAATTATTGTTAAACAATTCGGAATTCAGAACATCTGGACGAAGCCATGTTTCTACAAACACAATTACATCTGAATGAAAAGAGAAACTATTAGTGAAAAGTCTATCCACTTTAGAGTTTAAACCTCTGACATTTTGAAAATGTATGATCAAACTGAGGTTAGATAGATCCATAGGAAGGGCTGCTTGAGGGCGACTAGAAATCAGTTTTTTGTAGACTTTGTTGGTGGGAGTTTGGCAATGACACCAGTGTTTGCACGTTTTTTAAAGTTATATTCGTGAACAACACAGCCGGCCGGCCAAAAGTTCAAACCTAACAGTTCACTACAGTATTCAGGGGGAACGGATATTTTAAAAGACGAAATTGTCCTTTTAAAAGAAAATTTAAACTTAGTGGTATTCACATTTGTAATTGTTGGCAGTTTAGATAGAATGTAGTGATTAATATCGACTTCCGAAGTATCTTCAGTTAACCTAGACACAAAAATAGATTTAGTAGGTGCTATTTCTGACGTAACATGCTGCACAACAGATGCATAAGAATTCTTATGAAAGTTCACCGGTAGTTCCATCTGCCCCATTGGTGTAGTAAAAGTAGGTGTAGGTATAGAAATAGTGGGGGTAGGTGTAGAAATAGTGGGGGTAGGAATAGAAAAAGTGGGGGTAGGAATAAAAATAGTGGGGGTAGGTATAGAAATAGTGGGGGTTGATGGAGGTGGTATGTTTAAAAGTGACAAAGAAGTTTTTGATTTGGGCGAATGAAGCCGCTTTCGTTTAGGCGATATATCGAAGATTTTAATATCTTTAAAAGACTTATCATAAGCTGTGAACTTATCATTCAAGCGCCGAAAGTAAAAAAATAAGTTGATACGTAATTATGTTTTCTACAATCAAAATATTTCGCGCAAATTAATTTAAATCTCACTGCACACAAGAAAAAAAGAGTATTTTTAGAGGGAGAAAGAATGAAAGAGCATTAAAGAGAAGCAAAAGTATATGCAAAGCAAAGATTACAACAAAAAAATAATAGTTCTTGCTAGAGGATGAGGATGCGACTAGGCTTGGGCTGGTACCAATAGACCTAGTCGCTATCAAGGCAGCGGAGGCTTATACATGGAGAGCGCGACACCCAGAGGAAGTAAGAGCATTGCGGGCACAAATACGATGCTCTTCCATTAGAACGTGGCAGAGTCGCTGGGATAGCTCAACGAAGGGTCGCTGGACGTACAGCCTTATTCCCAGCTTAGCCGAATGGATTGGAAGGAAGCATGGTGAGGTAAACTTTTACCTCACTCAGCTACTGAGTGGTCATGGATGCTTTCGGCAGTACCTGTACAGGTTCCATCACAACGACGGTTTTGGTGCACACATTGCGGCAATCAGTGTGAGGAAGACCCTGAGCATGTATTAAGCCGATGCAGAAGATTTGACAGGGAGCGGCAAGAGCTGAGTGACGCCCTAGGTGATCAGCCATCGGTTGCGAACCTAGTAAGTCACATGCTGGAGAACCAATACAAGTGGAATGCTGTTTCGAAGTTTGCAGCTAATGTCATGAAGAAGCTTCGCAGCATAGAGAGATCCTGCCGAAACCTAGATGTCGGTTAATGAGTACAGTACCAGCCTTATAAAGCTTTGCTTAATCGGCAGTCCCGTAAGGTCCTGGTACACCCCTATCCTTCTGTCTTCCTATTTCTTTCCCTTTTTTTTTGTTAATAGAATAAATGAAAACAAGAAAAACTTTGCAGTAGATACCAATTACAAGAAAGCTCCATTATTGAATGGCAAACTACGAAATCCATTTAAAGAAACAGGCAATATTAGACAATATGATGATCAGAGATTCGTAGAAACTAATAAAGGCAGAGATTTTGTTCATCACAAAGAGCAGTTCATGAAGATAAAAGTCATTAACGAGAGCAAATTTAATCAAGGGCCCCCTGAAATTGAAAACAATGTTTCTAACGATCTTTCTGATTATACTACTTAGGTTGGTACCTGTAAGCATCACTTACGATTTCTAAAGCACACTATTCATAGTCTATACTAATCAAAATGTCAATTGGCTGCTTGGAAACACCACACAGACGGCAACGCCGCACAGTGTGACTTTTTTCACTTTAAAGATGCCAAAAATCCAAAAAAAAAAAAGTTCTCCGATCATAACATTTTTTTATATGTAATAGATAAATGTATAACTGTTGTGAATATGCACTCAAAACAAAAGAAAAAAACAACAGTCAGCATGATAACCGTTGGCGAACTTGCCTGACTGTGAAAAGTACAGAAACCCATTCCACAACCTGCAATTTTTGGTGAAACTTGTGGTGGCATAATTTTTTTTCGGATAAATATTTTGACATAAATCTTTTTGATTTTATTTACTTGGACATTTTGTAATAATACTGAAAAGTTCTTGAAGCTTAAGTTTTATCTTCTATTTTTGTATCCATTAAAAAAGGCAATCATCAAAAATTGAGTGAAATAAGAAATATTTTTTTTTCAGTAGAAAGAAACTTACACAATTATATAGAATTCTATTAAATTTTTATAATCAAATTAATAGGAAAGATGTCTAGTTTTAGAATCTGCAATCATTTTTTGCGATTAATTGAGCGAATTTTTTATCTCTAATTGTTCAGGCACGTATTGAAAAAACTCACCTCGCACTTTAGCCACCGTCCCGTTTGATATCCCGCTATATAGTGAGCATTCGCCGCATGCATTGACGATTGATGTTTATTACATAGCGGATGAAAGTTCTGCCGGGAGGCGTTGGCTTCGTGGTCACATGAAGTTGTGAATACAAATCAATTGTGGATGAAAGGTCATAGCGAAAAGACATCATTCTATCGACAATTCACTTCATAGTTTCAATTTAAAAAAACTTAATCCCAAATATATGTGTGCACGTACATGTTCTTTATCCTAATTTTAATATTTCAGTTTATTTGTTTCTCTTTTAATTCCAAACATATACTTACTTGCTCCTTATCCCGGATTTAAGATCTGAATTTATATTTCTTTAAAAATTCTTCCAAACACTAATAAAATATGTCCGTTTCTCGAAATGCACTATTCGATGTTTGGCTAGAAAGCAAGAAAGAAGAAAAGAATGATGCCGTGCTTAATCAAATTTTGAGTTTAATTGGAAGAGATGTGCATCACCTCAAATTAAAACCATATGTCACGAAGCTTTGTTTTGATTTTCGCTAAGATGGAAACGTTCTGGTCGAAAAAAAAGCCGTTTTGTTGAATGAAACGCTGACTGGTTATCAAAACTGTAGACTTAACTGAATTTATTCTTGATGTTTCTCCATGTACATCTCGTGATATTTTGATATTTGGTAGGCCCAAAAAAAATTTTTGTGAATCGTCTTTGCGCTTAAAAAAACGAAAAGCCAAGGAAATTGTGCTTCAAATGTACACAACAATTGACAAACGAAAGATTATAGTATGGAGTAACTCTGCTCCATCTTCTACGAAATATTTGCGGCCAATAAAATTTGTATTTACAAAAGAAACACGAAACGTCATTTCTAGGGAGGTGAAATATATCGAAGATCAAATATCGGATCTGCATTCTACAACAATTCAAACAGATAAGCTAAATTTCAAAGTAAAAAGTACGCTTGTGTTGTGCATAATTGACGGTAAAGTTTGTAATGCCCTGTCAGCATATACTAGACAGCTGCGTGGCTTCACTCACAACTGAAGTCCAATAGAAAGAACTCGAATTGAATTGAATGAGAGCGAAACACGAAATGAATGAATGTGAATGTGAATGCGACTGTGTTTTGAGTTCGAAAGCCTTCTGCATTCTGTGAAATGAGTTAGAATGAAATAGCGTGCAAAACGAAATAAATACATTGGCACAGCAGAGACATTCGAATTAATTCAAATCATTCATTCATTCGTTTGTCGTACAAGATAATGAGCGCAGCAAAAGATACCGACGAGTCTTTTTATTTGTTTATTTATTTAAAAAAAAAAAAAGGAAATTTAACAGATAACATTAGATTAACAAAAAAAAAAAAAAAAAAAAATACAAAAAGAGAAAGGAATAGGAAGATGTAAGGATAGGGTGTACCAGGACCTTGGGGGACTGCCGATTAAGCAAAGCTTTATAAGGCTGGTACTGTACTCATTGGCCGACATCTAGGTTTCGGCAGGATCTCTCTATGCTGCGAAGCTTCTTTATGACCTTAGCTGCAAACTTCGAAACAACATGCCATTTGTATTGGTTCTCCAGCATGTGACTTACTAGGTTCGCCACCGATGTCTGATCACCTAGGGCGTCACTCAGCTCTTGCCGCTCCCTGTCAAATCTTCTGCATCTGCTTAATACATGCTCAGGGTCTTCCTCGCACTGATTGCCGCAATGTGTGCACCAAAACCGTCGTCGTGATGGAACCTGTACAGGTACTGCCGAAAGCATCCGTGACTGCTCAGTAGCTAAGTGAGGTAAAAGTTTACCTCACCATGCTTCCTTCCAATCCATTCGGCTAAGCTGGGAATATGGCTGTACGTCCAGCGACCCTTTGTTGAGCTATCCCAGCGACTCTGCAACGTCCTGATGGAAGAGCATCGTATTTGTGCCTGCAATGCTTTTACTTCCTCTGGGGGTCGCGCTCTCCAGGTATAAGCCTCCGCTGCCTCGATGGCGACTAGGTCTATTGGTACCAGCCCAGCAAGAAATAGAGCAGCATCCTCCAATACCGTTCGGAAAGCACTAATGACCCTGAGCGCTCCCAGCCTGTAGACGCTCTCAAGGTGTCTCCTGAGTGATACCTTCTCCATTGCCTTAGCCCAAACCGCTGCTCCGTAGAGCATCATGGATTTGGTTGCATTCAGCAAAAGCAGCCCTTGTTTCGGACAACGCGTGTTCAACAGTATCCTCGAGAGGGCCTTGCATGACCTAGCCGCCCTGTCACTGGCGTATGTCAAGTGCTCTTTGAAACTGAGCCTATGATCTAGGGTAATCCCTAGGTACACCAACGAGCTTTTTGTTGTGATTGCCACGTTGCCGACAGTGACCGTAGCTCTCTCCACGATTTTGCGACTACTGATGAGTAATGCCTCTGTCTTTTGCTCCGCTAAACTGAGACCAACACTGTCCAGCCATGCTGAGATAGTTGCGATAGCTGCGTTACATCGCTTCACCGACTCGCTGATATGCTTCCCGACCACCACTAGCACAATGTCATCCGCGAACTCCACAATGTTTACACCAGCTGGGAGACAGAGTCTAAGGATGCCATCGTACATTACATTCCAGAGGAGAGGCCCGAGGACAGACCCTTGGGGAACCCCTCCGGTTACGCGGTATGCTACCTCTTCCTATGAAGTGTCGTAGAGAAGGACCCGCTTCCTGAAATAGCTTCGAAGTATTCTCAGCTCAGTTGTGAACTCCGTATTCAGTAAGTGCGTCCATGATTCTATCCCAGTTTGCTGAGTTGAAAGCGTTCCTTATGTCGAGCGTGATCACAAGGCAGTATTCTTTTGCACCGCCTGCCCAACGTCTGCCTCGGATCGCTTCCTGCGCAATCGTGACCACTTCCGATACCACGTCGATGGTTGATCGCCCTTTCCTAAAACCAAACTGGGATGGGGAGAGGCCCCTCCTAGCTGTATTTCTTCCTCGAGTCTGCACGCTATGATCTTCTCCAGTGCCTTCCCCGCCGTGTCCAATTGGCAAATTGGCCTATAGGAAGATGGTTCGCCTGGCGGTTTCCCTGGTTTGTTGATGAGAACCAGTCTCTTCATTTTCCAGCACGATGGAAAGAACCCTTCAGATAGGCAGAGGTTGAATAAGTCCGCAAAGAACTGTGCAGGGTCATTGCAAGCTTGAGAGCCCGGTTTGGGATCTGATCGGGTCCTGGGGATTTGCCATTTTTTTTCCACTTCACTACAGACAGGACTTCCGGGAAGAAGTTGCTCACCCCTTGGTTCTCACCGACACTACTAGTCTCACTTCATTGTTGCTGCTGCGGGTAGAGAGTTGCCACTATGTGAGACATCTCTATGGGCTCCAAGAGAGGGACCGGCTTACGTGACCTGGTGTTTTTGACAATCACCTGATAAGCCTTGCCCCACAGATCTTTCTCAGCGTCGTCGCACAACTTGAGGAAGCAACGCCTTTTGCTGACTCTGATTGCTCGCTTCAAGGATCTCCTACATGAGACGAAACACCGCGGTTTGTTGACGAGTCTGTAAGTGGTTGTGTGTTCTAAACAAAATTTTCCATAGCTTTTTGTTGTTTTCTTTCTTCTTTTTTGTTACGCACAGCAAAACAAAAACAACACTCATTCAAAGTGAATGCATTCGAATTAATTCGAAACCACCTCTCATTCGAACTCAATCAATTCGTTTCTCTTTGATTCAATGTTGTGCGACTGAATCTGACGTGAACGCACAAATTTACTCGAATTCATTCGGCGTCGCATTCTATTTCACTCAATTCATTTTGAACATTGTTAATTCGAACGACGTTTTTTTGCCTTCATGCAGACCTCTAGCATATACATTATCCAAAAGTGTTACATATATGGGGCTTCACCGAAAGATATGAATAACTTAAGTGCATTATCGGGGCGAAAAGAAGACGAAAGTATGCTCGCTTTCGGAATTTCTCCTTAACATTCATGGATACGATGTATGGAGTGTATGCTACACATCGCTTATCGAATGGAAGTGAAGACATGGTTTGTACGGGGCGAAGAAAATAAGAAGAAGATAAGAAAGAAGAAAGAATATATCCAAAATAGATTCAGGAAAGAAGTTGGTCTTCTAATTGATATGCCAAAACAAAAAGCTGGCACTGCAAATGATGGTAACACGACAAGAAGATTTTTTGGAGATTCTGAGGTAACGGCAGACATAACAGGCATAAATATAAATCTCTTAAAAAGGTTTCATACAATACTTTCCTGCATAGCATGTGGGTATCAAATTAATTCTATAGCCTTCGACCACTATACCACAGAGACAAGAGAACTGTATTTATCAGAATATGCATGGTACAATATGCCAGTGAGTGTGCATAACATTTTATTTCATGGAAAGGATATAATTTCGTCTTCTATTCTTCCTATTGGTTAACTTTCTGAAGAAGTTCAAGAGTCGAGAAAGAAAGATGCAAGAAATTATCGTTAACTATCACTAGAAAGACATCAATAATTGATAGTAACATAGATTTGTTACACAGATTGCTCATATCGTCATACCCCTTTATATGCAGATTACGGAAAGCGACTAAAAGAAAGCGGCGAGCATTAACTAATGAAGTTATTGGCTTACTATCCAAACCGGAATATGAATATGACGAAGATATTGACTCCGACTTAATTTTTATTTATTTTTTTATCACCTTTTCTTTTCAAATATATATTTCAAATTTGTTTTTATAAATATACGCTAATTTGAACATCTCAGGAAAAATTTTAAAATTACACGTTATATGGGCGGGAAGTGAAAAAGTGGGCGGATTTTTTCTGTCCAATACAATGTTAATCTCTGCATTACTGTTGCCAAAATTTTTTGTGATACCTACATTTGTTTGGCTGTTATTAATTTTGGCATCCTAAAAACGATAAAAGTCACACTGTGCGCCGTTATGAATTCTTTTGATGAAAAACTTAACTCCAAACGTTGGAGTGACAAACAACACGAACGAATAAATGCTTAAAGCATAATTCAATCATAACATTTTACTGTACAAAGATCTGGTGATTTCACAGTTACGAATGAAGGAAATCATCCAGAAGTGAGACAAGACAAACAACAGAAACAAGTGCAGCTATTCGATTGTCCTTCCTTGACATTGTAGAAATAATTAGCACACAACTTCTTACCGTACAAAGATTTCTGATGATTTCACAGTTACGAATTAAGGAAATCAGCTAGATAATAAAATACGGTACAAAAATTGATAATTGCTAAAGCATGAACAACGTAAGCGATCAATTTCGCTTCGACAGTTATGTTTGCTTAGCTTTACTTAAAGACTGCATTGAGAGGTATCATTATGAAGAAAGGAAGCTGGTTAGATCATTAGAAAAAAACATGTGGTGAACAACAAATCGTGTTAAGTAATAAAATAATTATTATAAATAAATAATGTAACAAAAAAAACTTAAAGGAAAAAAATTATTTTAAAAATAAAAACTATTAAATAAAAAAGTGTGTATTTTAATTAAAACATAAAAATAAATAAATAATAAAAATTATAATAATAAAACTTTATTTTATTATATATAGTATAATTTTGCAGCTTTGTCGCCTTCTAATCGATTTCTTAATGGCTCATAAATTAAACCGACTCCTCTAAAAAGTTGCTCGCTTGGAACTAACTCTGGCGGTGACGATAAGTAAGCACGTACGATGGGAAAAAAATGTTTGAAATTTTTTGTTATATTTCCATCATAGTTAAGGATCTTCGTTTAGTGGAAGCCGGTTTTGTGTTTTATAATCAGTGATTTCTATATGATGAGGTTATTAGTGTTCTCATTTGTATCTTCCTCGTCGTCACTGCTGTTTTCCAGAATATCTGCAATATTTGAGTAGAAGCTCTTCATTGGCGGTGAAATTTGGGCGCTCGTACACGGTTCATCGTTAACTCGATTCCTAGGTCTCTTGGCGACAGAAGCTCCGTCCCCATCAGCTTCACTTGAAGTTCTTGCAACACCGAAGTCATGCAGCATTAACAAACATAATAGTACAGATTGAACTTTGTCCTTCACAATTTCATCGAAAAATTTCAATTTGTATCTTGGGTCAAAATATGTAGCCAGCGAATACAACGTATTGCTTGGAAGGCCACAAAATCTTGCATCGATGTCATCACTTAGTTTTTTGATAACGATTTTGAAATTTTATTCCTGTGCCATATTTTTTGCTTTCTGTTCACAATGTTTCAGTACATGTATCAACGGGATTACTGATGATATGTACACATTTGTATCGCTTAGATTCCTTGTAATTTCTTCAAAAGAAGTCAGTATTGCTACTATTTTATTGAGATACAATCAATCTTCTGGACAAATTTGAGGAATAATATGTTTGCTGGCATACAGGCAAATCGAATCTTTAATTTTCAGCAGTCGCTCGGCCATATGGAAAGTACTGCTTTAGTGCTTTAGCATGTGATGCATCCCACTTTTGACTTTTTTGTATAGATTCTTCCATAGTAATTAACTTTTTTGCAGTTTGTGCTTGCTGCAATGGTGTTGCTGACTTCGTCTCATTCAATTTCACTATTTTTCGTTGTTCTTCCATTGCACATAATTCCTCATATTTTTCTGTATGCTTGGATTTTAAATGTAGTCTGACCTTACCTCGAATAATTTTTGTTGCACGATTAGCATTTTGTATAGTTGTCATCGACTTTTACAAAATACTTCCAAATTTCACTTGTTTTCGGCTTCATCACGCGGTTTTATCAAATATAATATCAAACACATAAATAGCATAATTGTTATATAATAACTTGTAAATACATGAATATAAGTATTACAATAAAAATATGTAAATATACGAGTACTTTAAATTTAACCAATAGTATCGATAGTTTTCTTCCAAACTTTCGAAAATATCGCATGGCCCGACTATAGATAGTTTGACATTTCTATGGGCAACTCTCACTCTCTCTCTCTTTTTTTGTTCATAAGTTCCTCTGATTAATGGGTGCGTTCAGCAAAACCAATCGCTGACCTTTTTCCAATCACTTGGTAAACGCTGACTGATTTGACTTTTCTAAACGCAGTGCTGACTACTTTAAAATTACGACGTTGTAATATGTGCGGCTCGAAGTCTGGCGCAATTTAATTTGCGACTAGGGAGTGTTGAATAAAAACAACATGTAATATTAACAACATAAGTCCATATAAACAAAAATTATATAAATAATTATTATTATAATAATATAATACTTACTTTTCAATCAAATAATAACAACTACTTCTTAAAAATAACGTTTTTATTTCTTTGTTTACCAAAAAAAAAAACAGCTGATTGAAGTACGCTGAATTCAAGAAATCAAAATATTTTTATGATGGATTTTTCCTCAGCCCAATCACTACATTGTGAATGATTTTGTGAATTTGACAGTCACAGTGAACACCAATCATTCGGAAAAAGTCAACGATTGGTTCTCCTGAACGCGCCCATTCTTTCGCAACAACAATTTGAGCAAATAAGAGAGAATTCCAGTCTATCTGACTTTTTGCTTTGTCTTCTTATGCGTATTTGGCTTTTGTTAAGTCAGGAATGTGAGAGGGAATGAGAAATGTGACGCCGCATGCAATGACAAAATGTAAATATACCTCCGCCAAAACTCCGTTAAAAAAATTGACAAATGACAACTTGTCGTTCGTTGTAAAATCACCTTCATTTTCATTGTGTGTCTTCCCAATGGTTCACGAGAAATGTTTTCATGCAAAAAATTGTACGATAGTATAACAATTCTACCTACCTTGATTTTTATCGCTCTTTTAATTTATTTACGAATCTCCTAAGATTTTTAAAAACTAGTTGGTCTGAGGCCCTAATTATTCGGTTTTAGCTCTCTCAATTTTTTCACAACGGTACATTTTCTAATTCTTTTAAAATGTGAAGATGTCCATTCGATCGACTTCATCTAGTGTACATCTAATGTGACGGAAGAAGTGTTTCCCTTGACAAATGGTTGACATTAAAGTTGGCTGTAGGAAGGAGTCTTCTCCAAGTTCTGCAACCAAAATTCTTGTTATTTTAAAGGCGATGCAATGAAATTGAAATATTGAATATTGACAACATTGATCCTTGGTGTTAGCAAAGATCATTAACTATATAGACTAGACAAACTATAATTTCGAAGTAAAACCTTAGCGTTCTCATTTTTCTCTTTCCAACAACATGATCCCATGAAAATTGTTGTAGGATTGGTCAGATACTCAGCAATTGTTGTGAGCGATTGTTGTTTAAATGTTAAAATATACATTCCTTGGCACTACATTACAATTAAATTTATAATATAGTGCCGCACTTTAGTTAGTGCATAGGGCGGAAACTAGACTCCTCCAGCGACTTCTGTCTTGTGCATAGTTTTTGATCTGATTCCAGGAACCGAATTTTTCGCTCTCACTGCGCACCGTTCTGATCCATGTCATCCTCGGGCGACCACGACTCCTTTTCCCTTGCGGGTTCCATTCAAACGCCGTTTTCGCCAAGTCATTTTCCTTCCGCAGTGTGTGACCGATCCAGCCCCATTTTCTTTTTCTAATTTCCAAGTTTATGGGAGCGCTGCGGGTAAGGGTGAGTAGGTCTTCATTTGATATTGTATTTGGCCAGAAAAAGCGACAGATAATGCGTAGGCATTTGTTTATAAAAGTCTGCAATTTATTACAGATCACCTCAGTCACCTTCCAGGTTTCCGAGCCAAACAGGAGGACTGGCTTAATACTTGTATTGAAAATTTTCAGTTTGGTATTGCGAGATAAAACATTTGAGTCCCATATCTTTTTGAGCTTGAAAAATGCTGCACGGGCCTTGCAAATGCGCGCATCGACATCAACGTCTGCTCCTCCGTCCTTTGTGATCACGCCACCCTGGTAGGTGAACTGGTCAACGTCATCAATTGAGCCGGTTACCCCCTCCATATGAAAAGTCAAGGGTTCTGTTACCGGGGTCTCCATCCGCATCAGTTTTGTCTTGGCCATGTTCACCTTCAGGCCTACTAGCCGCGCGTTTTCAACAAGTCTCTCAAGTTTTTTCTTTATGCCATTTAGTGAGTGGGAAAGAAAACAAATGTCGTCCGCGTAATCGAGGTCGCATAATTTTTGAAAGGGATTCCATTGGATGCCGTCAGGAACTTCTTGATTTGTTTTCCTTAATACACCGTCGAGCACTAGAATGAATAGCAAGGGTGACAACACGCAGCCTTGGCGCACTCCCTTCGTTATTTCAAATTTCTCGCTGTTCTTGCCTTTGAAACGGACGCAGCATTCTGCATCGGTGTAGAGCTCTCTGATAAGACTAGTTATCTTATCAGGTACGCCGTTTTTACGCAACGCATCCCAGATGGCGTTCCTGTTTATGGTGTCAAAAGCGCGCTCGAAATCAACAAAGAGAAGGAAAAGCGGGGAGTGCCATTCGGCCGATTGTTCGATGATGATCCTTAGGGTGTTGATGTGGTCAACGCAGGATCTGCGTGGTCTAAAGCCATTCTGCTCTGGTCTTAAAACGGTGTTTAGGGCCGGGGAAATACGATCGAGAATTATAAAGGCTAGAATCTTCTGAATTGTGTTTAGCAACGTGATACCTCGCCAGTTTTTGCAGATACTCAGGTCCCCTTTCTTGGGAATTGTTATTATGACGCCCTCTTTCCAGTTCTGTGGTATCCGTTCCGTTTGCCAAATCTCTTTAACCAGTCGAAGTAAGATAGGAGCTAGTTGTTCTGAGCCGCATTTGAAGATCTCAGCGGGTAAGTTGTCCGCTCCGCCCGCCTTATTATTTTTAAGTTTTTGTATTGCTCCTTTAATTTCTGCCACTGATGGGGGCGAGGTGGTTATATTTCTATTCGGTAGCAATCTGATGGCTGAAATTTGCTGTACTGGTTCTGACGCCGCGTTGCTGCCACCTGCGTTTTCAAAGAATTCTTTCCATCGTCGGAGTTGCTGCTCTTCGGAAGTTAAAACATTGAGTTGTTCATCTTTAACATTTTAAAAATACTCAGCAATATTTAGAGCGAAAAAACAAAATTTGAGAGAAGACACAATTTCGAAGTTCGAATTGTCAAGTCTATGGTATATATAGCTTTTGTCTTTGGTGTTAATCACATCTGATACAGCCATTAGGGAAAGAACAATAGCACCCGCAATCATGTTAAATATGCTTTGAATGCTTGGAAATAGATCGCTTTTAATATAATATTTTACTGATGCAATTTTTATTGTCGTTTCCTTGATGTGAAATTATGATTTCATCTGCGTCGGAAGGACTTTTCTAAGTATTCTTCATGATTACTGCAGATTTTAGTGGAAAAGTTTAAAAAATTATTAAATACACAACAAATATAAAACGAACAATGTGGTTTCCATCGTTTATTGTGTTTACCTGTTTAAGTTTTGCACCAGGAAATTTAAGTGTACTCTGCAATGTTGAGTACAACATAATTTCGCAAAAGTGTGTTGATAGAAAATAATGGTCGGCAAACAAATCCATATTAATGATTTTCTGGGTATGCAACCTTGAGTGTATATTCGAGATTGCAACCATGTGGTAAAAAATGGTATGACCCAATATACGCGAGGGTGCCAAGGTTTGCTAATAAACTGTTTGTTGGTGCAAAGTGTAAATTTGTTTTTGCTATAGTTCTCTATAGCTTATTGGCTTGAACAAAACACAAGCAAACCAAAGTTTCCATCTTTTTGTCTTGAACAAAACATATGTAGACAAAAAGCTCAGAGTTTTTGTCTTGAACAAAACACATGTAGAACAAAAGCTCGTTGCTATGAAGAAAAGTTGCCTCCTGTTTTTCTATGCTTTTCTGTTCGCCTGGTAACTCAACTGGTTTTCATAGGTAAAATTGCAATCAGGTATGTGCTTAGAAACCGCATTCACCCTCAATTCCAACACAATTCCATTTCTCGGTGTGCTAGAAACCGCTTTTGGCAAAAAGTACAGTCAATTTAAATAAGGATATATACATATATGTACGAGTATGAGTAATAAGCAATTTAATTCTCTTCAATTTGGTCTGTGGCAATTTTGTATACAGTAAACCGTTTTTGAGATATAACGCGAATTCGTAGTGTGAAGCAAAATGAGTCAATTGTTGTTAATTTTACATATTTTGATATGTAGGAGGCAAACGGCTGAATAGAAAATTATGAAAATAATACAAGGTATTCTTTAAATGATAAGCAAAATATCCCCAAAGTCATTTTAGCGAAAAATTAAAATAGGTGAGATAATCATCAATCATTATCAATCAATATATATAAAACAAAGTCGTGTGTGTTACACCATTTATGAAACAAGAACGGCTGGACCGATTTTAATGATAAAGGGTGTTTAATTTTTTTTTAGGGGTTCACAACTTTGAGTTGGCAACACTGTTTTATTTGATAACCGATTTAACAGCTGATAGTTGATTTTTATTTAGTTTGGTTTGGCATTTCATCCGATACCTTCCGGTTGGCCGAAATCGTATTTAAACATTAATGTTATAAAATTATCTATTTAATAAAACCAGTTTAATTGATATTAAAAATATTTTTCTTTGTTTTATTTTAATTTAAAGTTGTGAATCTCTAAAAAATATTTCTTTTTTTGGATTCGTCTCCTGCCCGAATAGCGGAATCTATATAAAACTACAAATAGGTTATGTTTGAATTGTAGCTTTGTAATTTAGAGCAATTCATTTTTGTTGAAAATTGTCCTAGTAGCATGACCACGCATAAGGCTTACACAAAGTAGAACAATGATGCGGTTGTTTGTTTTGTGCTATTGGTATTAAAAAATCTTATTGTGCAACCCAAGCAATATCTTAATAAAATGAAAAGTATATTTTAGCTACAAAGTTAAGGCAAGATTCCTGGATTCTGAGGCGGTACGAAGTTCGCCGGTTCATCTAGTAAAATATAAAAACCACAGCTACCTAACCTCATTCAATTATACACGTTGTGTTCAACATGCTTTGGGTCCTCATTTGGCTGGATTATTTTTTCATGATTGAGTTTCCGAATGACGACCACAAAGTCGTCTAAAAAATGCGTATCTTATGAGATCCTATATTCTATCTAGGAGAATACATTTTTACATGCTAAGTATCCCCATTTTCTTGTATCCGCCATTATAACTTCGGCTCCAATTGAGAATTAACTGGACATGAAGATTTGGTATTCTCTGATCAGGACTCTTCCAAATTGGTTAAAAATAGAACATTCATAAGACCAAATGATGTGTTTCCAACAATATGCATTCCAGTTTAGCCAATTTAGAGGAATTAAAAGAGCCATGTCCAGTAAATTCTCCCTAGGGAATTAGCAACATTAAAAGAAATTTGACGTCTATGGTTTAAAGGACGTGAAGTTCATTGAAAATGTATGAACTAAATATTCTAAGCCATATTATAGGTGAAAGAATGAAACGGATATCTCAATAATAAAAATATGACAACATGCGGATATAAACTAGAAAATTTATATTTTTGCAATAAGCACTAACTAAGTATTGTACAATAATATTTATATTGTATGACAAACAAATAATATATCCATTAACTGAAACGATGATGGTGGTTAATTGTTGATGTAGCCCAATATACTTTATGCAGCTAATCAGCTGTTGAAATATGTGTATATGCAAATTTAATATTTCTTTTATGAAATATTAAACTAAATACTTACTTAACATTTGGGATTAGGTGGGGGATTTGGGGATTTAAATGGTGCATTTTTTCTTGAAGCCCTACGGCTCCTTTTTATTTTGGAGGAAGCAGCTCCAACAGCAGTAACACTACCAGCTCCACTTCCTGCCCTTAATCTGGTATAGTATGGGCTGCTCATTTGTTAGACGCCATAGCGCCTCGTTTGAAATAGTTGTCGGCCGGAATACTCTACAAATGATTGTCAAACACTTATTTATGAAAGCTTGCAATCTCTGCGTAATGGAGTTTGAGATAAGCCATGTTTCGCTTCCATATAAAAGCGTTGATTTCAGACATGTTTCAAGTCGTCCAAATGCTGATCTTGCCTTGCTCAGTCTGCAGTCCGCTTCAGCTCCTCCGTCTATAGATATGGTGTAACTGAGGTAGCAGAAGTTCTCAACGAACTCGATCGCACAAGCGTCTATCATTATGTGGCTTGTGTTTGAGTGATTGAGTCTCATGGCTTTGGTCTTTGGAATGTTTATCTCCAGACTGACGGTGCGTGCCAGCGCGACTAAATTGTTTGCCTTCGCTTGCATGTCGGAGAATTTCTGAGAGAGGAGACAAATGTCATCTGCAAAGTCCAGGTCCTTCAGATGTCGTGAGAGGGACCACATAATGCCAGTTTTCTTATGTTGGGTGAGGTTATTCATGACGTCAGTTAATGGATATATTATTTCCATCTCTGAATTTGTTCTTCGCTATTCGTTAGTAAGGTGGGCACCTTTGCTCTCTTACTGGCAGGTTTCTGATGGTTTGTTGGTTGGTTAGGCGACCAACTAGTCGAAACAGCTGTCGCATATTGTTAGCACCTGCTGCTGCCTCAGCATTACTAGCGATATTTTCCATGAATCGTCTCTTATCTTTTCTGGCTTATCTCTTAACCAGTTTGGCTACCTCCTTGTAAGACGAACGCAGTGAGTTGTCATTAATAAGCTGATTTTTCAGTTCATTTCTGCGCTGAATGATGCCCCAAGTGTGGTCAGAGATCCGTGGTTGTTGGTGGACGGGCTTGGCTGTGCCAAGTTTTTCACTCGCTATCTGCCTGATTTTGTTGTTGGTAGCTTCCCAATTGGCCTGTGTTGTTGCCGAGTAGCTTTTCACGGAAATCGTTGACTATTTCATTTCTGGTGTTGTTGTTTCGTAGCAAGTGAACATTGAAGCGCTTATGTCTGCATTGCGCGTCAAGTTTCTTACTGCCGTTCAGCTTGATCTTGACGTCGCGAGTGATGAGTTCGTGGTCGCTGTCAATATCAGCTCCCCGTCTTTTCCTGACATCACTTAGCGAACCTCTCCATTTCCGACTGATGCAAATGTGGTCAATTTGGTTACGAGTTTTCCCATTTGGCGAAGTCCATGTGTATTTCTCTCTCACTCTTGGGATTAGCTTTCTTCATAAGCTCATAGTCGGGGAAATTGATTCTCTAGAGCTATTTAACAAGTTAAACTTTTGTGTCCCTAGTCGCCCTACCAGAAATTTTGTCTCTCTGCCTTGAATAGATGCATTACTAACTATACAATAATAAATATACTATAGTATATAATAAATTCTAACACGTTCTCTCGCCCGAGATATCGCCATCATCGATTAATACCATCGTCATTCGCTACGAGACTCACTGATTTTGTGTCACCTAATCCGTCTGACCACACATGACTGTGAGTAGGGGCATAGCTCGCTACTATTGCAAATAAATTTCCCCCATCTGATCAGAGGCTGGTATTTCATATTATCCTTATTTATTATTTTAATTTTTTTTCCTATTTTTGGTTGTTTCTCTTTTTTTTTGTAAATAATTTATTTTAGTTTAAGTTCACTTCAATTTATATTTTTGTCTTACTTTTAAGCGTTAATTGTTACATTTTTTTTGTTTTGCGCTGATAGTTTTTTTTCAACTTGCCAATTTTAATACTCTTCACTCAGTGAATAGTATTATAAGTTTGTCATGATGTTTGTAACACACACAATAGGAGACATCGGAGACCCCATAAACTATATATATTGTATATTATTGATCAGCGCGACTAGAAGAGTTGATCTGACTATGTCCGCCTGTCCGTCTGACGAAGCTTTTAACCATACGTAGTACATTTGTCGAAATCAACCGAATCGGACCACTAGGAGTCCCCCATACAAACTTGGATCCAAATTAAAGTTCTGTTTTTTGTACTATCGACTTGATATTTGAACACTATAAGTGTCTGTCCCATATCCAACAACCATGTAAATTTCAAGACCCTAGGAGTGTTGTGAAGAGTATTAAAACATCGGCATATCGAAAGTAAGTCTTCTTTTTACTTGTTTTTGGTTCGAATTATGGTATTATTCCAGCTATGGAGGAAAATTTTATAGAATTTTCGTTTGTGATGGTTATTGATTCACAGCAGGATAACAAAAAATTGTTGTTTGGTTTGCTTAAAGCAAAAGCACTTTGATTGTCTGCACACATACATATCTCTTTGTAAAACTATTAATACTTTTTTGTTTTTAAAAGTTATTTTATATTTTGTAGACTCTTATCATTTTTTAACATGTTTTTCCTGTAAAATATTGTTTGAAGCGATTCAAATGAATGGATAATCCATAATCATAAGTCGATGGAATTTAGTTAAAACATGAAAGTATATTTATTTGAACATAAGACTTCATAATGAGATCATAGTTCTCTATAACATAAATTAAGCTACAATAAATTTTTTGAATCAAAGTTACACAATCATCTTGTATCAAAATTTCATATACTTCATTCTACTCAGAACAATCTATAGGAATTAATAAAGTTTTTGGCTGCACAACAGAAAAAAAAACACAAAAAATCTACACAATAAGACGGCTGCAATATGGAACAGAAAGAAATATATGATAGTGTTATAAAAGATCTTAAAGCAAAGCATACAAAATTATATACATCAATTCAAGAAATTAAAATAGTATATATTTTAATTGAGAAAATTATGCGGATTGGGGAAGATCAGGAACCAAAATTCGCTGTGGAATATCAAAAAAACACCCAGTGGTGCGTTATGACTAATAAACATTTTACTGGTTCATATCCCTTCACTGATATGACGAACTGTTCAATCGATGGAGCCAAAGATAAAATCCATGAATTATTGATTAAAAAAAAAAATGAACTCCTAAAAATAGAAGCAGATATGCTTTGCTTATCAAAACTGTCGCAGAAAATCGAAATTAACTTGCTGGGTAAAGAAAAGTTTGAAGCCAATTTGAAATTATAAAGATGAAGACTGTTTTAATATTTAAGTTAACTTTTTTTTTTTTTCTCGTTTTTGTTTTTGTATATTTTTTGTTTGTTAATAAATATATAGTAGAACATATGTTGCAAAAATTAAAAATTTCTAGTTTTTCAACATGAAATTAAAAACCCAGTCTCTCCATTGGCTCTTAAATCCAAGATCTGGTCTATGCCTCGATTGAAAGGTGTTAATATGTGTATAAGAGTTTATGACGCCAATCTGGACATACGGTTTCCAGCTTTGGGTGTGGGGAACGCAAGCCCAAGTAATGTGGAAGTCATCCAAAGAGCACAATCGAAGATACTTCGCTTTATAACTGATGTTCCTGGTATATGTCAAACGCGAACATCCACAGAGACCTCAATGTTCCTCTAATCAAAGCTGAGCTGGCCCAACTAAAGCAGAAATATCCCATTAGACTCTCACAACATCCTAACCCACTAGCTCACTCACTCTCACAGATGAGCAGCTACACGGAATGACTTTCCTGCCCCATAACCCTGGGAGACCCATGCAACATTCAGAAGTTTCTTTAGCTTACAAATAAAGGAACTTAAAAAAAGCGCCAGTAGTTTATAAGATTTGTAAATTATTATTTAGCTTTGTCTTCCATACAAACAATTTCAGTGGTTTATTGTGTGCAAGTACAATAAATATTAAATGGTGCATACTAATTTTATCATACACTTGAATAGGAACAACTTTGATTTCTTCATTCTGAGTAAAAAGTCACGTGATAAAGGTTTTGTTTTTTAATTGAATATATTTTATAAATATATAAACATTAATATGGAACGCGGTAAAGCTCTTACACCGGAAGAAAAATGCAAAACAATTGCTTATAAGCAGCGTGATATTATTTATAGAAAAATTACAGAAACAAAAAAATATGCAAAAAGCAAGAGTGTAGTATGCAATTTTCTTAAAAATACTTCAATCTATGGAAGCAATACCATATGAGAGGGCGCACCAAAACAGCACTTTCGTATACTGCCTAGCGACGAATAGTTTGAGAAGTTTCAAGTTCACATTGTTCTGTTTCCAAAATTCAATCTAATTTAATTTAACGTCAAGCTAAATATCTGAAAAGATAAAAATTAGAGATGAAAACCACTGCTTAAAAACCAACGTAAAGATTCTTTTCTAGTATTTGGTTGGAAGCACAGCGACGTACAGTGTTTTTTTTGGAATGATGAACGTTTCAATTTAGATGGAACTGATGGATTTAACTATTATTTTCATGATAATCATAAAGAAGAACACGTTCTGTCCCGCCACCATAGCGGTGGGGGTGCCATCTCATATTATGGAATATAAATAAACTGCAATTTGTGTCATCCACAATGAATGCAATTTATTGCAAAGGCATACTCGAGAAAGCTTTTCATGATAGTATGATCAACATTTTCGAACCATTACCATGGACTATCCAGCAACATAATGCAAGATAATGCCCCAATCCATACAGCTCTAGTGGTAATAAGCTGGATTCAGAAGCACAACGTCACTTTTATGGAGTGACCCCCTTATTTTCCTGATCTCAAAACAATTGACTGATAAGAAAAGTATACAAGTCAAATGCCATCACAGATGCCTGGAGCGAAATATCCTTGAATTATTAAAGTCTCTATATGATTCTCTTACTGATAGGATTTATGAGGTTATTTCGAAGAATGGTGGTTCCACACACATTAAAAAACAATTATTCAATATTGAGTTTGCGGAACCAATCGCTCGTAACGATTTATCTGACCACCTGCCGGTCATTACTTGCTTCAGCAAAAAATACTTACTTCCATTTTTCAAAGGTTTATTGGAAAACCTATAAAAGAATTTTAGACTCAGCCATACAACCTATTTCATTTCCTAACATGCTGTCGAGAAATCTGTCCCCACCAGACCAATTATTCAAAACTCTCCTAAACTACTTGGATCTTATTAAGCATAGAAACGTAGCCCAACGACAGTGGATTAGGACAAGGCATCAATTATTCAAAGTAAGACTCAATCTAAGTGGCTAAATTAAAACTAAGCCACATTATTTGAGTTTAATAATAAATCTTGGAATTACAAATTTTCCACGCTCGTTCCAAATTCCAAACATTTCTGGAAAATAACTAAAACAATTAAAAATAAAAATTTATTCATTCCCCAGTTTCATCTATAATAACCAAACCTATACTATATCTGATGAAAAAGCTAACATATTGTGCGAAATTATCCAATGCTAACCCTATTGTTCTTGTCAACTCCTCTCTCAATGAACTTAACTGTTCTAACTTTTATTCCCACTGAAGTTCACGATATTATTCGTTCTCTTAGAAATAAGAAATCGCCAGGAACTAATTCCATTTTTAACTCATGCATTAAAAACCTGCTTAGTTCTGTAATTAATCATCTTGCGCTTATTCTTAATCAATGCGCCAAAATTGGCTATTTTCCACAAAAATGGAAAATTGCCAGGCTTATTCCAATCCCTAAACCTGGTAAACCAATGGATTCTCCCGATAACTACCGTCCTATTAGTCTATTGTGCGGTTTTTCAAAAATTTTTGATAGACGTCAAATGCTTACACAATCAAAATAAACTATGACTAATGTCATTCAATATAACAATTTTATAAACTATAATACATATAATGAGAATTAATGTTTATATTTTAGATCTTAGTGTGGTTTCTCACCTTTCAAATATGTAAATTGATTTAACAATTTTAATACCAATTTTTTGGTGTTTTTATACTCTTTATGTTAGTGAATAGTATTATAAGTTTGTCATGAAGTTTGTAACACACAGGAGGAGACATCGCAGACCTCTTAAAATATATATATTTGTGATCAGCTCTATGAGACGAGTTCATTTAGCCATGTCCGTCTGTTCGCACTCCTAGTCCCTCAGTTCTGAAATTTTGTTTCTTTTTACCAAACGCCGATACCGGGGTACCTCCCATACAAACCCCCTTTTTTTAAATTATGTTCTTATTAGACAAAGTTTTTTTGTTTTTTGACGTATCGAACTGAAATTTGGACACAATAAGTTTCTGGTCCATATCCACCAACCATATATATCATGATCCTAGGGTTACCAGGAGGGGTATCTCCCATACAAACCCCCTCTCAAATTAAAGTACTTATTAGAAAAAGTTTTTTGTTTTTGGACGTATCAAACTGAAAATAGACACTATAAGTCTCAGACCCATATCCACCACTCAACGTATTCTTTCAAGGCAATGATGTCCTTTGAGTCACTTTACAGTGCAAATACAAAGTTTTTCATAGATGAACAGTTTTTTGCATAATAGAATGCAAAGAAAACGTTTTCGGCTAAAATGACGAATTTTTTTTAAATACTTCATAAAGAATCATAAAAATTGGCCTAAAATTGTTGTTTTTTTTTTTTTAATTAAGCCATAAATTATTAAAACAATTTTATTAACAAAAAAAAGCAATTTTTATAGGCTCTAATAATTTAGGATTATGACTAACAAAAAGGTTTCGACTCTTACATACTAGAATATATAATTATTTATCCTTCCAACAAGTGGGAAAAGGGGTTGCTTCTTGCTTCTTAACATAAGGGCTGGACAATCATTTCGACGTAGACGAGATGAGTTTCTTGTATGATTATTTCCATTTTTGAATCGAATTATTATTATTGTGATGAAAAATGGATTCAATATGACAATCGTAATAGTTCAACACAGTGGTTGGATAAGGATGGGTTACCAAAACACACCCCAAAGCTTAATAAACAGCATAGATTGGTCAACAGATCAAGTCCTATCTCCAGTCCTCACCAGACTTAGCCCCCCACGGATTACCATTTGTTCCGCAACTTGAACAACTTTTTAGTTGAAAAACAATTTAATTCCGACAACGCTGTAAAACTAGTCTTCCAGGAATTCATTGGCTCCCGGCCTGAGTACTCTACCGCTTAAATGGTGAAAGTGTATGGATAATACGGTTGTATACTTTGATTATTAATATCATATTACACGACCAATATGTATAGATATGTATAGATATAGTAGATGTGTAAAACAAAATTGTGTAGCCTTGACTTTAGGATCTGTCATTTTTAATTCTAATTTACTCTTTCTTTATAGCAGGACTGTCCAACCATTTTGGGGGCCACATAGGAATAAGATGCTCTATTAGTTGGGACGCAGAATGATTTTTTTTTTTTTTGACGAACAGCCAACCATGGCAAACAAAAAAATGTCGTCACTTCCAACGTGGCGAGCAAACACAAAAAAAAATCGCCGCTTTGAATGTGTCTGGGTCGCATTCAGGACCCACTTCGGCCGCGGGTTGGATAGCCCTGCTTTGGTTTTTTACCAAAGTTAATGTTTTGAATTAAGCAATATTTGCTGATCGAAATTCTCGTTAAACTCATTTCAGATAGTTTCAGTAAATTTTATAGCTAAACTTTATCGTTTATCATATAATTTTTTATTGAACACATTTTAAATTAAGTGTTTGTTGTTATTCATACTCGTATAGGCCATCAAGAAACTGTCTATTATCTTATAAATAATATATGTAGTATATGTATATTGGAAAGTCCCGGATGAGAAGTTTTGTTACCATTAAGGATATATTTTCCATAATATTTACAACATATTCTCTTATCGGTTGTTAGTTAACATCACTGATCATCAATGATTATGTAGGAATTTCCAATTAGAATCTGAACCATTAGTATATACTTTTTTATTATTAAAGTTCGACACAATTTTAATTGAATGCATATATATTGAGGGAGATGGTGTCACAGTTAAAATGAAAGTACTTAATTAAGAAAGATAAAACATCATTTTTGCATCAAACTCGTTTAGACCAAAACTTACATGCAACAAATAGAAATATAAATATAAATAGAAATAGAAATATAAATATATACATATAATAAAATCATAGATTTTGACTGTTTCTTTTTGATTTGTGCAAGCTTCAATTAAAATGCATTCATTCTATTCAAAATCAAATTACTGAAACACAAGAAGCTTTGGGCTTTATTTGATCAAAATTTACTCACAAAATGTTATTTAATTTATAATTTATAAAATTTAAAAAACAATTTTTTAAAACAAATTTGATAATAAACCATGCTAAAATTACATGCGCTACTTCATTACATTTTATCGCTTTTAAAACTACTGCACATATAATCTTCTATAAATTTAATATTGTTTTAAATTCGGGCGAGACAACGTTACAAACAAGTACACACAAGCTTTTAAATGCAAAACAAAGTTTGCCGGGCCAACTATTATACGAGTATAATAAATCCATACAAAAACTTATTGTGTTACACTAATAGTCTATTTAGATAGAGCTGATGCTGTCAACTCAGATGCAGCATAGATGATCAACCAATTCAACAACAACAACAGGGAAGTGACGAAATTTTGGTTTGATTTTGTTGACATCTGCATCGGATGAAACAGTCAGGATTAGAGGATTTTCGTTGCACGCCAACATTAACATTAAACAGCTGATTATTCCACAAAGCAAAATTTATATAAATTCTAAATTGTAAAATTTTTGTTAAAATTTTAATTATAAGAGATCTGCAAGAACTGTTTGTATATACTGCGAATTGTTATTAATCATGTATTTTTCACAAAATTTCCATTTCAATGTCTCACAATTAGCCACAACGTTTGTATAAACAAAACAAAGAACAACTGTTCAGGATGCCGAAAGGCCTGTGTAAGCGACTGCATCTGTATTTCGTTCAAAATTCGCGGTGCTGGTCCTGTGTAAATTGTCTAAAAGTCTTAAATTATTTAAGTTGAAAACTTTACATATTTTAGGGTTCAATTTAATTACTTTTCTCCTCAGCTTGTATGTATGTATGTATGTATGTATATAGAACTAAGATTATAATTATAAATTATATTGTAATTTAGTTATTAAATTGAGCAATAGCGACAAAGGACTTCCGCTCATGGGGAAATTAGAAAAGTTCAGGACCAGACTTCACCGCGAATCGAACCCGCAACTCTATGATGTCAGCTTGGCACACTAACCAATAAGCCAACAAGCCAGTCCACCTCAGTTTATTACATCCAAAAGAGTGGAAGAGGGAGATAGAGACAGAGATAGAGACAGAGGAAGTGAGTGAGATAAACAGAAGAATAAAATGGGTAATACTTACATGGGTTTTCATATCCAGAATTAAGTTCTTTTTATGTAACTTGAATGAATAATATTTTCTCCAAAGTTTTTTGTTTGTTTTTTTTTTTTTTGTAATTTCATGTTTAATTAATTATACAATACAATAATTACATAATTAATTACAATAATAATTTTATTTACTTTAATTTATTCATAATTAATTTTATTAATGATCATTAATTAATATCGTATATTCGTAATTACATTTTCAACTTAGAACTGAGACACAAAAAAAAAAAAAAAAAATCAATTAATGAAATTTATTATTCTTTTCTTCTGTTTTCATTTATTATATTTTATTTATTAATTTATTTTTTATTTTTCTTCTTTTCCTTTTTATAATTTTTTTAATTTCATCATTAAATTATTAATTATCATTATTCTAATAATAAAATATTGTTTCTGTTCTGTTTATGGATTGTGTGATTTATTCATTTTATTGACATCAAATTCTATAATTTTTTTTTTTTTTTTTTAATATTTAATTTTAGATAAGATATATAATTTTTATATTTTTATACCTTTCACATATGATCAATCAATCAATCAATCAATCGATCGGTCAATTCAGTTAAGATCCGATCAGACCACATAAGATCAGATCAAATTGTTTGTAATGTATTGTAAAAGACATTAGGGACAATCAAATTTTCTTTTTTAATATTGATCATGGAAACATGGGATATCATCTAACAACATCGATCTTTCTATTGTTTTTTGAGTTTTACGTTTTTTATTTTCTATTAGTTTTGGATACAAATTTTACTTAAGAGTTTTCATTTTATAGCTTGAAAATGTATTGTAAGCAGTATAAAATGCTTAAGTCTGAGTTTCAAGATTTCTAATAGAAGAAATAGTGTCATAAATGATTATATACTTTATAGTTTAGAGAGATCAAAAGAACAACAATAAATAAATCATTAGTAAAATGATCCATTAATATATCTTTCCATTTGTTTTGTGAAGCGTTTCTTATTTATTTTGTATGAGAAATATGTCACTTTTCTTGGATTTATAGAAATGGGGATTCCCTGTAATAAAGGACCAATATTTGAAACATCATGTGCATAATGTAAATCTCTTTTCTTGGGTTGTTCTATGATGATGTCATTGTTTAAACGTTTTTAATAGATCAGACAGACATTGTCTGCATTAACAATGTCCGACCGTTTTCACCACATGTCAATATCAAATGTTTGCGAACGTTTTGTTCTGCACACATTAATCTACACATACTATGTAAATTGAGGCTTTTCGGTCAAACTTTGTGCTTTGAAATACAATTCAACCTCATTCAATAGATATTGGTCAGTAACTTCCGCCTCATCATATTTCCATTTATTCCTTAACAAAACTCTTGGAATGGTCAGTAGAAACGATGAGTTGAGATGATAAGATTCTCGCAGAGAGATCGAAAGTTTTATGAATGCATTATTAAGAAGTGTCCCGAGATGTGAAACAATTATCATTGCTTTTATTCATTACAAATGTGAAATCTTCATTAAAGACAATGACAGTCCAATACTTTCTAAAAAACAACATAAACAAAAATAGATACGTCCAGGTGAATTGTTGACTGATTGATATATACATAGACGATTATGCCTAGATCCATTCATATGCAGAGGAGGGTTAGAGAGGGTTGGAGTGGAAGTTTCATTTATTTAGAAAGCATTAAGATATAATAAATAAATTTAAGATAACATAAGGAAAAATTATAATAAATTTAAACAATATTTTGCTATTCTACATGAAAATCGGACTCATCGGATGACTATATAACTATAGCATTCATACAGTAGGTACTATATATTCATGGATTATATTTTGTATTAAAACGTTTTTTAATTCCATTAAATTCTATTTTTCTTTTCGTTCATTCTTCCTCGTCAAATGTTTATGGGTGTTAATGTGTATGGGGTGTGTGTGTGTGTGTGTGTGTGTGTGTGTCAAGTGTGTGTGAAAGGTATATAATCCAATAATCTTTGGTTGAACCGAAGTTAATGTTCACTAACTTTTTATTTAAATTGTTTTTTTTTTTTTTTTTTGGTTTCTTGGATTTTTTGTTTGTTTTTGTCTTTCAAATTTTTTACCTTAAATTTTTATTTAATTTTTTTATTTTTTTTTTGATATTTGTTTGTCTTTATTATTTCAAAAACTCTTGCATCATTTTTTTGTTTGTTTATTTTTTTAATTTCTATCTTAGAAATTATAAATATTATTTTTATGTTTTTTTGTTTTTTTTTTTTTATTTTTTGTAATTATTTTAATTTGTTTTTGCAAATATGAAATACAAATTAATTTTTTTAGTATTATATTTTATAAACTTTCAAATTTTTTTTTCTATTAATTTTTTTGTATAATTTTCATTTATTTTTTATAAATTTGTAAGTATTTATAATTTTGTTTTTTGTTTTTAATAAATTGTTTTAAATTGTTTAATGTTTTAATTAAACTAAAAAAAAAAATAACAAATTTGTTTTGTTTTTTAATTATTTATTTTTTATGCATTAATTTTTTTTTTTAATTTTTACTCATTTATTATAATTATTACTTTGATTATTTATTTTTAAAAAAAAGTTTTTATATTTTATTTATTTTTTATTTATTTATTATATATATATTTATTGTTGTGTATTTCTATCATATGTACGTATGTGTGTGTGTGTGTGTGTGTGTGTATGTCTGTATATTTATTATATATATTTATATATATTAATATATTCTTTTATTTGTGTGCATAAATATTGTTTTTTTATTATATTTTTAATTTTATATTAAAATGAAAACGATAAGAACAAAAATTTGAGAAAAATATCACGCATGATAAAATATCTAAAAAATAACAAAAAAAAAAAAACAAAATTTATAAATTCTAGATCTATATATAGCTAGTAGATATCTAAGTTGTATTCATGTATATAATTTCCAATTAATTTTTTTTTTATTTATTATAATTTTATATATAGTTTTTTATATATTTTTTCAGATTCTTGTTGAAATTCTCCATTCTTTTTGTTTTTCTTTTACTAAAAATTAATTCACTTGATTTTTTTATATTATATATTTTGTGATAAAAATAATTCGAAATTCATTTATTTGAGTCAAAATTATTTTAATATCTTTCACAAATTGTAATCTTTCACGTCATCAATCAGCTCATTCATTGGACCCTTTAGGATTCAAGAAGCTGTGACAGTAGAAAGAAACTTCTGATTTGCTTCTTACTATTGTTTAGAAAATATAAACCATTATTTCAAACTACTTAGTGCTTTATATAGTACTTAGTATTTCTTAGTATAATAGATAGAAACTTTATCTTACATTTGAATGAAAGATAATGGTTCAAATTATATGATGATTATATAATATAATACAGTTGAAATAAAGATTGGATGGTGTTTTCTAACTTTTAAGTACCTGTGAGTATTGCCAATTTCGTAAATTTCGAAATTCGGAATGTTGGCGCTTATCTATTTTTCAAATGGTAATTCCAAAATATGCTGATTCCGCTTGAATGACGCTTGCCTAGTACTACTAACGGACTTAGCATATCCATTGGATTGAAAAACTGTGCTAGTTCTGAAAGTACTACACACTTCGTGATCTTTATGTTCGCAAACGGAGGGTATGTTAAATGAAACCTATCGTATACCTTAATCCCATAGTATGCCTAATATGTTTCAGAGAAGTCCAAAGTCTTTATTTCCAAAGGATCGATGACCAATTCTTGCGAAAACGTCACCAACAATAAAAAATTCTCAACAATAGTGCGTATATATGTATAATACTACTAGTTGATGATTTGTTTCTTCATCGTTTATAATTGGAAATCGAAATAATATGTGTGTGGAATCATATTTAGTAGTAAGAGAATATAATATAATATGTAGTTCTAAAATAAACTAAATTCTATATAAAAGTTTTCTTATTTACACTTGTATGAAATGTGTGATATAAGAAATCCTAAGAATCAATAACAACGATGACTTGTGTTACATATTTTATTTTAGAAGAAGTAAGTAGACTATGTAATGAAGAAGAGGAGACAGCAGAGCATGTGCTATGCCACTGTGAGGTTCTTATCTGAACGAGAATTCGCTATCTCGGTTTTCAGTACATGAAACCAAATGAAATTGCAGGTTGGTCTTTAAAAAATTGATGAATACCAAAATATCGGAGGAACTGTAATAACGAGGTTCACATTAAAGAAAATATTGAAGATAGAGAGAGATGTATAACCTACAGAAGGATGTGGGTAAGAGACACTGACACCATAAAGTATATAAGAGTAGAGGTGAAAGATTTTATCTAGGCAGGTCCAAGCAGTTTGTCTGGGCGATCGTTTCTTTGAAACTATTAGATCTAGCAAACTGAAATTTTGTACCTAGTCTTGCTTATTTTCCAGGCAAGTTTGTTATTAAGTCGGGATTTTAACCCAACTTACGACTATTTTTATGAATTATCATTTAAAAGTTGATTCGGCCGAAACTTAATTTTGGGATTCCACCAATCTTTCTTTTGATTCTAAACATCAGTACACCTTATTCTGATTCCGATTCGCAAATTTCATGTACCAAAAGCAATTTGTCAAAATACTTAGATGAAAAATCTGGAAAACAAGAGTGAGTTGATGTACAAAACCATTAATGGAAATGATTAAGAATGCTCATGATATGGGACACTTTGCTGTACAGAAGACATTACACGCTTTTAAACCACACTTAGAGGTAGACAAGGTAAATAAAATCACCAATAAGTGCATACTTTTTAATAAAAAGTTGGGCTAGACGTAGGGTTTCTTACACATTGGACACATTATACAATAATCATAAAGGTCCGTTGGACAGTAATTCGAAGCAATGATAAGTAGCCGTCGATGCGTTTACTAAATTTGTATGGTTGTTTCCGATAAAATCCACAAGTAGTGAGGTAATCTGATACATTTGGTACTCCATGCCATATTAACAGTAACAAAGGACCAGCTTTGATGTCTACAAACTTCGATGACTTCTGCAAAAATAACTCTATTGAAGAAGTGTTGGTGACAATAGGCGTATCGAGAGGAAATGATCAAGTGGAGCGGACTAATAGGTTGGTATTGTCGATCATTTCAAAAAGGATTTATGTAAATAGTTCAAGCATGTTGATGCAGTACAGAAAGCAATTACAGTCGAACTCCTCGTATATACATATAGCAAAGGTATATAGTAAAGTCTTCTTTGCATGACATATTTCTCTGTTTCCTTGTAAACGAAGTATTCAAACATGTTTAGTGAATCATATATATTATCGGAAACATCACTGGTGATTCCCCTAATGCCCATAGTACTTGTAGCGCGTCTCTGTTTCATTAATTTTGCTTTCCAGCCTAATAGTTATTCTGTCCTTATTTATTTTACCACTAACACATTTTTGATTTTTAGACGTAAGAATCCTAAATAGCAAACATTATAATTGTAGCCTTTCAATAATCACGTAGAATATTTTTGACTCAATTGTCAGAAGTCACCATATTCACTTCACTACCCTCACCGCAAAAGAACTAATCCGATAATGTTTTTAAATTTTTTATGTTTATGTAATCATTACTTCCTGTAAATTCGATATAACCTAATTTTTCCGCAAATTCTCTTGTAAAAGTGGTTTAGATAGATAAAAGTATGGAAATTCGTTATAGAGGGGTGCCATACTGAGTGGTTCAAATATAGGAAGATTTCTCTGTCTTATAGCTGTTATTCACTTAAAAATGGGAATTCGGTATAGAGGGGTGTAATACTTAGAAGTTCAAATACATTTAGAATCCGCTCAATTTTCCGGACGAGAAATCCACTGATGATATCTGCTTTCAAGGATTCCCTTACCCCATGAAAATAAAAAAAAATCACATATTGTCGTCATTTGACAGATACTTAGATTTGCAAACATAAAGAAGGAAAAAAAATTCATTTGAAGTTCTTTCAGATTTTTGTTGATTAAAGCAATTTTGATTTTACAAACCATATTTCCATTATTCCTAAGAGTGAATACTTGCTGCATAAGATCTTGCAAAAATTCATCAGATCAGTTGTAAGCCCTTGCGTCGCTGTAAAGACGGCAAGAAGGCTTAGAACTATGCCCCAAATTTGAGAGAGTCAAATTCAACGAATCTTTTAGATGATCTTCGAAAAGACCGTAAAATTTGCTGCATAAGATCTTGGGAATACTTAAAAAGCAATTATTTAATAAATACAGTCGGACTTCTCTACAACGAACTCCCCCATAGCGAATACTTCTACATAGCGAAGTGATTTGCTGGTCTCAATGACTTCGTTTGACTGTAACTTATAACCGTCACGGTCCCTGATCAAAATGGATTTATAAAAATGTCTTGTTTTGTGAAAAATATTAAAAATTTTCGTTGAAACGAAAGTAATAAATTTCATTTTCTTCTTTTTATTATTTATATTCTTGGGTTTTATTCGATTTTTCGTAGATTTTTTTCTTATTTAAATTTAATTTATTTATATTTTATTTTTTAGTTAAATGAGTTTCTCTTTTGAATTAATTTTTATTCTTTGTAAGTAAATATTATATTTTTTTTTTATGTAAGATTTTCCACAATTAATTTAATAAGTAATTTTAATTTTTATTTGTATGTTTTTTAATATTTGCTTTCGTCACAAAAAAAAATATGTTTATTATTTTTTAAGCATTTAACTAAGATTTTAACTATTTCACTTTAAAATCTTCAATCTTTTTATTAATTAATTTTTATAAATAAAATATAATTTTTTGTTTTATTTTTGTAAATTTCTTGTTCTCTTTTTTAACTGTACTTATTAAATTAATTATTTAATTATTATTTTTATTTATTATTTTAATATTTACAAAAGCCGCCAATCTTAAAGAAAATGATACTAATAAACAAAAAAAAAAAAAAAAAAAAATTACGGAAGTTTTCCAAATTTCATAATTCATTTGAGATTTTTCATAGAGAATGTTTATAAATTCAATAGTTTCGTTTATCATTTTTCTTAACTAAAGAAAAACAAAATAAATATACAAATTAATAATAAAATAAAAATTCAAAATTCATTAAATAACCAAATTAACTTCTTCCAAATCTGGATCTGTTTTATGTTATTATACATACAAAATTTTTTAAAATGTAAATAGATCAAATTAAAATAGAGTAGAAGAATATTCGAAATAAGTTTTTAAATATTTTGTAGTACATACTACTTAGTAAATATAAAGAACACAGTTTTATATTCAATTTGTTTGCATTGCAAAATATTTAGATATGCTTGTTTAAAGGTTAGTAGTGTACTACTCAAACTTATAATCAATAGAATAAAAAAAAAAATTAAATGTGAAAACAGAAAAAACTTAGCTTGTACTACAGTTTGATGATTACATTATCAACAATTAGAATCATTATCTTCATTTAACAATTTAGATAGCACTGACATTGCATTATTTGTTGCTTTACAAAAGTTTCTATGCTGCTTAACAGTTTAGGCAGCACTCGCTTTGAAGCACAGTTTGCTTGCATGATTGGATGAGTAAACTTTTTTTATACGAGCCCCAACCACTATTAATTCTTTTTGATAGTTCAAGTTTCAATGGCTTCTATTTATGTCTAAGTAATAATTGAACATACAAGTTTGTACTTTTTGAAAAGGTTATTTTTCAAATTGCCTTTAATTTGTTATCAAAATATGCACACATTTCATTTAAAAAAAAAAAAACAAAAATTAAAATATATCATTCGCTCGCTGTTAAGCCATTTTTTCTATCTCTAGAAGAACTCTTTACCATCAAAGCTTTTGAAATCAATTATCAATCAGCCAAGATAATCGGTCCGAGCATGTCTTTCGATAATTGGACAAAAATGTTAAATATTTGTCTGTACTGTTATTGCTCTGTAAAATGGATAATCTTGTGTTTTGTTGTTTGCTTGCGGAAATTTTGGAAGATGAAGAAAATTACGGAAAAAGAAATGTGTTAAAGTCATTGCGTGATCATAGTGATCCATTTTCAATGTCGGACAATAATTTTGTGAAAAATTATCGATTTTCAAAAATATTGTGCCATCAATTGATAGATGAATTGATACATTTGCAACTTGGGGGAAAAAATTAAATTCAGAAAAAAAATTTTAAATAGTCAGAATTACTCGGAGAACACCTAAAAAACACTTGTTTTCATTTTTGTATAAGATTCTTTTTTTATAAAATATTTTATATTTCCAACATATTTTCATTTTCTTCTAAGTTGGCAAACCTGCATAAACTAAAGTTTACAGACTGGTAACATACACTTTACAGATTATTACAAAAATAGAATTTTTTTAACAGCGAAGCTTTCAACGTGTGCAAGAATCGCTAAAAGCGCTTTGAATGAGGTTTTTTTTTTTTAACTTTGTGATATTTTTGAGAATAGATGCGTAAAACTGTAAAAATTAGAAATGTAAAAAAAAACTTGTAAGAGTAACGGTATATTGTACTTAGAATGTTGTGATGTAGGAAAAGCAAAAACATCTGGCTTTTGGTTGTTGTTTTATTTTAATTTAGTCTTATTTTGTGCACGATGGCACGTGGAAAGTCAGTGAGCAGAAAATTCAAGCCTTGATTATTGAAAAAATCAATTCGGGCAACAGCTATGGCGAAATATCAAAGAATCCAAATCTACGGTGCGAAATATGGTACAAAGCTATACAAAGAATGACAAAATTCTCAATAATACAGTCAACAGTCAATAACAAAGGTCAGTCTCAAAAATTACTCGCTTTGGCAAAATCGGTGAAGTACTGTTAAAGGTAAAGCGGCAAAATGGGCTGAAAATATTGAAAAAACAGTAAAACTTGAATGAACTCACCAGCAAATGGAAAAAGGTATGATTGCATCACTTCCTTAGCATAACGAAATTATTTATGTTGATGCTTTTAGGCTAAAGAAAAACCTTTGTTTACATCTTTGCAAATAAAAAATTGCGATTGCTTCCTGACTGTGGGGAATATATCTTCCAACATAATGGTGCATCTCCACACACCGCAAAATGATGTCCTAGACTGGCTGGACATCATCAAGCTCAGATATGAACCCAATAGAAAACTTGTGGGGTGCGTCTTGAAAAGAAAGCTGAGAAATGATCCTCAGCGTACTCTGGCTGGATTAAAGTCAAAAATGGTGATGTTACTTAGTTTTAATAATGGTAAAAAATAGTTCATGTATTACTGAAGTGGTTTGATTTAAATACAGTCGAACTCCTCTAGAACGAACTCCCCAATAGCAAAAAAACTTCTCAGTAACGAAGTCATTCTGAAGACACAGTGTTTTTTTATTTTTTCATAAATTTGCACCTCTCTGTAGCGAATTACCTCTCTGTTACATTTGTTTTTAGCCTAAAAATCCGCGATGCTTCAAGGATTGAAATCCCTTGAAGTGCATTATGAAAATAATCAAGTCATAAATGACTAGTAAGATTTTTGAGAAGTGGCTTATGAAACTAGACAGTAAATTTCGTAAAGAAAAGAGGAATATCTTGCTATTTGTTGACAAATGTCCTTCACACCCAAAAAGTATTCAAGCTACATTAAAAAAAAAACAATAAGCTTGCCTTTTTTGGCCGAAATATGACATTACATTGCAGCCAATAGATGAAGGCATTATGTATTATGTATATACAATTTGAAACAGCACTACAGAAAATGAATATTGAGGAAAATTTTAGAATTAAACGAAAACGTTTCTTTGCCAATTTTTTACTTGATGCAATAAGAGAATTAAGTAGAGCTTGGAGAGATGTGCAATCTGAAACAATTACAAATTGTTTTAAAAACCAGGGATTGCAAGACGTATCGAGCCGGATTCTTATGATGATGAGAGCAATATGCTCTAGCAGCATTGTCGCACTTTCAAAACAATTAAAAGAATCGCGCAGTGAAGTTTCCGACAACATTTTTGATTTACTACATAAGTTTGAAGATTTAGTTTATAAGGAAATAGACAAATCTGCCAAGCAAAGAAAAATGGACGATTTAAAAAAAAAAAAACTTTTGCTTAAATAAACAAGATTAATTAAATATAATCTTAAAATACATACGAAGTTAAATAAAATGCCATGAAGACGAAAAAAAAAATGTTCTTGACTCCCAGTAACAAAAACCTATCTATAACGAGTAATTATCACCAACGACTTCGTTATGAGAAGTATACAGTTGAATATATTTTCAAGTTTTTTTTTTAATGAAATGTGTGCATGTTTTGATATCAAACTAAAGGTAATTAAATAACCTTTCCCAAAAAGTACAAACTTGTATGTTCAATTATTACTTAGACATAAATAGAAGCCATTGAAACTTAAACTATCAAAAAAAAAAATAAAAAAAAAAAATAATGGTTAGGGCTTGTCGACATAGTACAGTTTTATTCGAATTAAACAGAAATTTAAATGTTTACAGTTATGGTTTCTGCTTATGATGCATGAGTAGAATGAGGTTTGATATGCACTGTATGCCATTTATTTTCGTAGATAAAATTTGCATGCAATTTGTAAAAGAAGTTTTTTTTTTTTTTTTTTTTGGTTATGTGATGTCTGAACAATCAACTTAATTTACTAAAGAAAAGACAAGGAGATTTTACTAAATGTCTTTTTAAAAAGACTTTAAATGTAACAAAAAAAAAAAAAATTATTCAAAAATTTTGAAAAATAAAAGAAGAATGATAGAAAAAATAGTCATTATTATTTTAGAATATTTTTTTTTTTGTTGGTTTTTTGTTTTTAAATTATTTTATGTATATCCTTTTTGTTGTCGTTGTTGTTTTTGTTTAATTTTATTATATTATTTTGACACAATTTCATGTTGTGCAGAGTCTCCTTACAATTGTTCTTCTTTTTCTTTTCCCCATGAAATTTACTTAATTAACAAAATTTCATTTAAATTATGTTAAATAAAATAACAAAAAAAAAAAAAAAAAAAAATTTATTTAAAAAATATATGTGTCTATGTAAATGAAGAAATTAAAATTAATATAAAATAATAAAAATATACTTGCGAGTTTTTTCAATTTCTTCTTGGATTTTTCATTTTCCCTATCTTTTTTTCTATTATTATTTTATTTTTTTTTTTTTTTATAAATTGTTGTGTTCTTTTCTATTTGTTATTTTTTAACGTTTATCCATTATCGTTTAAATGCACATAGGCAGAAAAACGTGAAATCCAATTTTGGATTAGGCTCTGTAAGCCTTATGAAGAATTTGGTGCAGGCGCCGTCGGCGGTGCCTGTCTATAATAAATATTGGCACCCTTAATGGGCAATGGATGCGCCTCTGTATTGAAAACCCACTCATCCAGTGGCAGCACGGAGTCATCCGAAAATAATAAATATAAATACTGAAAAGGAAGATACATAAATGGTTGGTTATTAGTATCAACATTTGAATGAAAATGATAAAAAATAATAGAATTTTATGTAGTCCAGTGGTTGCTTTCCAAGTTTGAGTAAACAATGCATCCCTTGACTTCAATAAATCATCAGTTTTGATTCCATCCGATTTCTATTTCCGATCACTTTTTTGAAGTTTTCAAAAAGATCTCTATTTTGCAAGGATAAATTAAATTCCTTCATTTTTAGCGATGGAAACAAAAATATTTTGATTGAAATATATAGAATGATTGTGGACTCAATTTTCCACTGATATAGACTATATGACTTAATGATTGAGTTTAAAAATTTGTATGTTGTATATATTTTTACCTTAAGAGTTTCTGCTAAAAAGAAACTTTGTTGTACATCATCCAATTGTGGATCGTTTTGATAGACATTTCGTACACCGGAATAACCATGCGGCGTTCGGCAATATTTCTCAAGTGCTTGAACAGCATCCCAACCCCAATCACGATATTTTTGATCATGCGTTAAACGCCACATGATGAAATAACTTTCAAAGGTCTCTGGACGCAGTATATAGTATTTCTCTTGGGCCCTTAAGGCACGCGCCTCGGCTGCTTCACTAAAGCTGTAAAAAGTAATAAATAAGAGATAATAGTACATGTATATTGATTGTTTATTTATATCATATTTCGAACTATTTTTATATCTTTATTTCTTCATTTCGATTTAGTTCTCTTAGTTTTGATTTGATAGTTGTTGTATAAAATTATAAATTTCAAAGATTAGACTAGAAGTCAATTCGCCATTGCGGCTTCGATTGGGTCTACTGTAACAATATTGAGACTAGTAGTAATTTTCTGGAATTCATCTAAAGGGAAACTCTTTCCTGGCTAACCTCATCTTTGCTTTATTGTTCTATTAGTATAAAATGAAAACCACTCAATATTTCTCCACACCACCAAATCTAAGTTAACCAAAAATTTCATTCGTATACTGTTACTACCTAAATATGTTTTAGGTAAAGGTGTAAGAAATTAGCCATTACTTAGGCCATTAAAGGACTGTTGAATGTTTCTTAGTTGAATTGCCCAAGTCGCTCTAACCCATTTTGAAACTCACTGACTTTATAGTTTGTTCCTCACTTGATTTATGTCGTTTAAATTTTGAATTAAATTTGTATAAATTGTAGATTATTGGATAACCATCAAAGATTTCATGACTTTTCCATTAAGAAATCATATTTTATGTCTTACTTCTTTTAATCAGAGAATTCTAATTAATTATACTCGTACATGGATTATTAGGATTATATCAAGTTAAACACTAAGAAATTCTCAAGACAATTTAAAGTTTATTAATTAATTGGGAAGATAGTAAGATATAATCTAGTTCAATCAATTTTCACATATCAATCTCCATTTGGAAGCAATCATCATCATCTATCTGATCATTATATCATTATATGTATAATGGACATAATATTGCATATAAGTATGGTATTTACCGAAATGCTTCTGGTCCGAGTTTTGTTGATGTACGTATATAGCTTTCATGACATGTATGTGTTATTCCTTTGCCGATCTCCATATAACGTGCTGAATATTCATTTTGGCGTGTTGAACCACCCAAAGCAAAGAGGCCACCTGATTGGGAGGAGAAGATGATAAGATGATAAGAAGAAGAATAATATTTTTAAGGGGGTGTAACTTACCAGCAAAGCATGCTAAATGATCCATTTTATGTTCTAGACGATCATATTTAAGATCGGAAACATATGTTAAACCATTTGGACTTGTGCGTACCATTTTATCAATAATAGCAACCATTGCCTCATCATACATTTCTCTGGCCTCTTCATCGGTTTGACCAGATTGTAGCCAAGCCTTCAAAAGATACTCAAAGAAACTATCACCCAAAGCACCAAGTGACATGTGTACTAAAAAATGAATGAATATTTTGATTGAGCTTAGTAAAAAAATAAAAAAAATAATAAAAAGGAAATATCAAGGAGAAGAAAAATCACTACTTACATTGACCCCATTTGCCTGTTTTGGGATTTAAGAAATTTGGATATAAACCCTTTGGTTTTTCAATATCTTTGATTACTTGACGTATTGTTTGGACACGTTCACGATACAATGGATTTCCAGTGATATCACTCAAATAGGCAAATTCCAAATGTAGAGTACCGAATTCCGATAAAATCGAACTACCACCCGATGCCCAACCATAATTTTTACTCAAACCCGTTTTGGTATTTACCAAAGCATATGGTATTCCGGTTGGTGTTTGGAATGCTGGCAATAATTTATCAGCGATATGTTGTGCCTTTTCCTTGTATAATGATTCACCCGTAAATGCATACATGGTCAACATGCCACCAATAAAACGTATATTTGTTTCGAAAACCGATAATTCAGCGCTTATATTATCCAATGATAATTTACGTTCAATCCAATCACGTCCCTCTTTATATTCCTTCTCCAGGCCCATTAAATATAATGTATCGAGGCCATCAACAATTGTTGCACCTAAATCATAGGCGCCAAATATACTACCCGAATGTGGACGTTGACTAAGCGGACGTAATTCGTTCTTGCCCCAAGCGTATAATTTATAATTGCTCCAAGCATGTTGCATCATCTAAGAAGATTGGAAGGAAGAAATGAGGGAGGAAAAAAAAACATTAAAATAAAGTGTTAAAAGATATTGAAACAAATTTAATGAAATCGTATGAATACTCGTATGTGAATGAATACATTTTATCAATCTATCTATCTATGGATCGATTTCTTTTATTTTTTTCTTGCAGCATCACCTAGTAATATCTTTCTCGTATATCTGATAGGATATTACGTAATATTCAATGCTATGAATAAAAATTAATTGAAATTTATTATATCAACAAAGAAACAATGAAAAAAACGGGGCAAGTATTGTACTATAGTATAATCAAGCGATGCGATGCGATTGCTTTCGATTGTTCATTGTTCTTTCCATCATCTCCATCATCATCATCATCATCATCATCATCATCATCATCATCATCATCAGCATCATAATCATCATCTTCATCATGATTGTTCATAGTCCCGATCATTTCAATGTTTTATTTTCATTGTATAATCTGAGAAGAATTCTTTCTCTATATAAGTATACAAGCATTGTAGTATGTAATTGTAAATACACTACTATCCCACCGCCCAGTTTTAATTGAAATCGCGTTTGTAATAAGATACAAATGACCGACATTCGACTTGCGGCATCTACAATAGATTATATGTATATGTATTTATATATGTATTGTATAACATATACATATATTTAAAAGTATTTAACAAGTTCGCCTCCGCCACCGGATCTTATTCCATCAATGAATAAGTTTGCTTTGTGTGAAAATTTTACATTTCATTTTATTTACAATATACATATATGTATGTATATATGATATATCTACTCGTATTTTTTCACTACCTTACAAAACATAGTCTGAGAATCGGTATTATAACTTAGACGTGATATTTGTAATGTAATGAAAAGAACGAGACTTCATAATCCTCATTCAAATTGAAGTTGTTGAACAAGGATTAATAAATAGATATTTGAACACAGAAATAGTAATAATCCAGCAATATATGTATATCAATATTGTTCGAGAAGTTTCCCGATTATTAGACGAGATTGTCTCTCTTATAGAAGAGAAGAATATAAATATTTTGTATTTCTGATGTAATTTTAATACAAAATTTGTAGTTAATTTTTTATGAAGAGAGAGAGAGAGAGAGAGTAAGACGATGTATTAAAAAAAATTGCATTTTACACATGAGGGTATTAGGACCAAGGGGCTTCGAGAAAAAGAGGACTGATAAAAAACCATAAATTCTTAAAAATTCTTTGCAATTTTAACCTCGTGTCTGGGCTCCAAGAAAATAGTTTTTCACCTCCAAATATACCTAGTATCATAAATCTGTAAACAGACCAAGGATCAGCCTCAAATATGCAAAGGGTTTTAGAATGGTTCTTTAATTTTCCAATATAATATCGTGTATTATATTTAATTGAAATTATAGAACTAGAAATTTCATTTACCCAACGTTTCTACTGCTGAAAATGCGCCGCCACTATGATTGCATATGTTAATAGGATAACAAAAGTCATATGCACTTACGACAAGTGACCTATAAATTGAATTATGTAACAAAGATCAGTCACTATATATAAGTAGAATAGTACAAGTGATAGCAAAGACTATGAATATTATAAAGATTCAACAAAATCTTTGAAATTTTTGTTGCAAATGAGAGCAAAATGATTTTTTGAGAGATTTGTCCAGGCGAATTTCATTTGGATGTTTGGTATTTTTTTGGTATTGCATAACACGCGAGTTGAGAGTATCGCACCGCGAGAGAGAGAGAGAGTGAGAGAGAGACAGAGGGATGCAAAATAATACAATAGCAAGGAATAGACACTGCAAGTCGATTGCAGCGCACAAAATAATAGACGAGTACAAACTCAAAAAAATTCGGCGCCGCTTCGTTTGAATGAAATGTATAAAACATTCACTTAACAACATTCATTCATTCAAAAACATTGAAATTTTTTTTTTCTTTAATTTCAATGAATTTGGATGAATGCCCAATTCATTCATAAGAGCATGAGTTCCAAAAAAAGCCATTTTGGATGTATTCATGCAGACCTCTAAGAACTATGTTACATAAGAACAATTACAATAACTGAATGATAATGAAAACAATTGGAAGCTCATCCAAATAGTTGATTAATCGGCGGACGACTTTGTTTATCTCATCAATTAACCGATTAACAATTAATAACCGCTCATTTCAATTAATCGATTAACCGATTAAATTAGATTTTTCTTTTTTGATTTTTTTTTTAAACGTTAAAAAATTAGTATTTTGAATTGTGGCTAACTATTGAATATAGTTTGCTTAGACATTGATCCTCCTCTGATGAACTTATTGATGGTACAAATAATTTTAGATTTATTTCAAAACTAGATGATGCACAAGGATGCGTGTTGCAGAAAATTTCAATGCAAATGAAAACTCACCAAGTATAATAGAAAATATAAAGTAAATAAAAAGTAGGGCAAACCAACTAACTTCCAACTTTCATGAAACATGCATTCAATTCAATGTTTGTTAGAAGTTATTAAATATAAATATATATATATATACATATTGTTCTAGATATCCGGGCAGACGTTGTTCTGCCTCTCCTTCGCAAAAAATTAATGGATACTGATTGGGTGACTTAATGAGATGTTTGTCAAAGACGACTTGATTGACTTTAAAATATTTCTCAATTGCTTTATATGCACCTCACTCGTTTCGTTTTTTTAATTTTTTTTGGATGTTTCTATGGCGTTTTTGAATTTTCTTTATTCCTAAATCTTTTTCATAAATCAATCGGTCTATTGGAGAAAATCGTATGAAAATCCTTTCGGTAGTTTTGGAGTTCATCGCGTTCAGACTGACAGACTGACGAGGTTTTATAATATGTATATAATCCGAAATATTTTTTTCATTAGTACATATTATTGTTTTAGTTATAAAGAATTTTCTTTCCTCACTTAAGAAATTCAAATAATCTTAAAATAGATTGGGGAACAGCGGGAATATGTCACCTTATCACTGGGATCTAATCAACTGGGCATTTATAGTAACATATTCCATAATTAAAGTTGTTCCAAGAGTCTGGTTTTCATTAAGAATTCTACAACTTTCTTTAGTGAAATAGTATCCGGACCAAAGTCTGATCCTATTTTAATCATAATCATTTTCAGAATTATGTAGACTCTTTTATTTAATAAGTATGTAAATAAATTAGACCACGTAATTATGGTGGTTGTGGTACTTAACGAAACTACTTACTTAGAACAATTTTATTTTAGATTTGTCATAATTAAAAGTCCTTTTTATGTGGAAGTTTCTTTTGTACGTACATATTTTACTTACTACAAAGTATGAAGAACTTAAAAATTTAAATTGCTCCACATACGATCGATGTATGATGTATTTTATGTATGTAGGTAGATACAAAAGTATCTATGTGTATATACATATAACGTATATGCTGGTAGCCATAAAAACCTCAATCCAAAGGCATGGAAGCATTTAACATTGTCGAATGCATTAAGATAATTACAGTAAGTCAACTTTTGTAGTAATATATATTTTTTTTTTTTTTTTGTACTTTTATCCTTTTCCTAGAATTCTGCTGGTGCATATAATTACAAATACAAATACACACACACACACATATATACACGTATGTACAGAAGTTACGGTTACTTGAAGTAAGTAGAAATGTGTTGGCGTAAACTGTGTGATATTTTGTAAAAGTTTAACACTTTCACGCTGCTTTAACGTAAACATTTACGTGCTTGCATTAATTAATTAATAAATAATTACGTCGCATTGAAGTATGTACATAGTTTTTTTTTTCTTGAAACTTGAATTCGTTGCACCATCAGCTTACATCGTTCATTATCATTGCATCTTGGCGCAGTTGTATGTCATGCTGACTGACTGATTGATTGATTGAATGAATGATTGATTGTCGTACCCTAGAGTAACTTATGCATTCCTTGCCTTGCCTTGCCATGCTTTGTGTTAATGTGCATTGAACGCGCAATGAAATGTAATGAAAATACTTTGCACTTGATTAAATACCAGCGAATTGATTATTTTAGTTTCTCTCGGGTTTTCCACCAATTTGCGAATCATAGTCTTATATTAGTAAGCATAGTGTAAATATTCTGCTGCACGATGACATGTCATTAATTGCCAAATACTGTAACTGAAATTGTCAAGTCAAGTGAGACGGGCAGCGAGGGAGGGAGGGAGGGAGGGAGGGAGGGAGGGAGGGAGGGAGGTAGGTAGGTAGGCAGGTGTATGTAGGCAGCCGATGTTCTAAATGAAATGAAAATCGTGCAATATACAAATTATGAAGGAATATATAATGAGGATACTCAACAACGGTGAAGCAATGGAATTATTGAAGTGGAAAATGAAAGGTATTAAAGTGATGATATCAATAAACTTTTTGGTTTTACCAACTATTTATACAAAAGTTACTCTTCATATACTTATGAGGTTTATATACTAACTAAATAGATAATGTAATCTCATTAGATGTTTTTTCTAATGATTCTTATGAACATTTAACTCCACACATGAACATCAATACTAGTATTGATTCTCCTTCCACTCGTATAATAAATGTTTGATGTTTCTCAAAGTCTTGATGTTCCTGATGGAGTTTCCAAGCTTTCCTTCCGATATAAAAGAACCTCGCAACAATCATAATTAGCAATCGATTCACATGACTGGTTGGGTGGGTCTTTGTCCCGGAACCATCTGGTATTTATAATCGACCAAGGACCACGTAACCTAGCCGTAAGCTTTAAAGTTACATATGGTAAATATCTACCCAATAAACAGGTTCGTTGAAATGCAACGTTTCAAAATTTATATCTTCAACACAATATGTATTGTATTTTATTTCAACAGCCAATTTTTTTTTATTTAATTGACGATTACTGATGAGTATCAGTAAGAAGTTTTGAACTATTGTACAAATTGCATAGTGACTTAGTTAAATAATTGATCTATGAAATATGTTTAAGTTTGTCGTTAACAACCAACATGTCAGCAGTTAATGTATTGTAGTACAATATGTACTGTATTAATTCATTCAAAAGGGAATTGGGTATTCATGCTCAAATGAGTGAATTTGATATTCGAATTCATTCAAATGAATTCCAATGTCTGAATGTAGCTGACAGAATGTTTCATGTTCTCATTCAAACCAAGAGGTACCGAATTGATTTGAATTTGCTTTCGAATATTATTTTGTACTGCGTTGTACGTTGGTATTCAATAGACATCTGTATGAATTCATTCAAAAGATCATTTTTGGTATTCATTCTCAAATGAATGAATTTGACATTCGAATTCATTTAAATGAATTCAGGACAACTAGTTATTGTATATACGATTCACAATACTTAAAGATCATAAACAATGATTGCCTAAAGAATTTCTGTATTTATCCAGACGTTATCTAATTCATCTCGTCACTGCGGCCTCGAGTGGGTCTACAGTTCCTTCGAAATTCCGGTATACATTAAGAATTCCAAAAATTTCTTCGGAAGTCAATCTGCAATTTTATTTGATTTCATCTACTGCTTACCCAGATAGCGAAGTCTAGTCCAAATTAAATCCTAATAGTGACATAGTAAATCCTCTGCTGGTTCTTTTACTTCAGTACATAATCTTAATTCGTCGTATCGACGATTACTCAATCATCTCTTGTTAAAAAGCCTGAGAGTATACGAATATCTTTTCGTCTTAATACCATTACTTCTTGTGTTCTTTTGTGAGAGATAGAAGGCATGAAGTTGATAATCTTTAAGTGATTTTAATTTCTTTTCCACAGAAAGTTTAAATCTTTATGGCAGTAAAATCGTTAAGCCTTTTTAAAATACATAATTTAAATTTCTCCATTATTGTTATGATTATTTCAAGATGTAATAATAATCTATCATTCTTACTACCTACAAAACATAACAGTGATTCGCAACCATTTCTCATCACGGTGCATTTTTATTGATTTAAAAATTAACACATTAAGTCCTCTTATTGAAGCATCTCTAGTCATTGTTAGTCTTGGGATCTCTAGCAAAAGGAATACATATTTTTGATTGTAACTTTTAATAGTATTTCACTCAGAACCTCTCACTACAATTCAAGAATCTCATGACTCACTAAAGTGTCGCGGCACATGGTTTAAGAATCACTGATACAATACTGTAATACAATGAAGGGTACATGAGTAAACAATAGAATAATGACTGACGACAACGGAAATCAACGGAAACGGAAATACATAATACCCCAGCCCTGTATTTGTGTTTATTTTCTGTTTCTGTTCCTATTCTTTGTAGTAGAAAGAGTAAGAATAATAAGTAGTAGCAATAGTAAGTATAGTAATAGCAGGTGTTTGTATTCCATGTATTCTGAATGAATCCTTTTGCCACCAATGGGAGTTTCACAATAAATTGTGTTTCGTAGTTTGTTGCTTCTCATGCGCATTTGTTGTCCATGCCAATGGACAATGCCATCATCAGCCAACACCCACCACTCATGTCCATTTCCATATGCTTACAGCCGCCCATCATCGAAATGTTTTCACATTCACTTGTGGGACTCGAAATTCATTAGTAACAAACAAAACAAAAAACAAAACAAAAAAAGAAAAAAAGAAGGATTATTGTTGGCTTCATACTCATCGTACTTCATTATTTATGATTCCCTTTTCGCATAGCAATAAGGACATTGCCAACATGATGATGATTGGGTCTGGGAGTATGAAGAACATGGCAAAAACAACACAAAAAAAAAAAAAAAATAAATTTTTTTAAAAGACTAACTTTGTCTATGCCGAAGTTGTAATACTCTTCACGACCCAGATAGTGGTTTGAGGGTCTTGAAATTAATAAGGTTGTTGGATATAGGCCAGACACTTATAGTGTCCAAATTTCCAGTCGATAGTACAAAAAATAGAAAAATTGTATAATAGGAACCTTCATTTGGATTCCGATTTGTATGGGGGTACCCACCTAGTGGTCCGATTGGCTGATTTCGACAAATGTGCTGCGAATGGTAAAATTTCAGTTCTAGCTCAAAACCTTAGGGACTAGTTTGCATACATACGACAGACAGACAGACGGACAGACGGACATGGCTAGATCAACTGTCGTGTGCCTGATCAAGAATATCTCGATATATAGTACTTTATGGGGTCTCCGATGTCTCCTTCTGTGTATTACAAACTTCATGACAAACTTATAATACTATTTCACTGCGTGAAGAGTATAAAAAAAAACCTTCCACTGCATTTTGACTTTTTTATGTTTATTTATAAATATTTACACAAATACAAAAAAGAATTAAATTCATTCTGTGAGTGTGGTATTTACTTATATTGTATGTATTTATTTTGTATTCTCTTTTGTGTATAGTTTATTTCGTGGAATTGCAACCAATTAAGCAAACAAGATTTGTTTAAGAATTTCAACCGAAAGCAGTTTTATTTCACTGTTTTTATTATTTTTTTTATGTAAATTGACCACAAAAGTTTTTGGCTTTAAATGGAAAGCAAGCAGGGGAAGGGAAAATGACAATATGTAATTCTGAAATATTGTATTTAATTCTACTACTTTGCAAGGGTGCATTAGAAAAACTGATTTACATTTCTTCACCGGTTTCATTACTCTAAAGCCAATGATGTATGTTTGCATTTCATTTTATGCATTGTTTTATACACAAACAATTATTGAATCTAAAAAGTAACAAATGGAGATGTCTAATAAAGACAACTAGATTGATTTTTTTATATTTGCCATCATATAACCAACGTACAATGACTGGGTAAGAATGTATTGTACAAAACCGCCTCTTAATGACAGTGAAACCCGTATCAATGTCCGTACAGTGGTGTTGAAGTTATGCATATCGGAAGAGACAGGAATTTCGACTTTAATTTATACTATAATATGTCTATACAAGGCCATACTTAAACCGATTTGGACCTACTGTATTCAATTGTGGGGCACGGCTAGTCACTCAAAAATTAAAACCATTCAGAGGTTCCAAAACAAAGTCTTGAGAATGGCAACTGGTGCTCATTTGTTAACTAGCAATCATGAAATTCATGAAGAACACAAATATCCACGGGTAACAGAACAAATCAATCGATTTAGTCAGTGGTATATCAAAAGACTATCTGATCATCCAAACAACCTGGCAATAAACCCACTTGACAACAGTTCAACTAAAAGAAGACTAAAGCTTCCATTCAGAGACGCAGGCTAATAAACCCAAATTTATGTAACTCTTCCCATAACCCACTATGTTTGTCTTCCCCCGTTAAAATGTTTCAAACCATCATGTAAAAATGCATTGTATATACTCGTATATATTTTCTATAAATATTAAGGTAAATCAAGAAATTTAATGATTGTCTCAATCTGGGATTGATGGTAAATAAATAAAGGAAAACAAAAAAAAAAAAAAAATTACCATGTATTAGAGTCTTGCACAAATGCAGTTTCAAGCAAACATATTTAAATTCATTCGAAATTTCATTTTATTTGGTTCCGAAAAGAAAAAAACACAAACAAATGAAACTAATGGTGTGTATTTGTAAATGATGCGCACTTGGTTTATTTGAAAAAGCAAATGCAAATAAATCAAGTGAGAAAAAAAACCAAATGAACCAAATGAAATGCCTCGCATTCGGTTGTTTCACTTGCTTTATTTTCAAGTACTTGGAAGTAAACGTAATCATTTGTAAATGTTCCAATTAGTTGAAGAAGTCAGCATGAGTGGAAGAGGAAAAAAAAAGCACACAAAGAAAGTGCATGCGAAAAAGACATTTGACGTTCTTATTTTCGGTCGACTTCGTGTACCTTCGTGAGCGAACCGAAGAGTCAATGTTCAGCGTTATCATCATCTGAACAACAACTTCCAAGTACTTGGAAGTGTTCCATTTGTTCATTTGGTTTGAAACTCAGTTCATTTTCATTTGGTTGTCATTTACATTTGATACATTTGCTTCTCTGAGCAAGTAATTGGTATTTCTAAATGTTCGCACGAAACTCTATTCATTTCATTTGGCCGATCAAGTATTTAAAATTTGCTTTTCTCATAACCAACCAGATGACTTGATTGCTATTTTAAATGCATTTGTGCAAAACTCTGCTATGAATAGATATACATAGATGTGAAAGTTTGTTGAGAATCAGTAATCCAATCCGAGACTTAATAGAGATATAAACACTGGAAAATAAAAGATCTATGTCTATATCTGTATTGTTCTCTCAAGATGAAGGAGAAGTTTGCATATTTTGTTTATAGTATTCTCTGATTTTTGAAAGAATTAGAAAGAATTTCTCTAAGTATCTGGATAATTATCCAAGATAAAATTGTCTTTTTATTAGTATATATAATTTCTGTTCTATGATTGATAAAACGGGATAAGTTGTTACATCTCCTATACAAAAAAAATCATTGTTGTTCTATTGTTTATGAATAAAGATTGTGTATTCAAAATAAGAAATTGGTCTTGAATTTTTTAATAAGATTCCTCAAAATTTTTTTTATATTTTTAATTCTGAAAATGCATAAATGCCATCAAATGTCAACCTACGAATGCAGTAACGTCCTAAGTCATATTCACTTGAAAGATAATTGATAGTTGACTACTACTATTACTGATTTTGTCTTTGCACTCAGTTTAGACAATACATAGTCATGTATATATAAAAATTAATGTTTTAAATTGTTCGTATGTTAAGCGCTGCCATACCGTTCATCTGATTGCGTTGAAATTTTGTGAATGTGTATGATTGGTTCCCGGCTAGAATATAGGATAGCTTTGGTCTCGATATGTGTTCCCGTTCGGTAAATCTAAGATATTCACATTTCAATCACAACCCCTAAAATTATACTATAAAAAATTTACAAAATAATACTTTAATTTTCTGATACTCCCACTGTAACAGAGAGAATAAAGTGATGTTAAGAAAGGAAACAACCAGTGCGAAGCAGAGTCGGGTACGCTAGTATGTAATAAAATCTTATTAAAAGAATCTAATTTTATTAATGAAATCTTTAAATATCAATTTAAAACTCATATTGCGAGATACAACAGAAATTATTGTACTGAAAATTTCATTCAAATTATTTTAATTTATCTCTCTATTGTTATACATACATCAATAATACGTATGTATTATTGATAATGTTGATACTCATAGTATGATTATGTATGCCAAAATGTATGCAACACTAATATGTAGATAGAAAATTATTTGGTAATTGAGATTTTATGTTTATTTAATGCATTCATGCATGATGTTTATTATGCAATTATGTTAAATATGAAAAACCGACAGCGAGCATAGAAGCATAATTTGTGTTCAGTTTCATGGAAACTCATTATTTTTGCATTTATTTCATCATCATTATAATAATTTGTTAAATTGATCGGTCAGTCAGTAAGGTAGTAAGTCAATCAAACATAAAACATTCTGGAAATGGGTTAATAGTCAAAAAGAGGGAGAAAAAGGAAGGATTTCGAAAAACCATCATACCTATGTATATTATAACTAAATATAATTCCTATGAATAATAAAACCAAAAAAAAAAAAAAAAAAAAAAAACAACTGGTTGAACATCATTAAATGAGTTTGAGTTTATACACTATATATATGTACATAATTTGTAAGTAATAATATAATAAATAAACAGACTACTACCTTCATTTTCATTCACTTGCATTAATTTAATTTGATTTTCGATTCTCATGTATTATAACCAACATCTACAACAACAAGAAAAAGAGTTGAAATTTGAATGGCGTTTCTTTATTCTGGGAAAATATGTTAAAAAACATATGTTTGTGTATATTTGTATTAAAGGCATTACCATTTTTAAATACATACTAGCACACCCTGCCACACGTTGATATGGCTCAGTTATAATACTTTGAATTAATATTATGCTAAACTATTGAATACAGTGAATTTTAATAATTCAAATTTCATCAAGATCGGCTCAGTAGATTCGAAGTCCATAGCCGACAAACAATGTGACACGAAATTTTTATATGTATAGATAGATAGTATTCATACATAGGTATGAGATGAAAAGAAAGACAGATGGACATGGATATTATGATAAATCGTAGCGATCGTCATGCTGGATATTACGATAAATCGTAGCGATCGTCATGCTGGATATTACGATAAATCGTAGCGGTCATCATGCTGTGTGCTGCCCAGGTACTGATCAATGTGCATAATGTCCCCGGAATGAGCGCAGCTGTGAAAGAAGAGGAAGGCGGACTGATGGTTATAGAGGAAGAAAGGAAAAAATATTCCTACTGATTGCTTTTTAAACAAGTTTTCCGCCGAAGAATTATGGATAGAATAAAGTTTCCCGGCAGAAAAGAGCCAAGCTTAAAAAGAAAAATAGAATTGTCCACGAACCATGGAGGTTGGTAAATGTTAAACCGAAATATGAATACTCGTATACATAAATTTTTTTTGTTTTAATGTGAAACGCAATAAGAAACAGAAAGCAAAATTAATTTTTGTAAAAAAAAGTCCAAAACCACAAATTCATAACAAAATTATCGCAACATTCAAATAGTAGTATACGAGGTGGTGATTTTGTATTAAAGACTTTATTCTACTATTCACAAAAAATGCCTATTTGGATGGTGTGGAATTGTAGATTCTCAATGTCTATGATCTCAGACTATTGGATGTTTAAAATAGAATTATTAATGGTAGACTTTCTTTTATTTCATTTTCAAATGATCAAGTTGAATATGAAAGGATTTGGGTATTAGTTGTGGGACTAAGTGGTGTCAATTCGATCTTCCTTTGAGTAAAAACATTACACTGGCGCTGAAATCTGGAAGCTCGTAAACAGTTCATTATCAACCTCCTAGGTTTCTTGGTGATAGCGTTAGCAAACGGAATAGTTCAGATTAAACTTTGTCCTAAAAAATTCAACAAAAAACTTTAATTTGTACCTTGCAAAACTTGCGGAGGCGGATGCAGAGGTACGTTTTCTTGCGGATGTTCTGCAGATGTAGAGGCGGAAGCGAAATTCCGTTACAACCCTATTAAATACTACTTATATCTATAATTAAACAAAGAATGATAACTTAAATTTAAAAGTCTAAATTAATTTAAGAATTAATGATGAATTGAATTTACCTTATGCATGGATGCATGCATAACTTAATTGCTTTCTGTAGTAGAGTGCCAATTTATATTTGTGACGGAAATCTTTCAAGTGACAACTTCAATTTTGCTAAATACTATAAAAAATACACATCTTAAAATTCAAAAGTACGAACATTTTTAGGTTTCGAAGAAAATTCATGCAATTTCCTTTTACAACAATATTTCTCTTTTTATTTCTCATTCTCATTGTTTCATTATTATTGTGGTCGATGTTGTTGCTACTGTTGTTGTTGATGTCGTAAAGTTGTAAATGCCTTGTAGACATAAGGATTTTCCTGTTTTCCTTGCTCACTTGAGCATTTCGAACAATTTGAAAGTTCAAATTACAATCGTAAATCCAAGACACGTTTAACCTTTCCTATTGTAGTATTTTTTGTTTTATTTTTCTGTTGATTTTGATTTTGTTTTACATATATTCTACAACAATCAAAAGAAGAAGAAGAAGAACATAGAGACAAAGACAAATAAAGACGACAACGAAGCAGTAAAAACCATAAAAATGTTTAAAAAAAAATTTATAAAAGGGTCACATGTTCTGTCAAGATTTCAGTGCGTCACTTTTATAAAATTGTAGTGTATTTTGAGATTCCTTGCTGCCTCATGACAATGGAGAGCGAGCTGATATTAATAAAATACATCTATGGAGAGCATAGGTTCTATGGTAGTATATGAACTATCTGGAAAGGTTCCAGTTAGGTACTAAGGATTGAGGCAAATGCTGTGATACATGACATAAACTCTGTTGATTAATAAGCTTATTGAAGTGGATATACTTAGTGGGTTGTAGTCCTCAGAACCAATAAAAAGGTAGCTAAATAATGAAGGTTTGATAGAATATAAAATAAATAAAAAATAAAACTAATTAAATCCAATGCTTACCGAACCTAGCCTAGTCCTAGTCTCAGCCAATGAACTCTTGTGATCAAGAGTTTATACTATGAGCGTAAGAATAGATAGTTGAGTTGAGGTCCTTGAAATTAAGAATTTCTAATATACAAAAGTGTTAAAAGATAAAGTCAACCACCATATATGTAATTGAGGTCAAAGATCTTGGAATTAAAAGAGTTTCTAGTATGAAAGCGAGCAAAATTGAGTCGATGCTCTTTAAGGAAATAATTTCTACCATGAGTTTAAATACTTATTAACTGAGTCTAGGAAATCTAAAATCTCAAGAGAATCCTTTCTAAATCTTAAGGATGGTAGGATCTCAACAATGTTGGGTCTTGATTTACAAGTCTACTCTATGCATTTCTGAGATGAATTGATTTGGTCAAGGGCAATAACTACAACTAATTTGTATGTACAATGAGGGGACTTAAAAGCGCATACAGAAACCTTGTTTGTATAATCAAAATATAGTTTAAACTTACCTAAATGCATCTGAAAGGATATGTATAGCCGCAAATTACACTGCGCTGCCATAGTACCTAAATGTACTTTTATTTATTTGTGTGTAGCATGTATTGTGTTATATCTATGTATGTAAGTGTATGTGTCTATTGTATCTCTTTTTCCTATTTTTCTATTTTTCTTCATTTATTTTGGCTTTTCACTTAGTTTCTTCCTGGACCGTTCTCTGTTTTTGTGTAGCTAAAAATCTATCCTATGTGTTTCACTCAAAGTTGTTGTTCAGTGTCAACATCAACAATTGCATCTGATACTTCTTCTGTCTGTTAAAGCTGCTGACATTGCTCCTATCACGTTTTGTCATTCTTTTCTTTCATCATCTCCTTTCTCTTTTACTACTATTCCTTCACATACATACTGTATATCTTCACTTTCTCATGGTCCTTTTCTTTCGCTGTTTATGTGTGTGTCTATGTTCGTTCAGCCCAAACGATTAAGGGTAACACGCTGTGACGCCTAAAAGCTGGCAATGCACATTTCGACAGTTTTGTATGCAATGCTTGGCTCTAATGTCAAATGAAACTGTCTACATCTAAGTGTGTATCTCTGTGAGTGAGTGAGTGTGTGTGTGTGTGTGTGTGTGTGTAAGGTAATGTCGGCTTACTTTATTCGTTTGAATGTAAATGTTATTTTGTGTTCTTTGTTGTTAGTGTTGCTGTTGACGGCACGTGTCCAACATGTTTCGCACGTTTTGCGCAACGTTTGCACATTTTTCAAGGATACAATTTAATTCGTAATGAATTAGATACACACACACACACACACACGCACACAAATATACATATGTACTGCATTATCCTTCTTCTTCTTAACTATTGTTGCTGCTACTTGCTGGTGACCAAAGCAATCCATTCAACCATTCATCGAAACATCCATCAATTTCTGTTCTGTCAAATGGCATTTAATTTACCCTCTCATGTTCTTATTCGATGAATCAATGCATACATCAATCAATCGATCTATCAAATAATCAATTATAAATTTAGTTAGTCAGATCGCTCACCTATCCATCATTCAATATCAAAACAATAAACAGTCGATAAATGATTTTTTTTTTTTTTCCATTACAACATTTTGTTTTTTTTTTTTTTTTTTGTAAATGAAGAACAAAATAAGTGGATATGAAAAATTTCAGCTCAATTGCTTTAAAATTAGGCGCATGGCATATGTATAGGACAGATTGAAATGCACAGGAAGGTGATTTTAAAGCTTCCACAAATGGCACATTCAATGAGGAGAGGAAATATAAAACTTCATATACTAGATGATTTTTGCAATGATTAATGCAACTAAATATAAATAAAATAAAATACTGTGGTGTCATCTGTACAATTTTGGATTTTGGCAAACATTTTCCTACTACATAGACATATATATTTTGTGAATTAAATATTAATTTGGATTTTAAAAATTTTAAAACTTCGACTTTAAAAATGGAAAAATTCTACTACTAAGAAAGCATGAAACTCATTTCAAAATTGGGTCGATTCGTGGATATCTTCAAAAAGATGAATCCTTCCTCCGATGCGGTAACTGTATGCTGTCAGAAAGATGTATAATCAGAAAGATGTATAAAAGTAGTGGCTAGCGATGGACAATACATTTAATATTACATAATGTACCATTCTTTTACAATAAATGGCCAATCAAATATCAATGATTATCAGTAAAGGATTTCATGTTAAGTCAAGTCCACACACTTAGAATCTTAACAATCTCACAAATATTAAATTTATTGATAATACAATACAAATAATATTGGGTTCGCTTGTTAAGAATTTTGAACAAGTTGCCTTAATTGTCATTACCAAATTTTTTTTTGGTTTAAGGTTCTAAATCTAATGTAGAGAAAAGTTAGAGAAGAGTTTAAGCACAAACACAAGCAAATTCAATAAATAAGTATGTACCAACTTAGAACTAATAAGTATTATAAATTTTATTGCAGTCTCTGTTCCATTGGTGAAATTTTATTTGCATAAGCAAGCTATGCCTTTATTTACAGCCAATGTGTGGTCAGAGACTTATGATGGGAAGATTGGGGATCGTCCAGATTCAATATCAGAAAATTAAACTATCATTTTAGTAAATTTTGTGTAGTATACTTTTAGGGGGTAGGGTTGTTTGAATATCCCAGATCTCGGTAACGGGGACACATATCGGTACTAAAATTATCCTATGTTTAAGCCGGGAAATAACCATATACATTCACAAAATTTCAATGCAATCCGATGAACGATATGACAGTGCATAACATACGAACAATTTTATTATTTATTTAATCCCACATTACAAATTGATTTTAAATACTGATTGAACCTTATTTTTTATATATAAGATTATTTTATTTATATATTAAATTATCAAATAAAGTAGTACCTAATGCAAATAGAGTATTAGATACTAAGGTTTACGACTCTAACTCTATTTGTTGGAAAACTAGACCATTAATGATGGGCAAATCTCAGGAGAAATGATGTTATATAAATTGTTACATATAATTGATAAATGGATCGTGTGAGGCGAAATTATTTGTGCACCTTCCTAGAGCTACGGAATCAATTTTCCAGTGGTACAACTAGGGACACAGAATGTAAGTTGTATAAGTCGAAACCGGTAATAAGCTTATGCAGAAAGTTTATACCTAAAGACAATCAGCGATTTCTCAACGATGGAAGAAGATCTATAAGAAGAAGCCTACTCGAGTATGATGGCAAACGTATACTAGTCATCCAATTTTAATTACGTAGAGTAAAAAGAAGGAACTGCTCCTGTACTGACTTAATACGATCTTGACATTTTTGTGAACAACAGACGGCAGAACAGTATTAATCGAGTTCTGGGCGGACTTGGTAAAAATTTCAATTGAAATTTTGTAAACTATTTTCTAATAAAACCAAAAAAGTTTTTCTCCTTGTTAATAGATGAAGAAATATGATGGTTGAAATGTGCGCCAATGTGTTGTTGTCTATCGTGTGAAAAATACTTAAATGAGGCTTCATACGATGAACTTGGATTTATCTTAGTTTAGCTTTAAAATATTACGTAAATACCAAGAATGCAGTAAGATTAGGTCCTCTTGTAATCTAATATGCGATGTGATACGAGTATCATTAAACAATAGACAGAGTTTAACATCATCAGCATAAACATTAATATGCGAGAGTGATTGAAGGAAAAGATTAAACAATAATGGGGCTTGAGGAACATAGGAACACCAGAAGTGACATCGACGGGATTCGTATTAATTAAAGTAAGATTAGATTAAAGCTTTAGTTGTAATCCCCAGAGGTCGCAAATAAAAGATATCATTTTCATGTTCTCTTAAAAACACATTTTGTTTAAAGGGAAAATGCGTAAAAGTTGCAAGCGACTTACTCACTCATGATTTTGTTTCTTTCGTCATCGCTGAAAAAATCATCATGATTTTCGTTTTTCCAATACTTGTCTTCCACCAACTGATTCAATTATGAGCATTATTCACAAAGTCATGTGTGTTTGTATGCGTTTGGGTGTGTACCAACCCCCCCACCCACACACACACACACTCTTTTCCTCTACCCAGCTCGCTCAACTCACGTCACAGAGCAACAAAAAGAGACCTTTTCGCTTGAGATTTTTATTTCGTTCCGTTCTTTGGTGAGAGATTGATTGAAATGTTTTTTTTTGAAACAATCAATATATAGTGATGGATTTTTTTCTCGTTGAGAAAATAACCGTCGCTGACTTTTAAACAACAAAACGAAATATTATATACTCCGAGAGGGAGATATTTTTTTCAATTTTTCCAGTCATTCTCCGAGCAGACCATATGGAAAATACAAGTTGATTGTTATTTGTGACCTCTGGTAATCACTCATCAACAGAACTTAATGGCGCTCAACATGAATAGTTTAAATATATAAAATGATTAAAATTAATAGTATGTACAATTAATTTATTGTATATTAAAATGACGATTTTTCTTTTATTTTCAATTCATTTTATTTCATTTCATTTTAATTTTCAGTCAGTCATGTTCTCTTTTGTCTTCTTACTTGAATAGTTTTGCATAATTTATTTAAATCATGATAAAGGAATTAATTGCTCATCGATTTCTTCAATAAAATCACATCCAAAGTCATTTACCCCATGCAAAAGTAAAAGTTAAAACCCAATAGAGATACAACAGATAGAGAACAGAGATACTAACTACTACAGAAAGTACTACGATGAGTAAAAGGAAAATGTGAATGAATGAAAAAACTAATTATGCATGCAGATTGTTTAAATGTATCTGTGTATCTCTGAGCGATAGGCACCAAACCAGCCAACCAACCAATCAACCAACGAAATCATACTACTTATATATGTAAGTATATATTACTTAGTATAATCGACGAGGTCTTATGACAATTATGCATATTCCAAGAGTCTCATCTCAGACAGAAAGACGGACATACATAATTCGTACATTTATTCATTTGTAAATTTAATTCATGTAATTTATAAATGTAATTAAAAATTGTACAAATAAATAAGATAAACAAGATAAGCAAAACGATGATGATGTCGATGTTGATAATAATCATGATCATGATGAGATGATGAGATGATGATGATGATGATGATATTAATGATGATAACATAATGATAACTCTTTTTCTTTTTTTCATAAAACAACGAATGCGGGACAATCATAAAGTCACAATTACTTGAATTGAATTTTTTGAGTTGTTTGGTTGGTGATTTGATGATTGCATATAAATAAATTCATTTGATATGATTGTCTATATGTATATGTTTTGGTTTAGAAAGATTCAAATAGCATAAGTTAAATTGAAATGCCTGAATTTATATTAATTTAGTGGTATCTTTATTCTGTGTTTCTGCAATTTCAGCATATTTATGAAGAAATACGCACATCAACTAATTTCAATCAAATTCAATCAGTGAGAGAAGCCTCTATTGCGCCTTTCAAAACATCACGCAAATAAATATTGAATAATAAATATAAGAAAAAACACCAACGAAAATACAATAGAAAACCGAAGTTGTAATACTCTTCACTCACATTTTATATCTTCTGTTTTATATGGGAGGCACCCCTCTTAGTAATGTGAGGGTCTCGAAATTTTCATAGTTGGTGGATATGGGTTAGATACCTTCAGGGTCCAAATTTCAGTTCCAAAGAACAAGAAAACAAGTTTTTCTATTTTGAATCTGAGTTTGTATGGCAGCTACCCGTCCTAGCAGTCCGAGGGTCTTGAACTATACATGGTTGGTGGTTACGGGTCAGAAACTTATAATGTCAAGCCAATAGTAAAAGAAAACAAAAAGGTTTTTAATAAGAACTTTAATTTGGATCCAGGATTGTATGGGGGGTAGTGGTCCGATTCGATTAATTCCGACGAATGTACTGAAATGATGGTGAAAAGAAAGCTCCGTGCAAAAGTACTCCCTAGCTCAAACACTAAGAGACTAGTTTGCATACATACAGGCGGACAGACATACAGACAGACGGACAACCGGACATGGCTAGATGAACTCGTCTCGTTACTCTATAGCAGTGATGCCATTTTAGCCTTTTTCCGGAAAGATCTGTCCTTTTTTTAACTGACCTATCCGGAGAAAAATGTCAAACATCCCCTATCCGGAAATCTATCCTTTTTTAAGGGTTCCGTACCCATAGGGAGCTAACGGGACACTATTACTAAGTTTACGATGTCCGTCCGTCCGTCTCCTGCTCTATCTCATGAACCGTAATATGTAGAGAGTTGAAATTTTCACAGAGTGTATAATTCACTTGGGTGTAGAACGACTAAATATATACTAAAAATACACATTTTTAAGAAGCATTGTTCTTTAATTTAACATTTTGTTTAACATTTTTTTGTTTTTTGTAGTATACTTTAAGCTGTTAATTGTAGTATACTTTTAGGCTGTTAAATATGCACATAATTTAATATTTTAAGCAAAAACTCTTGTATGATGGTACGGAACCCTCCGTGTGCGAGTCCGACTCACACTTGGCTGATTTTTTAGTTTTAATGTATTATTTAATTTTCTGTGAATATGCTAAAATTATGCAAATAATCGAAATAGTCGACATCGGATATCGGGTTGTGCTTATCACTATCACTATCACTAAACATTCATACTGCTAAGTTTTGGGCCGAGACTATTAACTATGAGGACTCAGCAGGGAACAAATCATTTTTGAACCTAGCAACATTCGCCCTGAATTTGTTCTCGTTGCCATTGTCAAATGCGGAAGTTGAGCTCGTATTTAGCCAAGTATCTTTGGTAAAAAGTAAATTGTGAAATCGGATTCAAACACAAAATTTAAACGCAATTTTATCTATCAGGCTAATTTACACTGTTTTTACATAAGAAATTATAATATATGTATATTTATAACAATTCACTTGTAAAGCCCAAACAAAATTTTTTTACTTAACTTCGCTTTGACAAAAAAAATTATAAATAGTCACGTTAGGTATGATCCAAAGAAAAATTATAGCAGGTTTTTATATTGGGTTTTTAAAGGAAAATAGAGTTTTTCATAAGTTTTTTTTGTATAGAAGACCTTTGCGTAGATTCGAAACAAATATATTTCAAACTTGAGTCGTGGGTTCGATTCCCGCTCAAGTCTGGTCCTGCACTTTTCTAATTTCCTCCAATCCTTCCTATCTCTCCCCCTCAACTGAAGACCTTTGTCGCTATTGCTCATATTATTAACTAAATTATAATTTATAATTATAATCTTAGTTTCACATAAAAAAAAAATCACTTTTTATTAGATTTGGATTGCGACGGCACAGCGCATGCTGTAACATTTATGAGGTTCCAGATAAATATTTAAACATGATTGGCACTAATTCCTCCTACAGTAGTGCCGAAGAAGAGGTTTATGACCTCATAAATGAGGCAATAAAGATTATCTAATTTATAAAAATAAATTTATAACTTTAAAATTAGTAAAAATAAAAATAATAAGGCAATAAATTATGTCCTGGTTTCTGTCCTTTTTTAAATATTTTTTGTCCCATTTTTCCCGCTTTTTTGAGGTCGATCTGTGCTGTTTTTGTGATATGTATATGAGACCAAAACATAATAAAACTCTTTATTCTTCTGATCACCATCTTGAGATATAAATACATACTTAAATTTGGAAAAACTATTATATTTGTCTGTCCATAGAGGGGGTTTTTATATATATATATATTTTTTTTTATGAATAGAAGTTTTCCATATTTACTTTATATTTTCAACTATGCTTTTGTTTATTTCTTGACATCAAATCCACCAATTGTACGTTCACCCAGAAAAAAGTTGTCTGCCCATTTGTAACATAATACAATTCAAGCATCAGTTGGATCAAATCCGTCTTGATTTCAGACTCATAAATACGAATTTAAATAATTGTAACTAACTTCCAATTTTAAAATGCACATAGTGCAGTTCTAGGGAAGCAATCATTTTAATTTAGTTAATTTTTATTTATTAGGGGTTTAATAATTTAATTCAGAGAAAACATACATGTATGGTATAGATGCCTTATAAATTACTCAAATAATTAAAATTTATGTATCATAAATTGTTTTACTGGGATATTAATGGTAGATAAGCTCCGGTGAACAGATTTTTGGTTGCATTTAACAAAACCTTTGAGAAAAAGTATAAATGAAATACTCATGTTTGTTTTGTTTTTGTTTTTATTGAAATATTTTTTCCAAATCTAATTTTTATGATTTAACTTTAATTTTTCACATGCATATGCATCTTCATTTCATATTAGTTGTAGTATTGGCTCAATACACAAATATTTGGAACATTGTCCTCTCAACGTGAATTCTGAAGGTTTTTTCATTTTCTAAATAATTTTTGTGAAATTTAAATTGACTTCCCTCATTGTCCAAATACTCAACTTTCATTATGTCCGTAAACATATATATATTTTGTTCCTTTTCCTCAACAAAGTAAAGGAAATCAGCTTCCGCTGGATTTATGTTGAAGATCAATTTCGTCATTCGTCATTATATGAGGTTTATGAAGTATGACTTTCATTTTCTCAAAAATTTTGTCGATGCCTCTTGAGTTCCGTTCCGATAATTTGGTGCCACATTCCATTAGAAATACTGTAGCCAGTTCTATTAATTTTTCACTGAGTGAATCGATTAACATTTCAAGAACTTCTAGTGCCACGGAATTATGAGCAATATTTTGATTGACTAAATGCGATATGAAACACAAGGTGATTCGACACTTAGATTTGTCCTTCCAACGCATAAGAATGACCAGACGATTTAGTAGTAGTTCACCAATTTGAGGAAGTATTAAATTGATGATGGAGATGAGCGATGCACATACAGGAGTCTCTTTAATTGTTTTCAACTGAACCTCCATAATGAAGAAATAGAACAGCATTATTGCCCTCATAAGGTTCAAATTTAGTAGTTGGCATGCAGTTTCCTGTTCTTTATTTCAGTATTCATTTATATAATAAAAATTTGCTATGCAGTTCATTGCGCTTAAAATTTAAGTTAAAAACAAAAAAAAAAAAAAAATAATTAATTTTCACTAAAAGAAATGTTTGAAGATTGAAAGGTATTCATGACGATTTCTTATTTTTTAAAGTTTCTTTTAAGAGGCTTTGAGATGGATTATTTTTTCTAAGCAAAACATATAACAGTCAAGATATTCGGTTTGATGCCTGCTCAAGGAAGGAGTTAATGACCCTATATGAATCGGCTTCAAGACCTTCTATGTGGCATATGACTTTTGCAATTTGCGAAAGTCAGAGGCAAACAAAATGTTGTTTTCTAAGACTTCAAGTCTAACTCCAATAGCTGTATACACAAGAAGAATCTATGGATGCTAATTGGATACCTTAAAAGTCACGGTTGCCTCGACGAATATCTTAACAAAAAAAGTTTTCTCAGATATTGACAACTATCAATTCTGTGAATTGAATGCCAGTACACATTCTTTGCTAATTGCTAGGAAAAGATTTCCGATTTAAAGGCCATTGTAATCCATTTCCATTTAACAATTAAATTGATTAAAAATCTCTGCTTAAGGCTTAAGGTTGAAATTACCATGGTCACAGACAATAGATTTTTATAGGTTTTAATGCAAAAATCATGGACAATTTTCATATTGATACACACATACATACTTTGTAATAAACGAAAGTAATATAATATAAAAAAAAAAAAAGAAAAATTATAAAAAATAAAGTTTTTATTTTCATTAAACTATGTAGTACTAAGTAAATGGCTCTTCTAATTGTATAGGATAATTATGTTTGTACATACATATATTGATGGATAAAGAAGAAATACATAATAGAATCGAATAACAAAAACATTGAACATACTATTGTACAATATCATAAATGACCATAACTGTCAATATATTATGAGAGATATATCAACAAGACTGGCAGCAAGACAATGGCAAACAAAAGTTGTTAAAACCAAAGGGAGGAGGTGTGTGTGGATGATAATCAACCATCAACAAAAAACAAATGTACATACATGTATAAAGTAGGCTATGGTCAGTCGAGTCGAGTCAAGCCGAGTCGATTGGTCAATCGTGTTTTGAAATCCAAGACTTATTGCATATCAGTTGACATAAGTAAGAGACGAGAAAACCATCCGCACCACAACAACAACAACAGCAACAGCAACAACACATTGTCAAATGCAAACAAATCTCATCAATAGACTGATGACAATGAAATAAGTGACACTGAGAGAATAAGTTAAGTTACTTATGTTTGTCGTTGGTGTTGCTGTTGTTGTTGTTGCTGTTGTTCTTGTTACAGAAACATTGAATTAAAAAATTATAAAAAAAAAATAGAAGAAAAAAATCATTAAAAAAATACGAATATACATAGTACAAGGCAGGCATGTGGCAAGCAAAGTGGCATATGGCATGTGCCACTAGTACTAGTATTGAACAATAGATTAACATTGAAAGCATCACAACAAGCGCAACTCGCAACTCATAGCATCGTATTGCACACAAATTGCTAAGGTTGAATTGAGTTAGGTTAGGTTAGGATAGGTTGGGTTGAGTATCATATATCAAATGTTATTGACAATGAATGCCACGCGCTTTAACCAATAAGTTCAAACAACAACAACAACAACAACAATAGCAAATGGACTGGAACTGGGACTGGGACTGGAGATGAGGTGCTGGAAAACATATCAATGATAGCAATGTTTACCTTTCAACCTCTCAACCAACAACAACAACAACAACAACAACAATCCACAGCCAACGAGAACAAATCAAAAATCAATCCATAGACAGAATCAGTGGCGCGTTTTGATTTTTGGGGACCCTGGGCTAAAATTAATTTTGACGTAACCAATTCTAAATTACAACTGTAAAAAAATTTTCATTATAGATGTTCTCGATTTGCATATAAATTCATGGATCAATGCCCCTGTTGCTCCTATCTAACCACGTCTATGAACCGAACAAACTAACTAACATTGTTTCTGCCACAAACGTTCAATGAAGGAATGAATAACTAAAGGAATGATTAAATGAATGCGGGCTTTAAAGTCGCTTTTCGAACTAATCTTATTGGTTTTTTTTCTGTACCCTTCACCATCATACAATAGTTTACGATATGATATGCAATACTACTTTGTCAAACAGTTTGTAACACATTAGTGAGATTCCATATCCAAAATTAAATGTCTTTCATTGTACTTTCCATACAGTGAACAGTATTATAAGTTTGTCATGAAGTTTTTAACACACAGAAGAAGACATCGGAGACCCCATAAAGTATATAGTACATATATGTATCCTGTTTCAGGGCGATGAGACGAATTGATCTAGCCATGTCCGACTAACCGTCTGATTGTATGCAAACAAGTCCCTCAGCTAGATAAATTTTACACGGAGCTTTCGGATCACTAGAGGGGGTACTTCCCATACAAACCAGGATCAAAATTAAAGTTCCGATTAGAAAAACTTTGGACACTATATACACCAACCATGTAAACTTCAAGACCCTCGGATTACTAGGAGGGGCATGAAGAGTATTACAACTTCGGAATAGCTAAAGTTTGTCTTCTTTTTACCATTTTTTTATAATAAAAAACTAAATTTTTTGAAATCAACTGCTTCGAATAGTGCAAAAATATGAATTGGGCAAATAAATTACACTTCTTCCATATAGTACAATACTAATATGATCCTAAGACAGTAAAATTAGATTATGTATATTAAGTTTTAATATAATAAAAATTGAAGAAACATCAATATAAAATAGGAGGAGTCTAAAACATGTTTGGTGCTTAAAGAACTATTACAACACTTAAGTTCAATAAATAAAAAAAAACACTTTTTTTTTATAAACACAAAAGATTAACAATAAAAATACCAAATATGGGTAACTAACTAACAGACCACCCGGCCCTCCCGTCTTTACATGGCGGCAATGATAGAAAGAAAAATATTTATTTGATCTTGTTGATGGTTTACAATTCAAAAAGAACAAGGACTACTTGATTGATTTTGAAAAATGTCTCTAAACTTTATATGCGATCAATTCAGACTTTTCCAGTAGACAGATCCGCGTCAAACATAACAAGAACACTCTTGAGACTATGCTAGAGTTTTCCTGAAAATTTAATTAAAATCGGTAAAGTAGTTTCAGAGACTATAAGGAACAACATACAGACATAGTTTCATTGTTATATAGATAGATAGATATAGATGAAACTAATATTCACCAATCAAGACAATATATATACATATCATATATCAGGGCTTGATAAGTATTTTGTACTGAAAGTTATTATAAAAGAGTGAACATTATTGAAAAGAAAGAAACTATACTATTTATACAATAGTTATCATATTTGATAGATCTGTTTGTGTTTAAAATGTAGATGGTATATATTCTTATAACTGAGAGCATTTGATCTTTTTTATTGGTTGTTGTTATATAAGTCATATAACCAATAAGTAAGACTGTAAAAAGAAGTGTATAAGTCTGTAAAAAGTCAGTAAGTCAGTGAGTGAGTGAGTGAGTGAGAGAATAAATGAGTGAGCCAGTGAAGAAGTAAGGAAGTGAGTAAATGAGTGTGAGTGAGTAGAACACAAATGTGCGCAGTTGCATGTTCGAATTCTTATTGGAATTGATTTGTTTGGTTCGGTTCGGTTCGGTTCGGTTTGGTTCAGTTTAGTTTAGTTTAGTTTGGCTTGGCTGACATAGTCTAACCTATACCGACCCTTACATTAGTCTGATAATCTTTCTGTCATTCTGTCTGTCTGTGTGTATGTGTGTGCTTATGTATATGAGCCATGAAAATAATGGTAAGACTAAACATGGCTGAAACACAAAATGGATGTCAATGTGGATGGATAGATGGACAAATGGATGGATGGATGGATGGATGGATGGAAAGATAATAGATGGCTGGTGGCTTATGGTATCTGTTGGTGCATAAGAATTGCATGCATTCAACAAGAGAACACAAGAAAATTATTTCTGACCATTTCATTTTGTGGTCATCATTTTGCTTGTTGTACTACTTTTTGGCTCTTTTAATTTTATTATTATTATGTATTATTGTCATTATTATTTTTCTATTGTTGCCATCATCGTCATTGTCTTCGTTATTGTTCTCGGTATTTCATTTCATTTCATTTCATTTTATTTCATTGTCATTGCAAATTGCGACATTGAACTTTATTAGCGTAAATGTTTTATTGATTTCTTTGAATTATTGTTTTAGTTTTGGTTTTACCAAAGCAATTAAATGCAGTCAAATTGTTGTAAGATAATGCAGATGAAGCAGGGGAAGCAGGGGAAGGATAAGGAGAAGAAAGAGTAATAGAAGTTGATAGAAAATACAGAATGTTTGGAAAAACTTTATTGAAAATTGTAACAACACTTAACCATATGATTAACTTGACTTTACTACTCTCTTTGCATCCTCAGCATGGCCATCCACATCCACATCCACATCATCATCATCCTCATCCTCATCATTTGACTGAAATGCACTCACAACAAATTTTATAAAGTGACAAGTGTTTGCATATAGTTCATTTCTTAAGCGACCCATAAACGTACTAAGTACAATATTACACTTGTTCGATGGTTGCGTTCGAAAGCATTAAAATTGATTGTTAGTCACGGCTGAGATTACAAAAGTTATGTATTTTACATACTTATTATGGAAAATCTAGACAAAATTACATAAATATTTATTAGACACTATTTATAGTGTATGTATATTTATTGTGCAATATTGCATCTATTTACTATTCAGAATTTAAAAAGACTCGATGCAAATGACAGAATTATATAGTAAGAAGCGATTCATTTTCAAGAGCTTAAATATTTATTTATTTGTTTAATTTAAGTTAAACCAGTTAAAAGAAAAGAAAAAATATGGTCTTGAAATTCACATAGTTGGTGGATATATGTAGGTGTCCATATTTCAGTTCCATAGTACAACAAAACAAAAAAGTTTTTCTAATAAGAACATAAATTTGGATGTGGGTTTGTATGGGAGGTATCCCCCCTCTTCAGAGTATAAAAATGGCTACTAACTAAGAAAATTCAGTATTATGGAACAAAATATAAGAAATTTATTATTTTTCTAACTTCTAAAAAATATAATAATAATAGGAAGTTTTAAAGAAAATACTTCAGTTTCCCCTCGCAGTGGAAGAAAATATCTCAATAAACTGATCAATGCTTGAGTCTTTGCTATTTTCCCAAGCCATGAAAACTCTTCAAAGATATTCACATTAGAAAAGCTAACAAACCTGCTGAGCATACTTCTTCCTACCGCCCCATAAGTTTGTTGTCCTCGGTCAGCAAAATTTTAGAAAAAGTCATTAAAAACAAACTTTCTCAGTTCCTGGATGGCAATGCATATATTTCAGACTTCCCAACGCTTAGTTATTGCACTAACTCAATCTTTGCTGATGACACAGCGATCCAGGACCCTAGTTGCTGACATTTCTAACAAACTCCAGTTAGCTTTTGATTTTTTCGATTCCTATTTCTAAGGGGAAAATCCTAGTTAACTGCGACAAAACTTAGTCAATTTTTTTCACCAGAAAATGGAAAGACATATACTTGCCTAACAGTCATATAAAGTTAAACCTTGTTGATGCCAAAAATAGCTTTAAATATGTAGGGGTAATGTTAGACAAAAAGTTAACCTAAAAAAAGAACACATTAATTTCACAAATAAAAGAATTAGCACTTTAATCTGCACTCTACACCCTTTCATCAACAGAAACGCATGCCTTAACATAGAAAATAAAATGTAACTATTTAGATAAATTTTGTCCATTAGTTATGTTCTATGGGGGCCCCAGTTTGGTAATATAACACAAATAGTATTAAGACTTAGATATAAATAAATGTTAATTAATAATATTTTCATGGGTTCTTGTACAATTCATTTTTATCCCTCTATTTTCCATTAGAAACTTATTGTTCAATCTCATAGTTTAGAATCATTTATATACATAAAACTAAGTAGTACAGGAAATGTAGCCTGATCTTTTAATTATTCCACTTAGTTATGATATATCACAAGATTGTAAGTTTATAACAATTTAAAGTGAATAAATAAATAAATAAAATAAATAACTTCAGTCTCTGACTTGAATTTCATTTTGCCTAAGCATGCCCCTACTCATAGCTATATTTGGTCAGAGACGGATGTTGGGAAGCCTTCCAGGTCCAGTAATGATGAGATGGACAGGCGAAGATGGTGGCGAGCTAGAGTTTTAAGAATGTTTGGCGAAACCTCAGGAGAAAGCATGTAATACAAATTTTTATAATTAAATCATACGTATTCGACGATTTCTAAACGAACGAAGGAAGATCTTTAAGGAGAAGCCTACTTGAATATGATGGCAAGGGTTCCAAATTTATTTTTATGTAATATTTGGTTTTGTCTAATAAAATTAATTGTTTTTAGATGAGATTAAAAGGATTTGTTTGTTGAAAATCAACTAATTTTAATATTTGTTAGACATTACTGAGCAATACTATTGCATAAGTTTATACTATTGAGATGTTGAAAGGATTTGAAAGAAATGAAAGGAAAAAAAAACAGATGAAAAAAGGTTTATTTTCGTCTACTGCCAACTCTGTGGGACTTTAATAGTAAAAACTTTGAAAAATTTAAAGTGAATTCTACTAAGAGAATAGTATGATGTGCCCGGTTTTGAAGAAATTATTGCATAACCATTCAATCTCATGCATAAACTAACAACTTATTACGTACGTGTATAAAATCAGTTTTAATTAGTTTTATGCAATAATATTGTAAATATTATAAGTACGTGTAATGTCCGCTTTAAATAGCAACACCATACCATCACTACCACTACCAATACCACTATCAACATCATCAACATAAACATCTTCAGTGTCCTCATCACCATCATCATCATTATAAACATCATGCCACAGGACAAACTGTCAAAAAAGTATTTTATAAGTGACAGCTTAATAATAAAAGTTTTATGTTCGCTTCGCAACTTGCTTTCATCGTTCTTGTCACTTTCGTCATTGTATTTTCTCATTGTTGTTCATACTTGTAATTGTTCTTGTTGTACTTGTATTAATTGTAGTTGTTATTTTACTTTATCTGAAAGATAAAAAACAAAAAAATAAACAAAAACAAAAACAAGAAGCAATAGAAAGAATACAGAAAATCACAAGATGCCTGTCACTACAAATTACTTATCAGTCAAAGTACTTAGTTTGTTATGAAAGGAAAAACAAAAATAAAAAGATTCACTTAAAGAACTTAAAGGATTAACAAACATACGTTATGCTACATGAAACATTGCTACAAATTGTGTTCAATGATAATGAAAGCAAAAAATCTTTTACAATGGAACCCTCCGTGTGAGAGTCCGACTCACACTTGGCTGAGAAAATTTCTACGAAAATTATACAATTGTTGCAATTGAACATATCCAGGATCTAACCTCCAACAACTCACAACATTGAAATTAAGATCCAAATGAACCATTTATACTACTAGTTGATAGATTAAACGTCATGCAATGAAAATGGCTTAAAAATTTAGTAAAGTGAAATCAAATAAGTTCTGTGAGGACTTGATGAGAGATAGAAAAAATGTTAATAAGAAAACACAAGTAAGAGATTAAAATAGAGAAATTATGGGAATTATGGGAAACTATGCATATGTTGTAATCAAAAATTTATATATTAAAAGTCTTTTTTTTAAATTTCTTTATACTCACTCGATTAAATTCTGTTTAATTTTTATATATCAATTAAAAAATTTATTTTTTGCTATGGTATATTAAGTTTATCTAAAAGTTTGTAACATCAACCAGTTAAATCATGTTCATCTTCATACTATTTTTCTGTCTATACACGTGCGTAGCTTAATGAATCGTAAAAATATATGCATATGTAAAAGAATATACAAACTATATAGATACCCGTGGTTACTGATTGGTTGACATGATGAGATGTATGAGAAAGATGATTTCTTTGATTTTAAAGCACATATGACAATAAGCATTATATGCATCTCACTTGCACAACTCACTTTTCTGTTTTTCCGAAATTAAAATTATCTTTTTTTCTTAAACATTCCTCATGAATCACTTCGTTCATTGACGAAAACTGTATGAAAATCCATTCGGTAGTATTTGAGTTTATCGTTCGCAGACAGACAGGCAGACATGAGGGGGGACTTTGCTTTATAATATGTATAAAGATCTCTTTAATTAATATGATATGGATGAGATCAATAGAATGAGTTATGTTTGTCTATCTCTCTGTCAGAATTTCTATATGACTTCCCTGGCTAATTTTTATAAATTTAAATTGAAGTCTTTGTTTTTTAACCAATTTAAATATTTATCAAAATGAACACAGTTTTGTTATGAAAGATTCTTCCACTTTGACCAAATAATAACAACAACAATTGCAGCAATCGGATATACAAATACAGTGTATAATATATAATTTACAGATATTTAAAATATGTATTCATTTATTGTGTAGAAAAGCCCATAACTTTCTAAGTAGGATACAACTTGAACAAAAATCAAAAATGAATAAAAAGGCTTATAAAAGATTATAATATAAAACTTTTTATGTACTTCTTTTGTTATATATAGATATAAACTATTCAGTTCTATCGAAGATGGTAGTTTTGTTCTTCGTTTTCTTTCTTCTTTCTTCTTTCAATTTCATTTTACATTTTTTTTTTTTTTTTTGTTACCAATTTAATTTTATTTAAAAATTAATAAGTATTCAAGAATTGAAGAATTGAAATGTAAATGAAATTGAAACGATGACAAATTAATTAAAAAATTAAAAAATCAATTTTAACCTTCAGAAAAAACAAAAATACATTAACAGAGGAATGAAATTATTAGAGAAAATTGAGACAAGAACAAGTTCAAGGTCAATAGTATCACGTGCTGATTAAAAATTCCAATTTTAATGAAATTTAACACTGTTTATTTTGACTAGTGGGAAGGATGGATGGATGATGGGCTGATTTAAAAAAGAATAGGAAAGAGTGACAAAAAAAAAAAAAATTATAAAAACAAAAACAAAAAAATAATAAATAAATAAGTAATTGACCACGTATGGCAACCACCATCCATTAGACTCTATGGGGGACAGAAGATAAAACAAAGCGTGGACACAACTTGAATATAAAAGAGGGCAAAAAAAAAATGTAAATGAGAATGAAAAGCACAAGAGAAATCGAAGAGGCGGATAAGAAACATGGAAAAATTAAATGGTCTTATATACATATATATTAAAAAAGGACGAAAGAAAAAATGACAAAATGCGGAAACATATATAGTAGCCTTCATCTCGTTAGCTGTTAATTTGTATACCTTTCACTTGATTAGGTATTATCAATTTGTCATGATGTTTGAAATGGAAAAAATAAGAAGAGCTACAATAGTATCATAAATCTATATCCTTACTACATATTATTATAAATCAAAGTCTCCCAAAGTATCTGTCTATCTGAATGCGATTAACTCAAAAACTACCGAACGGATTTTCAAACGATTTCCACTAATGGACTGAGTGATTCATGAGGAAGGTTTAGCAAAAACCAAAATTCGTAAACCCCGAAAAAAACAAATCGAAAAGAGTGATGAGTATAAGTGAGATGCATATAAAGCTTGGAGAAGGAGAGGCAGGGCGACGTCTGCCAGGGTATCTAGTATTATATATGAGTCTATCCATGTCATATTGTAAGCCTCATGGTAGAAAAATTAGTTACTTGTATTGTAAATAGTATATAGATTTCATAAGTATATACTTATTAGAAAAGAATCTTATTTTGGAAGGATATTTTATACCATGGATTTTATTATATTGGTATACATAAATATTAACTGTCATAGATTAAGTTAATGTGATTGGTCTAGTATGCCTAGCATAGGGTATCCTTAGAGATACCAGAGTAAAAAACCGTGAAAATTATAATTTCCGTATTGGCAGTAACCAAGTTCAAGTTCAATTTTTCATTTAAAGTGTGTTGGATGGTTCAATGGAATTCTCTCTCTCTCTCTCTCTCTCTCTCTCTCCCTATCTAACCATTAAACCCAATAAAATATTTAAGAAAAACTGTCATTAAAAATGCTCTCAAATTTCGTTTACTAAATGAAATTTGGGTAGGCAGGCAGGCGGCCACCAAAATGGAATAGAAGTAAAATATATAGAAAAAAAGTCGATAAAAAAATCAAATAAAGAAAATAAATAAATAAGTGAACAAACGTTATAAGCTCAGAATTTTGTCGTATTAATGCAATTTGATTTATAGACAATTATATGTACACATAAGTATGTATGTAGTATGAGTAAGTGTAGATCCCCATGGACCCTCCAATCAAAAAAAAAAAAAAAAAAAATATATGGGTATAAAAACAAAGAAAGGAAGTGGAGGGGAGAAAACGAAACAAAATAAAATCAAATGTGTGAGGAAAAAAATGGTAAAATTGTACAAAAAAAAAAAAAAAAAAAAAATAAAATAAAAATAAAAAAGAAATTGACAGCAATTCGCTCTAAGCTAAATTGGGAAACTAAATTTATTTGAATTGATTTGGGTACCTACTACTAATATTGATTGATTGACTAACTGATTGATTGATCGATCTGTTTATTGATAAATTTAACAATAAGTAATTTATTAATATTTACTTAAGGGATTCAAATGTTTATCACTTAAATTGACATAGGAAACGCTTGACAGTATGCTTAAAATTATTTTTAAACTAAGAAAAAATACGAAATTAAAAAAAGTAAAACAATCTTTTATAAAGAAATGACAAACAATCAAATAAAGAAAGATATTTTATTTTTTATAAAATTCTTTAAAAGAAATTTTCTTTTAATATTTGAAAATGCTTAGTACATATTAAATTTCAATGTTCAACGGTTATGTGCTCTTGAAAGTATGCTACATTTTATTTTTCAACTAAGAATAACAAAAATTATGAGTAAAGAAAATTATGAGGAAAAAAGAAATATGTTCAAAAAATACTTTAAATAACTTTTATTAACAAAGAAAAACAAACAAACAATAAACAAACAAAAAAATAAAGAAAACATGAATAATTAAACTTTTGTTCAAATTTTGTTTCGTTTCTCTTCTTTTTCTTCAAAATAAATTCAGAACTCATCTTGTTGGTTTTTGCATAAATTTACTAAAATTCCTTGAAAATTTCTTATTCAGGGGAAAAAAAAAAAGAAAATACTTTAACTCAATCAAATAACAGCAACAAACTGTTAAATGTTAAAAAAAAAAAAACATGAATGAAACATAAGTTAAGGCATCATAGTTGGGTGGGTCCAACTATCAGGTAACCCCACGTACTCACTTAATAGCAGAGTTCAGACCACAAGATAAATACATATTGACAAAAATTAATGAAGATTCAAAGTCATGGTCCAAATATTCATATACTTTTGGCTATAAATGATTTTATACATTGAGAATTAAGAAAATTGAATTCAATTTTTTCTGAAGAAGAATGGAAACTAATCATATCTTCATTGCGGCCTCAGTTAGACCAATTATGTTATGTCATATAAGCTACTCAATTCTAATTGAAACTGTAACATTGTGAACATTGTGAATCCTTAGAAGAAATTGACAGCACAAAGTAAATATAGACAACAATTACATAATACAAAGTCATAACATTTCATTTATTTATGGATGGCTATGTCTCTAAGAAACATACAAGAGCTCTGCACGAACAAGTCAACAATAGACAAATAGTTATATTTTCTCGATCAAATGAATCATGTGCTACACGCAACACTATCAATAGTAACACTGTTTGAAGCAGCACACCGTGGTATTTACTCATGTGATGTAGTTGATTGAATTCATTAGCAAATACAGTGTGAATCATCGAATCATACCAGAAGACACGAGTCGAACCATGAATCAGTAAAGCTAATAAAAAAAAATGAATTGAATGACTTGTTTCAAGAACACAAATGACTCGTTTTAAGAACATAAATGAATCGTTATCATAATGTTGTTGATACTGTGTACACTATTTATGTATGGGTTTTGTCGTGACACGCCATAGTAATGAGAGTCTTTTAAAGAAAGTGGAACCCATCTGTAGATGAATTGAACTTGTGTACCAAATTCACAAATTCTTCTTGATTACAGGAAAACAGTCACTTCTATGCTTCTTTTAATTGTTACTATTGTACATACAATTTTTGGATAAAGTTAAGAACCCTTTCTACTCTATGAGTAAATAGGATCTTAAGTAAACACAATAATTCAAAATTAAAGTTGTATTTTATTATATAAAATAACATAGTAAAAACAATAATAAAATCAATGATGATGATGATGACGGCTACTCAACCAAGTAGAAGTGTGTAAGGTGATGAGGTGAGCCTAGGTAGAACTCGAGCTCACTGATGTCTTGATTCTTTGGTCACGTCGGTTACTTGGCATAAGCAGAAATAGAAATACAACACTAAATAAAACAAGAACACCAAAACAGTAGTATATGGTTGAGTGTAATCAAGTGGTTTTAGTTTTGTCAATTGGTGGCAGCAAGAAAAACTTCTTGCATTTTGCCAAAAACTTTGGATGAGACTGCAGACAAAGTTTTATAGTTTCTATAATTTCCTACTTCCTTCTAACTCTCTGTCTTCTTTTGTCTCTCTTTCTATTTCTCTATCACTCAATTTCAATCTGTGTGTGTAAGTGTGTTTTTGTCTCTGTTTCTTTCTTTTGTATAATTTTTTTTATTTTTGTTATAATTTCTGACCAAAAATTTGCATTCGGTAGTCATCAACCAACCAAGCAACCACGCAAAGCAACAACATTCGTTGTTGTTCAGACAAAATTTCTATTCAAAAATCGAATTACTTGAATAACTTTTGATGCAAAATAGAATAAAAGAAGTTTTTACAAATTTTACGATGGCAACAAAGCATAATTTGAAATGGAGAACCATCTAAACTCATCAAAAGAAATAAAAGATAAACTTCTTCACAGATAATGATAAACATCAAAAATCATTCAAGGATTTCATTTCATTTTATTCTATATATTATTTAACAAATTTTTGGTTGCTTTTTGGTGTTTTTGAGTGTTGCAACACAAACCAAAACCAAAACTAAAACTCAAATTCAAATTGAATTTGGAAATTTGTGATCAAGATCCAACTCTTTTAAACTGAATTGCAACTTAATCTAAACCGAAATGTCAAAGGCAGATTTTTGGTTACTTTAATATTTTGATTGTTTGTGGTTTTGTCAGAAAGAACCGAAATACTGAAAAAAATTCTTTGCAAGCAAAATAAAATGAAACACAAAATTGGAAACGGAAAACATTTTGTAATTTCTTTTGTCGTTTTGTTCTTTCACTTGAATAGTAGTATTTTTTTTTTTTTCAGAGAGTCTGATGGTGGAGTGTGTGTGTGTGTGTGGGTGTCTGTCCATGTAACTGTGTTTAAGCACTGCCACCACCAACGTTGACAGTTGAACTGTCAAAATAAATGACAACACAAAAAGGAAATAATAATAAAAGTAATTTGTTTCAATGGAGTGTATGCTGTACTGGGTGTATTGGGCTGTGCTTGGCTGTGTTCCTATTTATTTCTCTATACGAGAGTGGAGTCTGATAAGTTTTTTTTTTCTTCTGTTTTTAACTAAATACTCGTACAACATTCAACTTCAGTTTCCTTTTACTTACATAGTTTACAATATACAAATATACATTTGGCCCAAAAGAAATTTCCACAAAATTTTCCTAATTGACCTCAGTATTCGTTATAAATTTCTTACCACCAACAAGACTAAATTTCTTGATATTTGAAAACCGATTCGGGTCACAAATAGACAGATCTTAAGACTATGGAAATTCATCGTCTAAATGTGGTGGCCATTTATGGTCATTGCGATTGCGATGTATGAGTCAATAGATTTTCATGATGGAAGAACACTTTCTTTGAAAATATAGAAATTTCTTTTTTTTTTTTCAAATATTCAAGGAATCGAATGATTTCCCCTTACAATGGCCATTTGTGACATTTGTGCATAATGGAAACAGTTTTGCATTCTTATTTGTATCACTAGAAAGCTGTCCACTTTGCTTTTAGGTGTCTAATTGTGAGTTCATGTTTCCATTTCAATGTTTATAAATCGATACTTTGTATGGGTCTATTTGTTTCAATGCCAAGCACTGCTTCCAAGTATTCCATGTTCCAGTAAATGAGGGAAAGTTTTTTTTTACCCAATTTTATATGAAACGCAAGTCTCACAAGATCTTCATGACAATCACGTATTCACTGAGAATGTAAGTGTATTTTGAATAAGATTCATTCTTTGTTTTGCTGTGAATATGATTACATTTATTTATCCTAAATCGAAATGAACAACTACAACGTACAGTATTTACTGTTATAGGCCAAAAATATAAAAAACATTGAAAGTTTGGAATCAAATCGCAATGGTGCAAATATGACATGTGACAAAATCCCTTTCATTTTTCTTTTGGCGTTTTTATCTTTAATGCTACTAAGAAGGATCACATCACGATATTCGATTAAATTATGTCTTTGATAAAAGCACTTAAAGCAATCTATTTACTAAGTATTTTTAAGACATTTTATGTATTCGTGGTCATTTATGAAACTTTTTAGATCCCCCTCGTAGGCTATTTATGTTACGCATATGTATACGTTCCCTAATACACATACCCATTACCGCAAGAAGTTCATTATAATTGTATATTGTATGTATCTGTATCTGTGTGTTTGAGTGTCTGAGTGTTTATTTATATATATATATATATATGTATATATATATACATACGTATAACTGTATATGTATGTTTGTAGTAGTATAACCAAAGTCAATTCCTCTTGAGTTTGTAGCGTTTTATTTTTTATGTACAATTCTTGTTTTTCTTTTTTGGGCCATTTATCTCTCTCTCTCTCTCTCTCTCTTTCTCTCTGGTTATTTGGTACTTTCTCTCGGTGATGTGAAGTGAGTTACAACAATGAGGAGGACAATAAGGACATAAAAAAGGCTTGGTTTTGGCATTTGTTTCTTATGTTATTGTTGCCAAAAAGTCAACAAGTTGTTAGTCGTTATTTTTTGTTTTTGTTTTTCGTTTTCTTATTGTTATTTCTTATTAGTTATTAGTGTTGGATAGCAAAATACATAGAATAATTTGGTTCAAGTTTGATTTTAACTTTCGATTTTTGGCATCGTTTTGTTCGTCTAATTGCACTACAATAGATTTCATGAATACTGATTGGAATATTTACTATAATATGTTAGTTGGTTTATAACATGACTTCACTAGTCAGTGGATAAAAACTGCTCAGGACAAGATTTGATAAAATTTATAATGATGATAGTGAAGTGACTGACTAAGTCCATAAAGTAAAACATGACTAGATTAAGGGATCTATTGTATTTAGTAATGACGTTCCTCTGTTCGATCCACCGATTCATCTTTTGTTTCTAAGTAAACTAAGCTTGAAGTTTTTAAAATAATGACAAGCATAAATCCTCCAATTCAAATATTCTTACATATGTGTTGCAATTGAAGTTTCGCAAATTGCTTAGTTAAATAACATACACAGAAAATTTAGCTAGTTAATATAATAGTATTAGAATATGTATATATTATGAGATGAGGGTATAAAGGATTAGAACTGCGGTTAGCATAACAGGTCTAAGTATTTCAATTTGTGGTAGTCACAGCCACAAAGACAGACAAAGTCTATAAAAAACATACTTGAAATATTAATTTACTTAAGTATAAAGGTATATATATGTATAACTCAAATCCAATGAATAGTCTTGGGATCTATTCATAAACTCTAAATTTCATTAAAAGTTGTATTACTTCTACTAAATTATCAAAATGAATTTCTATGTGTCTAATATTAGTAAGTATGTGAATGGTATTAAAAACTTTGGTGAAACCGAATTACTTTTCCAAGTCTTACTGATTTTTATGTTTAAGGCGGGTACAACAACAACGTTTACGTTAATAATTAAGTCGAAGACATTTATCACAATGAAAGTGAAATTACAAAAGTGATAAAAGGACAAAGTCTATACAAATTTCCATTTTATTTTATTTACCATAATTTCTTTATTTTTGTCGCCTTCCGTCAATTAAACATTTGTTCATTGTTAAATACCAAAATAAATATTTATTCAATTTTAGTCCTTTATTTTAATTCATGTACTGAATAAATTTATTTCATTAATCAAATTAAATGAAAAATGTATTAAATGAAATATACTTGTTATAGTTAACAAATGAAAAGAAAAGGAGAGATTCTTTAAAATTTAAATGCTTATCTTTACATACATTAAAGAGTTTAGTATTTTAATAATATGAAAGCAAAAGTTTTAAGTGAAAATTAATGTATATATCTTTCATCGTTTAGGATTTAAACATCTAAACTTATTGAGTTTCACTGTTACTAATTATATTATCTCTATACGTATATTAATACGGAGACAAGATTCTCTCAGAATTCCGTTTTACCATACTAAATGTCATTGTATTTTCATGAAAATTATATGTTTAGAATGGTATTCATCTCTAGATTGGTAAGGTGTAATTTTTATGCCAATATATTGATGTTAATGCAGCATTTACAACAACAACAGCAAAAAGCATTGAAAAAACCATACGGCCCACTGGCTTACACAACCAATATTGCACATTTTGTCTGTCTGTTTAAGGGAAGAAGATTCTGTGACCTTAATAGCGTGGTGGTTAGGGTGTAAGTCTCAGATGCCTGCGTGCGACCCTGACTTTAAACAGCAACAATCAAGCAATGATGATGACGCCAATGTAAAATTTCACTCCATTGCACCCACAAATGTTAAAAGTTTCTTGTATTAAACAATTACTATTCCAATATGCTGCACAATGTGTATAAAATTGGACTTAGCAATCGTTATATTTTAAGTTAATATTTTGTACGCTATGCGCATCATTAACTTTGAGGAGACAATTATTGCAGTCAATCCTCTAAGAGTTCTGAAAAGTAACTGAACTAAACTAAAACTTAAAACCAATTATAATCGCAGCTTTATACTAACGCCGGCATACCTTGCGTCCCGTTCATTATTTAATACCGAAACGAACTGTACGAGGGCAGCTCGAATTGTTCAGAATGGTAACTCCTCCCTATTTTAACCTTGAATGTCTTCGTTTCAGCAGAAGGCTTCCTTTTTTTTTAACTGTGATATGCGCATAATTGTAATTTTGTAAAATAAATATTATTAATTATTCTCTTATTTCCTAGCTTATTGAATACAATTTTAGTTATCTACTTATTAATACCCGATTATTATTATAAATTTTAATAAAAGTTTTACTATTTTACTTTTTTTTTTAATTGTTTGCGACTTATGGACAACCCTTCCAGATTCAGTTTAACTATCTCTTCTTTAAAGCGCCTGGATCTGCTTAATGCCTATTTTTTTGTTCTCCTTTACAAAAACTTTCACTCCTGGTGATTGATTTGAATATTGTAAATTGCCAAATCTGTGCGCTGCTTCTCCGACAACCTTTCATAAGTATTACTTTGAATCCGTTCATAATCGTCAAGTCCGTGAGTAACCGTTCTTCTAAAAAATAAATCAACAGGTCTCTTTCTAGCAGTAGATGCTCCGATTTTAAGCATCTCATGACTTTAACAAGGGTTGAATGAAATCGCTCCACTTGACCATTAGCTTCATCTTTGTATGGTGGTGGTGTTGTAAATACTTCTATATTTAACTCGTTTCTAATCATGAAGAGAATAGATTGAGAATTAAACGACTTTTCGTTGTCAAAGATAATAATTTCGGTACCCCAAAAAAAAAAAAAAATTCCTTCAAGAACTTTCTAATGCCCTCTATACTTTTACCATTTATTACCTTCACCACCGCAAGCTTTGTGAACTTATCTATTGCTGTAAGAACCTTATTTTTACTTGTTGAAAAGATGTCAATGTCAACTGTCTATCTATTACGAATCATGAGATATAGTCGCGGACAAACGGACAGCGGAAGTTTGGTAATGTACCCAAAGAGTACCAACGGAACCCTAAACCCTCTGAACTGAGGTTGAACCATTTCTGTACGTATGCGATATGCCTTATACGATGAACTAACACAATTTCTGAACGAACAAAATATTTTCAAATAACAGATAGAATATTGTAAGAAAACGAAAATTTAATATCTTTTGATTTTATAGGTCAAGTTTGATGAAATAAACGCTATATGTTACTCACAATGAAGCTTCTTATCTTTCATTAATTCGATTTTGAAAGCAATGAGTGGTTTTCTCATGATGCGCGCACAACAGACAGACAAAGTCTACGAATGTACAGATTATGGTATTTATACATATATACTACAAGCGTACCCGACCCTGCTTCGCACAGGTTGTTTCTTTTCATAGCATCACTATATTTTTTTCTGTTACATTTTGAGTATCAACAAAGGAACACAGTTTAAGTACCAGAAAATAAAAGTTATATTTTAATTACTTTTTTGTAGTATACTTTTAGGAGTCTGGGTGGTTTCAACATTCCATAACTCGGGAACGGGCAGACATATCGGGACCAAAACAATGCTATATTCAAGCCGGAAACCAACCATACACATTCACAAAAATTTCAATACAATCAGATGAATAGCATAACATACGAAGAATTTAAAAAATACATTTTTATATATAAGAAAATGTATACAACTTCATGTGGGTATTTTGTTTGAGAACTGTACATTCAAGGGGTAGTGATGTGATTTCGCGGGTAGTATTAACTATTAGTCCGATTTAAAGAATTATTAATTCCATAAAATGCTAAGGTTAGTTTTGAGTGAGTTTTTATGAGTAAAACAAAAGTACTGAAGGCATTGAAGATAGGCGTAGTGCATAAAAAGTCAATCAATCAATAAACTATACACAGAACATTATCAATATATTTCTTTCATCCAATATAATACTTATTATGTATTGTAAGGCGTAGGCTCCTTACTGGATATTGTCTAAAAGAAGGTTGGACACCTATTCACAAGACTTTTGTTGCAGTTTCCGGGAAAAAAACTCTTTTGTGCATGTTGTTTCGAGTTTTATTACAGGCTCAGAAATATTCAGTAAGAAAGAGGAACAAGTCCAACTAGGGACTAAAGAACTTAAACTTCCTTCGCACCTTCATTCTGCTGAGATATAAAGTGATTTAATTACTTCGGTAGATTTTAATTCGTATTAGTGTTATAATCTAAATATTCTATTCAAAGTATGGAAAAGAAATAAAAAATGTGAAGCTAATTGGAATGGCAATAATTTCAAGGAATCTAAGAGTAAATAGGAAAATTCTCTGATTAGCCACTCGTCATTCGTCAATTGAATGATAAAAATAAATGATGATTTTGTAATCGTTTCAAAAAGTTTCAGCGTGATTGTTTTGAAAAGTAGAATATTTACTTTTACTGGAAGAGAATAAAACAACATACATGTATAATGAGGACTATTTGGAAGGGGATATAATTAACAGAGATTTTACATTTTGAACAAAACAAGTATCATGGAAATTTTTTATTTCAGGAACTAAGACGATGTAGATAAAATTTATCAATTATCATCATCACCAATATTTACAGGTCAAGGACAAGTTTTTAAATCAATTCAATTAATTTAAATCAATTGAAAATCGAAATAAATAACAAATAAACAAAACAAGAAAGAAAGAAAGAACTGAGAAAAGGATGAAAAAGAAAAGATAAACATAAACATAAAAACCATGATAGAATTAATATGTTCAGTTTTCTAGACATGGAAAAGCTCGTGATGTTGACAATGTCACAATCCTGATGATGGTGATGATGGCTATGATGACCTTTATTCTGTTGCAGCAATGCGGCAATGGCAATGTCGCCATCTGTATTTGTATGAATGAGTTGATATATGGTAACTATAGTTAGTGACCATTAAAGTCAGTTTTAAACCAGACCAATGCGGAATGCAGTAGCAACTTAATCACCATCACCATCACCAACACCACCAGCCCAGACCTGTACCATCATCATCATCATCATCAGCAGTATCACCCTCATGACCACAAGACCAAGGACGACGACGACGATGACGACCAACAGCAGCAGTAATATCATGAAGAACATCGTTCATTGCTGCTGCATCGTCTACTCTTAAGACGCATAAGGACACTTAAGCTCACGCAAAAGGCAAGCAGACAACACAGTAAAGCATGAATGAGCTGCTCTACAAGAATTGAAAACCAAGGCATAAAGCAAAGCAAAAAAAGGTGAAATAAAGCGTAAAATACATAAAAAAAGGAGAGAGAAAAATAGTTTAGAGAAATGGAGAAATACTAAAGCATAAAACCCAAGAGTCTGTTCCTACCTTACAGTTAAGTAAAGTAAAATAAAGTAAAATGAAGTGAAGTGAAGTGGAGTGAAGTGAAGTGAAGAAGGATTTTATGGGTATGGTATAATGAAAATTTACGCCAATGCGTTGTTATACTCACTGAGTATACTTTCTGTGTCTGAATATCTGTCTGTCTTTCAATCAGTCAGTTAGTCAGTCAGTCAGTCAGTCAGTCAGTGTTGTGTTAGTCACTCTATCAGAGTTGGAAAATACAACATATTTTCTTGTCGTTCTTATATTTTTATTATGGTTTTGGCACAAGCTTCAAAAAAACTGTGCGGTTGAAGCTCGCACACAGTATACTACCATTGTGAAATGGTATTACTCCATTTTGTCGTGATGTTTGTAATGTTCATATACATACGTGTATAACTGAGTTTAGGAGATCCCAAGGCAAGGGGTACTTATTGGACCACTTCTTTCATTAAATTCATTTATTTCTATTAAAAACACTTTCTTAAGTTATGAAGCACACATCTCATCATATAGTATTCCAATCAAAGTTCTCTGATTATTGGAACAGGAAATAGTCCTTATAAAATATGCTTATGTATATCTTTGCAAGAAAGTCTCTCAGTTTAAAAGCTATCGAAATGATATTTGATACAGACATGTCTTATATTCTTATCAAAGTTCTCCGACTACAAATGCAATTCGCCGTCATCACACAAACCAAACCAAACCAAACGAATGCAAGTTAACCCAACGCAATCCAACCAAAGAATCAGTTTAAGTTGCCTTAGCCTTCGAGTACTTTATGGCTCCATGCATCTTGTTGATATTTATTTTATTAGCATAGCTCCCACCTCTTTCACAAGTTCACTCATGACTATAAAACACACACACACACACACACACACACACACACATTCATGAATTTCCTCCCCTCGCCTCTTCAATGTGTTGCTCTTTTCTGTTTTGCTTTCTTTTCTTTCTCGTTGGTCAACTTTGTAATCCGTTAAGTGTTTAAGTTAAACGTTTCGACTTTTATCCCTTCACGGTACGATAAAACGTATGCGGGCATGACATTATCATCGTCATCCATCATCATCATCATCATCATCATCATTATCGTTATTATCGTCATTATCATGTCACACATATCCATATAAATCTCTCTAGCGTTTTTATTTATTTTTTTTTTTTTAAATATGTTCATTTATATTTTTTGTTTTTGTAAGGCAACACGCTTCGCTTAATTAAAAGTTAAATAATGATGATCCTTTTGAGTTTTTCATTTTTTCGCATTAAAATAAGAAATATAAAACATCATTTGAGAACAAAGTAACAACAACAGCAACAAATAATGAGAGGCATCAAAAAAAAGAATCACAGAGAAATTAATTAAGTTGGACCCGGAGCTAGACCCGTTGTTTTTCCATTTCCACTTTCCATTTTGGCCTTTGGTCATCCAAGCGCAACATTATTTGCTTAATTAATAATTATGATGAACTGATGAAAAGAACGAGTGAGCATGAACTGGAAATGATTAAAAAGCCTTCAAACAAAATTTTTGCTGAAACAACAACAATAACAACAACACATCTACCAACTAAAAAGAAATAATCAAAAAAATAGAGGACAGCGAAAGAAAACTCAAAGATTAAAAAAAGCATGGATTTTTGTTGATTATCTTTTCCATTTTTGCATTTATTTTTACATTACTTTCTCACTGTGTTGGATTATCATCTTGTCATGGTTAAGGAGTTTAATTGGTATAAGGATCCTGTGAGTAATGCCATTGGTAGCCTAAGGGGCCGTAAGGCTTTTGCGTGAACTTGCCCAGGTGGTGTCCTATACATTCCTATTCCTAATCTGATAGAAACTGATCATTGACTATAGAAATAAACACAAGTCTATAATATTTGTGGAAACACATCAATGTATTAAAAACATTTCGATGGAAACTTAATTAAACTGAAAGAAAAAAGGTAAAAAATAGAAAAGCCTTCCTAGTAATTCTAATTTTCTATTTATATATGTGCATATAATAAAATTGTAGACTTTATCTCTCTGTTTGTTTGTTTGTTTGTGTGCGTATCATGTAAAAGCTACTCATTCGATACAAAAGGGAGAAATACTGATAAGAAGATAAGAAGCTTTATTGTGAGTAACACATAGCATTTATTTAGTCAAAATTGACCTACATAATCAGTCGAAATTGGTGGATCAAATTTTGCATATAAAGCTTCAAGATATACACAAGTAAGCTTTGTCAAACATCTATTTTTGAATTGTGAGTCATCAACAAAATTAAATAAATATCGTTCATTCTATAATTCCCGGCCCGAATGTGGTAGTTCTTAACAACATATATTTTTATATCCTAGAAATCCTAGAAATGCTAGTCATTAATTTTCTTCACAGATTTTGAATGTCTGTTTTTAACTAGAAATTTGAACGAATATTACAGGAATAAAAATCAAAGATGTGTCTAACTTCTTATTCAGATTTTTAATTATAGTTTTCACTCTAAAATTGAGAATTTTTATAAATCTTCAAGGACAACAAGTAATTAACATCTATTCTACGCATGTACCTAGAAATTAGAAACTGATATTCAATGTCAGTTTCAAGTTATGAATTGTCCTAAAAGTTCAGGTATAGTCATTACTCCATTATCTAGTAAATCTATGGCAGTTTGCAAGCTGCTCTCTACTTCTACCATAGAAATTGTTATGATTAAATACTTCTAAACGAAACTTATGAAAGTCAGTAGGAGTAGAATGTTGATATGTTATCTTTAATATCTTATATATACCTCAAGTATATATTTTCCATATAATTCATTTTGAATGTGCAATCATAGTAAAAGATTATTATTATACTCGTAATATTAAGCGATTTTTTATGCAAATGTATGAAAAAGTACACAAGTATGTATTGGATTGATGCTTGTAACGTATAGAATACACCAATATGAACTCCTATTATAAACATTTATATCTTTACAATTTGTATATCAATAACATAGCAATGATTAAAGAATTTGGCAGCCGTTTAGATTCCAACTTTATTAAAAGGTATGCAATCAATCACAAAACCAAATATGGCCAACCTTTCATATTTACCATATACTATTTTTGATGGGATTTATTTCACGATTTAGAAACCATTAAATGATGATACGGTTTAGAAAACCTCACTCCGCTGTTATACAATTTTGTGTCCTCACATAACATTTAAAAACATTGATGTGTATCACTTTGTAACTTAAGAATATAATATCGATATTTGATTGACTATCTAATTGTTCCAACATACTCTCCCCGACACTACTACTACATATATACATTCTCGATTTATTTTCACTACCTTACTGACTATCATACTTGCTAAATACTGACTACTTATGTCTAAGTTGGACTGCTTTCATAGAAAGCACTCCTATGTTGCTAAAAAAAAAAACCCTGACCCCAAAGAAATCCTTACAGATTTTGTTAAATAAAGAGATAAAAGAAACAGTATAAATTTTCTTTTAACTAATTTTTCTTTTATTTCATCTCAAATTTCTGTCCTTCATTAGAATAAATTTTGATACTTGTTATACCATTTTTGAGGTTCAGCGGCTGGTTGATACACTTTTTTGCTGTGAAAACAAATTGGATTGCGTATAGATGAATTTCTCATATAAACAAGTATAAACCAATTTTGTACTTACATGTATGGCAATATAAATTCTCCAAAATGAATGCAATAATATACGCAAATAGCAATTACGATTAAAAATATAATAACTTTTATATTATCCATTTTCAGTAGGTTAGTTTAAAATATATTTATAAAAATTTGTGTGCTCTTTCTACGAGTTTATTTCAATTGAATTTTATTTGACATATATTGTTCCGATTTTAAGATTTAATAAATTTAAATAGACTACTAAGTTTTCAGATACAATAAATGGTAGAAACATAGGGTGAGCCAGAGATCCACTAGTTTGAACAGTTATATAAATTGTGGCTTAAAGTGTGTAATGCTTAGTTCATAGTATAGTTTGGTGCGGATTGTACCACCGGAATATGAAGGAATTGATGGATTATTTTCGCGTAATCTTTGTCACACAAAATAAAATAAATATCATTCATTCTTATAGACTCCAAAACCGATTGACCGATTTTGATGAAATTTTCAGAAGAACTTTTAACATAGCCTAGAGAGTGTTCCTGTGAAGTTTGGTGCGGATCGGACCAGCGGAGTCTATACAAAAACAAATAGCTTATGTTTGAAGCAAAGCTTTATAGCTGAAACCAGTTTGTTATTTTTTAAATTGTATTCACCGTTTCGTTTTGTTTCATTTCGATGATGAGTTTGTTGTTTTAATATTCTTAGTTTTACTTTTTTGTATCATGGTTTCATTATTCTGAGTTGAATTTTGAGGCATGTACTTACTAAATTCAAAGAACATATTAAAACTACAAATGCAATTCCAATTAAATTAAAAATAATTCCACCAAAACAAACATCAATTGGAAGAAAAACATCCAAAGCTAATCAAAACCAGTAAAAAGAAGACTGGTATATCGTCTAAATATTGTTCTAGGTTCATGTTTTGTATGGGAGGTACCCCTATTAGTGGCCCAAGGCTCTTGAAATGTACATAGTTAGTGGATATGGGTCCAATACTAATAGTGTCCAAAACAAAAAACAAAATCTAATAAGAACATGAATTTTGATCTAGGTTTGTAAGTAGAATGTATGTTTCGCTATAAAAAAAAAAAAAAATAAATATTTAAATAGTTTTTCCAAGCACTATTCGTGTGATTTAATAAGAGAACCTCGATATTTTTCAAAGAGAAATTTTTGAGGAGGAGAATCTTTAGTGGTGTGGATGCGTTATGCCACATGTTGTTTGGGGGTAGCAGTTCTAAGCGCATGAATAAACTATGAAGAGTATATAGATATATTACGAATGAACTTAGTTTCAACAAGACAACTCTTTTTTTTTTCACAGGAGACGCGATCATGAATTCAAACACAAGAAATTCTAGAATGGCCAGCGTGTTCTCTCGACATGAATCCAATGGAAAATCGGAAAGTCGGGCTCTTCTTATGCGTCAAATTTATGTAGTAAACATCCAATTTAGTAGCGTAGCAGACCTAAAAATAGCAAGCGTGGCAGTTGATTGTCCATAAGACCCTAGAAAACTTAACACAAAGTATTCCGAATCACATAACTAAACTTACTGAAATAAGAGGATGATTCCTTATAATCATTTATAACGGTAAAATAATGTATGGATTTTGTTATTGTTGTTGTTGTTGTTTTCTTCTTCTTATTTATCAAATATTTCTTCACATTCTCTTTCATTCCCTTTACTCAGTTGTTTTGTTTTTATTTCCTTTCCTACAGCCTATTCACTGAAAATATTGAGTGCGTTTATAAGTAGTCATGCACCACAGCTTATGACTCCACTCATCACTCATAATTACATCATTATTGACCATGTCTAATTAAATTCACATTATTAACTAATAACAACAACAATGTACACACACTTATCGCTTCTAATTATATTGCATTCAAGGATTCTACTAGTGGATTTTCTATTACAATTTTTTTTTTCATGGATTTCTAACAATTCTACTGTAAGTTGGACGCTTCAATGTTATATATGTAGTACATAGTAGTTGGGTTGGTTGGGTGAGTAAGTCCTGGAGAGAGAAACTAAGCATGAAAAACTTCACAAATGCGTTAAACAATATCATAATGGAAGGTTCGCTCGCTTGTTTGCGTTAAAGAAGTGTAAATTATTAACGTTGGCAGTAGCAAACGAAAGAAACATCAACAGCAAGCAACATCGGGAGGCTATGTTAGTACGAGTACCATAAGTATAGGGGCAGCATTAAAACATTAAGATTTTCATGCTAAATTACATCGCTTTGTTGTTGTTTTAATTTGTTCATATTGTTTTTGCTGTTGTTGTTTTTTGTCTCCCTTTAGTGCTGTTAGGATTCTTTCCTTTCTCTACTATTTCATTATTTCGTTTTGCATTTTCTGAATTTTTTTTTTTTCTCTTTTGTTTATACATATATTTTAAGTATATTTCTATGCTAAATTATTTTTATTTATGATTTTTTTTTTTTTTTTTTTTCATTATTACATATTTCATTTTATTCATTTAAGGCAGAGTTTCTTAAGCTGTGCTTTGATATATTCAAAGAAAAACTTGGTGTGTCTCATTGAAAAGAGTTTTGTGATCTCAAGAATTTATGAAACTCTGACTTAAGGTGCAACTGGTACTCTTTCTATTAAAGGATGATGATGAGGATGATAGAAGCCGTAATGTTGAACAAAGTTAATGGTGTCAACAGCGTAGCAAGTTAAATGTGCTCAATGTAGTGTATTCATAAGTATTATGTGTGATGATGAAGTTGATGATGGTATTACATAGTAGTGGAAGAGAATCAACTAAGTTGTGGTGAGTTTGAAAATGAAAAGTTTTATATGGACAGGAAGAACAGGCTTTGCTCTCTGTCCTGTATTGTACTGTACTGTACTGTACTGCCCTGCCCTGCCCTGATCCCCTTCCTTATGCATTCTGACTGACTGTTGGTTGCCATTGCATAGTCAAGTGCACTTAAATAATGACTTCGCGCAGCAAATGTTCATGAATGTGTTTGCTTGTGCGGAAATGTTTTATTATAAAGTATATACATATATACATAAATACATACTCACTTATGTACTTACATTAAATACTATATACTATATACATACTATGCTATATGTCTCTTAGTATGATTTATTATAATCAAAAGGAAAACAGCAACAAAAGCAAGTACTTAGTAAGAAGAAAGTACATAGAGTACGAAGTGAGACAGAAGAAAAAACAAAGGCAACAACTTTCAAATGACGCAATGAAAAGTACAAAAAAAATACAACAAACAAGGATGTTAAAGGATATTCCAAATGTCAGAAAAGTATGTATATACATAATAGGGAAGAAGTTGTAAGGATTTTTGCTAAATTATTGTTGATGTCGTAGAATTTTAAATTTATGTTAAAAGGAAATTTATGTTTTAATAAAAATGAAATGAAATAATAATAAGTAGGAGCGATTAAATGAATGCATCATCTTACCAAGGCTAAGTATTAATTAATTACGCTCTGTTTATAAGCATTCATAATACAAACATTCATATATGAAATTTTAACAAAAAAAAAAAAATTAGGAATGCCAATCTCATCATCACCTTAAAGTGGAGAGTGTCTCAAGAATGGAAGATTATGTTTTGTTTTGTTGAAGAATTCAAGTGAAAATTTGACACTTGATTTTAATGAAAAAAGGGTTGTACTATGAGGGAAGATACTAAGAAAGTAAAATGTAAATGCTGCGATGCGTTCATGGGTCATTTTCCATTTTAAGTCAGGTCAATTTATGTTGTTTTGGGGCTTTGGCCAATATATTTAATTTACCCCAAGCGTTGCTGTGGCTAAAGCGGACAACTCGCTTACGAAATTGTGTCAATTCATGTTTTGTTTAGTCTTTATGTTTTCTACAAGAAAATCAACGAAATTGTTGTTGGTATCCCGAGACAGATTGTCAATTTTATTCAACAATATATCAGCATTTTTTTGTGAGTTTCATGATCATCTTTATTTATACTAGAAAACTACTACTTAGTATTTCTTTATTGGCGTAAATCTGAACAAAGTGTTGATTAAAGGAGTCATCTGAATCAAATGTTCCACTCAAGCAGGCTCTTTATCCTTAAATCAATTTATCAACTTATATTGACCTCCTAACTCAAAAAGCATCATTAGGATGACAATTACCAATATCATAGGTTGAATTAGGCAGGGACGTTAGTCTACGTAGGCCATAAAAGGCTTGTTGTAATGCGACTTATAGTACACTGTGAAATCAACCTGAATTGTTTAAGGTCGTCAAATTCATTGAAAATGTATGAACCAAATGTTGTAAGCCAATATTATAGATGTGAATGAATCTCTTACACGGACGCTTTGACAATAACCGGTAAAATGAAGATTAACAACTTATTTTTCACAATTTTATAATATTCACTGTGGATTCGTATATCATTTAAAATGTATCCTGGGTGTTAGTAACACACTGCATTATCTACTATCTATCAACATTTTGATTTCTAAAAATCTGAGTGATAGATTGCATAAATCTTTGCAATTAGTCATTAACGCAGTAAATCGAATCCGAAGCAGCGCATTGAATACGAGGTTATTTGCGCAGTTGTCTGAAGAAAATTTCGAGAACTTTCATGAATTTGAAGTACGCTGGCTATCGTTGGCTTTAACAAGATTTTTTTTGATCTTTTTGAGGCTGTTTTAGAGACATTGACTATTTAACAGATTTATTTAGTAATTTTAATTAGATTAACTTGCAGTTACAAGGTGATAGCCTAAATTTGATCAAAACAAAGTTCATAATTTCTGTGTTTCTTGTAAGAATCAAACTAATGAAGCAAAATATTGGACGGGGTGAATTTTCCTAGTTTCCAAATTTGTCACAGACAAACTGCTAGGAAAATGACGTTTCAACTTACATTTAACATATAAATACCCTCCATTTATATTTTGAAACTATGTTTGTGAATGTTTTGAATATGGAAATACCACAATGGATAATCAATCCATATGGTGACATTGAAAAAACGGATGCACTAACGAAGAACTTAAGGTACAGTTTAGCAATGGATATCAGTTATTCTCTTATTTTATGCAATATCACGAGAAAGTTTTTAATTGATTTTTCGTCCTTATACCTACTTTCAGTGCGGTTCCCAATCTTCTAACAAAAAAAAAAATAAAAAAATAAATGAAGCATTCTGGACATCGCCTAAGAGATTTGTGATTAAACCTAACTAAATTGATGCCAAATCTTAAAAATTTATTATCAAAGCATCAGAGGCATCCTTCCCACTAAAAATCGTTTAGATTTGTTTTGTGATTTTATGTAATACATAATAAATTATAATTTGGTTAGTTTTAATTTGAATTTCATTAATAAATGCATGAAACTAAAAGTGTGTTTTTAATTGCTTTTTCACTCTTCACTTTATTACAGAAAGAAATCAGTCATAAACACATTTGAAGTTGATGAATTTACAAAATACAATATTATCTAAGCATCATAAAAACGTACCGAGTGGTCTACGAGGCAAACACTTTTAGGATCTAATTTTTATTTTATATTGAAATGACAATAGTTTCAGGGTAACTTACAGTAAAACCATTAAAACCCATTAGAAATGGGAAAAATACTTTGATTAGTAAATTATTTTGAATTGTTTAAATCAAGGATTCTTTTGTTATTGTAATAAGAAGTTTCTGAAATATTCGCTTAGACAAGTTAATAGGATCTCTCGTCTAGGAATCAGGTGACAACGAGCTCAGAAATTTCTATTCGTTTTTCTGGGTATCTGTTTATCGGGCATTATATTATATTATATTAGTGTTTTCCTAAGGCTATTTTCTTTACTGGGTTTATGCTAATCTGTTGCTACTTTTGATATCTATTTATTATTATTCTTAATAGTTGACTTAAATTAAAGAACAAACAAAATTTCTAATTCGTTAACAATTCATGATTGATTAATTTCAAACTAAGTAAATGCAATAACTTTTGTCTTAGCTTGTTATGTTATACTTTGTTCATTAAAGAAAGTGAAAATTATGGACTTAAGCCAAATTAATAATGATTTCTAACTTTTTACACATGATGCCTAACATATTTCAAATACTGAGAACATAGTTTCATTCTTAATGTATAATATACAATATGATGATAATTATGATGTTGAATGTTTCAAATGGCTAAAAGTCTTTTTTCATTCTTTTACTCGAATTTTTCGTTACTCATTTTTGTAGATTTGTTATTGTTTTGGTAATTATAATCAGGATAAATGTTCTAAGCATCAGCAATACTCTTGTGACATGACGACCATGAGATGATGATGATGATTGTGATGATGATGAGTCAACACTAGACGACAAAAGTAAACTACTATACTCTATACTACAATATTTACAAAGCCTTTTTTATGCTGTGTTTCTTTTACTTGTTCACTTGTTCTCATTTTGTATCTTTTTATCTTTGTATCTCCAAAAGTTCGTGTAACTATGTGTGTGTGTGTCTGTGTTTGTGTACCTTACGGCATATCTGCATAGAATATGAAATAATCACACATGAATACAGGCAACCAGGCAGGCAGGCAGGCAGTTTAGATAGACAGAGATACATACATACATACTGACACACAATTACAAAGTATCTCATCAAACAAGAAAAGTAGCTTTAGTTAACAACAAGGAAAAGATGATGATGACGATGATGATGACAGAAAAATATTGTTGGAAAATAAAAGAAAACAAAGCTTGGAGCTATGCGCCTCATCATCAACATCATCAACAACACCAACAAGAACCAAGTAAAACAATCATTGTAACTAACAATCTATCTTTGTATGTACTCTATGTACTACATGTCTACATGTGTAACAACATTGCACCACATAGTGCCTCAGGTCTATACATATTGTGTATATTTATGTGGATGTAAATCTACATATTTGTTCACATGTGTATAAGCCACCTGATGATGTAGATGATGGTGATAAAGATTTAAATGAAGACAAAATTTATTCAGAAAGCCAAATATCTGATGTACAAGTTGTTGTTGGAAGACTTTGGATGTCACAATATTAGTACACTTCAGTTGAGTTCAGTTCAGTTAAGTAGTAGTATTAGATATAACTACACAAGAATCAGAATACTCGTAAGATCAGCATTAGCATCAATAACAGAAACTAAATGAAATTTTTTTTTATTTATTTTATTTTTAAAATTAAATTGAATTTTCTTATGCGAAAATTTTAAGGAATTTTATTTTAATTGAAAGACACCTGTAACGTACGTGTACATATGTGAATTTATATAGACAACTGTCGTGTCAAGAAAATGCAAAGGTTATAAGGTATATAGGGACAATGAAAGAATGTTACAGAAAGAAAGGAAGTAAAAGAATGAACTTTCTTTTTCATGATGAAATGGTGAAACAAAAATTTTTAAATTTTTTCAAAAGTTTTCTTCATTTCTTGTTCAATCATTTAATAGTTAAGAAAAACTTCTGTATTCCTGACAGTGTTTACTCTTTTGAGAACAGTACAGAAAACTGTGCTGAATTGGTTTCTGCATTATATTTCTTATATTCTTGATTGAAGCCCATCAGTACTGATTTTGTTAATCAGAATATTAAGTGAGCTAATGTGACTTCAGTTTTAAAATACAATTGTTCAATTCTTGTGTTTTGCTTTTGGATCCTTTTTTATTACTATACACTGTGCAGTTTATACAGAATATCTAACAGTTTACTCTCATTCTAAGTCACAACATCATTGTTTCTCCATTCATTTTTACGATGCTCATAAGTCAATAACAAAGCAGACGATAATAAGCAAAAAAAAAAAAAAGCCATCATAAATTAAAATAAGTTTAGCACAGATTTTTAATTCAATATATCGTAAAGTCTTTCAAACATAACGTCATACATGATAACCAATGTTGTTAAACTGTGAGTATATGGAGTGGTTTAGTTCTAAGCTGCGTTCAATATTATTGTAAAAAATAAGATAACCTTGAAATTCGCTTGAATTATATTATATAAAAAATCGCAAATTCATAGACGACGAATAATACTGTTCCGATAAACACATAAGATTCTTATTCAATAAACAAAACATTCTTTTCTCATAATAAACAAATAAACAAAATATAAAATAATAAAAAATTGAATACAACTTTACTAAGTAGAGAAAGAAATTGTCAGCATCATTTAAGAATTTTAAAGAATTGTATTTATAGAAATAAAAATAGGATTACAGTTTGATAAGATAAATTGATCCAATCAAATCTCAATGAATCTTGGTTGGGTAGTGATAATCAAATCTTCGATTTTAATTACAATAATCTAAAATCACAATAATTATGTTGATTTTTTTACCTAATAAAGATCAAAAGCTCTATGATGAGAGCAAAGGAGATTAAGATTAATTTAAGAATATCTTACCCAACGGAAGTAATAGTTAAGTAGGTGTGCCATAAGGTACTATACTGGCACGAGTATAGCATACTCTATTCATTGCCATAATACATACCAATCTTCCTAGCCCCTTGCTGGCAACATATGCAGTTGTAGACACTTGCGTTTTGAACAACATTGGCTCACATACAGAAGCAGCAGAAATGATTAACAATTATCTATGCTTCAGCCAATCACTGGGATATAGTCATCAATTCAAGCAAATCATTCAATTTTGATCTCAATCAGAGATGCGATCAGATATCGCATACGACTCAGAGATCATTCCAAAAGTGGACCAAGTCCAGTACTTCGATCTTATCCTGGACAAATGCCTCACCTGGCATGCACTTGTGAAATCCATTAAGACATGTTGCTACGTTGCTAAAATTCAGCTGGCTACTACGGCCAACCATTAAACTTTTCTTGAAAAATAAGACCTTAATTTACAAGCAAATAGTGGACCCGACTTCACTCCACGCCTTACAAATGTGGGGCATTACTGTCGCATACAATACTATAAGGAAAGTTTAAGCTTTCCAAAACGAGGCACTAAGTCAAATCATGATAGGCCATGATGTTCCCAGAATATTTCCCTACATAAGGATCTAAGGATGCCTACAGTAGTTGTGGAAGTCATTATACACAGCATCTAAGATGCGCTACGATCGTCGCTGAAAAGACTCCACCGACCAAACGACCTTTTTCAACGATTTTCTCTGCGTTAATAACGTAATGCGTCTGATGAGTCTGATTGAATATTTGATTTCAAAATTAAATCAAATTGCCTTGCAACCTAATTTCAATCAACAACAATAAAACCATTATCCTGTTTTTTGTTTATAGATCATCAAATATTTTCTTATTTTGGAATATGTGTTTACTTACTTTAGTATACAATATATATTTGCTATTTCTTATTGTCCATGTACATATGTACATATATGTATGTATGTTCTTTCATAGTATATACAATAGATTGAAATTGATATTGACTTTGGTCGCATATTTATATTACATAATAAGAATAAACATGATGTTGTGGTTTACCTGGAAGAGACAGAAAATTAATTATTCATAAATGAAAATAAAATGTAAATTATTAAAATGATAAATTAAATTATGGTTTTTTTTTACATTGTGTATAAATATTTACTATACTAATAAACATTATTTATTTATTTATTTTATACTCTGTAGTCTTATAGTTTTAAGCTTGAGCTACAGGAGGAGGAGGAGGAGGGGGGGGGGGTTCAGCCATAGTTTCTGGGTGTTTTGGCTAAACCAATAAATATTAATACCAAAGCACCACTTTTGTTGGTAAAAACTCATTTGTCAAAAGTGTTCAAAATAACGTTAGCCTATTGTCATTGCATCATAAATATTTACATTAAATTATATGGCTGCATACCAGAAATCTTGATTATTAGGTGTACAAATAAGTTTTGAGGATTTTGTAGTGACTCTTTTAAGTTTTATTTCGAGGAACTGATACAATTCATTTTATTCATAATACTGTCTATCTTTAGGTACGACTTTTTCCCATTTTTCAGGCAGCATACGGATTCCGCGTTGGAAAAATGTCTCGTCTTTTGAAGCTATCCAAACCTTTTCCCATATTTTGGCTTCTTCGAAAGAAGTGAAGTGCTGCTTGGCCAGGCCATGAGTCATTGACCGGAACAAGTGGTAGTAGGAAGGATCAATGTCTGGTGAATACAGCGAGTGGGGTAGGACATCCCATTTTAGTGCCTACAAAGTTTCCTTAACGACTTTTGCAACATGTGGTCGTGCGTTATCGTGAAGGAAAATCACTTTGCCGTGTATTTTGGTCGTTTGAGCTTCAATGCTCGGCTCAATTGCATCAATTGTTGTTTGTAACGAACCCCATTGATGGTTTCGTTAGGCTGGATCAGCTCATAGTAGATCACTCCGAGCTGATCACACTAGATGCACAGCATTAGTTGCTTGCCATGAATATTCGGTTTGGCCGTTGAAGTTGATGCATGACCAGGCTTACTCCATGACTTTTTGCCCTTTGGGTTGTCGTAGTGGATCCACTTTTCGTCCCCCATCACTATTCAATGCAAAAAACCCTTCCGATTATGCCTTTGGAGCAGTTGTTCGCACGTGAAATACTTAGTAAATATGATATACAGATAAAAGTGAGTTTTATTTGCTATATAAATAATAAGTTCAAAAATCTCTCTATGGCTTCCAAAATAACTCATATGTTCAATGTTTGAAGTCAAGTCGTTATTTCAGTTATTTATGCCAAAAGGAAAAAAATAGATGGTATGCGTATCTCAAATAAAAAAAAAATTATTTTCCCTTGTAGCCTGGGACACTCACTTTGTCTCAAGATGCACTTTTTTGCACATTTCCGCAATTTCATTTTTTAGGGCATAATGAGGTTATGGTTTTAACAACGCGGATTTGTTTTTGTTACGTGGAAAAATTTAACGAGTCGAAGCGAACAAGGGGGAGCAATTTTGAAATGCTTTAAAACGGGATTAAACAAAAGTATATGTGACACATATTTAAGGGGTTGGGTATTTAAAAAAAAACACACATTAAGCCGGTTGGACGTACCGCTTTATCATATACACTAAAGACTGCTAGGGGTCAAAAGAAACGAGCCGAAAATGTATCAATTTCTGAAAAAAATAATAAGAGGTCTAACAGAAATCGCTTTTTCTTCAATTCCAACCCCAATTACAATTCTCCGTGTCACAGAAATATCTTTTGACGGTTTTGAAATCACCCATTATTTTAGAGGCGATTTGGTTAAATTTACCCTTATCTGAAGTAACGTATTAAAGAAAAAAAAAAGTAACAACAATTGCAGATTATTCTTTTCCTCGGTAAACTTCATTTAAAGAATTCAACATTTTACTTGTTTCCAAGTATAAATTTGCATTTTACTAAAATTTGTTTTCCATTAAAGTAAAATCGACGAAATAAGCAAAACTAACCAACGCTTAATATGCCAACCTGCTTGCATATAAATTTTAACATTTTCGAAGATTCCAATTTGTCTTTAATTAATTTGATTTATATGTCAAAATAAACTGTATTTATTGGTAATGAAGCTGTGATGTTTTAATTTTGTTTAAAAAATGCATATAAAGTGATTAGTTTAATGAGAAGTTTTAATAATCTCATTGGTGAAAGTTGGCATGTTTTCAATGTGTTAAAGAATGGTGCTCTACACGATTTTTGTTTTTTGAGAAAGGAAGTTTTTTTTTTTCGATTGGTTTTTGTAGAGTGAGGAATGTGAAAGGGAGTGAGCAGTGTCAAAATATTTGCTTGGCATCTGTGGCTGAATGTTAATACTAGCACAAGAGGCTTCTTTGAATCAACGATAAGTTCCGTCATAAACTCGATACGTGTGAGATCAACTGTTCGTTCGAAAAATGAAATCTCACCATTTTCTGTGACACCTACGGATTTTTTCGCCGGAATCAAAACCCTTCCTCCTCAAATTCGTCGGCGATTTCTGTGACACTCCTGAATATTAGTTTATTGGTTCAAGCAGCAAGCATAGCTGCTCGTAAGCGAGAACAAGTTGACATGCTGCGGTACTTAAGTTACTGTTAAGATGTCCAAAAAAGCCGAAAATGTTCCGCATAATAATATCACATAAGCATGAGAGTTAAGAGCTTTTCTTTTTATTACAGGCAACCTTCTATTTTAAAATTATAATATGAATGAAATATTCAAAAAGTGTTCACATTCCCCATAGTGGAAAGTAAAGAAAAGTCATTGTGTATGAAAAAGTATCCCATTGTGAGTTGCCCTCAAAAGTAGGCAAAGTTAGTGCAAAGGAAAAGTATCATTATACTCTTCACGCAGTGAACAGTATTATAAGTTTGTCATGGACTTTGTAACACCCACAAGGAGACATCGGGGATCCCATAAAGTGTATATATATTCTTGATCAGCGCTTCGAGACGAGTTGATTTAACTAGTCCCTCAGTTTTTGAGCTAAAGAACTGAAATTGTGTACAGAGCTTTCTTTTCAGAATCAGTCGAATCGGACCACTAGGGGTGATACCCCCATACAAACCCCAGATCCAAATTCATATTCTTATTCGAAAAACTATTTTGTTTTTTTTTACTATCGATTTAGACACTATAAGTAACTGACCCATATCCACCAACTGTATAAATTTCAAGACCCTTAGACTACTAGAAGGGATACCTCCCATACAACACCTGATCTTAAAACAATTATCACAAGATATAAAAGGTGCGTGAAGACTATAACAACTTCCGCATAGCCAAAGTTAATCTTCTTTTTACTGGTTTCTTATTCAAAAATAGAGGCTTAGACTCCGGTAGCACTCACTCTACATGTTACATATTTATTTTATATAAATAAATTTAAAAAAAAAGTTATATGTAGGTAGTATTAATGATGAAGTTTCAAATGAAATAAAAACATGTTGGAATTCATTATTGGTTTCAATTGTTGTTATTACAATATATTTCTTTGATATTGATGACAATAATGACGACAATAATGATAATGATGATCATGATAATGACAATCCAAGTGTGTTCATAATATTGAGAACCAAAAAACAAAAAAAAAAAATGGTTAATACGAGTAAAGTTAGTGGTAACACCTACTAGCAATTTAAACCTATTGCACACGTCTTACACTTTACTTTAACATTTGTTCGTTCAGTCGCCGTTCGTGCAAAATCTTCAAATGCCTTCCTCCTTTTATTTGGGTTCTATAGTTGAAGCTGACACAGGCATCAAAAAAAAAAAAACAAAAAATACTTCGCTGTCGTATCCTTTTGCTTAACTTCAACTTTCATGACACCACAACGAACACTGGAAACATACGAACATTTCACTCAACCGACACTCATTGCCATTTGCTTCTTTGGTAGATAAATAGGTAGTTAGTTGGGTAGTTCAATCATATCTCTTGATACCTTATTTTTCTCCATTGGTTTTGAATTTTTATTTTTTGTTTCCCCCATTTTTATTTGATTTGCTGTTTTTACTACCATCATCGCCATCATTGCCTTCTCACGTTCTATTCTCTATTTTTTTATTCCAATTTTTTTATGCTATATATTTTTTTGTTTGTGCTATTTTCATTTCGATTATTGCTTGCTCTTCAGTTGTAGTAAACATTGCTTTCTTGATATGAATTTCAAGTGATTTCCTCAAGGTCAACGTGCTGAACTAAACTGAATTGAGCTGAGCTGAGCTAACTCAAGTCAATTCTTCTACCTACCAATACCAACTAAAGCAACCAAGATTATTAAACCAACAGTATTGTTGAGTACTTCTACTAAGTAAGTGGCGAACTGAACTGAGTTGGGCTACGTTGAATTTTACATAATAAAAAACTTGGAAGTCTTTAATGGTAATAATTTCGCTTTAGTGACCCCAAGTGGCTGGCAACATTTACTTTACTAGTACTATAAGGCCTAAGCTAGTAGGGTAATGGTAATGGTAGAATAGAGAGATTGTGTGACTTGACTTTTGCCAATTGGGTCTTTCAAAGTAATTGCAATTGTAGGCAATTGTGTGCAAAGGATGACACCAACACATAGATATACTCTCACACACATATATACATATGTATTTACTCACAAATGCTATATAAACAAACACAAATACACATGCGACGCGTTCAAATAGTCAAACACTCGCAGAGACACATAAACACGGAGAAGAGAAGAGAAGAGAAGAGTAGACAAGAGGATAAAGTAGAGAGAAATAGAGAGAGAGAAAGATAGATTGTGTGTTTAAGTGAGATGCAGAAATGTTTGTTTGATCATCATATAGATAACGACTAAGCCAAGTGAATAAGTAAAACCAAAAAAAAAATTGAAAGAAGAAGCAGAGTAAGAGCAACAAGAGAGAAGTGACAGAAGGGTAAGCAATAGCAAAGGAAGCGTGTGAGCGTAATAAACGTTGGCTTTATCATGAATATGTTAAATATATTTCTGTGTGTGCATCATTGTACTATGTATGACATCAATACTAAAGTATGAACAACACAAATGGAATATAAAGAATGATAGAAAGAAAGTAAGAAAGACGCAGAATAAAAGAAAAGCAAAAACGCATGTCAATTTCTTTTGTGCTTTAAACGCTCTTACATTGGTTTTTATTTTGTGTGAATGAGTGAGTATCTGAGTGTGTGAATGTGAGTGTTTTTATGAGAGTGTGTTTATTTGTGTGTCAATGTATGGGTAACACTTGTCAAAGACACTTGAATGTTGTTGTTACAAGTGTAAACTAATAGTGTGAACAATATCAAAAGCAACAAGAAAAACAATAATTACAAGTGTTTTTATTATTGTTAAAACAAGACACAGATACAGGACGCACACACACTCACACACATAAACAGATATAATCATGCAGAGCGTGTGAGATCCTTAAATAGTCATATATATATGGATAGAAAACACAGACAGACAGATAGACAGACAATGAAATAAAAGCTCATAATGTTCAATGAACTTGACATATTGTCAAACGTGATGTTTAAAATATTTAACAATAATAATCATGGCAGGATTAAGCTTACTAGGGAAACCTAGGCAATGCATGTACCGAAAATCATTTACCCTAATAAGTTAGATAAATGACAAATTGTCGCTGAATGTGCCAATATCACTTATCATGGACGATAATTTTTCTCTAGTGGCAGTCTTGTTTAGAGCAGAATTTCGGGGGCCCTTCACCCCAACTATGTACTTATCAAATGTTCACATTGGAAAAATAAAACATTTTTAAAGACATCATACATATGTATATGTATCAGTGGCTTAAGTTCATAGGAGCAAAAGAAAATGGGTCACCAGTTTTTCTGATAAATGTTTGCATTACCATATGAAGATGAAACGCTTGCATGGGTGACTCCTTGGCCTAATACTTTTATAAGAGACTAGAACATAAATCTTGAAATTTCATTGATTTCCTTTTCTTTTCCAAGACTTTGTATTTTTGTATAGCTCAGCTTGGCTGAGCAGTTTATGACGTGTAATTTTATATCCGAAAAACTCTACGAAGTAATGAAGATCATAAATAGTGAAGATTTTTATTTAAATCATCATTGTAAATATGCTTTAATTATTTTTTTATTTACTAGCGTATCCGGTTTGATCTAATCGCATTTTAGTTAATTTTTTGTAGTATACTTTCAAGGGTTGTTTGAATATCCCGGATCTCGGGAACGGGGACACATATCGGGACCAAAACTATACTATGGTTAAGCCAGAAACCAACAATACAAATTCACAAAATTTCACTAATTTTTATATATTAAGATAGAAGACAGATTTATTAAAATTAATTATAAAAAATTTTGAAATTGTAATATTATAAATAATTATTAACACTACCGGTTAGGCGTTTGATGACTCTATGAAATTATTATTATAGTAGTTGAATTGGAATCAATGATATAACAAATTTTTAGAAAAATGAATGAATACCATTTTTTATTTATTGGATTTGAACACTTCGATAAGCGAAGGAAGGATGAGTGCCCCTCTTTGAAGTTAGGGAGGAAGAGGGCATTTGTGATAATTTAAAGATGAAAACATTGGTTCAGAATATGTATCACCGATACCTATTGCCTACATAGCTGGCAAGTATGCGTACGTACGACGCATACCTCCATTGAGTAAATATACGTAGTATGTGAGTGGTGGAACTGTGGTCAACTTGTACATAAATGAGTGAAGATGATACATTTTTGTGGAGCAAAGTAGTAAGGTTTCTCAAGATGTGAGTTGAAAATTTTATAACTGTGAAAGTCCTCAGATTAAGGAGTTTTATTTCGTTTTCTTTTAGAATTGCGAATCCTCTCGCATATAATCATTTCTATAAGCAGGTAATGAGCAGTAAATATGTGCATGATTATAATCACATTTCCCACTTCTGTATGTACTCATATATATGTAGTCATATTTAATGTAATCAATATTCATCGTACTAATACAGTGCGTACGCAAAAGAAGAAATTACCAATTAAGCAGATGACACTTCCATAATAGCATTAAGAGTCGACGCTATTTTGTTCTTTGTTTTTTTTCATTACCAGATATATTGAAACTTGAATGTGTGAATGAAATATAGTCACAAATGCTATAATTATGTTAAATATTTAGGCATAACATTGGTGTTTGACATGAAAACATGACATAAAACTATCTTGAAAAGACACAAAAACAAAGTATGTAGTAACTGTTTACTCGGCAAATTTAGTATTGAAATTCAATTCAAGTCACATACTCATCCACCACCCATATCCAAACAGTTATCATATTAAATGAGTACATAAAAAAGGAGCAAGAAAAAGTTTCACATTAAGAGAAAAAGAAGCACTCAGAGGCACAAACTGAAGGGAACGAAACGAAAAGTTAGAAGAAGTGAAGAAAAATGAAAATAAGCAGTAAGCGAGTCAAGATCATGATGTACTAAGTATGATGCACGAATGCATGCATGCATTCATGAGACATGCAACTACCAAGTAAAATCAAGTTTAACTCGATTTCAACTTTTTTTTTTTTTTTTTTTTTGTAAGAAGTATTCATTCCTTGTTAAGATGACTATTCGTAGTATTTTTAATAATTTATGACTACTAAAGTGTGCTTACTTCTTAAAATTAAATGTATTTTTATATTATACATAGTAATTGCTTTTCACAAGTTAAAAATATCATAAAAATATTATATTACAAACTGGATCGACTGTATACTATTGTAACTTTAGGCATAGATGTATATATTCTACCTACTCTCATATCAATTGTATAGTTTAAGCACCTTAGCATTAGTTTAGATTTAAATTATAATAAAATGTTCATGAGGTTTTTGGTTTCCCCCTTTCCTTGTGTTAGTATCAACTGTTTACTGTTATGTATTTCTTTATGTAATCCTAAGTAGAAAATCCATGGATTCCGAAAATGAATTGAATTGATATTACATATATATGTAGGAAGGTCTACAAATTAGTTATTGTTTATTTTAAAGATATGTACCAAGCTGATTTTAAAGTTTTAAGTCAAATGTTTTTAAACACCACTAATCTTCTATCCTCTGTTCCACTGATTCACACGCGACTCACTTCGGCTACTGAACCCTTATCTGCAACTAGACTCTCTCACTCTCATCTAAGTTCTCATCATCTACGCTCTCATCATCTACGTTGCGGGGTTGCCACCTATAACTTATCACATAACCTGACTATCCTACATATTGTAGAATAAATGAAGAAACGATGTCTAAATAAATGACATTGTTATTATATTTAATGAACTAAAGAAAATTCAAAAATGATAGTAGATGAGCGTCTACTAAAATGACCTGAGCTAGAAGATGACATGGTAGGTCGCCTTTCAAAAATTCTTGTACATTGCGTTTTACAGTGATTACTCACAATAGAATGAATGAATGTTTCAATCGAGTGTTTGAAGAAGTTTTACAGAAATAATGTTGAGTATTTGCATTGATTCATAACCATGAATGAAATATGCGTCTATGTCTTGGAGTGAAATGGGAGATTTCGTTTGAAAGAAGGCAAAGAATTTTCACGTCTTGGTTTCAGTTTTGTTTTTGGAAGAGTAAGCTATTGATCATCACTGGAAAAGTGTCCCCAGCTAAAACGACACTGATAATGTAGAGAAAAGAATGTAATTTCTCAAATTTTTTTTTTTTCATTTTCTTTGTTAGGTTGGGTACTTCTGGGATCACTTGTTACCATTAATATTGCTGTTGTCACTCTCTATACAATTCGGGAACAAGAGGACTTTTCATTCTAGGGACTAGGGGAGTCTTTAATACAAATAGGGAATATGAAACCTTAAATGTATTCAACCAAAGAAAATTTTAAATGTAGGATATAGAGGATCTGCATTGATTGTATAGACATGTAATTGCAGCTTCATACAAAAGACCTGTTCTCAGGAGATAATGTGAGACTGACCAAAATATTAAAATAAGATGACAAAATGTAGTATAAATAACGAAGAAACGAAATTAAGTAGTAATTTGGAATTGAATACTGTTGTTTCTTTTGGGATGAATCGCAGCATAACCAGTTCCATCATTACCGGCCTTTGTCTGATCAAATTTAACTTGCATAAACATTTTGTAATTTCGTTCCCAGATAGAGTGGGCTGGGAGCAGTGAAGACCCACGCCCTTTCGTGACTTCCATGTATGACTCTGAAACGGGCTCTGGTGTTAGATAAGGAGTTTATGGGGAAAAACTAAGGAAGCGCTTATTTAGTATGTAGTATGAGCCAAGGGAACTCAGTTTTCCTGGCTGAAATCCATGTAATTGAACAATGAGTTAGAGAATAATTCCTCTGTGTGCCACTGTAAATAAGCATATACAATATTTATTCATTCTGGCAGAAATACTGCATTACAGGCACTAAACGCCTTCGAGTTCAAATAGAAGTTAGTGTGATATTGTGTAATTCTACTTAAAAGACTTGTTTGTTATCTTATCTGGATACCTGTGCTTAGTGGGTATCTTGGGAACGAGAGAGGCGAAGGAACGGAGCTGCAAACGTCCTCATTGCACCAGAGTGGGAATGAGAAATCGCATCTTTATTGGTTGGACACGAAACACAATAGGGTAGCAAAAACCTTCATGCCATCCAGATCTCGCAAAAGAACTCAAGAAATACTACGGACTAATACAGAAAGGTATTCGTGTAGTCTCAAGTTGTCGCAATAGACCTTTGGACATTCTACAATAAATTGTTTTGATTTGAGGAACAAAACATGCCACAGTCTATAACAAAGAATTTTACTTAAATTTGGTAGAAAATCTATTGGGTAGTTCAAAAAATCATTCCAATTTTGTATTGTGAGAATTTAAATTTATATGGGTGTCATGTGAATGTCAAATTTTTACTCGCGTTTTATATTACTTATAATTTATTCTTCATTGAGAATGAATTTAATGGGTTCTAATTTTTTTTTTTTTTTTGTTATTGTTGATTTAATTTATTCCTGCTCTCCTTCCTTTTTAATTCTTTTTTATATAATTTAAAGAAAAATTTCAAATTTATTGCATGTCAAATAAATTTAAATTGGTTGATATTCACTTTTGTTGCTTTTACTCGTCTATTTTGCTGTTGCTGTTATTTTTTACTGTTGTTGCTATTATATTATATACATAGAGTATAGAAAAAGTTACACATGAGATCCGAGATGTGGGGCATCTAGTGTATGTAAGTTAGTTTCTTAGTTTGAATGAGTTTGATTGACTGAAGCATATTTGAATATAGTATGTCAAAGTTTCCATATGAAAGTCAATCAATCTTAAGTTGGGGGACAAATAAAATAAAAAAAAAATAAAAAGAATAAATGAACAAATGTGATATCGCAAAAGTTTCGAACTTTTATAAAATGAAAAGTTCTATAAATTATTTGTACTATGAAGGATAATAGGACAATAAAAAAAAAAAATAAAGAAAAATTGAAAATTTTATAAAATTTACATAATTTCATATTTTATTTTGTATAAAAAAGGGCACATCAATTAATCATTTAAAGATGCCTTTAGGAAATCCAAATTTTATTTTGTAATGCATTTCATAAATAACATAAGTTTTTATACATATTAAGGAAAGCATTCCTACTACACATTTCACAAAAATTTGTAACAAACCTCAGAAACCCCTTTGAGATGATGCGACTTAACACTTCTATCGTATAGTCTAGACTTTTTTATGTCTATGATTATATCAAAGACGAACATCATCATCAACATCAATCAAATACTTTTTGTCAAAATATATAGGTCAATTTGTATGAAAAAGTAAATACAAATTAGACTTTATAACAGACCCAAGGCAGTCTTTGGATCAATTATTATTCATACGGAAAAATGAGATCCTCTTCTTAAATTTCTGCATAATTTGCAATCGAAAGAAATGGGAAACATCGTTGGACATACTTTGTGAGTGTCTTTCATTTAGAAAATTTAATGCAGACCGATACAAGACATCCTTTCAAGACTGGAAGCAAGAACCAAGGATCTAACAGACAATGTGTGAATGAGCCTAGCTGTACTGTTGCTAGGACTCTTTGGCTTGCTACCAACCAAAAAAGAGCTCTGAGCTCCTACACTTTCACAAGAAAAGGATTCAGATGATGATTGGAGTCTTAATAGGGCACTGCGCAATTAGGTTGATGGCCCATAGAATGCATGCTCCATTCCAAGATTCCTGTCGTAGCTGTGAAGATAGATGAAGAAGAAACAGAGATCATTTAACACCTCCTCTGTGACTGTCCTGCTCTTCTTAGAAAACGTACGCGTCTTCTCAGGAAATCGTTCTTTGAAGAATTGGGTAGTTTTTCAAAGGTGCCACTAGGAGGAGCCATTGTTCGCAGTATCATCAGTTTGGTTTTAGAGGTTGAGGGAGATCTCTAGGACTAATTAGAGACTGTCTTATGTTTACCCCTTCCACTCATTTCCTTTTCTTTCCATAATCAGGTACCACAATGGGCCGGAAGGTTTTTGAGTGAACTCGCGAGCGGCCTGTTTAACATAACCTAACCATGTGATGCTAAGATCGAAGAACTATGTTACATAGAACCCAATGAAGTTTTTAAAATAATAGAAAGCCTAAAAATGGTTGTTTACAGTATGTATAAAATTCTTGTAGTTTAACAATGACAAAAACTTCAAGTAAAAGTGCTGAATTGAAGCTTCACAGGCTAGGAAAGTTTTAGTACAACAAAATAGAGTTTCATACTATGTTGTGCGAGGGATAGCATTCATTCAATTCGTTTAGTTTTGGTTACTACGAGTATGAGTGCTCGGATAACCGGTTATAAAACTCACTCAATAAATTTTGACGTTAATAAGTCAAACACCGTTTTGAGTGCACTCATGCAACCCTCTAATAAGTGCCACAAAGTCGCAAAGCAAAAAAAAAAAAATACCATTCGCCAATGTGTATAAAATCTTTCGACTGATAAAACGTGGTGATGAGATAAAAACAGTCCATCAACAAGAAAAAGGTCGTCTGCACTCTGGATTATAGTACTTTCTTTTCTACATACAATTAATGTGATACTTGCGACTGCTGTTTGCATACTAATGCATCAATATCTGGTGGTTCGATTGACTAGGTTGCTATTCTCAGACAGCCCTTCTTCGTCTTGGTGTGTTTCATGCTTGAAAAAAGATATTCGCATAAGTACGTTTATAAAACTACGTTCTGAAATTCTCCTTAAGTTCCATGTTACATTGCAACTCTATGCATTCTATTTAGAAAACTTCTGCTGACTGTAAAAGGTGATATTTTAAACTTTTCTCCGTTAATCCAAAAATCTATTTTCAAATTCTATATAATATAAGTCTGTCATAAAGTTTTGTAACACACAGAAGGAGACATCGGAGACCCCATAAAGAATATATATTCTTGATCAGCGCGACGAAACGAGTTGATCTAGCCATGTCCGTCTGTCTCTCTTTATGTATGCAAACTATTCCCTCAGTTTTTGAGCTAGAGAGCACAGATCTTTCTTTTTACCATACGCAGTACATTTGTCGGAATCAGCCGAATCGGACCGCTAGGGGGTACCCCCCATACAAACGGGATCCAAATGAAAGTTCCTATTGGAATAACTTTTTTGGTTTTCATACTAACGACTTGAAATATGAACACTAAAAGTTTCTGACCGATATCCACCAACCATATAATTTTCATGACCCTCGGACCACTAAGGGGGTATCCCCCATGCAAACCGGGATCCAAATGAATGAGTTCTCATTAGAAAAACTTTTTTCTTTTTCATACTATCGACTTGAAATGTAAACACTATAGTATAAGTTTCTGAACGATATCCACCAACCATATAAATTTCAAAACCCTCGGACCTTATTAGAAAAATTTTATTGTTTTTTGTACAATGGAACTGAAATTTGGAAAATATAAGTGCCTGATCTATATCCACCAGCCATATATATTTTAAGACCACTAGGGGGTACGCCCCATACAAACAGTAAGGTAAAATCTATCAGATTGTTGTTACTTCGAGCGCGTTTGGGCCGCATGCAGGCTTTACAGCCCAAATGTAGTATACAGTTACAACAAATTTGAATACAACTTAGTTAACTAATTTTACTGTAAAGAAAACAAAAATCTTTTCTCTAGTTTGGGATAATTTTTCTTATACAATATTTAAGATTTTGATTTTATGTTGGTTTGTTTTTCAAACTTTTTTTTTGATTAAATTGAAATCGCTTTCTTTGGATTATACAATACTACTACATACAATGCCAATTATGTGCTTAGTATTTGTTGTACCTGTTCGTAGATTTCGGTCTGATGACCAATGATTTGCTTTTTGTTTTCATTCCATTCCATTGCATTCACTTCAGAAGAAAGATACGCAAGGCTACTCGTATTCAATAAATTTTTGGTTATTCTTTGGAATGAAGGAAGAAAGAATTCATTCATTTTACATGTCATGCCACGTGTGCATAAAATTGAGTTGCAGAAATCTCTAGAGAAATACAACAAAATGCGAGATATATAGAGACATTTGTACAACAAATGAAGAACATCTTCATGTTCTTCTTGTTAGATTGACTTTCCTAGTTTTCTTTTGTACAATAGTTTTTTCGTTTTTTGTTATTGTTTAGATGTTTACTTTGACTTACCTTGACGACATGAGCACGTTTCTCGTAATCAATCAAAGTGTCATTTGTTGTTGTATCCTGAAAACGCACCGGTGTAGATGGAATGGGAGAAGTGGGTGGAGGATTGGAAGGAGTAGAAGCAGAAAGTGAAGGAGACATATCAAGTATGTCTTTCATCATTTGAATTGATTTCGGTTGCTTGTTGGAGACGACAACCACAGCTGGTTCTTGAGCATGTGGAATATTGTTTACCAAAACTACTGGTCGTCTTGGTTCATTATTCAATTCAGATTCAGATTCAAATTCAGATTCAGATCCTTCCTTATCTTCATCATTAGATGATGTCGTCATGTGAGTATTCGTATTCGTATTCAATGGGTTTTTGACATTTTGCCAAATAACCGCAGATAATTTGGGCACTACATCGATATCAGCAACAGCGCGTGCTGATGATCCTTTTGCGGATATTGATGCAGATGCTGAGGATGATGATGATGATGACGAGCCACCACCAGTTGATGATGACATCTCTTGACGTATCTGTTCAACATTTCGTGTATCGCCAGCCTCATCGAGATGCATAGTCGATGTTGTTCCATTGAATTTATAAATATTCTTTGGATGATTATTGGCATAATTTAGTTCCTTGATTTGATTATCATTTGCACTGACGCTATCACTGGCAACTTTCTCATTCAAACGTATTATATTCGATAGATTGATATTGTTGATTAACGTAATGCCAGTGATGCCAACCAATATGATGACAAAGCATATGCCACCAATTAATAAAATTGGTGTTTTCGATGTTTTTGGACACATATTGATGAGGTTTAGCTGTCGTTTGATCAACGAATGATGATGGCAATCAGTTAAACCAAGCCACAAGAGAGACGAGTTGGGGGCAAGGGTAAGTAAGTTAAAGTTTCACTGTTTCAATGTTTGATAATTGATTCAATTCAATTCAGCTCAGTTCACTTTTTTTTATTTTTGTTTTATTTCTTTTATATATAAAATTTGAACAAACAATGCTTAATAGCTTTTTGATTGTATGTTTTTCTTTTACTATTATTATTATTATTACATACTATGTACATATATTATTATTATTGTTGTTATTTTTATTTTTATATGTACAACATAAGTTTAATGATTCATTTATTGATTGTTGTCAATGTTTTGACTTTTTCGTTAAATCCAAACAAATGAATTCAAATACAAAATGATTTCAAAATAATGTTTACCATATAATGAAAATGAAATGTGGCAATCAAAGACAATAGCAATTCATAAGCTATGAAGATGACATGAGTAGAAAGCAAAAGCATTTACAACCCATTTGCAGAATACCTTCTAACAACACTGAGAATATACTAAACCTTCTAGACAGCCACTGCCAAATGGAATTACTTATCTCTGTAATTCAGTTAAGCTACTAGTAACACAAAAAGGTGCCCATTATGACACTTCCCCACGCAATGGAAATGAGCAAAGGTCATAGTCATCCTAATGCCAAATAAATGAATTTTCTCACATCATACAGACCAATAAGCCTGCTAATGCTAACTCTATTCTCAAAAATATTTGTAAGAATATCTCAATGACGATTACAGTCCAGTACTGGCTACTGGAAAATTAAAATATTATTGCAAAATACCAGTTTGGCTTTAGACAACAACACAAAACACCAGACCAATGTCACCGAATAGTGAAATTCATCACATAAGTACTGGAGGAAAAGAAATATTACTCAACCGTGTTCCTTGATGTTCACCAAGCTTTTGATTATGTCTGAGACACTGGGCGCCTGTACAAAATTACAAAAAACTACTCCCTGCTCCGTTCTACTTTTGAGTGGCTGTGACACTTCTATGTACAAATGAAGGACGCAGTCTCTCGCATTGTTCAAATCAACGATGGTGGTCCGCAGGGCAGACCTGTGTTGCTGAAAATACTTAAGTTGAAAAGAATTGTCCTAAATGCAATTTATGCGGTATAGTGTTGAAAACGTCTGCAGACACTTCAAATCTTATGGGACACTTGAAGGCTAAGCATCAAGCTGTTTATTCTTCAGTGAGAGATTCTGTTCAAGACCAAGTTCAGATGAGGAGTAAATTGCCACTGTCAATTGTATCTACATCAGATTAATTAAAATTAAAAAATTACTCAAAAACATCGATGTTTTTATTACTGACATATCTCGTCACATTGATTTTTCACTTCAACGATTATCGATGTTGCAACCCTAACACACGGTATCCAGCTGTGGGACACAACTGCAAAGATTCCAATCCAAATTCATCTGTCAAATTGTAGATGCATCATAGTTTATAACAAACAAATCTATATACAAAAGTATACTCAAAGATACAAAAACGCCTTTAGTCAAGACTGAAATTTAGTAGTATGTAATCAGACTAGAGAAAATCATATCAATCCTTTGGCAATCAATTTACTGGACAACAGGTTAGGCACAATTCGCCTTAAAAGGTTTCATGTATTTGACCTCTGTTGCAGATTATAAGCATTAATAAGACTTGTTAAGTCTTAGTTGTAATTGTTATAGCAGCATGTAATCTTCTTATTCATCATTGTCATCATGAGACAATATGTTAAATGTCAATGTTATTAAATTTGTTTAATGCCGCAAGACAGTGCATATAAAAAATGTGTAGACTTTGTCTGTCTGTCTGCTTGTTTGTTTGTTTGTGTGCGCACATAAAAGCCACTCATTCGATTTAAAATCGAATAACTGCAAGGTAAGAGAGTGTAACATATAGCGTTTGTTTCATCAAAATCGACCTACACAATTTGTCAAAATTGGTGAATCAAATTTTGAAGATAAAGCTTTGACACATTAAAGTAGTTTCTATTTTTGAATTGTGAATCATCAACAAAATAAAATTAATATCGTTCTTTCAACCATTCCCTTGGAAAGTGCTAGTAGTGTAACATAAATGTTTGCGCACATTTTGTTCTTCACATTTATAACCATTCATTCAAATCAATAAAAATTTGTGGTCAAAACAAATTCCGTTGAAAATTCTCATTACTGAAGGATAAAACAAAAATATTGGTCAAAATATTCATGGCCATTTAAAACCTTCTGGTTATGTTAAGAAACTACATAGTATATGCATATCATGATAATCTGTGATTAACAGATGAATAAAATTTATCATTCAAAATCAATACCAAATATGAATTGTCTATAATATTGTGAGCCGAAAAATACATTGGTGTAGGCGAGATGAAGCCTCTGCGAAACAATCAAAGATCGACTTACACCAAAAGAAAGATATGATGATATTGAAAGGAACTACTACTACAAAAGATGAGTTGCCACATCCACCAATTAGCCCACATCGCACTTTTATAAATTCTGTTCAATAATTACGATAAAACATTTGCTTTAAAAAGATCTCATCAAGGAGCGTTTTAATAAAATTCTCAGATTTTACGGGATGTATCCAACTGAATCTATGAGCTATTTTAGTTAATTATGTGTAGTATACTTTTAGAGGTTGGGGTTGTTTGAATAACCCAGATCTCGCGGGAACGGGGACACATTTCGGGACCAAACATAGGATAGTGTTTGAAGCCGGGAACTAAGTATACACATTCACAAAAATTATATGATTGCATATAATGAACGGTATGACAGCGCATAACATATGAACAAACAAAACACTAATTTTTATATATTAAAGAAAGGTTAGAAAGAAGATTTTGGCTTCTTTGTAGGATCTTCTATGTCAATTTGCATTTCATAGTTGGTTTTATATGATGACTATTGATCGAAACATGGATCACGTGGCAAAAATTCTAATAGAAGTAGAAAGAAGATCATGTGTTCGTTATTTCGCTTTAGAATGACAAAAAATTTGAAACATATAATTTGATGGCTGGCAGACACTTAAGATAATGATGATGATGGGTATATTAATGCTTCCCATAATGCTAATAATCTCAATGGGTATGGTATGGGTATGGTAAATCTCTTATTACTATTCTAATGAAACAAAAAAATGAAAAAATTAAATGAAAAAACATAAGTTTAAGCAATAAGAACGTTCAGTTTTCATTTCATATACATATGTATCAAAATACACACACTTGACACCTTTGGCTTTGCTTGCTTGGTTGGTCCTTTGGTCCTTACAATGCACTTTATTTAACATCTGAAACCATTTCACCTCACCAACCAAACACTGGTTTTCATTTCAGCCATAATCTTTCCTGGTATTTGCTTTACCTTTGCGGTTTTAAAAGCTTTTAATTATTACCACCACCAACACTTGACAATCCACACACACACACACACACACACACACACACACACACATATACAATCACATATATGTATATACTTACACTAAGTACATATACAGACCAATGCATATGCTCACTAACATATACCCACAGTATGGGATAGGAAATGTCATGGTAATAAGCGTGCCACATGTTAGAAGATCGTTGTTCATTCTTTACAGGTCTTTATGTGATAAAGTATGATTTTTCTACGCATTGTGGTCTTTAGTGGGTGGGAATAATACATATGCATCTACTCTCCAATATTTATGTAAACTGACTCACACACATATATATATATCCGAGTGTCTGCTTTTTAATGGTTTCCTTGCAAAACGAAACCAAAATAAAAAAAATAAAAGAAAACCATAAAAAACTGAATGCATTTCATCAACGTTTGGTAAATTTAGAACACGAGACGACTTTGTTTGTCCTCCATCCAACCACTAACAACCTATACATACATAACAAGTGATGAAGGAAGGCCTCATTGCCCCATTGACTCAATGCTGCATATAAAATTTGCAACTTTGGTTGGTTTTTTGTTTTTTTTTTTTGTTTTTCAAATTTATGCATAACAAGAAACCTACAAAAAAACAAACGAAAAAGGTAACCAACTTTTTTCCAAAAAAAAAAAATAGAAAAGAAATGAAGATTCAATTAACAAAACATCCAATGCGAATAATCAACATAAATGGGAGAGTTCTCGATTTCAAAGGCAAAGTCACGCTATAGGGCCCACCACAGCCTAGGGGCCTCGCGTTTCTTGAGTAAAATGTGTCAAACTAAGCTGTTTGGTGTCCCGAATTAACAAATGCCTACCTAAGTAAAGACTTGCAATGACTGCCCAGAGGTCACTCAATGCCTTAATCCGGCTATGTTCACATATCATACAACCAATTAGTTCAGATATCAATCATGCTACCTTGGATATCAAATTGAATGATCTACTACTTCAAGGGCAACTAACTTATTATCTCTGCTTTAGTGCAAAGTTAATAACATAATATTTCGCCTTGCTGTCTTTGTTTAATACTAAGATTACATAATTAATGAGTATTTTCAATTGTGATAAACTCTGATGCAATCAGGCAGTAAAAACTTATCTGCTCAATTGTCTTAACAACTAATAAAAAAAAAAAAAAATAAAGCAACAAGAACCACAACATCCAATTTTGGAATACAGTTCATTGATGATGGATGATTTTGAGATTTTATTGTACCAACATCATTCAACTAAACAATAATGAATGAATGACACAAATTCATAAAACAAGCATACAGTATTTATTACAATGTATGCATAGATGCATATAAATATAGTATGCTCACAACAAGATAACAATTGCTTATAAATTTAGAACCCTTTTCCAATTTTTATTCAATACTACAAAAGAGGTTTGTATTTTGATTCTCTTGTCTAAAATGGTAAATGGTTATGTCGCAAAGTTAACGAGACCTTTTCAAATTCTCTACTTATAGTGAAGCCATCTTTTGATGGAAGTACGAGTTACATCCTTCACTGACGTTCTGTAAAAATTTTATGACCAAAGGACAATTAGAAGCCGAGTTATTGCTTTATAAGTGACAGTGTGCTTATAGCATCCGTAGAAAAATGAAAATGAAATGAAGAGCGAATACTAAGTTTTGTTTCAAACTTGGAAAAACTTTTACTGAGACGTTTGAATTAATGAAACAAGTGTATGTGTGACAAAGAATGTCATGAGGACATCAAGGACGACGAACATCCCGGTCAAAAATGTTTCGTGATTACACCAAGTAACATAGAAAATGTGCGTGAATTTATAAAAAATGAACCAAAATCTTCGTTGCTATATATGGCAATGGAATTGAACACATCAAAAGATTCACTTCATTGCATTTTGACCGAAAAATTAGGACTTAGGAAGGTTTGTGCTCGCTTTGTTTCACAAAAAATTACTCCAAATTCAACATTGCAAGGACTTGAATAAGGAGTCGAAAAAGGACCCAAGCTTCAAGTACAGTATTGTTACTGATGACTAGACGTGGTGTTTTCAATATGACCCCGAAACAAAGCGTCAAAGTGCCGAATGGAAGCACCCAAGTGAGCCATATGCGAATAAAAGCCGTCGCGAGAAGTCAAAAGTCAAGACACATATGATTTGTTTCTATGATTCTAAAGGAATAATCCTCAAGGAGTTCGTGCAACAAGGTAGAACGATTAATGCACCGTATTATCTTGGTGTCTTTCTACTAAGGTCTGCTTCGCAAAGTAAATGAGTTTCATAAGAAGAGACTGCACAAAAGGAGATTCCAATTTGTTTCTAACACTTGGTACCCAAATTTTCCAGTACGAACGCTCAGGATGGCTTATTTATGAAAACGTTCATAAATGAAGATTTCCTATTTTAAGAGGGTACAAATTGACTAGAGCCCGTCCCAAATGAACATGTTCTTTTAGACAATAACTAATGTTCATTCATTATAAGTAATATATAAACTCGATTTCCTCTGAAACGAATTCCCTCTCTATAACGAAGTCAATTTGAAGAAACTTCGTTTTGAATGTTGCCATATAATTGAACCACTTTAAACCACTAATATATACAGTCGATTTCCTCTGCAACGGATTCCCTCTTTATAACGAAGTCAATTTGAAGACACTCCGTTTTTAGGGTTCTGTACCCATGGGGAGCTAACGGAACCCTATTACTAAGCTTACGATGTATGTTAGAGATGAAGTATTTTTCTCGTCCGTACGTTTTTGGTAATGTCTAGTAGTAGTATTTACTTTTCTTTTTAGGGTGCAAATGGGACTCTATTACTAAGCTTACGATGTCCGTCCGTCCGTATCCTGCTCTATCTCATGAACCGTAATAGGTAGAGTGTTGAAATTTTCACAGAGTGTGTAATTCACTTGTGTGTAGAACGACAAATACTAAAAATACACATTTTTAGAAGCATTCAATTTAATCTTTTGTTTAACAATATTCTGTTTTTTTTTGTATACTTTTAAGCTGTTAATTGTAGTATACTTTGAGGCTGTTAAATATGCACATAATTTACTATTTTAAGCAAACAATCTTGTACAGTGGTACGGAACCCTCCGTGTGCGAGTCCGACTGACACTTGGCTGATTTTTTTTATATTCTTAATTTTCTTGACTACTATAAGAAATATTGTTTTCTGAAAATGGGAATTGAACCACGAACCATTTTTGGACCAGTGATTCATACTGCACAGATGTTAGACGAGGCAACATATAGTGTATGGGCATACATAGTACATACATATATCAGAGTCAAGCTGGGGACTTGGCATAAGATTTTTCACAATGTTTATTAATTATCAACGACATTTTATGATATAAGTACACACATCACACTATGAGTATCAAAAATTTGTGTTTCTCTAAGAAACTTACTTCAATGGCGTTTATGTACAGAATTTCTATTTCTAAGTATATATTTTATTTGCAACACCTTGACCGCAGGTTAACGTACAAAACCCACATCAAGGCTAAGCAGATGCCCTGAAAACAAGAAAAATGAATTGGATGCTTCGGTCACACTCGCAACTAAGCCTTGAAAACAAGATTCTCCTCTACAAAGTGATGATGAAACCAGTGAGAACATAAGTATGACTTCCAACTTTTGGACACCGCAAGCATTTCTTACATATCATAGAAATTCTTTAAAATATAAAGCAAAAAACAAACGCGCACACAAAAGAATTGTTAATGTTCCTTGGTACGTGGCTAACAACGTGACTCACAAAGACCTCAACATACTTTTTGTTAGGGACGAATTAGGCAAAATCACCAAAAAGTACATAAGTAGATAGGTTAATTCGTTACATCAATGAATTAGCCAATAATCAACAATGAGACTGTCGGGGAATGAAGAGGTCTCATGTCCTGTATCTGATCAATTTTGGTTTGTATTGAAACGAAAGCTGATAAGATTAGATGCAAGACATATAGACTTTGCTCAACTTACTTTTTGATTACCGATTAGATTGGACATTATTATTTTTTATTTCCTTGAAAAGAATAGACGTTGTTTTCTCCTTTATTTTCGGTTTTAAATAATCTTGTTTGGGTTATCCCTTGCAAATCATAACAAAAATAAAAATTCATCCACAAAAAAAAAGAAAATAAATAATAAAAAAAAAACCACGAGGTCCACAAACAACTTTGAAAACAAAATAAACCTTTGAATATTGAAATAAAATAAAAATACAGTAAACCAAAAATGTAAGAAAACAAGGAAATCGAATTATGAAATACGAAAATCGGATGAGTTCTTAATTAAGCATAGATCAGAACAAATGGCAAAGTTTTATGAATTTAAGTGAAGAAAAAAAAAAATTAATTAAATCTAAAAATGAAATTGAAATTTATGTTTTACACATAGAAAAGAAAATATTTTTTAATTTTTTAATAAATATCAAGCAAACAATGTTTGTTCGTAACCTGCAGCAGTTTAAAATTTAAAAACTAAAGAAAAATGTATTAAAAAAAAAAAAAAAGTTAAAACAAAAAAGTTTTGTTACAAAAAATAAGTCAAAATCCAACAACTAACAAAATTGTGGTAAAAAAGTCAGTCAGCAACAGTCCAAACTACAAGGACAACAACAGCAGCAGCAACAACTGTAAGTCCTTAAATGAAAACAGTAAAACCACAATAAAAATAATGTCTGCACTAAAGTAATGGAGAGCATAGATGTGGAAAATCAGAGAAAGAGAACTCAGATGTTATGATAATGGGCTTAGTTGAAATCAAGGGGTGACATGAATCCATTCAATCATCAATAAAAACATCATGTCCTTGATGAAAAATTATATTCCTTCTGATGATGATGTTGATTATGTTCATTGTCAGAAAGACATTAAAGAATTGTGTAAAACACAAGTTAACATGAAACAAAAACAAGCATAGAAGAAAAACAAAGTGACAAAAGTCAGGCCTGCAAACCGCAAACAAACCAAGTAACCAGAGACCAGCCAAATGAAGTCATTCAGTCAGTCAGTCAGCCTGCCATCAGGTATCCAGGCAGTAAGTCAAGTCAGGATGTCAGGCATAAAGCAAGCAGGCAGATAGACAAACACAAGAAGTAAAATAAGTAAAGATATTTCCTACTTTTCTTTGTTGCAACGAAACAAAAATTGCCACCAAGGGAAAGCAAAAATCCAACTACAAATATCCAACCAGACAACAGAAAGATAAATGAAGAAAGTTGAAGAGGAAAGTGTGACACAACTCAATTCAACTCGACTCGAACACTCAGTTGTAGGACAACAAATGAATAAATGAAAACAAATGAAGATATAAAAAAAAACCAAGCATCAGGTTAACATATAAGAACAAGAACAAAAAAAAAAAAAAAGAAAAAAGAACAGAAACAACAATGTGCAACAAAAATATATATGAAAGTATATAAAGACAACAAAACACAACGCGAAAAAAAGATGAAGAAATCATAAAGAACTAAAAAAGAAAAAACAGCAAGCAAAACAACACCAAAAACAACAAACATAACATTTTTAATATAAAACAAGTAACAACAACAACAGCAAAAAGAAATGCGCATAAATAAAGGAGAAATTTTTTTTACTGTGAAGCCCAAAAGGAGTGGAAAAGAAAGCAAAGCAAAAACCTAAAGAAAACAGGAAAGAAACAAACTTGATACGAAATGAATTTTGAATTTCACTTATTTTTATTTCTTTGAAAAAGAAATATGCAAGTAAGTGTAATAAAATATGACAAAAAAAAAAAAAACAACCTCTTCTTCTTTTGTGGATTAACATTCAAAACTCTGTTGGAGGTCTGCTGATGATAAATAGTAGTAACAGTCTCAGAGATGTGAGTCTTGAATATCTCTTTCGATACTTACACCATCTAAGGTAGAGGTGTTCACTTAAAAAATACATCGATGTTTTCATTCGATGTAAAACATCGAAACCCTGTAAACTTGAGGGGAGCACTGGTTACTATGATCTTCGAATCTAAATAAAGCATTAATTTTGAAGTTATTACACAAAAATGGTGTTTAAGCAGACTTTATAGAAATAAAAGTTTACTCATTCAATCTACTCCTTTGCTGATTGACTATTTGAGCAGCCTTCGAAAATAAACGTTCGGATGGAACCGATATCCCGAAGTCAAGTATTTGAAGGCAATTTTATAAAGCTAAGGAAACTGAACTTTGAGATCACTTGAAAATTCGAATGGATTTTCCTAGAGTCTTTATACTGAACTACGCAAGTAAATTGATAATTCATCAGAAATTGCGTCCTCAGATTGTGTTGATTTCCAGCTTTGTTAACTAATTCATAGTTGTCTCTCATAAAGAAAATGTCTTTCTAATTTTTCAGTTTGATCTGAACAGAAAGGGAGTGATTATTTGTCAAAACATCGAATCAGTCCGATGTATCGACGGTAATCATCGAATGGATTCCAAACATCGAAGTTTAGTGAATATTCCTAATCTAAGGCCTTTCTGAACATGATTTCATTTACAATGCATACATCATATTTACACACACACAAAGATATTCAAATCGCAGGAAGCGTTTTTTTTTTTTTTTTTTTTTTTTTGCTTTTATTGAAATACTCATAAATCCAAGCATATCACTTTTAGTTTGAGACGAGGTAACTGTAATATTTTTAGAAGATGTTGTACCACACCATAATGTTGTCAACTATCTGGGAAAGACCACATCACCTTAAAATGAAAACAAATAAGTGTACGAGTATTTCGATTAAACTGGTTACTGAGCACTCATTCCAAACTTCGTCTTGAGTAAAAATTACTTATAGTATAAAGGTTGCAGTCAATATTCACAAGAAATCTTGTCGGAGACCCTTATTCTATTAAAAGCATTTAGCATTACATAAAGATCTCCGCATTCGAACAGTAAAAGAAGAAATCGTCCGGTTGAAACGGCTAGAAAACCATAACAGCGTTCTAGCTCTAAATCTCTGGTTTCTACTGGGCTAATTTGTAAGCAGCGAAGTAACGGTTGTAGAAACAGACGAGTTGGTGTATGCGTTAGTAACGATGACACACAAAGCTCTTCACTCAGAAGAAATTCAGAAGTAAAGCAGTTTTGTAAACAACTGAAATACTCTCAGATGCCTCAATGCTGAATGCTGAATGCTGATGTTGAAAATGAGGGAGGTTCTCAACTTTTCTGGGTAGAGTGTTTACAGTCAGATTGTTACTAGCTATCACCATGATACTGGACGAATTTACTACCAGCTGTTGAGTTCGCTGGCTACTAGATTACAAACTAGCTCTGTGGAATTGAGACTTTAGACATACCTTTTATAATACATAAAATATTAACACAAATATCACAAACTTATCCAAAAGCCCAATTTGCATTCTAGCATCAATTTAACTTTCCCTGAGCAAATTTACTAATTGTTCGCATGGATAGTTTTTAAATAAAATTTTAATAAAACAAAAAATAAAATTTTAATAACATATAGTCCGTTAATGTAAGTAAGAGCTGATATTCATATTAAAAAGTTGAAATGATGAAGAGGAAATATTGCAGCATCTCTTATACTTCTGCTTGATACAAAAACTCGCATGATGAACTTAAGATCTACTCGTAGCCAAGGTTTTCTAAAATTTTTCGGTTGTGGAATAAATTCTATCTTGGCTTTGGTCTAAGTGAAATAGCAAAATTTTGAGTTTTTTTTTAAGCCAACCAAATACAAGAGTACGTGTAAGACATATGTATCAGACGTTTACAGGGGAGCAGAATTTAATCATTCTAATTATTATAACTTTATCATCGTCATATATGGCGACAGTTGCGACTACAACGCAGATGACGTCTACGACAATATTGGTTTAACAGTTCGGTAGCAAGTGGATTGTGGTGAGAGATCAGCCGATTGTTATATTTGATAGTCTGTCTGTTGATTTGCTCCAAAACTGAAGGCATCTGTAGATCATTGTGTGTCGTCTTATTTCTGACGATACATGGTGCGTCAGTTATTTTCCGTAGAGCTTCATTCTAGGAGATTTGAATGCGAGTAAGATGCCAGACCTCAGAGATGAATACCCATATGTCCAAGACGGTTTGATAATTGACTTGTAGATTGTAATTTGAAGCTAAAATATGTTTCTAATATTTTCTACTGAGTTATTAATACAGCATATCAGTGTATGACTAAGCACTACCCCTTTCCCCTTTGACACCCAACAGACAAATGGCAACACAAATTATTAATGGTTATTGGAAAAATTTGGCTTAGGCAACGTTGGTTGAAAAATTTACTCGTCCAAAAACATTGACTTCTAAGTATAAGATTCATATGGAGGTATTTCATGCAGCAGGATTTTGTATCATGTAATGATTTTTTTTTTTTTTTTTTTCGTTTTTAAACAATTTTTTTTTAACATTTTAATGGAATTTAAATGGAAATTACAATTTTCTGATTAGTATGATTATTTTTAAATACAACAAAATCATCATATATTCATTCATAAGTCAGAATTGTCTTTATAAAACAATAGAAATCATAAATAGAAGGGAGTACAATTTTTCTTAGAATAGAATTATATGTGATTGTGTTGGTGACACTCAAAGGAATAAAAATAATAGCGAATAAACAAAGAACGAAAACAATCTGAAGTTTCTTAACTTATGTCATAAAAGTTCATCATTTTATCATTTGCAAACAGCAAAAGTCTTCATTCTCTTGGTTCAACCCTCAATTTCTTTAAATTCCACAAAAAAAAAAAAAACAAAAAAAAAAACAGAAAAAGATAAAAGTAAGTAAATTTCCTTGAAACAAACAATACAAGAGCACCAACATTTTTTAACTTAAAAAAGAATGTGGGAATTTGTAATAGTATTGTTGTATTATACAAAAGATAGAGAAAAAGAAAAGCTAAGAAAGAAAAACAACGGAATGAATTGGTTAATTAGCAACGTGTAACATGGCAAAAGGTTAAAGTTCAACAAGAATATGCAGGAAAAATGAAATGAAGAAACAAGAAAATCTTATACTTATGTCAACAGAAACATATTATAATAATAATGATGATGATGATGTTGTGTTGGTGTTAATATTAATGAAAGAATGAATCCTTTATATATTTTTTAGTTTAAAAGTTGTGACATTTTGTAATTGCAATTGCAAAGAAGAAGTTTAAGCAAATATTAAATTAAGATCTTTATTAATAATGAATATATCTGTGTTAACATCACAAAGTAGCTTCAGTCGAATATTGAGTTAGAACTTTATTATTATTTACCGCTTCGACAATTTTTTTTTTTTTTTAAATATGCCATAAAATCATAGTTACTCTAATCACTATTAATTCGCACACCTACGATTTCACAAATCTCTTTTTTTTTGTCATAAAATGGAAAAAAATAAACCACTGGCTGTAAAAAATTGATATGATATCACAAATTTAATTTTTAAACTGTTTTAAACAATTATTGGAATAAATAAACTAAATAAAATGTATATTTGTTGGAAAGTTTGTGAAATCTACTTTTATAAAAACATTTTACAAAATTTATTTATAATGTATTTTATTTTGTTGAAATTTTTTTTTTTTTTTTGTAACAACATAAAAATACTTTACACAAAAGGGACAAAATCTCAAAACATAAATTTTCTACATAAGCTACTTTGACTTGTTGACAAAGACATTTGATGATAGGTTAGGTTTACTTGGTGTCAAACTGGACACCTTCACATACTCATGCAGGGTCCATCATTAAATCATTCTGTATTATAGATTTTCTTTAAACTAATTTTAGAGGTTGTTAAGAAAGGTCAAACCATCTTCTGCATAAAGCCTGGCAACTAACAACATAATATGCTCAATTGTTTTTTTGTTGATGTTTTTTTTTTGTCTTTTTCTCATCACGATAGCATCTACTAAATAAGTATACATATATGTCTTTATAATCTACCACCAATTAGGCAGCGAATTAGGCCTCCCGAAAGTATGCCTACTATTTTCCTTTCTTTCAAACTTTTGCAGTCTTTTTATGCAACTCAAACTCCATTTTGGCCAAGTAAGTCACCTGACTATAAAGCATTTATCCACCATATTCGTTAATACTTAATACTTAAACGAATTTGACTGAGGAAATTTTTGTGTGAACTAATTGATTCGCGCATCCGCTATATAGAATTGTAGCTCAAATCTAAACCTTTGTGATTTCTTTTTGTTCTCGAAATTTAAGGATAAACCAAGACCTTGGTTTTCATGTTTTTGTCGAACGGGATGGAACACTTTGGGTCTGTGTGTCATAATGACGTAATATGGTCAAAGTGATCTGATGTTAATACTGGCTAGCATCTCTCTCTAACCAATAAGCGTGATCGACTTCTCTTATTACCAAAAAAATCAAAAAGATTGACAGGAAAGGTAATGATGATGGTCATAGTATTTTTGGATGCTCGCAAGAGTATAATTTATATTCAGCTGACGGAAATGATTTATTGAAATTACAACATAAACCGAACTAATCTATTGGACCATGTCAATAATATTTTTGAAAGGGAAAATGACTCAACCAATAGGGACTTGATTGCAGATCTGTTGAAAGCTAGGGAAAATTCAAAACATCAAGCAGTATGTTGACAAAGCTGTTGGTATTTAAGAGTATTTTATTAAGTGAAACATGGTTTTGGCGGCATAAGTTCTTAGGGGTTTTTTGTAACTAAAATCCGTAAACATGAGTGAATTTAATAGATTAACCTTGCTTACATTTTTTATACATTTACAATACTTCTTCTATATTCTTAGACAAAAAGAATTCTCTAAATCATCAAAGCTTTGATGATGATGATGATGATGATGATGATGATGATGATGATGATGATGATGATGATGATGATGAAGATGATGGTGATGGTGATGGTGTTGTGCTGGTTTAAACTAAAACAAACCAATTTGAAGAGGACAAAAATGACAATGACAATAACAAATTAACAAACTAATTAACACAGAAAGAAACAGACACTCACTCACTGTCATGTATCAATGTTTTAAAAGCAACAACATCATTTTGTGCAATTAAAAAGTGAATAAAATTGATGAAAAATAATTTAATGAATAATATATGAAATATAAAACCGAATAAAAGTGGAAATACCAACAAAGTTCAATTTATAAATAGTGAGAAAAAATTTAATGAATATTTTTAATAAATAAAATACATTTTGAAAATCTCCTTGTGCCCGAATCAAAAGGATACTTAGTACTATATGTATACGAGGGCAGTTAGATAAGTTAGTGACTTTTTGACATTCTGTGTACTAACTTTAAATGCAACACTGTTTCTGTCAACTATAAACTATTAATAGATTACTGTTCAATTTGAAGCATTCCATACCATTTAGTTTGTATTTGATACCCATTGAAAGCAGATAACCTTGTGAATTTTAATGAAAATTGAAAAAAGTGAATTTCTTGTGCTCTTGAGACTCCGTTGTGGTCTACTAGCTCAAGTGTTGCCAAAAAAAGTAATGCCAGAAATCGTTAATAAAATCCATGGAATGAAATTGGACTTTCAGAGAATGAATGTGCATGAGATGACTAAAGCGGAAGGCATCTTAACTAAATGGGTACAGAACATTTCAGATAAATATTTGGACATTAAAAAGCTATCCGCGTCATGGGTGTGGCGACTGCTCTCACTCAACCATAAGTGCAATCATTTGGCCACTTTAAAGGAGTGTATGGCAACATTCAAAACCCCAGAGACCGAGTAACAGTAAAAGCAGTGGACTCCTCAGGGTGAACGTGAACAAAAAGAGGCCAAGTTGGGTCTGTCGGCCAGCAAAGTTATGGTGACAGTTTGTTGGGATAAACGCAGTTTCATTCTCATCGATTATCTTGAAAAGGGTAAAACGATTACCAGGGAATATTATTCAGAGCAGCTCTTAGAGATTCGACATTGATTTGTGCTAGCATGACAACACACGGGTGCACAATTGTATGTAGTTGCCATGGCAAAAAACCCATAAATTATAATACGAACTGTTATATTCTCCAGATTTTGCCCCCAGTGACTATTTGCTGTTTTCAAAACTGAAGAGATTTGGGTGAAATGAAGAAACAAACGCCTATTATGACGATCTTGAGAAACTTATTATTTGGAAGGGATAAAAAAATTAGGAAAACATTATCTAAATTGATTTATTGCGGAAAAACAAATAGTTTATTAAAAATTTCCCTGACTTATTTAACTACCCTCGTATTTATACAATTTTACGTAGTATATCACTCACTCATCAGTTGTGGTGAAGAAAAGTAACAAATGCCGCAGGAGATGACAACGATACGAAAAACAAATGTGTTTTAATGCCCTGACACCTCAAGGACGTAAGCAATTAAAATAATAAAATACATAAAATCAAAATGCAATCCAACAACGTCATCATATCATCATCATCGTCATCATTCTCATCATCAAGATCCACATCAACAACATCATCGTCAACATTGTTGCATTGCAGCACATACATATACCAATTTTGTTTTAACAAGAAGCAAACACCTGAGAAATGGTGTGAGCCAGCAATGTGGTGTCCTGCTGCCATTAAAGGCTTAAATAGTAGAAAGTTAACGAGTTAGTAAAGTAAGAAAAACAAAATAAAACGTAACGAAACGACGAAAAACAAAAGTGAATAGGAAAAAGGGCGTAAGCAAAGTAACGAGAAAGAAATGAATCAACGAATGAATAAAGAAAGGATCCAAACTAAAGGAGTCGTTGGAAATGCAAGAAGATTAGGGATGAGGAGAAAGATAAGTTAACATTAGGGTCGTCCGTCTCTCTAATGAAAGCAGAAGAACTCAGCGCTATGCGCGTCAATTCAAATGCGTGTCAAGCATGCTTCATGTTTTATTTTTCGTTTTTGTTTTTCCCCCCGTTATACCCTACACTCACTTAATATAGTAAATGAGAAGCATTTGAACTTTATTTTGTTGTTTGCTATTCACCAGAATCCAATTTAAAACAAACATTGATCGCAATGTCTTAGAATGTTCATCGTTTTTGTAAAGAATCCTACAACATATTTATATTTTATTCCTTCCAAGATCTAATCAGATCATTTAGTGTTCAAGATATTGATGAAGAACTTTGTATAAGAAACATTCTATTAATAATCGTACATGATAAAAGTTGATTAATTTAGATCGACAGATTGGCAAATTCTGGACCACGAACCTCAGTTTATTTTAAGTGCAAACAACCACCAATATATAGATAGTTATTACTTGCTTGGAGTCTGGAAGACTCCGGAAATTGTTGCATTCTTGAAATGAAATGTTTGTTAAAAGATTAGGTTTTTTAATTTTTTAATGATCCGTCAACAGTTTTTATCTTATCTATCTCTATTTCTCTTTTTTTTTTTTTTTTTTTAGTTTGAAGATTTCTAAACAAAGAAATTCAATCGGATTAATATTGAATCACAAAAATAGTTTAGGGGGTTCCATTATGAACTATAGTTTGTGATTTGTGAAATATTTTTAAATATATAAAAAATTTTAAGCATCTTCTGTATTCAGCAGAAGGATCTTTAAACATCTATGAAACTGAAAATAATATGTTTTTGAGATATCCTCTTTGTTTTTTGTTTTTTTTTTTTTTGCTTGTCATTCTCCTTTCGTTTGTTCGTACATTCGTTTGGAAGTTTGTTCTTACATTCATTCGTTTGTTTGGTCTTTATTTGCTTGCTTCTTTTCTTTTCACTTTTTTTTGTATGATGAAAGACTGAAATACAGAAAGACTCTCCGCGCTTCCTTCCTTGTTTCTTCAGTCAATTGGTCGTTTGGTCTGTCGGTCGGTCGCTCAGTCGGTTGATATACTTATGTGTAATATTTGCTGTCTTCATATGCATTTTGCATCTTTGGTTCATCATCATACAACCAACTAAGACAGAGTAAGAGTTGTGTGAGTATTTTGTAGATACTTTTCTTTTATTTTATTTTACTGTTCTTCACGCAAACTTTTCCTTTGTTGGTGTTAATGATATGATGATGATGATGCCGGCGAGATGACGATGATGACGACGACAATTCTAAGTGGTTGTTTAGGACTAAAACGGCGACGACTGACCTAAGGTGGCAGGCAATATTAGTTGAACAGGCCACGATGATGATGATGATGATGATGATGATGATGTAGGCATGCAACAGTTCAAGTTGTGACACGGCCTCATTTCATTTCATGATAATGATAAGGATGCTGATGATGAGGAGGAGGAGTAGATATGGTAAAGTGGGAATATGCTAACATGTCTAAGGGGGGTGGATAGATGTGCGAACGGATTTTTTGGTGATGGGTGATGTTAAAGGGTGGCATATAAAAAAGTGTGTTGTGTATACGACGTGTATGCCTGTCTGCCATGATTTTTATTCACACTCACTGACATACACTCACTCATTCACTCAAACACACACCCACACACCTACAAACACCTATGTTCATATACACTTTAACACACACACACACACACACACACACACACACACACACACACACACACACACACACACACACACATGTTCACTACCATTTACATTTATTTAATAAAACTGTAATTTAAATATTTTCATTTTGTAATATTGAAATAATAATAATAATAATAACAACAACAACAACAACAAGTGGGAACCTTTTTTTTTTTTGTGGTTTTTTTTTCTGTTCTATGTTTTGTTTTGTTTTTATTTATTTTCTTGGCGCACTTTCATATTTTGAAAACAGAAATAATTTTAAACGAAAGAAATTCTTATGAATATATTTTGTTTTTTTTTCATTCAAAGTATTTTTATCGCAAACATTTATTTATTTTTGTTTTTTCTTTTCAATTTATTTTCCACCACAAACAAAAAAAAAAACAAACAAAATATGTAAATAATAAATTCAAATATTTTAGCACTTTTTTATTTCATTACATTTAATTAATTTTCGAACTCAATGAAAAAACACAAAGAGATAAGAAAGAAAGAATAATTAAAATGAAGTAATTAAAAACTTCAAATTCAATTAGTTAAATTGTTGTTAAAATCTTCTTGGAAGATTTGTCGATGCTTTTTGTTGATATTTGGAAATTTAAATTTGAAAAAACAACAAAAAAAAAAAACAAAACAAACAGAGCACATTATCCGTGCAATAGTGACGACGGCGGTGACGGCGTTAAAAGAAGCATTTCTTGTGCGTTCAAGCGCCCGAACATTATTGCGGCAAAATCAGAAACAGAAAAATGATTGTAACATGGCAGCCGACAGTGTTGTGGCGCTTTTGCGTAGGAATGAAATGAGAATTGAAACGCTCATGAAGCGTGAAACAAAACAGAGAGTAACTTTTATACACAACAGCCAGCAGCAGCAACAATAATGAGATAACACTATGTATGTATGGGTGCATGTTGATGATGACAACCGACGACGCATGCATAGAGGAGAACGAACATAAAACTCATTTCCCTTTATGTGCATACAAAATGAGTATAGAAGTTAGAAAGAACAAGAAGAAGAATTAGAATAAGAGATGAATGAGTTAGTTAGTGAATAAGTGAGTGAGTTTGTGAATGTGTGAGAGTCTTATGTGATGGAAGAGGCAAGGCATATTGAGCAACAACTGACAATATCTCCGCTCCATCCACCCATCAACCTTTTATCATAATCATAGCATAGCCAGAGATTGAGTGTACTAATAATGAGTGAAAGTTTATGAACAAGAGAGTGAGTTAATGATTGAGTGAGTGAGTGAGTGAGATAGTGGCTAAAATTATGGGAGTAAGTAACCATGGAGAGTTTTGTATATGACATTATTAAAGTAAGTACTTCAATGTATGATGATCATTTGTTGTGTTAAGTCTTATGGGAAAAGATTTTATCACATTGTAATGTTGTTTATATAAAAACTAACTCCTTTAAGAAGTTCACCCAGAAGCATTACGACCCATTGTGATGCCTGAATTTAATAAAAAGAGAGAAGGATTTAGGATAATTAACGGTCAACCTTAGCCTTTAGAACCAACCCGAAGAAGAATCAACGAGCAAAGACAAGTCCAATTTTGTCATCAAAGAAATGTTTCCCGAAAAATCGTCTTCCAAGAGCTGGGCAGTCACATAGATGGTCTTGAACACTTTCTGGATTCTCCATCATTTTCACAGCTGCGACAGAAATTTTGATGTGGATCACCCTATTAACCCAATTGCGCAGTTCCCTATTAAGACACTTGTCATCATCCGAATCCTATTCTTGTTGAAGGGTACGAGCTCGAGAGCCGTTTTGGTTGGTAGCAAGGCCAGAGTATCTGGGCGACAAACAAACTTGGGTAATGAAAATACTATAATCAAAATTACTTTCAAACGGAACTTTTTTTGTTTTCCTAATTTAAAAACTTCAAAAAAAGGGAACACACAAAGATAATGACCATTGATAGGCAATCACAAACCGAAGCCACCGTTTGGAAACCCCATAAAGCTCGGTTATATAAACAGGGAGATTCAATTGAAGTATGCCCGTAATTTTTTTTGTTTTTGCTTTTTGTCTCTCAGTAGAAATACTTATTTTTGTCACACACAGAATCAGAATATTTCGTTTACTGAAGAAAAGTTTCCGTACAATAAAATTCACTTCACACTCGCTTTCAAAGTTAAGATTATGTTTAGTACCCAGAAATTTAAATAAAAGAATTTATGGATGACATAGCATTTAAAGGCAAAAAGAATGAAATTCCCGATCTCTTCTAGATTCCAGTTACATTCTACTGAATCCTTCGACCCAAATCGATGTGAAATGACAATTATTATGCACAAAGTAAGTTAAAAAAAATCGGGGTTCGTAGTATCGCTATACTACCGCAATATTTTTTGGGTGAAAACGTTTATCGTTTTTGTACTAGCGACTTAAAATTTGGACTCTGTAAGTGTCTCACACATTTAATACAATACATATTAAAGATGCGTGAAGAATATTATATCTGCGGCATAGCTAACGAAAACATTCGGAAACAAGGACAACTACAATGTTATATCTGTATGTACGAGTATAAGCAAAGCAATCATTTCATTTCAATAATCTACAATACAATATAAAAATGTTATCCCTTAAAGCATACTTTACATTTTGTATTTATACAAATTTTAATACAAAAAACCAGTTACATCCAAATTTTATAATTTTTCGATTTTACAAAAATTTTCTTTCATATTTTTCTAATTTGGCATATACAAAAAAAAAAAAAAAAAAAAAAAAAAAGCAGCTAAATTTCTCAAGCCATTCTCAAGATAAGAGCATTTTTATAATAATATAATTATAATTTTTCATAATTTTCAAAGCCCCTCTCCCTTGACGACATAAGCGCGCAATGACAAAAATGCTCTTACAGACAACGTACGAGTCACGAGATATATTAAAAGTAATGGCAACACCAAAGGCATTTGGCCCGACAACTGTGACACATTTCGATATGACTATCGAACCCTTTTCAAAGACGTTAAAATACCTGTATGTCAGAGGTATGTTCTTAATATCTTTTTGGTAAAAATTAAGTAAATGTTCTGTCTTTTTGTTTTAAACCTTTCACACTAGTTTCAATAAATACGAGTATAACTAAATATCACTTTGCCATGATGTTTATAAAGCAGGAAACTATGCGTCAAAAAGTCTTTTAAAAAAAAACTCTCATATAGAACCAGGAATTTTATTCTATCGAGGGAATATTTAGTAAATAGCTTACAGTTTATTGTCCTATGCAGCTGGCATATGTATTAACAACAATGTAACGTTCAAAAATAGGATCCAAGTACGCAGCTTTGATGAACCGAAGTTTATGTTTTGGATTATGTATTTTATTTTTCATAAAATTAATCAGCCTTCATCATGAGATCAAGAATATTTTTCTTAATGAAAAATAATAAAATTCTTTGGGTAATTTTATCAAAATATTGTATCATAGTTCTTTTCAGACATGAAACCATTTTTAATGAAGCAATAAAATATTATTGCGTTGAATTCACACGCGTTTGAAATTTTGCATTACATGTGATGAGGATGGAATTTGTGGTGTTCATAATGATGTTGATGATGATCATATGAATTTTTTTTTCTTTTTCTTTTTTTAATTTACTTTATATTCTATTGATGATTAATATTAATTTATATTTATACAGAGAAACAAATAAAAAAAAAAATTGGAAATGTTCTTTCATATCATTTTGCTTATTTGTTTGACTTTCGATGCTGTGGCGATTTGGCGGTTAAAATATAAAAGCTTTTTAATATTTAAATGAATGAAACATTTGGTGTTTCATGCGTTCGCTTTCACTCACTTTCAAAACTTACTCAATTGCTTACTCACTCACTTACTCACATAAAACACTCTATGGCATGCGTGCGTAGTACAAAGTTCTCTTGGTTTTATGTGAGTATCTTTGCATCTGTATATCTTTGAATACATTGACTTTATAATGCATTTAGAAAGAAGATACAAGAATGTGAGAATGAATGCGTTCGAACTTTCATGAAATGTTAAACTTGAGTGGTATTTCTATTATTTTTCTTTCTTTATAGTTAAGATTTTGAATTTGAACTTTTTGTTATAATGTTTTTTTAACAGATGCAAAATAAAGTTAAAATTCTTCAAAATTTATACTTGGTTAAATAAATTGCATTTAATTCTGAATAACATGAACATTCTTATTTTTTCATTACATACATAATTTTAATATCAACAACAAAACAAAAAAAAAAAAAATCAAAACAGTTACCCACATATTAAAATTATGTTTTGTAAATTGTTCGCATATTATGCGCTGTCATACCATTCATCTGATTGCATTGAAATTTTGTGAATGTGTATGGTTGGTTCCCGGCTTCAACATAGGGTAGTTTTGGTCCCGATATCTGTTCCCGTTCCCGAGATCTGGATTATTCAAACAACCCCAATCCCTAAAAGTATACTACAAAAAATCAATTAAAATATTACTATACTTTTCTGATGCTCAAACTGAATTCTTTGTTGATACTCAAATATAAATACTTCTATACATTAGATCTGCATATGAAATACATCACAAAGACTTTACTGTCATATAACGCAGATAGATTGCCTCATAAGTTGTCCAAAGCTACTCTAAGAAGAAACGTTGTGTGGGCAAATAAATTTAATCAGCTGGGAGCAGAACAAAACATAAGTTTTCAAGGGAATGTTGGGATAGAAGAAGACTGGTGTAACCATTGCAATCAGCTCATTGAGGCATTAAAAGCGGCTTCGTGGAGTACAATGCTGGAAAAAGTAGCAGGAAGCACAAACCGCTTTTATAAATACCTGCAACCAGCAGCTGGAGAAAAATTTTGACTTCTCAACCATTTACACACTATGCAACATGAATGAGCAGGAAACACTGGAGCACTTCTTATCAAGATGCACTGTGTTAAATGTATTTAGGGTGTCACATTTTATTGAGCAAAATGAGCTGATAAATATATTAAACGGTGACAATGAAATCAGTTGGACGAATCTAGCAAGCTATATATGCACAATATTAAACTATAGAAAATTTCTAATTTCAGAATTCAGCTAACGGCTAACAGCCATGCAGGCAAAAATTACCGCTCGTTTCTTTTTTTCTTTTTTTTACTCATATATACGCTAGACTCACAATCTATCATGGAAAATTCTCAATCCACCTTGTGTGTTTTTTTTTTAAATTTAAATTTATTTTATTTATTTATTAAAATTAATTATAATACATTTAAAAAGAAATAATACTATAACTAATAATTAGCAATAGATCACTAGTAGCTAGTAGGCCTTCGACTCTAAGAAATTATAAAATATTATATGAAATCTAAACTCTGGAACTCCTTTGTAACGAAGTCGGTTGGGGCCCGGAGAATAACTTCGTTATAGAGAGGTTTTTGTTATAGGGGAGTTGACAAATTTTTTTTTTTTTTTTTTTTTTTTTGCTTTAAATGCATTTTACATTAAAATAGGAGATTATATTAAATTCATTTATTTTATTTAAGTCTATAAATTTTTCATATGCATATGCATATGTGTAAGCAAATTTAATTTTTTCATTTTAATTCTTTTGAAAAAAATCGTCAATTTTTTTTTTTGCTTGGTAGATTTTTTTGTTTCCTTGTCAACAAAATCTTCAAACATAGTATTGAATTAAATATGTTATCGGAAACATCACTGCGCGATTCCGCAAATGACCTTAATACTTCCAGCGTGGAGCGTTTGAAAAAATTCGTTACAGAGGAGTTATTTTATATGAAAAAATTGTTTTGCGTGCTTAAAAATCGTTCTTATATAGAGGTAATTCGTTATAGAGGAGTTCGTTACAGAGAGGTTAAAATATATGACAAAATTGAAAAAACCGCTGTGTCTTCAAAATGACTTCGTTATAGAGAAGTATTCGCTATTGGGGAGTTCGTTATAGAGGAATTCGTACTGTACTGTACTGTATATACTTATAATTTTATAGGAAGTGGAATATCTTTTCTATATTGGATTTAGTAATTGTGATAAGGGCTGATGAGGGATTAGTGTTAGGAATGAGAACAATTCTGATACTTTGGAGATGAGAAATTTTTAATTAATTTTTTCTGTTATTCTATAAACAACTTAAATGAAACCAGTAATAATAACTTTAACAAAATTAGTAAGTGGGATAGAACAATTATTGGCAACATAAATAGACTGTGATAACATATATGTATTATGCTTGATTTGTCAGTTCAAGAAGTATGGGAAGACAAGATAATGGCAAGGATTCATACCAATCGCCATACAAAAGACTTCTTACTATCATGACCTGTTAAACCTTTAGACTGGACTCTTCAATTCCAAGTTCTGAACTATAGATTGAAAATCTTAGGGTTTACGCCAAAAATAACAAGTGTTGAACAAAAACATGGCATTTTGAGTGAACGGGAAAAATTTGACCAAATCAATTTGGTAAACTTAAATACTTATTTCCATGAAAGATTAAATTCGATTAAATTTTTTAAGCATTATATAAAAGATTTTTAGATCATTACATTATTTCTTACAGATAATTTAATTGATAAATGTACTAAAATTGTTTCGGCAACTTTATTGGGTTGTATCAAGGCTGAACCATTCCAATAACCATAGAAAGTCTGTCGACATAAGTCATAGTGCGCTGCTTTGACAACCTTTGGCCCATATATGAAGGATTATCCTTTTCAGTAATCCAAGGTATGTACAACGTTTTGAAACATACTTATGTTACTAGATGTGATATAGCAGTTCAATCGTTTTGATGTAAAGTTTCTGTTTAATAAAATTAGGTCAAAGAAAAATGCCCAACTCTAAGCTAATAAAATATTATGTCCTCTCTGAAGTCTACTTATGAGTTAATAAGTTGCATACCTTTATAACAAAGTGATAATACTCTAGTCATGATATGTGAGTACGAGTGCGAATGATATACAAATTATGATGGAAAATAACAAAAAAAAAATACAAAAAAAATTAAATTGTCATGGTATCGCTTAATTGCACTTAAAAAGTTTCAAACAAGGAGGACATGCAACAACAATTTCAACAAACAAGCCAAAGGGACACTCACGTCTCTCATCTTATTATAATCAAATTAAAAAGCGTTTCATTTTCGTAACTTTGCTCTTATTCTTGTTCTTGTGCTCGTGCTTGTGTCTTTCTTGCCTTTCTTGTGCTAAACAACAGAAGCGAGACACTTTTGTTTGCAAAAGTTTCTAAAATAATTATATAGATAGAAAAAGAAAAATACTATATTCCCAAAGTCCCTAAAATGCTTCAATGTCATAGCAAAAATAACGCACCAGACGACAACGACAACAACAACAACAAGTAGCTTTATAACTAAAGGCACTAGTAAAACGTAGAAGAAAGAGTCTCATAGTACCGAGAGAAGTAGATTGAAAATTGTTAGCAAAATACCATGAAGCTGCTATCTAATATTTTCATATTCACAGATACAACACACACAGATTCACACTCAAGTAAGTACGTATGTAGTATATGCATTCAATGAATACACAAATGCAATTTCTGGTTACGTTTCCTCGTCGTCGTCGTCGTCACTGTTGTTGTTGTCGAATGATGAACGATAAAGAACCAAGGGGCCCAACCCGACGACTCGACCTATGGCATTCCTTCATTATTGTTGCTGCTGTCACTAACACTGATAAATACTTACATTCATATGTGTGTGCTATATGTGTGTGGTATACGAGTAATTGGTTAAAGGAATGAAATTGTTGTTGTAGTTCCGTCTTTAAATAATGAACTCTAGTACTCATATACTCATCTATATATCTGACCACATAAGTATACTCGTATTACTATTGTTTGTATTATGATACTTTATTGCAATATAATGCGCTACATTTAATTTAGATTTCCATTTATCCATCCAACCAACCAACTATCCATACATCCATCCATCTATTCTAGTATCATTTGAATATGTTTCGAGAGAGTTAACATTTTAATTAAATTTAATTGTTTGTGCGCCAAAGTCTCTTAGCTTTTATAATATGTGATATATATGTGTGGGTGTGTGTGTGTACCATTTGTAATTTGCAAATATCAAGAAATTTATTTACATTGCGTATACGCCGCATTGACTTTATTATTTTATAACGTTGTGTAATTGACTTACATAATTCCCACTCACAGTTAGTCCTCACTCTCGCATACCCACTCAAACACATCTATTCACAATCAGATACTCTAATGTTAACTCCTATAATTATCACACAGAGTCACAGCAACCATATGTCCCTTTGATAATTAACCTACTCGTTTCTTTCATTTCCAATCCTTTCCTTTTGCCCAAGCATGGAGTTGAATGCTTGGAATTTTATAAATTGACAATTAAATTAATTATTTTTAAGTAAATGCTACCATTAAATTTTCTCTTCCTAAATTTTGCTATCATTTAATGATTTCCGGTCACCGGAAGATATTATTTTAATTGATAACAGTATACCCTGCAGTATAAATAACTGGTCCAAAATTGGTTCGTGGTTAGTCCCTTTAGGACCAGCATTTTAAATGTATTCAACTGTTGAATTTAATATGGCGATGTCATTGCCACCTGTATTATCTGTCACCAGTTGGTCATCAGTTGTTGTCACCGCACATACTTGTTCACCTCTACATTACTTTTGACTGGTGAATTCACTACCCACCAAGGGGCTACTGAATTACTATGGAAACGCTCTCTTACTGGTTCGCCTCTGCATAACCTACGACTCCTGAATTCACTAGCTACCTGTAATACAAAAAGCGGCTAATGAATTACTACCGAAACGGGGACTATTGTCACTAATATTTTTTTTTTTTTTGATACAATAAAAATTTATCAGCATCCAATAAGAAGAAAACTAAACATGGTAATAGATTTTATTAGATTTGAGAAGATCGGAAACTACCAGTCATCTTGCTCTGAGAGAATTACACGATTCTCTGAATATAAGATACTTATATCATCAATTTCTATATAGATTTTATTCAATGGTTACATAAGTACCGAGATCTACACAATAATTATAATTAGATAATCAACGTACAATAAAGACTTTCCTACTATACTATGTAGATGTTTCATTAGCCTAAAAATCACTAAGGGGCCATTCACATATTACATATGCCACACGTTAAGGGGAGGGAGGGGGTCAAAGAGTGGGAGGAATCATAAACTTCGTGACGTCACATATCAATATCTAAAGTATTAAAATGCGAATCTTTAACTGTAAACGAAAAAATTAAAAATATTTGACCAACTCTATATTTAGATTTTGGGATCTACCTAAAGTCACAACAGGATAAGAGATAAGAGAAATGATGTTAACTAGAGACCCGTTCCCGCTTTGCACGGGTGTATAAAGACACCTGATTTCCATTTCTTCACTGGTTTCATCACTTTGAAACCATCTATGTCTGTTTGCATTTCTTGTTCTACGATCTATATTTTAACGACTTCTTAGCACAACTGATTCAACAAAAAAAAATAGTTTAATGTTACTCACAATTTTATCTAAACAAACTTGTATATTTCGCAGCAATATACAATACAAAGACTTAATTAGAATTAATTAAAATGTATTGTACATATCATTGTTCTGCAGAAAATTCTGTTAAAGACAGTGAAAATCCTATCAAAATCAGTTTAGTGGTGTAGAAGTTGTGCGTATCGGAAGAGACAGAAATTTCGACTTTCATTTATACTAGGTATATATATTCAATATTAAATGGAAATAAAAATTATATTGGAACTGTTGTTTAATTCAGATGTTTGTTTATGAATGCTATATGTCAATTATAAATTAAATATAATTATATTTAATGCATTTGTCAATTTAATGAACTGAATTTCTAGCAAAACTATCATCACATAAGGTCGATTCTAGATGTGAACAATCTCCTAATACGAGTATATAGAACCTTTTCTTAATTTTCTAAGTCTTGACAGCTTTCAGTATGACTGCCTACTTATGAGACGAAGCCCTGTTAGGACTCCTACTTATGTTGTTTCTCGTATCATTTCTACTCAACTTTAATAGTAGAATGGTTAAAACTCTTCTTATAGTATTAAAATAAATATCACAAAATTGAATTCCAAAGTCAATCAAGTAGATTTAGTCATAACTATAAGTCACATGATTGGAGAAACATTCATAGCAACTAAGTACAATAGTAAGTATTTATAAAACCAATTTCAGTAAAATGATATTTAATTAATTTTAATTAAATTCAAGAAAAACGAATTAAGAAAATCTATTAAAATGCTAAATAAGTTACTACTTGAACATCATACACACACACTAGTAGTCTATATAAATTCTTCTAGTTTTGATTCCGATATTTTATAGAAAATCAAATAATAACAAATAATAATTACAATGGAGAATAATTACAGGTGATTAATTTGCAATGCAAATCAAAGTCTCATCAAATAAAACTGAATGGGGAAATTTAAACCCTTGGTAAAGTTACCGACAATAAATGATTTTAATGTTATGCAATTTTATTGCATCATCATCATAATGAAATTAACAAAGCTTTCCTTGACAAATTTAAGTGTCATTTATAGACAAAAAGTTGCACCGACTTGGCCTTGCGACACATAAATTTGGCACATAAATACACCACTGCGGCATACGAGTACAACACATTCGGAAGGTTCAGGCTCTAAGACAAATCATGGGAGGCCCATGGTTTGCTATATCAATGAATTGGCTGGAATGGGATCGAAATAGTCAATTAATTGTCACTGGTCAAAGAACTAAAGATGCAATGTAACCATCCTAAATAAATAACAAAAGAGACAATAAATATATCTGAAAAATTAAATACTTCAACGAATCTAAAGCATAATTGTAGGTAAATGTTTTCGATCATTTATGAATTTGTTGTGAAAAGAAAGTTTTGATCTTTAATCGACCAAATCACTCAATTATTGTAAAATAATCTAAATGGTGAATTCAAAGCGGAATCATGCACTTTCGAGAACATATCATATTATAGTATCTTATTTATAGTACCATAAATAATAAATCTTAAGAGGAAGATATTATTTGATAAAGATGAAAGTTAGACAGGACAAATGTAGTTGCATAATAATAATAATAATCTTTATAAACTAATCTCATATGGATGTTAATGTTTTTGCAGGACAACTGATAAAAACTGAAACAATTGCCACATAAACTTCGATTTTAACTTGTCTTCTTCATCAAATATATCGATATCCGTGTTTTGTTTATTCGTATGTTATGCGCTGCCATACCGTTCATCTGATTGCATTGACATTGTGGGAATGTGTATCTGTTAGTTTCCGTTTTGAACATAGGATAGTTTTGGTTCCGATGTGTGTCTCCGTTCTCGAGATTTGGGATATTCAAACAACCACAAACTCCCTAAAAGTATACTACAAAAATCAACTAATATATCAACATAATTTTCTGATACTTAAACTGTGTTCTTTGTTGATACTCAAAGTGTTACAGAGGGAATATAGTGATGTTAAGAAAGAAAAAACAACCCTTGCGTAGTGTTTTGTTTATTCGTATCTTATGCGTTGCCATGCCGTTCATCTTATTGTACTGAAATTTTGTTAATGTGTATGATTGGTTTCCGACTTGAACATAGAATTGTTTTGATACCGATATCTCTTCTCATTCCCGACATACGGGATATTCAAACATCCCCTAAAAGTATACTGCAAAAATTAAGTACAACATCATTTCAATATTCTGATACTCATACAATTGTTAATTTATTTAACTACACCTGTGTGCATAAAAAGGTAAAATTAAACAATTGTTCCATGAAATCATATTGATTTAATTAGCACTGTGTGCTTTACATGAGCATGCGAACTGAACTTGTCAACTTCCAATTCGCAACTGAAATGCCAAACCCACAATATCACAAGCACAAGTGCAGCAGCAACAAAAATTGTACTATTGCAGTAACATTTATTTTTAATTGAACGCGAATACCTACTGTTATCATTCTTAAAATTGGACAAGTGCGGAATCAGAAACTTCTGTTATTTTTCTATATTAACTTGTATAAGGTAAAACGAAATGTATATTTATTAAAAGTTTCAATTCGATATTTTAAAATAAATTGACTAGAAATAAACTAACCATAAATCGAATCCACTGTCGTGTTTATTTAAACTTTATAGTCTCTTCTTTCTTTAATGCGTTACGCGTTACAAACATCATGGAAAAGTAAAAAAAAAAAATGTCATGTGTGTGAAAGAAATAAATTTTTAAAAAGTACAAATATGTATGTGTATGAGGAGTAGTATAGTGTATTATGGCATTTGTAGCTGATCTTTTGGGATAACTGTCTCATAGTTGTATGTGTAGAGAAAAGGGTTAAGTAATTTTCATTGCCATTGACTTTCTGACTTTTGGCACTTTTTAATATTTAGTATTTTAAGTGCTTTTGTTGTTTTGGATATAGAAAACCAAATACAAAAAAGAAAACATAATTCATAAAAATGTCACACAAGTTAAAAAAGTCAAAGGTTTGGATTGGGTAGAAACTCAACACGACACAATAATAATACAAAAAACAAAAAAAAAAAAATATAGTAGTGACTGGAATTAGAAAGGAAAGAAACTGAAGTGAAGTGAAGAGAAGTGAGAGTAAGATTGAGTATAGCTTGCTATAAGTAAGAGAAATGGTTTGAATGAATGTGATAAATCAAAAATATGCGCAATGAGACCAAACAGAACACAACAAGGACGACTACGAAGGATTAAAACACAAACGACAGAAACTTTTCTCTTTCAAAGCAATCGTAAAACGCGTTGTTCTAAACCAAGAATCCTATCACGTCAAGTTGTGCTGCGTGTTGGGAATTGTTTATATAAATTATACCTATATATGTATATATATTTATATATAGAGAGAAAAATTTGTTTATATATGTATATATAAGTATGTGCAATTTATTTATATTATTTTTTTTTTTATTTAAAAAGCTGCAAATGCTCTGCATACAATTTCATGTTTTGCAATTTTTTCAGACGTGCAAATTAAAGAAATACCATCACATCACAGACATACAGATATCTTGTCTAGGTATTTTCTATTATATCCAGAAACATCAGGTGGGACGACAGTGGGTTAGTTAAAGGAAAGCATAAATAAGACAATGACTTCTTGTCAACAAGACACAAAGACAAATTATTCTAACATGACAAGTGACAGGTGTTTATACCAAAAAAAAAAAACATTTTATCATTGTTGGGTAGACACACGGGTAGGCACAGTGTCAAATTGATAATAAGAAAGAAAAGTATGAATGGAAGAATTGAGATTTCAAACTAAAACATTATATTTTTATTAATAATAGTATTATGTTTAAAGTAATAGATACAAGAAATTTATATTCTTATGTACTAATGGAAACATTGAAATCGGTGCCATAATTTATATCTTACTAACGACACCTGGCGCGCGTTTCTACGACCTGTCATTTATTAGATCATCAATGAAAACGTTCAATCTAATTATTATTTAAGAAAAAAAAAACATGCATACATGTATTTGGATATGTGAAAATGATATGATTTGTCTCTAAGTAAATACATAGATATATTATATAGATTTGTTAGAAAATTGAAATTTCTTTTGTAGCATTTTAACAAAAGATTTCTAAATTGTTTCAATATTAGAACTGCTTCAACACATCACACTGCTTTATCAGCCAAATAGCTTTCTGTTGTTTATGACGTTACCGACACTTTTGCTCACTGCTTTTCTTTTGGAAAGAGATGGAAATGATCCTCATATTTCAGCCAATATCCGCACAACCTTAATAAATTATACACCTATAACCTTTCTGATGAATCATTCTGTTCATTGGTGAAAACCGTATTAAAATCCATTCGGTAGTTTTTGAGTTTATCGCTCTCAGACAGACAAACACGTAAAATGACTGTTTCATAATATGTGTAGATAATAAAATAATAAATATGTTAGACACAAAACTGAATATCATAATATAAAGGTAAGGAAGAAACTCAATTATGTTTAAATGGTTCTGAATTCTTCTGTTGAAGATCTAATGAAATACATTGATACACTGACTGGCTCAAGGAAATGAATATTGGAATTCTCTTCAGGGATTTTTATAACAATTAGAGATTTAAGACATCAACTAAAAGGAAAAAAAATATTTGAGATGCTAAGAATGCCAAGATGAAAATTCTAGTTGGCATTTGGAGTAGATAAATAAAGTATATTAGTTCAGATTCTAATTGGAAATTCCTACAGAATCATTGATGTTAACTAACAACCGTTAAGAGAATATGTTGTAAATATTATTTATTGTTGATCACACCTGCATCAGTTACCCATAAGCTTCTTTTCATGAATATTAGGCTTTGGGGTGTGTTTTTGTAACTCTTCCTTAATCAACCACTGTGTTGACCGCTAACGATTGCCATATTGAATCCATTTTTCATCACAATAAATAATTCTATTCAAAATTTAATCAAACTTAAGTGACAAATTCTGTGCAATTTAAAATGGGTCAGCCTTAACATCGACCATCAGTTCGTCGTTATCGACCTTTGATTGTGGGATACCTCGTGGCATATTTGTGAGTTCAAAATTCACTATTAAACATATAGACTACTTGGGATCTCGTTATACCAGTGTATGACCAGCTTGAGCGACAGCAATGCGTGTACTAGTACTTCATAATAATGCAAATTTTCGACAAATCCATTTTTTGCAAAATCATTTTTTAGTCAAAATTGACTTATTTTTTTAAAAGATTAAAGCCACTTTTTATAGTAATTAAATGTGCAGCTTTCCAACAAGAAAAAAAAACAGTGACTTTAAAATATTTAGCTGTTCAAAAGTAGTGAGCTGTTAAGAGTTGCCAATTGTGCCAACTACAAATTTTATATTACACGACCCAATATAATACAATCGCAGACTTTGTCTGTCTGTTTGTTTGTTTGTACGTGCATCACTTAAAATCCACTAATTGGATTCAAAAAATCGAATTACTGAAAGATAAGAAGCTTTCTTGTGAGTAACATATAGCGTTTATTTAGTCAAAATTGACCTAAGGAATCGGTCAAAATTTGCATATAAAGAGTCAAATTTTAAAATCAATTTCATATTACACGACCCAATATAATACAATCGGAGACTTTGTCTGTCTGTTTGTTTGTTTGTACGTGCATCAATTAAAATCCTCTAACTGGATTCAAAAAATCGAATTACTGAAAGATAAGAAGCTTTCTTGTGAGTAACATATAGCGTTTATTTAGTCAAAATTGACCTAAGGAATCGGTCAAATTTTACATATAAAGAGTCATATTTTAAAATCAATCAAGTGGGATATTTTCAAACACCTATTTTTCAGTTGTAAGTCATCAAGAAAATAAAATAAAGACGTTGTTTATATAATTCCCGAACAAAGCCGGGCGCTACTAGTACACGATGTAATTGTTTCCTCGTAAGAAGTATTTGGAATTCCGATTTGTAAGCGTTTAAAAGATTAGTAGTTACCTTAATAATTGTATATCTCAAAGTTATTTGTTATAATTTATTTCGTCGGCATTTGCTTTCCATACAATTCACTCAACTGCATTTATGTTTTCTTATTTTTTTGTTATTTATTGTATTTATGTCTTTTGTTCATCTTTTTTAATCAACTGTTGGTTTCTTTATTTTATAGAGACTTGTCCCTTGGCTCTTGGCTTAGATGAATATCAGAGGAGGAATATAACAATAAAACACCCATAAGAACAATAAAGCGCGAAAAAACATTTGTGCGTCTTTTATGGTTTTTCCTTCATCGTTGTCGTCGTCATCATCATCATCATCATGATCATCATCACCTTCACAGCTTTGTCTTTTGTCGTTCTTTTGTTACAAATATTTTATTTCCTTTTTTTGTTTAAATTTTTGTTTTGTTTTGTACTTTGTTCTTTTATTATTACTATATACAATACAATGACAATGCATATTACTTATATTAAAAACCAAAACAAGATACATTAAATCAAACAAAATCCAAGGCAAGTAAAGGATGCTGTCCTATTACATAAATAAGTATTTAGTACTAGTTGGTTTATTTGTGTCTTATTTTATTTCTGATGATTTTTGCTTTATGATTTTTTTTTATTTGCTTCATTTTAACAAACATCATCATCGTAAGCACTATGATGATGATGATCTTCATATGCTATTGACCCCAAAATATCAAAAAATAAGTTTTGATTTTACCAAATTCTATTCTATTCCATTCAAAAGATTCTTAGTTTTAGGAAGAGTGAAAGGGAACCGCATTATTAAAAGCTTTAAAATGTATGTAATAAGTAATATGATAACAAAATACAGAATATTTTTCTAGCTCGAAGTGCAATCATGGCTAAACTATTAATATCGCAGGCTTTCGTTGTGGTCTATCACATCATATTTTTTGTATTCACTCTTGAAATGTGAAAAATAGATACAATTTTTATAGTCAAAAGTAGAACATATTCACAAGGTTTTAAGCAATAATAAATGAATGTGTGTTCAGGCAAATTTTCTCTAAACAACTATAAAAAAAGAACACAAAAAACAAATCAAGGGAATGAAAATTTTTAGGACAATTCTTCGCATATATCAACAATACTTTTTTCGATACAGAGAAGATTACCATGGCTTCAGTGCAAGGATGACACGCAAAATTATGACATTAAATAAAAGAAAAATTAACTATATTGATAAAATTGTGCAGCATATTAATCCACTAGCCAGAGCTCTTGTTCACACAAGAAACTCATCTAGTTCACGTTGAAATGATCGTGCAGACCTTATGATAAGTTAACAACATAACAAGCAGCAACCCCTTTTCTCACTTGTACGAAGGATAAATAATTATATATTCTAGTATGCAAGAGTCTAAACCTTTTTGTTAGTCCTAATCCTAAATTATTAGAGCCTGTCAAAATTGCTTTTTTTTTTGTTAATAAAATTGTTTTAATAATTTATGGCTCATTTTTTTGCAGTTTTTATGATTCCGTATGAAATATTTAACAATTTTTCAATCATTTTTCATCAATATTTAAAAATGTATAAAAAGCTCATCTACGTAATGTCAAAAACTATGAAATTATATAGACTGGGTAAATTGCTCGATCACAAAGAAAGAGCAATTGAAAATCTTGATGTCAGTCAAAAGAAAATTATAGGAACCTGAACTAGCTAAGCTAAATGAATCCGGATGTATACTTCTTTGAAAAATTGGCAATGGATCAAAAAATTAAATTTCACTATGCACCAGTGACGTCTGTAGATGTAAAACGTTAATTTTCAATTGATAGGTAAATTTTGTCCTATAGACGTCAATCGTATACACAATCAAAATTAGCTATGACTAATGTCATTCAATATAACAATTTTATAAACGATGATACATATAATGAGAATTAATGTTTATATTTTAGATCTTTGTGCGGTTTCTCACCTTTCAAATATGTAAACCGATTTAACAATTTTAATACCAATTTTTTGGTGTTGTTTTCTGACAATTTCATAACAATTTTTGTCCATTTTATTTAAAAATTTTTACAGATACAAAATTTATACATAAAAAAAGGAAAAAAAAATTAAAAATTAGCCAAGTGTGAGTCGGTCTCGCACACGAAGGGTTCCGTACCATCGTACAAGATGTTTTGCTTAAAAAATTAAATTATGTGCAGCCTAAAAGTATACTACAAAAAAACAAAAATTTGTTAAACAAAAGGTTAAATTTAAAGAACAATGCTTCTAAAAATGTGTATTTTTAGTATTTGTTGTTCTACTATCTACTACACAAGTGAATTACACACTTTGTGAAAATTTCAATTCTTTACCTATTACGGTTTATGAGATAGAGCAGGAGACGGACGGACGGACAGCGTAAGCATAATAATAGGGTCCCGTTAGCTATGGGAACTAAAAACAAAAAAGGAAAAACAACTTCACACATAATCTTTAAGAGTAAGTAAAGAGAATGAATACAGCTTAGATGTTCTCTGAAACCAAATTGCGAAGTAGAAAGGATATTATTATTATTATTACATGGAAGCACCATGTGCGCTAATGTAAAATTTCGAAAATTTTTGAAAAACCGCACAATAGACTAATAAAACGGTAGTTATCGGGAGAATCCAGTGGTTTACCAGGTTTAGGGATTGGAATAACTCTGGCAATTTTCCATTTTTGTGGAAAATAGCCAATTTTGGCGCATTGATTAAGAATCAGCGCAAGATAATTAATTACAGAACTTAGCAGGTTTTTAATGCATGAGTTAAAAATGGAATCAGGTCCTGGCGATTTCTTATTTCTAAGAGAACTAATAATAACGTGAGCTTCAGTGGGAGTAATAATTGGAACAGTGAAGTTGCGTATATTTTCAAGTTCATTGAGAGAAGAGTTGACAAGAGCAATAGGGTTAGCATTGGATATTTTCGCACAATAAGTTATCTTTTTCATCAGATGTAATGTAGATTTGGTTTTTATAGCTGAAACTGGGGGGTGAATACATTTTTATTTTGAATTGTTTTAGTTATTTTCCAGAAATGTTTGAAATTTGGAACTAGCGTGGAGAGTTTGTAATTTCAAGATTTATTATTAAACTCAAATAATGTAGCTTAGTTTTAATTTAGCCACTTAGATTGAGTCTTACTTTGAATAATTGATGCCTTGTTCTAATCCACTGTCGTTGGGCTACGTTTCTATGCTTAATAAGATCCAAGTAGTTTAGAAGAGTTTTGAATAATTGGTCTGGTGGGGACAGATTTCTCGACAGCATGTTAGGAAATGAAATAGGTTGTATGGCTGAGTCTAAAATTCTTTTATAGGTTTTCCAATAAACCTTTGGAAAATGGAAGTAAGTATTTTTTGCTGAAGCAAGTAATGACCGGCAGGTGGTCAGATAAATCGTTACGAGCGATTGGTTCCGCAAACTCAATATTGAATAATTGTTTTTTAATGTGTGTGGAACCACCAGTCTTTGAAATAACCTCATAAATCCTATCAGTAAGATAATCATATAAGACTTTAATAATTCAAGGATATTTCGCTCCAGGCATCTGTGATGGCATTTGACTCGTATACTTTTCTTATCAGTCAATTGTTTTGAGATCAGGAAAATAAGGGGGTCACTCCATAAAAGTGACGTTGTGCTTCTGAATCCAGCTTATTACCACTAGAGCTGTATGGATTGGGGCATTATCTTGCATTATGTTGCTGGATAGTCCATGGTAATGGTTCGAAAATGTTGATCATACTATCATGAAAAGCTTTCTCGAGTATGCCTTTGCAATAAATTGCATTCATTGTGGATGACACAAATTGCAGTTTATTTATATTCCATAATATGAGATGGCACCCCCACCGCTATGGTGGCGGGACAGAACGTGTTCGTCTTTATGATTATCATGAAAATAATAGTTAAATCCATCAGTTCCATCTAAATTGAAACGTTCATCATTCCAAAAAAAACACTGTACGTCGCTGTGCTTCCAACCAAATACTAGAAAAGAATCTTTACGTTGGTTTTTAAGCAGTGGTTTTCATCTCTAATTTTTATCTTTTCAGATATTTAGCTTGACGTTAAATTAAATTAGATTGAATTTTGGAAACAGAACAATGTGAACTTGAAACTTCTCAAACTATTCGTCGCTAGGCAGTATACGAAAGTGCTGTTTTGGTGCGCCCTCTCATATGGTATTGCTTCCATAGATTGAAGTATTTTTAAGAAAATTGCATACTACACTCTTGCTTTTTGCATATTTTTTTGTTTCTGTAATTTTTCTATAAATAATATCACGCTGCTTATAAGCAATTGTTTTGCATTTTTCTTCCGGTGTAAGAGCTTTACCGCGTTCCATATTAATGTTTATATATTTATAAAAAATATTCAATTAAAAAACAAAACCTTTATCACGTGACTTTTTACTCAGAATGAAGAAATCAAAGTTGTTCCTATTCAAGTGTATGATAAAATTAGTATGCACCATTTAATATTTATTGTACTTACACACAATAAACCACTGAAATTGTTTGTATGGAAGACAAAGCTAAATAATAATTTACAAATCTTATAAACTACTGGCGCTTTTTTTAAGTTCCTTTACTTGTAAGCTAAAGAAACTTCTGAATGTTGCATGGGTCTCCCAGGGTTATGGGGCACGAAAGTCATTCCGATGTAAGAGCGTGTGGCTGCTCATCTGTGAGAGTGAGTGAGCTAGTGGGTTAGGATGTTGCGAGAGTCTAAGGGGATATTTCTGCTTTAGTTGGGCCAGCTCAGCTTTGATTAGAAGAACATTGAAGTCTCTGTGGATGTTTGCGTTTGACATATACCAGGAACATCTGTTATAAAGTGAAGTATCTTCGATTGTGACTTCGACATTACTTGTGCTTGCGTTCCCCCGCCCAAAGCTGGAAACCGTATGTCCAGATTGACTTCATTAAACTCTTATACATATATTAACACTTTTAGATCGAGCCATAGTTTTAAGAGCCAGTGGAGAGTCTGGGCTTTTAATTTCATTTTATATTTTTGCAACATATCTTCTACTATATATTTATTAACAAACAAAAAATATACATAAACTAAAACGATGATGATTAAATAATAAAGAAAGTTAAGTTTATAATTTCAAATTGGCTTCAAACTTTTCTTTATCCAGCAAGTTAATTTCGATTTTCTGCGACAGTTTTGATAAACAAATCATATCTGCTTCCAGTTCCATAATTTCGGTTCATTTTTTAATCAATAATTCATGGATTTTATCTTTGGCTCCATCAATTGTCATATCAATAAAGGGATATGAACCAGTAAAATGTTTATTAGTCATAACGCACCACTGGGTGTTTTTTTGATATTCCACAGCGAATTTTGGTTCCTGATCTTCCCCAATCCGCATAATTTTCTCAATTAAAATACATACTATTTTAATTTCTTGAATTGATGTATATAATTTTGTATGCTTTGCCTTAAGTTCTTTTATAGCACCATCATACATTTCTTTTAGTTTCATATTGCAGCCATTGATGACTTCCGTCACTTTATGTTTCTTCATGGTAAGTATTTCAATGTCGGTAACCTTCACGATTTTTGAGTAGAGTTGTTGATATTTTGGAAGGGGTTCAATTTGAATTTCTTCAAGAAACTGTAACTTTGTGTTGGTTTTTTGTGTTTTTTTCTGTTGTGATGCCAAACATTTTGTTAATTCCTTACTACTGATTGTTCTAATTTTAGTGAAGTATATGAAATTTTGATACAAGATTGTGTAATTTTGATTTAAAAAATTTATTGTAGCTAAATTTATGTTATAGAGAACTATGATCTCATTATGAGATCTTATGTTTAAATAAATATACTTTGATGTTTTAACTGAATTCCATTGATTTTCTGGGTAGATTTATGATTATGGATTATCCATTCATTTGAATCGCTTCAAACAATATTTCACAGGAAAAACGTTTCACACAATTTTTTCTTAGAAAAAAATGTGTTCCTATTCAAGTGCATGATAAATAAGTATGCATTGTTTGTTTTTTTTTTTTTAACAAAAACCCATTGATTTAACCACGTAATATTTATTGTACTTAATACACAATACGCCACTGAATAATAAAATAAAAAATATATAAATATTTTTTGATATCGTTTGTTTTTTTAGTCAAATATTTGTATATTCATTTAAAAATTCTTGTCCCTATTCAAGTGCATGGCAGTGTATTTACTAGGTACTCATAAATTAAATATTTCCTTTCGTTTGAAAATTTTCCTCTATTTTGGTTTTTTATTTTCATTATTTCATTTTAATAAATTTTGCATTCATTCATGTTCGTGACATATGTATATAGATATTATACTCGTATAATATAAATAAATTTAGTTGTTTATTGAAATTTAATGATGCTGGTCGAGATAATTAGATGCAACTACGAGAAAAACTAAACTAAACTAAACTGAACTAAAGTGACCTGGACTGGTTATTTTAGTTATAATAATGAGAGGAGCAATGACAATGGAAATATTAGTATTCCTGACTGGTAATTGAAACAGAATATAGGATGACTACTTATGTACATGCAATTGTATACATATATATACGTATATATTTGTTGTTGTTAATAGTAATTGTTATAGTTGTTATTGTTGTTGATGTTTTCGTTGTTGTGTTGAAACACATTATGCTTACGATCCTAATTTTCATTGATAATTTATATTTTAGTGGCATAATTTATTACTTTCCACTCAAACATTAATATTTTATTATTTAAGTGCAGGACTCAAAGGCAATGGTGACGGCAATAAAAATAACCCAAGGGTGGATCAATAAATCCTTAGAAAATCCAACACAGGATAACGTTTTTTTTGTTTAAAGTTAATATTATCATCATTTGCAATTATTTAGAATAAGGCAAATGAATTTGAAAAAAGTCATACAGTCATTTGAAGCATCACAAATGGACAGACCACTTGAGGTTGCTATTCTCTGATATACCATATATAGTATATAGTTTTAGTAAGTCAGAAATAATGCCAGATTGAAGAGGCTGTAGATAGGCATATAAAGTATAGTAGTACGTGGGTCGATCGATCAATAAGTCCTTAGAAAATCCGGGAGAAGGCGCTCGCTCGTAACATTGATATATAAATACATATTTTTTTTTTTAATTTAGTCCATCACTAATCAGCTGTTGAAGTCTCAGTAACATGGACAATATAGTTTCATTTTTATTGTCAATTGAAACAATAAAATTTTGTGATTTGAAAAAAAAAAAAGTGGATTACGTGTGGTCATCAAGCATAATTTTGTGCTTACAAAAACCATCAACGAAACCAAGGAAGGCTTGATATGTAAATACTATGCAGACTCTGCAACGGCAATTTCAGTGGTTGAAAAGAGGTTTACATACCAGCACAAATGACGTTGAACATTTTGTTCGACCTAAGAAGGTTGTCACGCCAGAAAAAGACGATAAAATTCATGGAATGAAATTGGACGATCGCAAATTGACGGTGCGTGAGGTGTCTGAGGCACTTGGCAGCTCAACTGAGTGGGTATATCATATTTTAACATTCATGAATATATATATTTAAAAGCTATCCGCGCGAAGGTTGCCGCGATTACTCATACTCGACCATAAGCATAACTGTGTGACTACTTTGAAAGAGTGTTTGGCGATGTTCTACCGCAATCCGAACGAGTTTTTTTTAACTTGCTCGAAATATGGATCCTTCACAATACACGAGAGAACAAGGTACAGTCAAAGCAGTGGACATCTTAGAGAGAACTTGCACCATAGATGGACCTGCCGGCCAACAAGGTCATGGTGACAGTTTTTTTGGATGCACGCGTTGTCATTCACATCGATTACCTTGCAAAAGGCAAAACAATCACCGGCCATTCTACAGATTTAACCCTCTGCTACTATATTCTGTTTCCAAACGTAAACAAATGACTTAGCTGTAAGAGATTTGGGTCAAATGAAGAGGTCATCACTGAAACAAATGGCTATTTCCAGAACTTTGAGAAAACCTATTATTTGGAAGGGATAAAAAAAATTAAAAATGCTGGCCTAAATGCATCAAGCTAAAAGAAGATTATATTGAAAAATATGAAGAAACTTACGGAACAAAATTGTGTTTCTATCTTTTTCTAAGGACTTATTGATCGACCCACGTAATTCTCTACATATTGAAAAATATAGAATTATTCATATCTTTTTTCCGTTTTACATTTATTTATTGAATCACTTTGTGTTCAATATAAAGCCTAATAATAATTTACAAATCTTATAAACTACTGGCGAATTTTTTAAGTTCCTTTATTTGTGAGCTAAAGAAACTTCTGAATGTTGCATGGGTCTCCCAGGGTTATGGGGCACGAAAGTCATTCCGATGTAAGAGCGTGTGGCTGCTCATCTGTGAGAGTGGGTTAGGATGTTGCGAGAGTCTAAGGGGATATTTCTGCTTTAGTTGGGCCCGCTCAGCTTTGATTAGAAGAACATTGAAGTCTCTGTGGATGTTCGCGTTTGACATATACCAGGAACATCTGTTATAAAGAGAAGTATCTTCGATTGTGACTTCGACATTACTTGTGCTTGCGTTCCCCCCACCCAAAGCTGGAAACCGTATGTACAGATTGGCGTCATTAAACTCTTATGCACATATTAACACCTTTCAATCGAGGCATAGACCAGATCTTGGATTTAAGAGCCAGTGGAGAGACTGGGTTTTTAATTTCATGTTGAAAAACTAGAAATTTTAAATTTTTGCAACATATGTTCTACTATATATTTATTAACAAACAAACAATATACATAAACTAAAACGATGATGATGGTTAGTGATGATTAAATAATAAAGAAAGTTAAATTTATAATTTCAAATTGGCTTCAAACTTTTCTTTACCCAGCAAGTTAATTTCGATTTTCTGCGACAGTTTTGATAAGCAAAGCATATCTGCTTCTAGTTTTAGGAGTTCCGTTTGTTTTTCAATCAATAATTCATGGATTTTATCTTTGGCTCCATCAATTGAACAGTTCGTCATATCAGTGAAGGGATATGAACCAGTAAAATGTTTATTAGTCATAACGCACCACTGGATGTTTTCTTTATATTTCACAACGAATTTTGGTTCCTGATCTTCCTCAATCCGCATAGTTTTCTCAATTAAAATACATACTATTTTAATTTCTTGAATTGATGTATATAATTTTGTATGCTTTGCTTTAAGATCTTTTATAACACTATCATATATTTCTTTCTGTTCCATATTGCAGCCGTCTTATTGTATAGATTTTTTGTGTTTTTTTCTGTTGTGCAGCCAAAAACTTTATTAATTCCTATAGATTGTTCTGAGTAGAATGAAGTATATGAAATTTTGATACAAGATGATTGTGTAACTTTGATTCAAAAAATTTATTGTAGCTTAATTTATGTTATAGAGAACTATGATCTCATTATGAAGTCTTATGTTCAAATAAATATACTTTGATGTTTTAACATAATTCCATTGATTTTCTGAGTAGATTTATGATTATGGATTATCCATTCATTTGAATCGCTTCAAACAATATTTTACAGGAAAAACGTTTCACACAATTTTCGTATAGAAAACAATTTACAAAAAATCAGAATTAACAAAAATTGAATGAGTAAATATAAAATACCAATAAAAAATAAATAAAACAGAATAATAATAATATTTTAATATTTGTTAACGAGGGCATAATTCAATGCGAACAAAAAACATAAAATAAATATAAAATAAAAAGACAAAAGTGTAAAAAATTATGTTAAAAAATGATAAGAGTCTAAAAAATATAAAATAACTTTAAAAAAAAAGTATTAATAGTTTTACAAAGAGATATGTATGTGTGCAGACAATCAAAGTGCTTTTGTTTTAAGCAAAACAAACAACAATTTTTTGTTATCCTGTTGTGAATCAGAAACCATCACAACACAACACAAACAAAGTACAAAGAATACAACATACTCACTGATGCGATAAATACAGTCAAACTTCTATACGTCGAACTTCTATAACTCGAATTTTTTAGTATTTCGAAACAAATTGAATTGGATTAGAGCGAAAATTCTATACAATTTTCCTCCATAGCTCGAATAATACCATAGTTCGAACCAAAAACAAGTAAAAAGGAGACTTACTTTCGATATGCCGCTATTTTAATACTCTTCACACCCCTCCTAGGGTCTTGAAATTTACATGGTTGTTGGATATGGGTCAGCCACTTGTAGTGTTCAAATGTCAAGTCGATAGTACAAATACAAAAAAGGATTTTTTAATAAGAACTTTAATTTGGATCCAAGTTTGTATGGGGGTGTCCCCCCTTATGGTTCGATTCGGCTGCTTCCGACAAATGTACTGCGTATGGTTAAAAGCTCCGTCTATTTAAAAAACTGAGAGACTGGTTTGCATACATACACACACAGACAGACGGACATGGCTATATCAACTTGTCTCATCGCGCTGATCAAGAATATATATTGTATATACTTTATGGGGTCTCCGATGTCTCCTTCTGTGTGTTACAAACTTCTTGACAAACTTATTCACTGAGTGAAGAGTATATAAACTGGCAAGTCGAATTTACTGGGACAAAAGCCGATTATGAAGAATATTTTTTTCGTAAAAGCATACGATATTGACATCGAGAGTCAGACAATAACAAATTGGTTCAAAAAGATTGGATTTAGTCAATGGGACAATGAAGAACAAAACTTAATGGAAGTTGATTATTATGCATGAATGAGATTTAAATTTAATATATTGACGATTATATTAACCCTTATGCCGTTATTCCGGACACTTTGGTCTGACCAGACCTCATGAAATTATATGCGATATTGGTGGTAATTCTTTTGTGTTATATATCTGACCATGATGTACAAGATTGAGATAACAAATTCAAAATGCCCATATCCCATACTTTTACCTAATTTTTTTTTTATTTTTTTCCCCACCAACACATTCAATAATAGTCCATTGAGGTTAACCTCATGGTTGTGGTTTAATTCTTTGTACTTTTAAAGTCAACGTGGTCTGACCGGTCCATTGTGTCTCAAATCGGCTATAAGTTTTTTATTTATTTTTCTTCACTAACATACATCTCATTTCCAAGATTAATGTAGCAAAATCCTTGACCATTTTAAACTCATATTAATACAACTAAATTAAGCATTAAATAAATTAGAATCGCTTTTCAATCAAAACATAATAATAATATTAATAATGTAAATGTTCAATTACAAATTACTGAATATTTTAAGAAATTGTATTTGTAAACATTATACCAAATTTCATAGTTTTCCGGCTTCGCACGGGTTGCATCCAACCGAATATATAAGCACAGATTGAGTGCCTTTCAACAGTTTCCATTTTCAAAATCTATCAATATATATTTTTTAATTTGTCTTAATACCTTATGTTATGTTTCTTTGTATCTACATAACCTAAATGCCAGATATGTTTCCTTTCATAGCTATAGTGTATCACTTTGAGTATCAGAAAATTAAAGTGATATTTTAGTTAATTTTGTATAGTATACTTTAAAGGGATGTTTGAATATCCTCGATCTAGGACCAAAACTATCCTATGTTCAAGCCGGGAACCAATCATACACATTTACAAAATTTCAATGCATTAAGATGAACGGTATGGCAGCGCATAACATTCGCACAAACAAAACATTACTTCTTATATATTAGAGATTAGAAGATTAGATATTATTACTACATAAGCAGAATATAATTTTTGTTGTGCACAATGGTGATTCGAGCTGTGGAAGTTAGACTGTATCATTTTATATTTGTGAAATCCATAAAGTAAAATGGCATTTAAAATATTTGATTTATTTTTATTTTATTTTACATTTAACAAATATAAAAAGATGGATTCAATTTATTATTTATTGACTATTAAAGAGTTAAAGAGCAGATTGAATTTAAAATTAAAAGTTAATTTTAGAATATTTTGTATAAACTTTCTAACTAAAATTGTATTTCCTTTTTTGTAGGTTTTATTTGAAAATTTCCTTACATATCTTGCTAGATACCGAGGCAGATATTGTCTGCCTCCATTTTCAAAAAAATTAGCGCATACTGATTGACTGACCCGATAAACTATTGAGTAAATATAATAAATTTTTTAAACAGGTGTTTGACAATGGCGACTTAATTGATTTTAAAATAGTCTCTAAGCTTTATATTTTTTTCACTCGCACACCTTGCTATTTTTGATTTTTCGTTTATTCCTTTTGGGTTTTTCCGAATTTTCTTTTTATCAAACCCACTTCAGTATTCAGGAGAACAAAGAAAAATTATTAAAATCGATCTAGCCATTCTTGCGTTTTTAGTAGACTAACGCACAGCAATTGATTTACAAGTATATATAAGTATATGTACATAGATTATGTATATTGCTTATTTAATTTATAAGAAACTATTCAAAGATTCTTTAATTATTTGCAATTGTTTATGCAGGAAGGAAACAAATTAATCAGTAACGAAGTATAACAACATTCAATCACATTCATACTATAATGATTAGTGTGCCAGAATTGAATCGGCCCTGCAGGGATCTTGTTTGCAATACAAGTACTGAGAAAAAGAGAGCTGACTATGTAACAAACCAAAGAACAGAATTTGAATGGTAATGTGAGTCTTAATGGGGCAGTACAATATCGAGTTAACAGCTCACAGGATTCTTGTTTCATACCAGGATTTCTGTCGCTATTTAAAAGAAGAAGAAGAAGAAGAAGAAGAAGAGACAGAAAGCATGCAACATTTCTTTTTCAACTGCCCATCGCTTATTTAAAGAAGGACCCGATATCTGGGAAAACCATTCAAATTTAGGCACAATGACCTTGGTTATTTTTGTCGCTTCATCAGGATTAAGATTATTTCAATCAACTAAAATAAACCTGGAAATAACCCTACATAAGAACCCCATCAAACATTTCAGCCATAATAATGAGCCGTCAAGCATTCGAGAGGAATCTATTTCGAATCAAAGAGTCTGGCTGACTACTAACCTAAATTTAATTTGCCACAGATTATTTGTAGAATAATTGCTAAAATGAATCATATGACACTGAAGAATTTTACGAAAAGTTCTTCAAATGCAAATCCATCAAATGAAAGGATATAATCAATTCAAATTATCTTTTTTAATGGATAATTCTTTAAATTCCCTCATTGATGATGTACTTCTGAAATATATTTATCAACTTTTTTCTGAAATCCTTAAAAGCAAAAAAATAGAATTAATTTTTTTTTTTTTTTTTTCAGATTTATTTAAGCAAAATTGTACATTTATCTTTATTGTGTCTTTGTGTTTTTATGCCGCCACTCTCATAGTATTTTTTTTTCCTTCACTCCTCTTCTACTTTTTATTTTTTTTTTTTTTTTTCATTTTTTAGCTTTTCAATGTTTTCGTTTTCCTATCCTTTGCTTTCTTTTATTTTTTGTTTTTGTTTGTTTATGTGTTTCTGTGTTTTTCAACTGATTTATTGTGTGGAAACACACACATGGAAGTAAAACGCCTTTGTGAATATGCAAAAAAGCCCAAAACAAAAAAATACAAAGCGAAAAAAAATGAAAAAGAAAAATTATTTACAAAAATGTACTCTCAGTGAAATTCAAAGTAAAAATAATAATAATAAATGTAAAGAAGAAAAGGATAGCGAAATAATGTCAGACCAAAACACAGCATGTTGCATGACATACAAAACAAGAATATAACTTTTGAAATTCATACCAACATCAGAATCAGAAAGACTTCTCTAAATAAGATATCACCGAAAACTTTATACCTCTATCAGTAGAACTTTCTTTCAACTATGATGATGATTAATATGTTTATATTAAGGAACTTTATATGATATACTACTTACTACCTAGTATATGACCGATTGTTTTGATTATTGGATACGCCCCCCTAAATAAGAAATCAATGAGGACTTTATGGTTTTTAAATATAAACCTCCTTTTATTAGGGAACTGTTTATTTGATTGTTTTGATTATCATCAGATTCCCTAAAAAGTCATCACTAAATAAAGTTATCAGCTTTTGAATATGATAAGGAAGGAACTATTTGCCTATCAATAAGAGAGAATTGTTTCAATTTTTATATGGGGCTTTTACTCTGCGAGATGCTAATTAAATTCAAGATTTTATTGGGTTTTGTCACTTAAGATGAAACTTGGAGAAATCGCTTGAAACTTGTTTAAGAAAGAATGCAAATATTTGTAGTGCCCCTGAACAATATCGACATAAAATTTTTATAAAAAATTTCCATATACGAGTATAGAAGTGAGTAGAGTTTTTTAAGAAACTAATGACTACAGTTACAGTTCTTAATTGAAAAATGTAAAGCATATATTCGTTAAAGAGATGAAATTCAATTTCCGATAATTTGTTAAGTAAATATGCTCATCAAAAAAAAAAAAAATAGATAATAATAAATCAGTACTACTTGTTTTTACTAAATTATGCATATTTTGTTCAACATGAACAAAAATCAAAGTCGGCACTATATCGAATATTCGAAGCCTTCCCTTCTCCAATGAACCTAGATACTCCATCAGATTGAGGTCTGGACTTTCAGCCGGCTACTCCTTCAACTGAAATAGTGACTCTGACACCTAACTCTGCTTAGGGTCATCATTTGGCTGGATAATCTTTTCAAGCTTAGGATTCGGAATAGCGTCCACAAAATCATTTACTTTTTTATGAGAGTGACTGATTCTTTATAATCCCGACAAATATTTTATCCAGTGATGACTCAATGGTTCAATGATTTTCTAAAAATTTCTTTACAAACTTTGTAATAAATGTAATATACCATTACCATTTACTTTGTGTATTGTGAAGGCATAAAATGTATCAAGTAAATAAATTGCTTTGACATAAGTACATTTTTATTGAGTATTTTCACTTTGACACACACACATACACCCACCAATACCTTTGCCTTTGGTTCACCCTTTTTTTAAGTGAAAGAAAAATATATGTAAGTCTAAAAACACGCCTTTAAACACAATTCAAGAATACCAAGTCTATGAAACATTGTCATTTATACTCACATTGCGTATGGGTAATATTTTATTTTCCACACTTATTTTACCTTTCTATCATCACTTCTTCACTTCCTTCCTTCTTTCTACTTTTCCTTGACTATTGTGGTAACCACAAATAAAAAAAGATCTGGTGGCAAATAAAAAATTGATGTTCACTACTTTTTTATAGTCAAAAGTAAAAAAAAGAAAACATTTATTTTATTTCATGTTCCACACATTTTATTAACATTTACCATTTACCACCAGTTTTTGTCCTCTTTGGATATTTGATTTTTTTATCCTTCATTTAGTTTCATATATATATACATATATACATATGTACATACTTACATATTTTCTTATTTCATTTCCATTACTTTTGAATGGGATTTTATGATCAGAATTTTGATAACCCCCCCGATCCAAATACTAACTAGTCTTCGTCCAATCACTCGTGATAGTTTACAAATTTATTATTATGGTATACAAAGTTGTTGTCGGATAGATTTTGCTCACCATTTCATCACCATTTATGTATTGTTATTTGTTAACTTACAAGTAAATTGAGGAGTCATTTATGCAAAGTAGATTATTAACATAATACAAAAGTGACACATACCTGAAACGAAATACAATATAAAAAGAAATTTATTTAGATTTATTTTAATGCAGATTCAAACAATACTTTTATATAAAATAATAACTAAGAGATTTGTATTTTTTTAGTATTATACGAGTATATATATATGTAACTGAAAATTTAAAAAGCTTAACTTAGGTAAAATTAATGACAACAAAGCAAATCTTCATCGATGAAATCTTATGTTAAACATATCCATGCATGCACATTTAAATGAGAATATTTGATGTGGTATAATTCAATAGAATACATTCATTTAGATTTCAATCTCTGTCTGAAGAGAAATAATTTAACAATATTATTATTATACCAATGACATCAGTGTGAATAAGTATTATTACTACATAAAATCGGCCATCAGACACCAAAATTGCTCTTGTTGTTGTTTTTGTTAACATACACACAGAGAAAAAACGCATTGTAAAAACAAATATGTATGTTCATAGTTGATTTAATTATGCATCTATTTTGCTGATCTCTTATACCCGAATGTGCCAAAAAAAAAAACGAGACTGATCGTTGCGTCGCACAATGAACGCAGTGACTGAGCGACCCGCATACTTCCCTTCTCTACAAACGCAAATTGAGAGAGAGAAAGCTAGTGTCATCATCCATCGTGCAATAGCCGTAATACTGAGTAGTATTAACTGTAATACACTTTGATTTAGTTACATATGAAAATATTGGAAAAGTAATATGACTATGTAACATATTTACTTTAACTTATAAAACACCTTAAATTGAAGTGCAAAACACTTTATATCAAATAGCTGCTCGCATCATTTATATTATTTAGTAAACACTTAAATTTAAGTGTGCATTTTCATATAAGTATACAGACATTTACAGTTAAAGAGAATTTTGGAAAACATTCCTTGAATTTTTTCGCACTCCTTCTGTTTTGTTCTCATTAAAAATCAAACAAAATTCGTCTCTCGGTGAGTGAAGAAGTTCGCGGTGTTTAATTGTGAAAAAAATTAAAAAATAAAGTGAAAGTGAAATACAAAAAAAAATTCATTAAAAAGGTAAGTGTACGGATGGTGTTGAAGTTTCCAACATTGGATTTAGAGTAGAGTTTAGGAAAAAGCTGCTGATTTGGCGTAAAAAAGAAGTAAGCTACACATTTTTCCATTTCAAAATTTCATTTTCTAATTTGTTAATGTCCCTTCATCTCGTAGTTCCATGTTGACGACGAAACTTTCTCACCGAAGCCAAAATCACCTGCACGAAGTCATCAAATCGGATTTCAACTGGTAAATAATTCAGAATATTTTGAATCATAAAGAAATTATTTTTATTATTATTTCTACAGGAACAGTACAAAGGGAAAAAGCAAAAAGATCTACTTCGAAAATAAATCAGTGCTCTTGAACTACCACAGATACCAGGTCATATCTATAATCGTGGAAGAAATTAATTGCACTGTCGTGACTATTAAAATTACGGATTTCTCTTCAATAGTTGACAACATAGTTTCAGTGTTCCCAACTGAATCTGAAGCGAAAGTAAGCACTTTATTTTTTGTTTAAATATTGTACATAAAAAAAAAAAAACATTTCATTAGGTATAAATCTATTTAAAAACATGTTATAATTTTAAAATTACGATAAGTGAATATTATATAACATATCTTTTCTTATAAAAATTATGTAATGAAATAAATTTTTACTATTTACCATACAATAAAAAGCGTATCCATTCTCTTATTTGAGGGACATTTTCATTGAACTATGGAACATTTTGAAATCCAAATTTATCATGTTCGAAATCAATATAAAAGCATATTGAAGATTAAGGAAATCACTTTTTAAATTGAAAATACAAATTTTAAATTCAAAAAACCAAAATTTGTAAATCAACTATGAAAACATCTCATTGTAACTATGCTTCATATTTGAATTCAATATTATTCAACCTTAATTTAAATAAGGTTTCTTTTTGAATGAAACACAATAATAGTCAAATTAACTATGGGCATATTTAATTGCAATTTAAAGTCTGCGCACTTCATTTATACGATTTTTCACCTTAGTGACAAATCATTAATAAAAATAGTTAAATTTAAGTGTAAATAGTACAATTTACTATGTTTTTTCTCTGGGTGTACAGCTACTTTTTTTTTATTCCGTGTATCCCGTTATATAGTTTTTGATATTTTATTTTATTTTCGATGGAAAAAGTGATTTGTTTTTGCAACATCAGGTTAGCACCTGCAAATTCTATTTAAGTGATCTTCATCATTTGGACACGTATGACAACCAAATTTTGTTTTGCTGGTCAAGTAATCTATAATCTTTAATATGTGTAAAGGGAAATCGCTATCTGTGGAAGAGACATCTAAAATTGAAGCCTATAAGCAGTCGGGGTTGTCAATAAGTGAAATATCGAAAAAAAAAAAAAAATCGATAGGAGTCGTAAAGTTATATCCGTATTTCTGCGCAATAAGTCGAGATATGGTAAAGATTATTAAGTCGGCAAAAATAGAAAGATTTCCAATACTTAAAAGAGAGCTTTTTTGAAAGAAACATTCAATTTTCGTGACACGGCACTACTCAAAGAGTGATCAGAAATGCTCCACATTTGCAAAGACTAAAATTGAAGAAAAAACCACCACTTAACGTGGCTCGTAAGGAAATGCGCTTAAATTTTACACGAGCGCGCATGACGTTGAATTTTGAATAGCGCTACGTTGTCTTTTCGGATGAAAAAAAAAATTAATTTGGAAGGTCCAGACGTTCCATGACCTACGCAAGGAGGAACACCAGTTGGATCGCCTTCACAGAAAGGAGGGGGAAGGGCGATGCGATGGTGTGGGGAGTCATTTCCTCTTATGGTACATGCGAGTTGCAGTTTTGGACATCAAATATGAAGGCAACGACTTACATTGGCGGACTTAAAACTGTTTTTCCCCATTTAAAAAAATTGTTTGGTGATTTGCCATGGCATGGAATGAGCGCCAAAATGTCACTTTAGTGCAGTAAAGTTTACGAGTCTTGAAAACAATATTCTAATAAATCAGTACTGATTGAAGGCATCAAGCGTGCTTGGTCATCCATTTCGCTGAATTATATTGGAAATTTAAACCAGGGGGTGCTATCCTTATGTCGCATTTGAGATAACTTCATTTTATTTTCCGAAAAAATGTATAAGAAAATATTAAAAAATTAGAAAAACAATACTATTTGGTTTATTTAACTAAGAAATAAATCGTCTATAAAAAATACAAATTTTAGAAATTTTAGCTATTTTAGTTTGGCTAGAATTGAGCCGAAACCTCTAACGAGAGGTGGTGTGCTAACCTAATGTCGCGCAGAGTATGTATTTAAAACTCATCGAATGATGAGAATACTTAATTAACATTGGGAAAGAAAATTTTGGATTGGATAGAAGTATTTATTACTTTCTATTCTTCATAATTGCCTGAACGTTGTGTACATCTTTTGTCATCTACAAATCTCTTTGCGTGGTATGACATTCAATTCAAATGAGATCTTAAATCAATGACTTGTTATGTTTTTTTTTTTTTTTTTTTTTTTTTTTTTGGATGGGAAATTTCCCAATGTACTCTAAGTTTCTAGTTAAGTTTATTTTTTAATAAAATATTTTATAAAAGTTATGTCCATAAAATCATTTATCTCCATTTAATTTAGTATGAAGTGTCATGTAAACTGACTTGGAAGTATCACTTGCAAAAGAAGAAAGATCAGCTTATACTTAAATTCAAGAGGCTATACACACTTTTGAATAGCAAATCTAAGCTGTTAACCAGCGGGAAAACTAGTTCTATACTTAAGTGTAATTAAGCCTATATGAACGTACGGCATTCAATTATGGGGCACTGCCAAGAAAATGAACATAAACAGCAATCTAAAATGCTTCGAGTAATTCTTAACGCAGTTTGGTATATAACTAACTACGATATACATAAAGACATCGGAGTAACAATGATACATGAGAAAATTGTTAACGTTAGTAGGAGTTATCACAAATGCTTAGAGCGACATTCCAACGTAGAAATAACTGACGTTCAGTCTTACGAATTGACAAGACGTAGTTGCTTAAAAAGAAGCAGAACAGGTTAGATCCACTGGCTAACTTAGTTCACATTTTACTTTTTTAATTTTCCCCTCTAATTATATATAAATTACGTGTGTGAATGGTTGGCTATGGTTGCTGATAGGAACGTTGCGGTATATCACGAAAATGGGGCAGTCGCAAGTAGTACTTAAAAAACAAGGACCTAGCCACTCATACCATTATAAAAATGACTATTCCATAATGATCGATATTGTCATATTATGATCCTTTCTATCATTGTTAAAATAAGTACTAAGTGTTTGACTTTTAGATTATAAGTAAAAAAAAAGTTTAAATTTAATATCAAAATATCCCTTTCATAGAAGACATTTCTCAAAGATTTATTTCTCATAACTCAGAAAGTATGACAGAGCTTTTAAATATTTTTTTAACAATTGATGAATTATTAGACACATTTAAAGAAATTATTACACTAAACTCACCTCAACTCAGATAAAAAAGTGCTCCCATAATATTGCTAAACTAATGATTATGGTAACAGATGAGTGCACAATTCTTAATATGGTTGTTGTCGATATACTATTATGGAAGACATATTTAGTTAGGATGTATAAGTTACTTGCTAAAGATCTATAATCCATAATCTACTACGAGGACACTGATTTCTTGAAAGGTTATTACTGCATAGTCTGTTATGAGCAGTATCGAAGAGAGCAATAGAACACTTGAGCGCCATCAAGACAAATAAAAATGTATGGATGCCTTTAACACAAAAAACAAAATATCTTTCGAGTAGAATTTTTTTTTTTTATTGTTATTATTATTTAGTTTAAATTAATTAATATGTTTCAGATAAGTGTCTATTGTTACTTTTAGTATATACTAGACATATGTATGTATTACCACAGTACCATACACTTACATATGTTTATCATATTATATAGGAACAACATTCTGTAAAAGAAAACTGTAATCTGCATTTTTTAATTTTGTGAACTCTGTATAATAATAATCAATACAAAATATATTATTTAATCTAAAATATTTTATTTATTTCACTTTGTTTCAGTGAAAGATAATAAAGCTTCGATCGGTTTTTTAGGATTCCGTACCCAACGGGACCCTATTACTGAGCTTACAATGTTCGTCCGTCTCCTGCTCTATCTCATGAACCGTAATAGGTAGAGAGTTGAAATTCACTTGTGTGTAGAACGACAAATACTAAAAATACACATATTTAGAAGCATCTTTAATTTAATCTTTTGTTTAACATTCTTTTTTTTTTTTTTTTTTGTAGTATACTTTTAGCCTGTTAATTGTATATACTTTTTAGGAAGTGGAATATCTTTTCAATATTAGATTTGGTTTTTTCTTTTTGCAAGTTCCAAAGTGTTAATTTTGTATTTATTATTTTGCTACACAAATACACAACACTTAATTATTTACAATTGTTTAACAGTAATTGAAAAACATTTTTAATTTATTCCAATTAATTTTGTATTTCGTCCATTATATACAACAAATAGTACACTACAAAACACATGAATAATATGCAAATGGCCAATATCATTAAGAAATATTCTCGAGAGTGCACCGTGTTCTCTCTAAGCCATTCGAATTGTAATCTTCTTCTTACTATCCTGCGTTCGGCTTGATTGTTAACCCTGATGCGACCATGTCCAAATAATAGATGCCTGTAAGCGAGATTGAGATCGGAATTTCTGGTTTGTAGCACTTGAACACAAACCCTATCGAATATTTCCATTAATTCTTCTGGTTGTACGAATCGACCTCTCCGATTCTCCAATTCTTGACGGAACCGAACCCAAAAAAGAATCTTAAAAATCCTTATATTTTCATTCAAGTCTGTGTCAATACATCTTTCCATTGTTTTTCTCGTACAAAAAAAATATATTTTTAACAAACAATTTTGAAATATGTATTTTGAAAATGTGAAGAAGTTAGTTGAATGTGTGTCTATCTGATCGACAAATAAAATAAAATTATATTAAATTGACACATTTGGCAAAGGAAAATTTGCTAAATTCTGTCAAAAATATGACAGAACATCAAAAAGTTAAAATATTACTGATTTCAATAAATATGATGCACATTGTAGTTTACACTGATGATTTTGTACTTAGAATGTTGACATAGTTGGGTGCACAAATGGCAAAACACATAGTGTAAATACATATTTCAAATTTGTTATGTCGACTCTGTTGAATCTGTTGCAGATCAAGTTGGTAAACAAATTCATGCGTCTGTTTAATTCCATTGATTTTAGTTTATAGTTTTGTTCCATTTATTAGAATTTATTTTAAAATTTTGTTTTCTGAAGAATTTAATTATCTTTTCTTAACACGACAGTAGTACAATACATATTGTGATTAATGTTTCAATTAAACAACATAAAAAAATAAATCAATTATAATGAAGAACAAAGGATCATTTCTTCATCATTATTATTGTTATTAGTAATATTTTCATATTATCCTGGTTTACTTTTCAAACTAAAAAGATTGTTACCAGCTACATATTTCCATCTTGTTAGATCTTACCAAGAAAATAGTATCTTTTATGTTAAATGCATTGACGCGGAGTCTCCCCCAGGGTAGCATTCTGGCACCTATCCTATACTCCATTTATGTGCTCATCAGACTTGCCAATTATGAGGAGATATAACCTGCTGATTGCTACATATACGGATGACACTACATTTTTAGCTACAGCTGGCGATCCTCTGGATGCATCCTCACTATTGCAGCGTCAGTTTTCTTTAATTGAACCTTGGCTAAAACGTTGGAACATCATGGTGAACACTGACATATGAACACATATTACATTCATGCTTAATCGTCGAAATTGTCCTACTGTCTCCCTGAACCATGAATCCATTCCCTCAGAATACACTGCCAAATATCTACCCTCGATAGACGGTTGATCTGGAAGGCTCACATTAATCGTAAGCGCCAATAGATGGCTTTTAAAACGAGGAAAATGTACTAGCTGCTGAAGCACAGTTCAAAACTGTCTCTGCGCAACAAACTCTTACTTTACAAGGCAGTCCTGAAGCCTGAATGCACATATGGAATACAGTTGTGGGGCTCTGCTTCATACTCTAACATTGAGATACTCCAAAAATTGCAATCAATGTTTCTCCGTAGGCTTGTGAATGCACCGTGGTATGTCAGAAATACAACCATTCAAAGAGATCTTCATCTTCCATGGATTAAAGACGAAATTGGCAGATTAAACAGAAAATACATATCCCGTCTTGAAGTACATCCTAATCATCTCGACAGGAGGCACCCCCTGGACCTAGTTTTCAGGTTTCCTGGTAGGTAATCTGCCACCATTCACTGTGATGTTCATTTGTGTTGCGTGTTCCATTTACTAATAGTTAGGCTTCGTTCTAACTGATTGTAAATATATTTGTTAATTACAAAAAAAAAAAAAAAAACATTTTCTTTAAAACAATAATATTGCGCATACGCAATGAATGCTTATATTATTGCATTATAAAAGATGAGTCATATAAATTGCTGCAAAATAATTATAATTATCAACAATTAATGAACATAAACAACATCATTATATTTATATACAGTATATAATTTATAACAACAATAACAACAGCAGTGACATGATAACTAAAAGTCAATATGCATAAATTTAAATTCAATTGCATTTTAAACAAAAAAAAAAAAAAAAAAATAATAAAAATTGAAAAAGTAACAGTAAAACGCATTAATATTCTATGAGAGTACACAAATATATTATATATCCTACACTCATTGACATAATAATAAGTACATATCACAACTTTAACGTTACGAGTATTTTTTTTTTTTTTTTTTTTTTTTTTGTTATCCTCATTCAACAATTTTATTTCAAAACGACGACGCACTTTTCGAAAATTTTCTAATTATCTTCAGTTTTCTCTTTTTTCTTTTTTTCTACAGTTCTGTTGATTAAAATTGTGGCTGAGGTAAAACAATTATTGTATTACTGAAGTATGAAAAGTGGCTTTGAAGACGTTGAGGTTCATTGTGAAAATTATAAATTCCCGGATGCTCTAAAAGAAAAAACCATGATCCCTCTTAGTAATATGAACCCATTTGAAACGTCAAGATCCATGCATACAATCTTCTTCAGTTATAGTATATCGTAAAATAAATGAAGACTACACGCTTAATAAAAAGAATACATTAATAGCAAAATTCCATAACTAAATGATGATAAAATTCTGCAGTTATCCGCATAACTTGTAACCTTGTTGCTGGATGATGAAGAGGGATATTGATGATGTTTATGTTAAAAGGTTATAGGGTGTGATACTCAATCTTGTCATGACAAATGACATGTGCTGGAACTTCACTCAAAGTCGAAGAATTGTTGCTTTTCTACGACGAAACCACGATGGTGTTCTATTATTGTCGGCAAAATCAATGACTTTAGCCACAACGGAATAAGTTACATAGTTTTCAATCTTTACTAGGACTCAGGAAAAGTAGCTTAAGATAATAAAACGAGATTATTAGTTAGTTTAAGATCTTTTTTTGGGGTAATTTTGTAATGCATTTATTTTAAAATATTAAATATATTAGATAAGAGAACCAGAAAAACTAATGTATTGTATATGTAACTTCATTAAAAAAATATATAAAACGGCGAATGGATGCTTGAATTTACATCCATTATTCGATCATGTGATTTGGGTTAGAAAATATTATTGCATTTATGAGACCATCTTGCATTCCCAGATTAAACGTGAATTTCACTCCATGACAGATTGTTTCCAGTTCATATAAATGGCTTCTGTACCAGCCAACCTTATTTAAGACAACGCCGATTTTGTAGTTTTCATTTCGTTCTACACATACGGGTCTCTCAAATGTGAGTTCGACCATTGAATCGTAACGTACACGTGCCGTACAATCAGTCATTGTAATATGTGGACTATGTGCGCTCTGTAAATATGCGTACATATTTTCTGTATACTGATCCGTTCTAAGGTTAAAAACAAAGTCATGTGATATCTGGGTGCGCATCTGCAAACCGAAAATCCAGATGTGTGTATCAACTTTGAACGTTACATTGCAATCAGTTGAATTGGAGATGTGATATTCCACTTGTTGAGTAAAGTTTCGTGCGCAATAAAATTCTATTGCGTTTCTTGATGTCAATGTAACAAGTTCTCCAAGGCCACTGTGACCACCAGAGTTGGTGAAATACTCCACCAGTGAATTGGTATTTAGCAAACCACTAGCAGCAGATCCACTATTATTTGTTGAGCATGATGTACCAGAGACACCAGCTGGGACTAATGCTTCTAGCCTTGGCCTTTTAGCTGGACAGTGATAAGAGTATGAGCTACGACAAATACGTGATTGACAAAATCCCTCTGGCATTGGACAGTCATTAGTAGTTGGATTCGAAATTTTACTAAGTATAGTAAGTGATTCATGCATCTGCAGTACTTTAGAGTGCGCAGGACCCTCGGAAAATTCTTGATGCGTCATAGTCAGAAACCGGATTTTTTTGACTGCCTGTCGCAACATAGCCTCATCCATTATTGTGCGTTGGGCTGCTGATTCAGCAATGGATAAATTCTCAATAATATCATTGGCATTTCCAGAATCTGTAGCTGAAGCATCCATATGGACCACAACCATTTCATCAGCGACATTGGGCACATTGTCGCATGTTCCAGGCGACGTAAAGGTGACTGCCCTTGAACAGGATGGAACATTATCATTATGCTCTTCCTCGTCGACATGATTATCCAGCATGGCTTCAACATGAGGCTCCATTATTATCTCTTCAACAACAACTTCAGTTGCATTCTCATCCAAATGGTCTTCATTATTTAGTATGCCACATTCATTTGCAAATTTTAACAAAGCATTAAACAAGTCCAACTCTGAATCAATATTTAAACTATCCTGATCAAGAATAGTCATTAATGTGGAAACTTCTATATACAAAAATGATGGATCGGCTATAATTTCATTCGTATTAGCCGCAATGACCTAACAAAATCATACAAAATATATATACATTTACTAGATGAAGATAATAACTGTATTTTTTGACGATTCACATGAAATATTGCACTCACCTCCATACTACTTTCCATTAGGCGTGACTGATCACACAATGTGGCAATCTCAAATATGCGACATGCATTTTTTGGACTCAAATTAGAAGACAAGAAATGCGTGCATCGTCGTATGACATGTGGAAGCATATATTTTTTGGCAGCATCCAATAATTCGCATGCTTCTTCAATAGTACTTATATTAATGTGGTCAAAATATAAATACTCCATCAAGGCTTTGAATGTGCCAGCCTTGATATCCTGTATCTGAATGGATACAGTTACATTTGGTGAATTTTTTTGCAACATTTGGTCAAAAACTGGCGATGCCATGGCCAAGAACAATCGATGTACAGAAAAAGAACATTGATTTGGTGGGGTCCCAACTAAAACATCAATATCGGACCATTTACCCGTTTCCAATATATATCTACCACGATGTTTTATCTTGCTCAAATTCTTATCTAACTCCATGGTTATTTTGGCGTAAATAACTACAAATTTTCACGTTTTTCTTATTATGCCTGTTTTGAATAAGTATTTTACTACAATATATAAGTATCTGCTATATAGACGAGACTTCAATGTCAGAGTTAAAAACAAATGCCTACTTATTTATCAGGGAAATACGAAAAATACTTCCTCCTGGCCAGGTATGTAACATACATATGTCGAATCTAAATTGTTCTATGTAAGTGCTATTTTATCAATATCAAAATATTTCTTGTGTCCATTGCCTAAATATTATTTCGTTTTCTATGAGAATTTATAATCCTGTATAGCTGGAAAATACCGATTTTTGAATCAATGAATCAATGGTCAAATTGTGAAGAGAGAGAGAGAGAGAGAGTATGGAATTTCGGGAATCTTCAGATTTTATTGAGCTTCTGAAAGAACTGAAGTTTCTCAATGTTGTTGGATCTTTCTAGTCCGATGAGATCAAACGAAATCGGTAGATTCAGTAGAAGATATTTAGTACAATTTCCTCTTCCTCTAGTGTCTAGTGGATATTCCCGCCGACTCAAGAGAAGTCATCAACTATTTAAATTTTTGTTAATTTTTTAATTAAAAAAACGTAATGAAATCTCTTGGAATTTTGTTTCTAAATAAAAGACTAAAATATAAAAAACAATGTTGTGCTCTTATTACTTTGTCCATGAGTGTAGAAACATTCTATGTATATACGTACATATGTGTAATATGTTTATATATGTATTTGTGTATCAATATATGTGGAATTTAATAGAATAAACAGAAAGGCGCCTTAAAGTATGTTGGACCATCATCATAAACTTTAACTGACAATAGCCAAGAAAAAAGGTGACAAATGAGAAGCAGCATAGTAGATACTTCATGTGTGTGTGTGTGTGTGTGTGTGTGTGTGTGTGTGTGTGTGTGTGTTTGTGTGTGTAGCTATGTGGTTGTGTGTTTGTGTATTTTGCAACCTGTTGCCATTTCCTCTATAAATTTTATTGTAGTTACACATTCTTGTGCACATGACAGCAAACGAGCGAACGAAAGCAAAAGCATTAAATTTAATACGTTTTTATATGCACTGAGAACCCATTTAATTATCAAGTAGCAGCAAAGATAACATAAATATGGAGTGGGTTTCTGTTCTATTCTTTAGTTCCTTTTATGATGAAATACTGCTTAAAGTTCACCTATGAAATGACCGACCAAGTTATGTATGCAACAAAATATTGTTTTATGTAATAGTAATAATAATAATAATAATAATAACAACGCAACAGTAGCAGCAGCAGCAGCAGCAGCCTGACTTGGTCATCTATTACGGGCTTGGCTTGGTCTCGCTGACTTAATGGCAACAACAGTTAAGCATGCAGGTAACAGTAGATACATACATATGTAGTAAGTAGGCAGCAGGTATGATAGGTGTACCCTAAAAGTATGCGACTCCGCACTGGCTTTAATCTTCTATAATTGGCTCTTGGCAATCTTCAATGCAGTTCTTAATAGTATGGTTTCAACCCTACGCAGTTCTGTAAAATAATCTTTGGTACACTGGCTTCATGTAATTTGAGTGAAATTTTCAATTTTAGCAACGGCTAAAAGTCTCAAAGATGAAGCACATTTTCTGTTCTGCTATCAAGAAAATTTTTGGTTAGAAACAAAATACTCAGTTAATCCACAATCTTCTACGACTACAAGTCATATGTGCTCGTTATTTTCTGAAGTTTTTATAATCGAAGGAACAGAGTTATGACAGCAGATCAAATCATTTTGGGATACACCTCGTATAGGCAGGCAAACTTATGTGTTTGGTAAATAAATTTGCATGTCGAGTATGGACGGGTCGATTACTTAAGCAAGAGTGAAAAACGATACCAAGAGCAAGCAAGAGCTTGGTTTACTGGACTCGACTGGCAATGGCGGATTGCCATTTTGGCCAATGGTTGAAAATGCATTTAATAATTTTTCAAGGTTTTCACAGGATGTTGAGTTATGGCAACCGATGCCTTTATGCGGAGGCAGTTATAACAGCAGAATTGGCACGATACTGTCTACTTGGCAATATGTTTTCTGATGCAAACTCAGCTCAGTTCTCGGTTCTTAGTTTTCTGTTCTGTTCTTCCTTTCTCATGTTTCTTCTCATTTCACCTTTACACATGCATATCCATGCATTCATGCATGCATATGCAGCAATCCATGGACTTGACTCTTCTTCTCATGGCAAACTGCTTTACAAATCGAATTCAGTTGTATTTAATTAAATTTTACTCAATTTGCCTACACTCGCATACACATAAAACAATCATAATCAACTTAGTTTCGAAGCCTAGGATACTAGGGGTTTCCTTTATAGCCTTGCCTACTCCAACTTCTGCCACATGGGCAACATCTTCTGACATTTCGCTACTGCTTTTCTCTATCGTCACCATTTTCATTTCATTTTCCATTCATTTTCATTTGATTACATCCAACACCCGCAATGATGCTTTTGTTAACTGCGAATGCGAGAACATTTTCACGCTTGTTTGAGTTTCGCATATAATTTTTGTTATTTTATTTTGGTGTTTTCTTTTTTCTGTTTGTATTTTTTTGTTTAAATTCATTCATTTGCAAAAAAGGCTTCAACTTTACCCCCCTTTGTGCCACATCCTTCATCAACATAATCGGTGAATTTACATTCGATTATACACTTCGCCTAAAATATGTTTTGTAATTTTTTACTTTAGTATGATGTTTGTAACATTGCAGCGAGCTCTCCTTACACACATGTAGAAGTGTAAGTGTTAATAATCATCAATCAAGGCTAATCAAATGTATCAATTAGTAGTTCATTGTGGTTTGAGGCTTTAACGAACCATTTAGTAAGCATAATCATGAAATTAGGTTTAGTGTTTTTAATATCAGTATCGAGTCGACGACAAATTGCATGTAATCCTATGTGATAATTCATAATTACTGATTGACATAATCCCCAAAAATTAAATGATAAAAGTAAAAATCTTCAAATTATATTATACTATTTCAGCATACTTAAGTTAGTAGAGTTAAGAGTCTTAGCTCATTTCATTAGGAAGTATTTATTTAATGACTCATTGCTTTGATATACTAAATTAATGTTTTATTTAAGAACATGAGTATAATATGCACGTATGAAATCGTTTCTCTGTGTTGAATGTTGAATTTCACATTTTCTGTACATATTTTTTGTCGATTAATTTGTCCCTTTTTTTGTAATAACTTCAATTGAAATTGAATGCATCAAGACTTGAAACATCCTGCAGTGTTCGAACTGATCAATTGGTATTTGAACAGATTGTTAATCTTACTTTCCGTTGCTTGATTATTTGAAATGAACATGTTTGATTTGAACAATTCATGCTTGTTTGGTTTCCAGTCTTGGGCATTCCATACTCTTGTTATCTAAAGTAATCAGACAGTTTTTATAGTTGCTGCTTCCCATTGCTCGAGTAATTCAGATGGTTGGACTTGCGCAATGCGTACTCCTTCAGTTTACAGATTGGCTGCTTCACATTGCTCGACTGATTCAAATGGTCGGGCTTGAACAATGCGAACTCCTTCAGTTTACAGACTTGCTGCTTCCCATTGTTTAAGTGTTTAAGATGGCCGAACTTGAGCAATGCGTACTCCTTAAGCTTTCAAACCTCCTGCTTCCCAGTGCTTGTCTTGTTAATTTCAATCGAACTATTTAAGCTGTGTCACATCTGAGTGTCAAAATATTAACTAATTTAACAAATATGAAGTGTATACAATTTTGGGTGAAATTTAATGGTAACCATTTTGTTTATTTGTTTATAACGAGTTTAACATTTTTTTCTTCTTTTATTCTGAAAATTGTGTTTCTTTTTTTTTCTATTTGTTATTCTCGTCGTTGATGTTTATTTGTTATTTTTGCTCATTACTTTTGGCTTTTGTGTTAAGTGAAGCTGTTAATGAAGTTGATTTTTTAATGAAATTATTGCTTAACAATTGATTTCTTTATTGAGCGAATTGAAGTATATGTATGTCTGCTTGTGTTTGAGAGTGTTTGTATATCTGTGTGTAATAAGTATATTTGTATATCTGTGTATATTTGAACAATCAAAATAACTAGCAAACGAGCATTAAAAGAAGGAATCATCTTAAATAATGTGCAAGAATAAGTAAAATGTTAAATGTTTGAAAGTCAATGGAGTGAAATGAAGTATAAACAATTCTACAAGGAGCAATGAGTACTTTGCTTTACTTTCTTCTTTTATTAAGTGATTTAAGATTTTGCTTCGCATTTCCCTCTCTCTATTACCAATGAATGATTTTAATTAAGTAATATGACTAGACGAGAATCTTAAGCTTAATTAAAATGATTTCAAATAGAACAAAATTGTTGTATGTTTAATACGTAATAATTAAACGAATGATTGATCTACAAAAATAAATATTACAAATATACAATATTACAACAGTTTTCGGATAAGTTAAATGTAATTGGTTATCGTTTAGGACATTAAATTGTAATAGATTTCAGTGATTTTCAACTGCTTGGTTAATATAAGTATTTTTCTTTGTTATTTGTTTCTTCTTTTTTAGGATTCCGTACCCGTAGGGAACTAACGGGACCCTATTACTAAGCTTACAATGTCCTTCCGTCCGTATCCTGCTCTATCTCATGAACCGTAATAGGTAGAGAGTTGAAATTTTCACAAAGTGTGTAGAACAACAAATACAATACAACAATATACATTTTTATACATTTTTAGAAGCATTGTTCTTTAATTTACTTTAACTTTTTGTTTAACAATTTTTTGTTTTTTGTAGTATACTTTAAGCTGTTAATTGTAGTTAAATATAAACATAATTTTATATTTTAAGCAAAAAATCTTGTACGATGGTACGGAACCCTCCGTGTGCGAGTCCGACTCACACTTGGCTGATTTTTTTTTTTTGTTTTCTTTTAACTTATCCTTTCAAACTTCTATAATTCATGAGATATCTGATATATGGTGATTTTCATAATCATAAGGCGCTAAATTTTTTTTTCAAAAATTTTTAATAATATGTTTTGGCAGCAAAAAAGTATTTTAGTATATATAAAAAAATAAAAATGTTTTAGATGTAACTTTGGTTTATTGAAATAAAAAAAAATTAATTGACAAAAAGTATTATCGGTTTTTTCATAATGATAAGACATAATTTACTTTCGATTAAAGTTTTTGATAATTAATCCTTTGAGATTTTTTTGCAGATTATAGAATTTCTAGTAGTCAAAATGGAAGTTGCATTGATTTTAACAGCTGCGCCGCATAAGTTTCTTTTCCTTGCTTAGCAAAATTGAAGAAAAAGACATTAAAAAGAAACATTCTCAGTTCTCGGATGATGATCAGAATCATGAACATTGTCCAATTTAAATTCGCAAGGATCAAATCCAGTAGCACGGTTATGTTGTATAAAAAAACAGAATTTTCTCAGTTCGGCATGATGGGTTAGCTCATAAAATGAACCTTATGAACTCATAAAAATAATGCAAAGTTTTCTAAAACAAAATTGGTCGCTTGTTGTCCACATTGGGAGCTTCCAATCCCAGGATTTCGATATAAGAGCAGATTGCTAACAACGTTTTTGTCTTCTACTAAACATATGAGGATAAAAAAAAATCAAATTTCGCGGGCTATGAATATTTTATTATTATTTTTAATTTTTTTTTTTTTTTTATGCTGTTACATATGAACCGAACATATGTGGACATTATCAGGTTTTTTATATTATTAATTTGTTTGTTTTTGACTGTTTTTCACAGAAGACCTAGATTTTATTAATGACGACGACCGCCCTGGACGCTCCACTCAGTACGTCAACAACCGGTGAAAATGTTGAAGCAGTGATGAAAATTGTTATGGAGAATCGTCAAATCACTATTTGAGAAGTTGCTGGGTATGAGCCAAAGACAAAACTATGCCCAACTATGGAAATTTTCCCCAACATAACAATTAAATCTGAATACATGAAATGAAATGAATTTTTCTTTATAAGTGTACAAATTTAGGATCTTTTGAGGAGGACACCGTTTTGTGTTACCGTTTTCTTTTGTTATTGTTGTTGCTATTGTCATTGCTGCTTTATACTATTTTCGCAGTTGTTGATTCATGTCCCTTTATTTGCTTATAATACATATACAGAATTTCTGTTGTTGTTTTTTGTTGATATTGTTGCTTTTCGTCTTTATACTTAGAATATCGAGCTAAATCACTACACTTAGTGGATTGTATTGTGTGTGTATATAAAATTTATATTCGATACGGTTTTCAGCAAAAGAAACTAAGTCAATTTTATCACAACATAAACTAATTAAAGTTGTTTCAAACTTAAAATAAAACTGAGCAGTAAGCAAAATGCTTTGAACACTTGCGAAGTCAGAACCAATTTCACAGGTGTTAAACCGAGAAAGATAAATCGTCAAAAGATGACGTACATGTCCATCTCGCTTGTATAAACTATATGAAACTTTGTGTTGATTAAAATTGATGTCATTGATGCTGCTCCCGTAATAGGTGATGTGATACATAAAATTCATTTATACATATCCGCATCATCTTGATATAAATATATAGTACTAGAAAGATAATATACACTATGTGGAATATTTATTGAAGGAATTTATGGATTCTATAAGCAATACAAAAATAAGGGTAGTAAATAATTACTCATAACGTCATTTTATAGATCACTAGAAATCTATTTTGATATAAACATATGTATGTATATAGAGACAGTATATTTTGCTATACATAATTGATTAGAATCAGTCAGCCCGGAGTACATAAGGATATTGTAATTCAAGCAACACAAATTTAATTTTAAATTTTTCAGTTTTGCTTCCCGTTGCTTGTCTATTTTAGATGACTAGTGTTCGTCCTTTGGTCAAAATTCGATTGTCCAAAAGGATATTTCAAGAGATTCAAATTGCTTGACTATTTTCAATGTATATAAAATTGCTTAACTATGACATTAAGAAAAAAAAAAAAAAAACGCCCCACGCACTTTCTATCGGAACATGGATACAACAAATTGTTTTGTCTCTCTCACTGTATTGTATTATGTACTTATAAATTTGACTGTTTAAATTTTTTGTTAATAACACTAAAGCTCATCAATAGCTACCAAACATAAAAAAAAAAAAAAACAGAAAATCAGTTGACAAGCAAAGGAGAAAATGGGGTTGAATTGTTTTGACTTTGCCTATTTTTGTATAGATTGAAGTTTGCCGAAATTAGCAATGAATTCGGCAGAACTATTGTTACATACTTAGTTTTTGTTAAACATTGAAGAAGGTAGGGCATGGAGAAAACTCGTATCTATAGTGTACTGTTTTTTACACTCCAATACTGCGTACTACTTTTTTTTCCTAAAAGTTGCCTTTATACAAGAAAAAAATATAAAACTTTGATTTTTTAAAATTCGAAAAAAAAAAACAGAAGAAGTGGCAAATCATTATTCATCATGATAATGCGAGCTCCCACAATCAGTTCAAAGAAAGGAATTTTTGAACGGTCAAAACATCGAATTGATGGGTCATCCGCCGCACAGTCCTGATTTGGCACCTAAAAATTTTTTTTTTCTATTCCCACTCATCACAAATAAATTGCGTAGCCAACAATTTTCGACACCCGAAGAAGCGAGTGATGCATTCAAAACGCATGTTTTGGAGTTACCTCAATGGAAAATGTGCTACGAAAATTGCTTTCCTTGAATATAAATTTTAACATTTTCGATGTTCAAATTTGTCTTTAATTCAATTAATTGATAAGTTAAAATAAACTGTATTTTTGTTGCCAATGAAGCTATCATGTTTTAAATTAAGAATATCCACAAGGTGAGAGTAATATAATAAATATGTAATTGTAGAAAAATGTACTACTTCAAGAAAATTTAAATTCAATCAATAGTTTATGAAATTCAAATTGAATTGCTGTTCTGTGAGTTGACATCTTATTCAAGATCTGTTCAAATTCTATATAGTAAATGTCTATAGACACTACAACTTGTGCAAGGTTTAAGAAAACCTAAATTTAAAGTTGCTAATTTGAATTAATTGTTTTACATAAATAACTTTTAGTAACCAAAGTAGAGAACAGGTAAATGAAAACTGAAAACTTGATGCAAAAGGATAACCGAAACAGTAAACTAAACTTTATTATTGCTTTTATGCATAAAAATTTACTGCATTCGAAAATCGTGCAGCTTTCAATTTCACTTGTACAGTAGCAACAACTTGAAACCTGCAAAAACCAAAAAAAATAATAAAGCAAAATGCAAAGGCAACTACAACTGCAATTGCAACAAAAAAAAAACAACAAACTACAAACTGCAAACATAAAAAGATATCTGAGTTTTAGCAGCATGTAGCACGTCCTTGTAATCTTTTATATCGTTTACCTTAAAGCCAAAAGCGTTAGCGCGCCAAAAGAAACACACAAAAATGTATGTAGAAAAAAAAAATAAATAATATACTTAGTATAAACTCAAAACCAAAAACATTGAGTCCTTTCAAGGCTCTTGACTCTGAAGAAGCCGAAGCGGCTCTTTTCGAGTTGACTGAATGCGACGCATTGCGATGCAAAAACAAAAATTTTTCTAAAGTAAACTATTTGACGCAGATACACCAAACCCACACACATACACACACACACACACTCACACTCACATATATACAAAAATACAGACAGCATGGAAGCATGCACGGTCATGGTACTTAAGATTCATGAACCCAACACATGCCAGCACCATAAATGATTCTACTAACTAGCAACACTAAGCCAAGTAATACTTTAGTAGTATTGTGTGAGGCAAGTATCTCGTCGCTGTGTGGTTCACTTGACTTGGCTACCAAATTCAACTGACCTAGCCTGGTTTGATGGTTGCTTAGTTAGTTGGTTGGTTGGTTTTGGATACTTAGTACTTGACTAAAAGATCGAAGAAGCGTAGCTGAGTTATTTTTTCGGCTTTCATGATAAGAAGAATTATATTTTTACTGTGTGTTATACCAAAAGCAACTTCAAGTAGCCATTTTCCTTTTTTACTTTTCTTTATTTGATTTTTCCTTCTTATAGGAATCTCTTCGATTTTTTTTTATAAATATCACACAAATGTGAATAGATCTTATTAATTTGACAAGATGCTTGCGACAGAGACGACGAAGGATAGAATATGCCCACTATTTGGTTCCTAGCGAAATCCGATGTAATTATAGAATTAAAGGTTTTTATACTACTTAGGCACTAGTAGAAGATCCAAATGGTTTTGTTGATTTCGAGAACATTCACTACCATCACCTCTCCACTAATGAAATATTATTTAATGTCTAAAATAGTTGAGCTCCCAAAAATATCAAATGCATTCTAGTTAGTGTAGAAGGTGAACATAGAAAAAGCTTCGTAGTGGTTTCTCTATCTTCCTTGTTTAATACATACATATTCTTGATAGTGAAGGGCCCGAGTATAAGAATCGCTTAGTGGCTTCTTTTACTTAATACTTACTCAATATTATTCGCGATACCCATACCCATACCCATTTAAATGAAATGATTAGCATAATAAATTAAATTTTGACATAGACAACAACAGAGTTCTCCAATTAATAGAACAGTTAGACTAACCACACAAAACCTAAATCAACTACATACATACTTACGAGTATATTCAGCTTTTCTATAAACTTTAAATTATTTTTTTTAAAAACTAAGTTATAATTTTAATTATTATTAACTTAGTTATTTTATGAGAAATAGCGACATAGGCCTTCTGTTCAGACATTAAATTTATAGCATGAAAATATTACAAAATCATATGAATTGACATATTTAAAAATTGGACAAATCCAAGTATCTAATAAATATTTCTTAGCTATGCCTTGCTTCTATAAAAAATGGCAATTCTATTCTATATTCTACTAAAATGGCAATGAATTATTATCACTACTTACTATAGTTCATATAATAAAATAAGATCAATCAGATAATAATTAACAATCTTAAAAATTATAATTTCTTTACGAGAACAACTTCATATTCTCGTCAAGATTACGGCGAATGGTATGTAATATTCGGTGGAACCGAAATTAATTTTCTTGTCTTGTTTTTTATATTTTCTCTTCGGGCGATAAAACATTTTCTTATCGATGGCAATTTCCGCTCGAGTACAAAATGAATGAAAACAAAGGGAAAGTAAAGGAAAACATGAAAGCACGAACAAACCCAACACAAAATAATAGAAGTTTGAGTTCTATGCCAATAAAAAACTTAAGTCGAACTACTACTGAGTTTAGTTTAGTTTTCTCTATGTTATTTTTCTTGGTTTTATTTTTTATGTGTTGTTCCTTATAAAACAAAGTGAATAGATAAAATTGTAACATTTAAAGAATCTTTCAACATTTGTGTAAGTAAAAATATCATTGAACAAAAAAAAAATATATATATATATAAAAAACTAACTTTGGTTGTAGTACTCTTCACGCCCCTGTTAGTAGTATTAGCGAGGGTCTTGAAATTTATAAGGTTGGTGGATATAGACCAGGCAACTTTTGAAATGAAAAAATGTCATAATCTCTTCTTACGGTCTTTGTATGTTACATAGGATGAAGAAATTTTTAAACAATAGTATAAATCATCATATAACGGATATTTCTGCATTCTTGTTTTTGTGTTATGACAGTCTGGAAGTAAACAGAACAGAAGAGAAGAAAAAAGAAAGGCACACAAACCTCTCTATTCTCCCATTTTACTGCGCTCACAACATTAACGGCTGAGATTTGTTAATGTTGTTATAAAGCGGTAATCTTTAACAGATTTTTAAACCTAAATCTCTGGACCAACTTTGATAAAAATTCATTGTACACATCTACCGAAGAATATTTTTCAATTGGTATATTATCCACTTCTTCATTTGTTAAATATCTGTACGCATCACTAAAAACAAAACCCATCATGCGATATAAAGACCCATAGCCACGCGTGACCGCGCAGGAGTCGCGGGTAGCGGGGTGAAGTTGAATGCTGCCGAAGTGCCAGCTAGCAATTATATTCGTTTTTATGTTACTTAGGCTCCTTGCAACCGGTACTGCGTGAAGTCAATGATGCTCAAAATTACTTGCAAACAGAGGGACTAAATAAATATCCGGTCGACCCCAGGCGGCGAAAGCCCACGCTACGCGATTGCTTATTTTGTATCCAATATGTTCAGAGATCTGTTGTACTTTGTGTTGCCAATGATTAATACTTTATATTGTTTCTTTATAGATAACAATAATATATATTATCTAAGCCCAAAAAATGGGTAAATTTGAATTTCAATATTACAAATTTTAATGTATTAAAATTTTTCCTAATCAAATACCCACATTTTTTAATTCTATTTGACTCATATAGTATGATGCCAATTTTTCCTTTTGCGCTTTTGCTTAGACCCGTATTACACTTATGTGTAAAACACCGCGACTGATCGTCGATTCTTTCGTGTCGGTTTCACACTAACAACGATCACAGTCACTGAGCTACCCGCGCTCTTCTCTTCTCAACAAACGAAAATTGAGAGAGAGAGAGAGAGAGAGAGAGGGAGAGCTCTGCTGTTCAGACCGATAGTGTAATATCCAACTTCTTTACATGTTTCTCATCAACATTAAATCGTTAAGATATTTTAATCTTATTTTTTGTTATGAAAAAATGGATTGTTTTAATTGTTTAATATAAAGTATGTGTCCACCTGTTTACTTATGTACATAACCATAAATGACCCCGAAAACAGGAAAATTTTGTACGTTGAGTTTCATAGAAAATATCCAAACACTTAAACATAATAGAATATGTACTTGAAATTATGAGAGCAAATACTATTACACATTTCAATGACTCTCAAATCAATCAAGTGATAAATGAATGAAAATGTCATATTCAAGTCGACAGAGTTGAGCAGAGCAGCAAAGTATTTATTTTGTTTGAAATGGATTTATATCTTTTTAAATTTATTTTAATTAGGAAATTGTATTTTAAATTTGGAATAGTATTACATCACATCAATTGACCAAATAATGTACCAAAGAGGGCTGACTTATTTTCAATTTTTTAAGATATAGTATTTAATGATTTTGAGAACAGAAACTTAATTTTGTTTAATGTTGTCAAAGTTTCCTGCATGGCTAAAATGGTTAAAAATTGGATTGAATACTTACTTAATTCATAAAGAGAATCAAATTTTACAAACACAATGTGGAGAATAGTAAATCAGAGGACCGTAATATTTTTGTTACATCACATGTATCTATGTTCCAACAGATGAGGCTAATAATACCTAGATAATTTGGAAAACTCCATTATCCACACGATACTGTCGCCTTATCAGGTTTTAACTCAAAACAAAGACCACTCAATTATCCGTAGATGAACCGTTGTACATAAAAAATTGACATGTTAAGCTCCACTCGATTCAAGGCAACTCAGAAAATTATAAACATTGAACATAGTCTGCAACTAACAATGATGGATGGAAAGGTATGTAACGCCTTAATTAAAACTGCTTCTGCGAAATGTTACATATGCAATGCGAAACCAACAGAAATGAACAATATTGAAGAATGTTTGCAAAAAGAAGTTCAAAAAGACTGCTTCGAATTTGGATTGTCACCTCTGCACGCATATATTCGATTTTTCGAATAATGTTAATGCTTGCATGTATCGTATAGGTTTGAACTGAAAGTGTGGCAAGTTATGTTTGTAGAAAGAGATCAATTTCAGACAGGAAAAAGAAATATTCAATTTGAATTTTGAGTCAAAATGAGGTTGATAGTCGGCAAACCAAACAAATTGTGGGAGTGATCTTCTAATGATGGAAACACGGCACGAGAATTTTTTAATAATGCTAGGTTTGCCTGTTGAAATAACTGGGCTTGATAAAGATTTAATTGAAAGTTGAGCCATATTATTGCAAGCTTTGGATTCAGGGTACAAATTTAAATTAGAGAAATTTAGGAAATTGTGTTGTGGAAATGCTGACAAACAAATATTCATAGTACTATCTGCCATCCTCAGTTCACAAAATCGTAATTCACTCTCCAGACGATATTATACATAAACTGATGTCGATTGGAAAGCTCCCTGAGGAGGCTGCAGAGTTCAGGAACAAAGATATAAAAAGTTTCGACTTCAGCATACACGTAAAAATTCGAGCATTGCAACAAACACGGATTTATTTTATAAGTTACTTTTAAGTTCTGATTCTTTCATAATAGGACAGCGAAAATTACCATGTACAATTTTTTTTTTTTTGATACATGAAATATTAATAAATAAATTTAGATTAATTTTAATAAAACAAAAATTCAGCTTTACATTCTTTTTTTTCGTTTCTTATCGTAATGAAAGTGGGTGTTGGGATGGTATGGGATGGTTGTAAACGGGTGAAACCATGCCCAATTTATCATTAAATAGTTCTTTCCATAAATTTTAATCACAAATTGCTTTTTTAATTTTTTTATATTATTTTCCTTATTGAACGTGGGTGGTGTAGAGGGATCGAACTACGCCTATTTTATCATTAAATAGTTCCCTAATTGTTATAAACACATATCCAAAGTTTTAGCTTGATATCTCCAGTAGAAGTATTTTTGGCCGCTGACTCCATACAAGTCCGACCACTGTACATTGTCTTAATTTGTTCGTCATCAGCCTCCAATGGGCCGGCCAGTGCGTATTGCATCTTTAACCTAAAAATCTTCGGAACGGAATTTTTACAAACTAGCTAAGACATTAACGTTCACTTATTGCATCTTTCCCGTAAACATCACACACTTTTTTTAGATTGGGTTATCCCTTTTCATAAGTAAAAAATGAAAATATGCTGAAAATGCTCACATTTACTTTCCTTGATTAATCAGCTATTTCTTTTTTTTTTTTTTCAGAAAATATGGTTATACCGAAGTTGTAATACTCTTCACGCACCTTTTATATGTTCCGATTATTATTCTAAGTCATGTTTTGTATGGTCCTAGTGATCCGAGAGTCTTGAAATTTATATAGTTGATATAGTGTCTAAATTTTAAGTCGATATTACAAAAAACAATAAAGTTCCACTACTAAGAACATGAATTTGGATCTGGATTTGTATGGAAGTAGAAGTAGTCTGATTCTGATGACAACGAAAAATGATGTTTCCATAATTCTTAATTTATAACTTCAATTTTAAATGCAAAATATGAACCATAAATCTTACAAATATTTTCTGAAAAAGACTTTCCCATCAATGTGCACTTGTATTATACACACTGCCAGTATTATGAAATTGTGGATCGATACGAAAAATCTCAAAATATCGAACTGTTCACCATACTCGCAGAACTTTAACATCATAAGTATATAGAAAATGTTTGGGGTTAATAATTCGAAAAATGTATAAGTCTAGAAAGCATACATTAAAAATAGTTTAATATGCGTTATTTATAAGTTCGCACATCAAATTTTTATAGCTGTTAAGTCGGTGGTTTATTTTTGTCCATTATATGAAAAAAAAATATAAGTTAAAACTTTTTGTAGAATTTCAATAAGAATTTAAATTTAAATTATTATTTTTTCAAATACCTCGGTGTAATTTATATTTATTTTCGTGAAAATCAACACACAAAAAAATAGAGAAAATAAAATTTGTCCACTCTCCATAAAAAAAACTATTATCAGTAAATATGAACCATTTCATTTGAAAATAAAGTAAAATTATTCGCAGAAAACCAGACAGAGGCAGAAAAATCAACATAAAAACATACATGACTGATACTGATGAAAAGTAAATTAAAATAAAGTTAAATTATTCGAGGAAAACCTTTAACAGTGGCAGAAAAGTCAACATAAAAGCTTACAACTGATACTGTTGAAAAAATATCATAAAATAACAAAAAAAAAAAAAAAAAAAAAAAAATGCGAAAAGTTATATGCTCTTTTTTTAATGATGAGTCAAAATATAAAATAGATATCAAATGGCGAACACAGTGTGCTTAGCGGCACGGATGGACAACTTTTTTTGACAAAAACGTCAAATACGCACGACATAGTAGTTGTCAAGATACGAGTATACTAGAAAAACTAAATAGAGAAAGAGATTAGAATTATAGGAAAGCATAGTTTTTGATATTCTTATTTTACCTGAACTAGTACACTGTCATCATGTTATCTACTCAAGCATGAAAAAGTTTAATTTGGACGACTCCGTTAGCTTCAGCTATTATTTTCAAAATTTAAGTTCATCACTTGGACCTTTTAGAGAACTGGAAGGGACTAGGGTCATGTTAATCGTAGCGAAAAATATTGAAATGCATTCAATTTGTTTTATTTAGAGCTACTACTTACTATCAATCAAAATTGTATAATGCCTTTAATATTATGTAAGTACAATAAAAATTATTCATTAAAATAAGTTGAATAAGAAAGAAAGAAAATTACAAAATGGAAAACGATAACAATAACAAGAAGTGGAAGAAGAAGAGGAAGAAACTATTGAATAAGTTATAATATTTTTATACACTTCAGACTTGAGTGAGAACATTTAAGTAAGCATTATCACTTTAGTTTGATGTTTGTAATGCATAAAATTATGAATTGGGAACCTCTAAATTTACATTATACATATATGAATTTATTGTATATAGGTCAAATGGTCGACATTTTGTGTGGAGAAGAGAAGTTACAATATTGGATGCAGCCTATATTATTGATTTCTTTAAACTTGGTGGTGATGTGTAATGTGAGGGTATGGGGTGCGACGGCAACAAGCGGAGCGGGGTCGTTACATTTTATTGAAAACAAAATGAAGAAAATGGATTATCTTAACTATTACTAAACCAAAAACTTCTTCAAATGTACATATATTTGATCATGATAACGATCCCAAACCCCTATAAAGCTACAATTGTGAATGAAGTATTGCTATACTATATTACGAAACAACTTTTAGAGCTTTAAATCCGATAGAGTATCTGAGTATCGTTTACATGGAAAAAAAAATTGAGAAAAAGGGTGGCCGAAGTAAACCCAATTGAAGGACTCTCGATTAAGGATATTTGGAACGAAAAGTTACTGAACATTTTTTAAGATCGATAAATAAACGATTAGAAGTAGTAATAGTAATCACAGAAAATACTGAATTTAAATTTAACATTGTCGATATGAGTTTACAAAAATTAATTTTAGTTTGGAATCCAAATGAAAAGAAATACATACATATATTGATTGCTGTTAAGTGTTTAATACAGAAAATATTGAAGTTTGCAATTTGTTTGAATATTTGAGTGGAAATATGTATACTAAGTGTTTTTTTTTTTTTTTTTTTTTTTTTTTTGTCACTGTATATGAATCTGGTTGCCTTAGCAGCCATGCATGATCAGCATTCCGATTAGAAAATATATATAATCATGCTCTTCAATTTGTCATTCGTCTGTCTGATTATCCCAAATTCTTAATTTTTAAATGAAATAAACTTGGAATGAGTCCTTCTTTGAAGCTTCCTTTTCTTCTAGTCAAATCATTTTTATTAATCGCAATCTACATCATCACGAACCATATGAGCTTTCTATATTACTTTTTCACTAAGAAATTTATTACTGAGTTGGTAGACTAAGTCGAAGTTAATAGCATTTATATACGTGTATTAATACAAATCATAATAATTGTGAAGTGTATTTAAGTATTGATGAAACCAAATAAAGTTTTTTTTTTTTTTTTTTTTTTATGCTCTCTTTGACTTAGTTTTTTTTTTTTTTTTTTTTTTTTTTACCATTAGTAATGAAGGTCAACTTAAATAAAACAAGAAGAAAATAAACACGATGGATGCCAGTCAACGACGACGAAGACGATGGTAACGCAATCGGGAATTTGTTCATAAAATTGAAACACTTGCAAATGACAAACATTGACATTTACATGATGTCAAGCATAATCATAACATATACTATAAATATACTATTTGTATAAATATAAAATACATACTATGTATAGTCTCACCTCACGCCGCTTGAAATGAGAATGACACACCGAAACAAAAAAAAATACCAACAACAAATGAAGGAAAATGACAAAACTAACAACAAGGACTACATCCGCTTGAAACGGCATTTCCTTCATCATAGCTGACGGTGACAGTGATGGTGACTGTGATTTTGTTTTTATTATTTTTTGTTTTTCGTTATTTCTATTGAAATATTCGTTAAGGTTTTCCGGTATTTTTTTTCTCCGTTTTTTGTAGTCATGATTCTTTTTGTTTTCAATTTATATAAAATATATTTGTATATTTGTGTATTTTTAAAACAAACTAAAGAGATCAAGGAAAATATTTTAGGTGGTTTGTTCTATTGTACTGCTTACTTGGTTCAGTTGAAATGTTGTGGTGTTTTGTTTATTATTTTTCTAAAAGTGTGGAATTGAAAAACGTTACGAGTAAAAGATTTACCTATTAATCAATTGTCAAGGTCGTCGTTATTTTTACTACTTGTTACGAGAAGTACGAACCGAAAATTCTTCGTACTTAACACTAACATTTTCTATCTACTATAAGAGATTTTCATTTATTTTAGAAAAATATGACTAGTTTACCGATGCCTGATAAGTACAATTCAGAGAATCATCGCTTGTGGCAAAATCTGTTTCTAGCAATCATGCGGATAATGTCGATTGTGATAAAGGAGCCATAGGCATGGGCTAAAATATATGAGGGATTAGTTTGTATAAAAATGTTTTACGACCAAGCCTATTATGTTGCAAACATTTCAACAGTCTGATGTAAGTACTATATCGACCCCTTTGCGCGAAATTATCGTATGAGCCATTTTTTCGAAATTAACTTTTTGATGCAAATTTGTTCTACACCTCACAACGCATCATCTCCTAAAATATTGTAGCTGAAATCCCCATAGTTACGCCAAAAATTGACTGGATATTGTTTTACCGTATGTTACAATGCATTTTATTCTTTATGTGCCTTACAAAAATATTTTGTACATGGTAGTTTTATTTACTATTTACTATTTCTTTTTTAAATTAGAAGTAGAATGTGAAGCGGAATGCTCACTTTATGAAGCACTTTTGTACATCTATTCGCTTTACATTTATTTATAGATAAAGCAATATGAGTTGAAGAGAAACATTTTAGATGTTTCCTCATTATTGATTCATATTTATCGGAGCAGTTTTTGTGAAACATTCAATTTGAATAATAATCGTAGATCAAAGATAGACAGCTAATGACATAAGTCTATATTGTGACAGTTGCACTGGTCATAAGCGCAACAAGGCCGTGTTAGCTATGTTGGCATATTTTTAAAAATTTTCAAACTTCATTTATAAAATAATAATTACATATGTATTTACTTCCCGGTCATACAATGATTCCTCCTGTTGATTCTGTGCATAGCACAATTGAATCTTTTGTGCGAAATCATACCATTTGGGCGCCCAGTTAATGACACACAATTATTCGTAATGCACGAACTAACCCATCGGGTTACGACTGCATTGAAATAGGCCACACTGATTTTAAAAACTGAAAGTCATTTGCAGACTTTTTACTACTGAACAAAATTAAACTAAATAAATTAAATAAACTTCGCGTAGCTTCATTCGAAAAAAAAAATCAAAATCAATTGAACTCATTTATGGATATTCTGAAAATTCCATTAAAAAGACTGTGAACAACTTTAATTTTACTTTTAAGCTAGAAATGCTGTACTATAAGCCTTTATGTATCTCCTCTAAAAAATTTAATGATTTGCTAAATTTATGTTTAAAAAACAGTATTCCATCTAAACATCACAATGAGTATTTAAATTTAAAACATTCCTTAATAATAAAAGACTCGTTAAATGAAAGCGACGACGACGAAGATTAAATTACTTATATTCCGGTGTCTGCTGAAAACTGCTTTTGTCTCAATTCCAACCCAATACCATTTCATGGTGAGATGGAAACCGCTTTTGACATTTTTGAAAACGCCTAATTTTTTACAGGCGATTTGGTTAAATTCTCTCTTATATCAAGTTATTAAAGGAAAAAAAAGTACAAAGAACTGTAGTTTATTGTTTTTCTTGATAAACTGCATTTAAAGAATTCAACATTTTATTGGTTTTAAGGCATAAATTTGCATTTTACCCAAATCACTTTTCAATTGAAGTAAAATAGACGAAATAAGCAAAACCAACAAAAGCTGACTATGCCAACCTGCTTGAATATAAATTTTAACATTTTCGAAGATATCAATTCATCTTTAATTCATTTAAATTGATATGTTAAAATTAATTGAATTTGTTGGTAATGTTGTAGCTGTGATGTTTTAATTTGGTTTTAAAACTGTGTAGAAAGTGATAAAATCAATAAAAATTTGAAAATTGGCATGTTTGCAATGTATTAACACAGGGTAATATATATACTATATACACGATTTTTGTTTGTTGAGAAATGAATTTTTTCTTTCGATTGGTTTTTGTAGAGTGAGGAATGTAAAATGGAGTGGGCAGTGTCAAAAATTTGCTTTGCATCTGTGGCTGAGTGTAAATAGTAACAAGAGGCTTCAAAGAAAAATCACCGATAAGTTCCGAAATAAACTCTATACGTGTAAGACGCCCCTAAAATGAACAATCAATGTTCAAAAACTGAAATCGTCGCGTTTTTTGTTTTTGTTTTTTTGGCGAAATTGAAAACATCAAAAACGTCGGTGTTTTCTATCGCATACCCGTTTTACTTAGTTTTAAAATATTTTCTTAGGCATTTTTTTGTTTAATGTTGTTTTATACCAGTTAAAATATTTTAAAAAACCTTCGTAATTAATTTTTTCAAATAATTTCACAAAGATTTATGGTCATAAATAATTTTGTGTTTCAATTTATTTGCAATTTAAACTCTTGTTAAAGTTAAAAGGCATTTTTACAAGCGCACTTCAAACGTTGTGAGCAAAATTATCGTAAGTTGCAAAAAAAAATATGTAGGTTTTTTTTTTTTGAAAATCAAAATTTTTTCAAAAGAAAATTTTTGTGTTTTGTTATGTTGTATTACGTAATTATCTAAGCACGTGTAAAATTTGGTTTTGATATTGCAAGCGAAACCAAAGAAAAATAGAAAAAACGCTCTCCTGTAAAATTTAGTTTATTGTCACATACGATAATTTCGCGTAAAGGGGTCGTCGATATGTTCTGATCACAATGATTGATAAAATCTTTATATGTACAGTAAAAAACAAGAACAAGGCCATATACAGCGCCATCTTAGGCCATGACGGGGCCCTTGAGCACACAATAATTTGGGGCCTTGTGGGAAGTAAAGAAAGTGAATGATGCAAACATTTTTCTGCTACGATCTTATATTTTTAATGGTTAGTTGATACAAATCAAATATACATACATATTTTATCAATTAGGTAAGTATGCTGCGGGTTTGAATTGTTTAAGATTAAGAAAATGCTTTCTTTCGAAATTTTTGTTGAACAAAATCTTCTACTATATCCTCAAAGTCTATTTTTTGAAGGATATCACTTTATATGCACATAATTGACAAATCAGTTAGTCGTTCCTAAACCTTTGTTGTTCGCAATTAATATTTTATTCTCTTTAGCTGTGAAAAGGAGCGCTCTCCACCACAATTGGTAACCATTAAGCAAAGAAATATATTGTAGCAACTTCAACATTTGGAAAAAAATTCTTCTAATTTATCAGACTTTATTAGGTTATGTAAAGTTGTGATACTTAACAACAATTCTTCTAAGTACATTCTTCCAATAATTGACTTCTGTGTTATTATGTGACTGAAACTCACTGTCAACTCATCCACTACTTTTGCTTCTTGCGACATAATTCATCATAAATTGCCTGTGCTGTAAACTGTTCTTATGCTTATATCCATTCGGAGAACTTAAATTACTATATGTCCAGTACCAGCAGTAGTATTAAATAGGCGGAAGCAATAACAATACACAGATTTCTTCGACGGATCCATTTTCTTTCTAAAGACTTACCATTCGTCAAATTACGGGTGAAAATACTTTTGTTTTACCTCTTAAATCTGGAAAACTTGTAGAAGTCTCAGAGAAGTCATAATTTTTATTTTGAAAAAACTCAGGACCTTTTTGAATTTAAATATCGCGTACTTCTTCCGTTAAAATCATCACAGTATGTACCATGATAAGGATCAGGATATACATTCTCCAAGCTTGCAATTATTAGCTCAAAGTAGCTTGAAGATGAAAGTTCAACATCTGATGTGTGTTAGTCATGTTTATCACACGTATGTTCTTTTTCCTGTTGATATTCAGAAATATTTTGATCTTGAGGTGAATGAAGTAAGCTTAGGAAATTTGTTGATTACTTTTTTTTTTTAGTTATAACTTTTTTTTCTTTTTTGTGAACCACTTAATAAATATGTTCTTTTTGACATAATGAATTAATATAAATTATATTTGCACTCGAACCGAGCCAATGCTCCCCCTTAGTTAATTTAAGTTTTATAACATCTGCACAATGTGATTTAAATCGTTAATTACAATTGTCTTAATGTCAGTTTTTAATTTTAGCACTATGTGCTTTTCATATATGTCTGATCATGAACAGAACGCGAGGTGTTCTTACTATCTCTATTCTTCAACTAATTTATCATGTCATTTCCCAATATCAACATGTTCGATGAGCGATCATCTCAATAATGACTAAAACTGTAACATGCCGATGTCCTAATGCATTTTAGAATTAACTTATATAACGAAGCGAACACGTGTAAGCGAATAAATCAGCCTTTCGAAACCCACGGGAGCTCTGGGCACATGCCCCGTGTGCAATTATGGTAAAGACGGCACAGGCCATATACTTAAGTTATTCTAGTTAGAAATTTCAAAAACTAACAAAATAGATTTATGTTTATTCACTCGTATAGATTCTTATTCTCTTTACAATGCTAATCATGCTATATTAGCATATATGTACATACACATATGTATGTATAAATGTATAGTTGGTTCCATAAAAAAGGTGAAAATAAATTCCACTTCATTATTATTATTATCATTTATTCACTTTAGAATAAACAAAAGATTTTTATTGCAAAACTTATAAATAAATATTATATTTATTGAATTGCACATTCCTAAAGTAAAAATACAAGATACACTACACTACACTACACTACACTACACTACACTACACTACACTACACTACACTTCCCAACATCCTCACATATGTAAATATTATACTATAATAAATGCATGTAAATAGAAAATAGATAAAACCATTTGTATCTATCTATCTATCTATCTATCTATCTATCTATGTATTTACTTGTGTATAAACATGCTTATGTATGTAGTATGTACTTATTTGAATGCATTGTAAACATACAGGAATATTATGAATTTGTCTTGATCAACACACGCGTATGTTATGTAGTTGTATGTAGTAGAATACACCATAATTTGGATTTACTATTTTATTTTATTTTATTTAATGTTTTTTTTTTTTATGTTTTCATTCGTTTGACGCAGTTACAAATTTGATTTATAGTTAACTTCCGTTTTCATTTACCCACCACACGAAGTATGTAGTATATAGTATGAGTATGAGTATGTAGTACGACAATATCTGAAGTATGAGATAAATAGTAGATATAGAAACAGAAATATAACCCACCTTATAACAAATTGTTTAATGGAATAAATTCATACGTTGATGTGATGTGATGTCTGAGTTTCTGGTTGTGATTGTGTCTGTGTCCTGTGTTTTGGTCCTGCATCTACTACAATCTCTCTATATACATGAATGCATAAATATGTTATTACATTATAATAAATTTGTAGTTATATATGTGGCGTCTGGATGTCCTTTGAGTGTTTCTATATACTATGTAGGTATCTGTGTAATATAGCTGCTTAAGCTGTGGCTGTGGTTTCACTTCCGTTCCGTTCTCACTTTTACTCATCCGCACATCCACTTCACCAAATCGAGTGCGCGTGTACTATGTGGTTTAAAGGAATGTTGGCAAGGAGGACAAGTGACATCTACTAGTATATTTATGAATGTACGAGGGTAATTCAATAATTCAAAGAGGCACATTGTGTACTTTAATAAAATAAATAGAATTTACTTTACTATTTTTCAACATAATCTCCACCAATATAAGTCTCAACGATTAACCACAATACATGTACTAGTTTGTTTATACCTTTGTCTTGTCTTGATGTTTGAGTCAATTTCATGAATCTTGTACTTAGTATAAGTAAATCGGGGACCTTAAATTGTTATTAAAACAAATTCCAAAAAAAAATATAAGTATAGCAAACTATTTGAACAACCAAATTGAGCTACATGAATCCTAACAAGAAAAAGTTAAATCATTGATACACATATAAGTAAATATAAATCTTTATATTCATTTATCAGATCGAATCAAAACTTCTATCCAGTGTCAAGTTTTATGACACTATTATAAGCATTTAAAAATAAAAATAAATTAATAAATGTAACATGATGATTTGTTATCGTATATTGGGTAGATGTCTTGTGCCTACATTTCGGGACCCACAAATTATTGTATTTCATTGGCTTTTGGTTGTTGGCAAATGGGAGTGAGCAAATTAAAACAAAATATGGTTTTGTCAATGTTTAGATTTATGGAAAGGTGGGAGCTAGTCATTTTGTCAATGCATCCCCGGTTGGGGCTTTTATAAAAATTTGAATTATTTAATATTTACCAATGTGATAATCCTTTAGTTGGGAGTTAGGTCCGTAGAAAGAGGTAGTATCTTCAAATCCATTTTTTCAATGGCTTCTTAATTCAGTTTGTTAATGTGAAAGAGAGCATTCTCGTGTAGACGAATAACTTCTAAGATCCACAAAGTCGAGTTTATTTACTTGCATCACAACATTTAAGTAAGAAGATCCTGTAATTTGTACACTAATCTTTCAAACAATTATAAATAAGAGAGATTCAAGATGCTGATGCTTCCGTTCTTCTCTTCCATGTTTTGTCTTTTGGAGTCTACTTAGTTCAGAATGGTGAACCAAAGTTTCATTTCACGTAAAAATCTTGTAAACAAAAGGGTCACTCTTGCATAATGTTTCAATTAGTGTGGAAACACTAAGGATTTCCGCCATTATTATATGCATTTTTAAGTCATAATCAAATAATTCATTTATCCATCAGCTGTGATCATATCCCACTGATTTCAACCCCTAGTCATAGGAGTTACAAACTCCTAATTCTATAAACTACATATTTCTTTTCTTCTTAAATTTATCTTACTTATTATTGAATGACCTTCGTATATGTATGTGAATGAGTATCTACTCTATGTACATACCTTCCACACTATGAGCAGTCAGAGAAATCTAAGGATTGTTTGTCTTTTTGCGTTTGTGTTTCATAACAATTTGTTTAGACACTGCAATCTATTTGCCACAGGCGGCACACAAATTGCAAAAAGCAACGTGAAGAGCTTGCAAAAGGCAAACTAAAGGTTCAAAAGATACCACAGCGAAAGGAGCAAAATGGTAAATAGATAAAAAGCAGAAGACTGCGGCAAGATATTTAGATACTTTGCTTTGCTTTACTTTGCTTTGCTTGACTCGGCAGACGCCTTCTACTTTCTCATTTCTTTAAATTGGTTTACATGTTGTTTCCCTGTCTATCTATTTCCTTGCCTTGTTGCTTGCTTTGCTAACTCGTTCGTTGTTGGCTAACCAAGATAATAATTGCATGTTTGTATGTTTGTGTTAATTGTTTTTATTTGTCATCACTGTGTGTTTCACTTATGTTAATCAAGTCAAATAAATTTTTATTTTATTTCTTTTTTTCTTTTGCGAATCGTTTGACAGTTTTTATAATAGATTTCAATTTTCTTTTTCTCTACAAAACAAAGAATTACAAAATTCGATTCCACAACAAAATTAAGTGTAGAAATCTAATCTGTTCCCTTCATCAAGCAATCAAGTATTAACTGAGAAAAGGAGTCGATGATTATGATTCTTGGAAAAAAAGAAAGACGGGAGCTTTTTTGAATCTCGACGATCACTATAGGAATACAAGATTATATATAATATAAGATAATCTGTACACATAGAAAATTTAGTAATCTAAATAATTCTAGCAAATATTTTCTTCACGTCTTCACATCTTCATCATTGAAAAAAGGACTTGAAGATTGTTGGTCATCAAAGGCGGATCATTTTGGGTCATTGATGATTACCGCTTTTATAAAGTTTGGGGTACCACTATACTCGGAAAACTGAGACTAAAAACCCTTAACTAACTGTCTATTTAGGTGCCTACTTTTCCGAAAATATAATAGACAAAAGCTAATTTGGTATGTTGGTACAAAAAACCAAACCAATTGGATGGAAAATGCAATTTATTATAATCTTTATTAGATTACCACATACACATGTTTGTACATTTATTTATTTATTTATTTACTTATTGTAGACTAGAACTTAATTCAAATTACAATATAAAGTTAAAGTAAATAGTCTCCAGTTTAAAAAATTCGAGATATTTTCTATACAAAATCTTTAACACATACAAACATAATCCTTACATATTATAAAACAAAGTCGTCCGCCAACCACATTTGTCTGTCTGAACGTGATATTCTCAAAAACTACCGTACAGATTTTCATACGGTTTTCACCAATGGACGAAGTGATTCATGAGGAAGGTTTAGGTGTATTTGTTGTAGATGTCGGAAAAAATCATGCCGACTTAGAGATTTTATAGCTTTTTGTTTATTTGGCGCGAAATATATAATAAAACAACAAATGATTGCTAATGAAAGGAGGAGGAAAAAAAAATATACTTATTTTTTTCATTGTTTAAAGATACTAAATATATTATTTTTTTAGGATTAAGTTTTTTAAATTTCTTCCAAAGCCAAACACAGAAACGTTTATACGTTTTCATGCTGTGTTTCTTCTTAAATTTTGTGTTGTGTTGTATTTTTTTTTTTTTTTTTTTTTTTTGTATTTTTTCCTCTCTGAATATATACAAGAGTATTGCGCTCTTCGTTCCCTTCTTTCTGGATACGATGTTCTTTAAAGCAACAGCAAAAAATGATCACTGACGAAAATCGCAGCAGCAGTCGTCGTTTTATAATTTTTGATATTGCTTTGTTTAGATTTTGCAAGTCTATATCAGTATTTTTTGCTTTTGCTGTTTGCTTTTCCGGACGCAACAGGCTGATACGGCACTACGACAGAAAAAAAATGCTCTGCTACCAGTGCTATGCCGGAGCCGGTTGCTAGTAAGTAATATTATAAGATGATCCACTACTGATTGTGCCTTCTCCTCATTTCATCAAGAACCACATGAAGTTCGAATATCTTTTTCTTTTATGATATACCAATTTTGTGGATAACCAAATGGATAGACCATCATGTAAGAAATGCAGGTGACGCTAATTTTTTACAGTTAAGTGCCGCCCTCACAAAAAGCACACCAACTGTTCGAAATTGTTGTTGCGAATGATTAGTCAAGCGAAATTGTTTGGTTGCTAATAGTGGTCATGGGTTTTTGGTGAATAATGTCGGCAAAAATGTAAATTTGATCGTCAGTAATAATATTAATAGCGTAAAGACAATTATTTTAAGTGATGTACGAATCGAATGTTTCGTCGGTACGGGTTCTGACATGATGTTGATTGAAGAGGGAATATATTGGAGGAGATTGAAGCACGTACACTTGACGAAGGACGAAACGAAGTTGTGCGGCCTAGAAAATGCGAAGGCAAAGGATTCGAATTAATTCGAAAACAACCTTTCATTCGAACTCATTGAATTCGTGCCTCTTTTTTTCAATGTTGTGCGACTGAATCTGACGTGAGCACACAAATTCACTCGAATTCATTTGGCGTCGCATTCTATTTCACCTAATTCATTTTGAGCATTGTTATTCTGACCTCTAAAACGTACATACCTATGTTTTTTTTGCCTTCATGCAGACCTCTAGTACAGACAGACGATCATTGCTAAATCAAATTATCTCATCGCGCTCATCAAGAATATATATCCTTAGTGGGGTCTCGGATGTCTTCTTCTGTATGTTACAACCTTTATGGCAAACTTATAATACTATTCACTGTGTGAAGAGTATTTATATGTTAAATCTATTGTCCATTAATACATTTTTATCCATTGGGGTCATGTGATCGTATAAGTCTGACTCAAACATACATAATGTAGTCTGTATGCACCTTAATAGCTCAAAAAGTAGTTTGAATAACAGTTTACATTGTGCCTACCGATATCTCCTGCAATGCGTTTAAAATATTATGTTAGTTTAAAACCCGTATAAATAAAGGAAAATCATAGAAAAGAAAATTATAAAAAACCGAAAAAAAAAAAAAAAAAAATTTAATAAACCAAAATTAGAAAAAATTATGTGGAAACTTAACCACGCGTAGTTAACACGATTTTAAGAAGCGTTGATAACAACAAAAAAAAACAAAAAAACGCAAAGTTAACAATATCTTAAAAATGATTTCCTCCTTTCTTTTTTTATTACTCTACATTCACATAGAGTATATTACTTTTTATAGATGACTGGTAAGTTTAATCTTTTTTTTTATTTTTACACTACATTTAAATAGAGTAGGTTTACTAAGTTTATGCAGACGACTGTTGCTGTTATGTAATTTCATCACAATAAATGACCAATTTATGAAAAGCTCAGAATTTATTTAATAATAATAAAGTTGATATTGATTTTTAGACATTAACTATGTGGTCGGTCTTCTAGGTCTTCTTCTTCTTCTCCGACAATATATATATATATATACCATATAATATTAAAACCTAAATTAGTTTGAAATTAAACGATTTTAATTTATGAGGATGCGGTTGTCATGAACTCTGGTTTTGAGAAACGTCTATGTGCCTGGATTGCTTAAAAACAGTTAGACTTTGTAGACTGTTATGACTTTATGGATTTTCCTCATCACGTTTATCATTTCTATAGATGCATGAGTTACACAAACATCAAGAAAAAGCATTTATAGCACAGTAAGAGAAAGTTTGTCTTGTTAATTCCTATTTAATTTCTTTCTAAAATACTTCAACTGCAGGGTGTCGCATAGTCGAATTTAACCAAGGTGAGACTCCAACCAAGTGGTCTTCTTTAGTTTATTTTAATAATTTTGCTCTCTCTGCCTTTCGATTTGCCTTAAGCTGTCGGTCGCATAATAAATTTAAATTTAACTAAAACTTACGGTAAAATAAAAAGTAACTAAATTTATTTTTCTTTTTAATGTGTCTTAGACCATCTGCTGTCGCTGCTGCTGGTGGTGGTGCCACTTCTTCAATCTCCTCTTCCAACAATTTTGCTGCAAAATATTTCTTTCCCTATTTTTTTGTGCTGTTTTTGTTTTTTTGGTTGGGTGCAAATATATATTGTAGTAACGTTAAAAGCTGGCATTGCTAAAGTCTGTCATTATTGCCAGTCTTCACAATTCATACCACAAATGAAAATAGCATCGCTAAGATTACTGAAGCCCATGGAGCTTAGCTCTCCAGCTGTTGCCAATGTCGTTAATAGGCGTCGTCTACCACCCACCCACACACACACACACACACACGCACACCATGCCCAACATTAAAGGATCCGACCAAAGTTACTACGTTCTGGTTCTGGTTCTGTTGCTTCTACTATACCATACCATATTACAGTTTCTGATTCTTTTCTGTACTGTTGTGTTGTGATGTTTCTATCGTTGTGTTTAGCTTAAAAGTCATTGTCATAGACACTTGGGGCCATAATATAATCATCATAAAAATGTCTTCATAAATATGTGATGAGATTTGTTTAGTTTTTGGGGTTTTTGCTGTCGGTTAACTTTCAACCGAATTTTGACTTTTGGCGCTTTCTGGTTTGTTTCATTTTGTTCCCTCATGGTGTCTGACATCGTCATTTCTCTGATTTAGCAATATATGAAAAGGAAAATTCATTTTCCCTTCCTTCCTTCCTTTCTTTTACACCATGTTTTTTTTTTTTTTTTTTTTTTTTTGCTTTTTGAGCAAATTTTGTCAAACATTTGAACGAATGAACGATAGAACGAATTTCAATGACATCAGCGCATAGGGTTAAGTGGACCATTGGGAGAGACTGACTGACTGACTGACTCACTTCCGGAAGTGTTCGGACTGTCCGGAGTGGTTCGAAATGTTTGCATTTATCTGTGGGGAGGCATTTAAAGTTTGGTTTACTTAAGTTGAGAGATAATCATTATCATGCAAACATCCATTAAATGCTCATTATTATCAATAGAGCAGAAAAACTTTCAGTTTTTCGCTGTCTCATTTTTCTCATCATTTCCTTTTTCAAGTGAAGAGTTTTTCTTTCTGTCTTCACTTAAGTCCACTTGTGTTTGCCCTACGTTACTCCTTGTATTAATAGCATTCCTACCTCTCTATCTACTCTCTACTTGGACATATTGATGATGATGGTGATGGCATGCCATGTGGTAATATGCTCAAGTGGGCGTCATAGACATACACATTTGGGAAACTTTTTCTTTTTTTTTTTTTTTTTTCCTTAGAAAAAAGGATACCAACAACAATTCGAATTCGAATCTAGTGTCATTTATGCTAAAATTATTTGCTTAGTATTATGTGTGGTTAATTTTCTTCATCGTTTTTTTTTTTTTTTTTTTTTTTTTTTTTGGGAGTGGTTAATTTTTTGTATATTTTTATCTCAATAGTTTGTTGGCAGAATATGAAAAAGGTCAACTGACAGACGACGACACAAAAACCGGTGCAGAATGTATTTGTGTTATGAACCACATTTATATTTTCCATAAATTCATACATGTGTAAAAGTATATTAAGAGAACATAATAACTAAAGATGATGAGGGGCGATAGTGGTGATGATGATGACTATGGAAACAGTCATGGCAATCATCAAATGGCGCCAAATCAATGAACTTGTATATTGTGCCATACAATGATTGACCCAATTTATAAAATTATGTCTTGTCATCATCTCGATAATGATAACAATCAATGATGAAGACTATGATGATAATCATGAGAAACCCTTCGAAAAAAAAAAAAATCCTGACATTTATTTTACCAAAACTTGTAATACCTTTCACTCAAAGAGATAAAGATGAATATGAATATTCAAATATGTATTAGTACGAATTTATTACAAAAAGAAAGAGAATATTCTAGGAAAAAAAGACTTTAATAATTATTTAATAATACAATATTTCTCTGACACTAGAAAACAAACAAAAATTGTCACTAGTGTATAGTAGACATTCTATTATAAATCACTTTTCGTCAAGCTTTCAAAACTATAATTTTACAAATACAGTGAATTTTGTGGAAAAAAAAAATTACAATCAGCGCGTATTAATTATCACATCAAGGGAAACACAATGTTTGATTTCTTAAAAACTATAACTTTGGATCCTCCACCAACTGGTAAAAATCTCTATACGGAACTGTATGAGGTTAAGGACTTGGATATCATAATACCAACAGATGGTAAATATACTAAAAGCGAAAAAAGGTTGCTGACCGAATTTAGCACAGATCTTAAGGAGAGATTTGAGCACGTGTATGAAGTATTGAAAATGGATCGTGAAGCATTAAAAAAGTTGATAGAGCAAAACAAAATTATTTATTGTTGTATTGATATGATGATCGCTAATAAAATGGCCACAGACAAATCATCGGTCTACATATTAAATCGCAATGGTCTGGGTTGTTATAAAATCACTAAAGATATATTCAATGAGCTCTTTGAAGATAAGGACAATGAGGAATATACATTGAAGGAAGCCTTAGATAATTCGCGTAATATTTTGATGGAAAATTTCACCAAAATGCTTAAAGTTGAGTCTGATTTAATATTTGTTAACAGACAATTATCGACTTTGGATTTGAACTTGATGGTTTTCAAAAACTACACAGAAAAAACAACACTTGACAAGAAACTATAAAAATATTATGCTCTTTACGATAATATAATTTTCATGATATGCCTCTATATATATCAATATATTTGGATTGTTTATATTTAAAAAAAAAAAAAAAAATTATTTGTTAATATTCCATTTAATAAAGCAGAACACATAAATCAACATGCAATTCTATATTTATTTTATTTATTTTTTTTTTTTTTTAATTATCAAAGTAATAGTTTTATCAATTGATATAGTATTATATTTTATTGGAGGGCGGGCGGTCATATGTGATTACAGGAGGTTATGGGATTTTCAGGATTAAGCAAAAACCGTTTACATACAAAATTTTGGATCGTAAATTTTCATTTGCAAGTGAAGCAAGATGGAGTAAGGTCAAATAATCATTCTAGATAGGTCAAAATCTTCAAAGCTCGACTGAAAAATGCAGATTGGTTTTGCTGCTACGAGAAGATGGATATACTATTGGAAATATGTTGAATCCTTCTGTTTAATTTAACTATTGAAACAACATCAACACTTGACCACCGACCGCATTGTAATTTTACATTCAAAATTGAATTCATTCAAATCATCAACGAAGATTTCAGCATGCATCGAGAATGTTGTAAGCCATTCTACGGTTCGTCAACGTTTATAACATTCCAATCTAGTGTCAAAGTTCCTGTGATGAAGAAGAAACTTTGTCGATTAGGTACAAATTCGCTAAGTATGAAGATCTTTGCAGAGGATCAGAAGGTGTCACAAAAGAGCACAATTTTCTTTAGACATTGTCAGCCGCCAACAGAGTCTAAAAAAACAGTTCTTTTTTTTATAGTTTCCGAAAAACAGTCGCCCTAAAAAATGCCAAAATGCTCACATTGAAACCATTTCATTATTCCCATACTAATATTTTTCTATATTTATTATAACCTTTATTCTCAGATTACTTAGAAATTAACAATTTATTATTAGTTACTGTTACATGTTAAAATTTAGTGAATAAATATTTTTTTAACCACCACTTCCAGAAAACAAAAAGATTTATACAAACATCGTTCCAGTGACTGCAGTTGAAAACCTTCCCATGAAGAATTACATCTGAATTAATAAATGGTTGCAACAAAACACTACAAGAGCTAGAGGCAAAAGCAAAACATTATACGATCGATCTATTTTATATTCTAAGATTAATAATTAATTAACAATTTATTTTATTTTATTGACAACTCACACTTCAAAAATAGATGTTTGACACTTGACACTACTGGATTGATTTTAAAATATGAGTCTAAGCTTTATATGCTAAATTTGATCCATCAATTTTGAATGATTTTGTAGGTCGATTTTGATAAAATAAACGCTATATGTTACTCACAATAAAGCTTCTAACGTCTCAATAATTTTATTTTGAATCCAATGAGTGGCTCTTACATGATGAGTGCCCAAACAAAGAAAAGGACGATTTTATTACATATACAGATTAAGTTATTATAATAGGTTAATTAAACTTTATCACCATCATTATAATCAGCAAGAGTGACAGCTATCTATCGAGACAGATGGCAAACTACGGAGGACCACTTGCTAGTAGGCGAAAGCCTTTACTTGATACAACGCTATCGATGCTTTATGGAAGCGAAGTGTATGTTGCTGATGTACTGAAAGTGGAAAAAAGAAGAAAAGTTTTGGCTAAAATATAAAGAACGGCAGCTCTCTGGGTAACTTCATCCTAACGCACGGTGTCGGAAGCAGTAGTATTGGTAATCAGTGGCACGATAACAATAGACCTACTTGCACAGGAGACGCAGAAACTATGGATTATGAAGAATGAGCAGCAGCGGAAAAGAAATGCAGATGGACAGCTAAACTTATACCAGCTGTGAATCCTTGGCTAAGAAGACAGTGGGGTGATGTAAATGTTTACATCACAAAACTGCTATCGGGAGGGACACGGATACTTCCGAAAATACTTATCTCCATAGAATAGGGAAAGCGGCAAATGCAAATTGCATTTTTGGGGACACAAAAATAGACGATACAAATCACAGTTTCTTTGAATGTGATAGATGGCAACAAGAGTGTGAGGCGCTGGGAAACAATGTGGGACCCATCAACGCAGCAAATATAGTAGACAGGATGCTGGTGAGTAAACACAGCTGAGAACAAGTAGCTCACTACATTGAAAATATGCTAAAATACAAGAAGCGGGACCTGGACGCAGGTACTACAGTCGACATATGAATACAGAAGAAGATATCACCTTGAAGTCATGCGAAAGCAATTCCAGGGTGGACACTGATCCCATAGAGGGGGGATGTTTTTTAGTAGCACACCACATACCGGGGGGTGCGGCGGAACCCTTGACTATGCGAATGCATTTTTGACCCCAACACCAGGAAAAAAAAAAATTAAAATTAACACTATCAATATTGTATACTCTTTAGTGTTATTCGTCAAAATAATGCATTATGGTAAAGATTTACTCGGGGAAGCCAGTAGCAAGGCTCTTTCAATACCAGAGAATGGCAATATTAGAAGTCTTGAAGGAGAAGAAGAGCGCTTGCTATGGTGCAATGTCTAACAACCTCCAAATTAATGTAATCAGTAGAAGCACTCGCTATGAGAGTAAGAGTAACGTCGTATAATATTCTATTTGAAGATAGTTTCTGTAATTACAACCGACATAAGAAATTTAATTTGACAGGAAAAGTCAGTCACTCTAGTCAAAGACAAAAAAAAAAAAAAAATTATAAATAAATTAAACTAAAGGAATATTCAATCTGTTCGGTACTTATAGTGCAATTAGATATTCATGAATTTCTGATCATTTCTGATGAAAATTGCTAACATGACAGTAAAAAAAAAAAGCCGAGAAATGTTATGTGAAATATTAAATTATTCAACAAAGCACAATAAGAGAGAAAAATTGATCATTAAACTGAAAAATGCAATACATTTTTTATCAAAACTTTTTATCTTTGGTAAGACACAAACTACTCCCAATCACTCACTCCCTCACTTGTTATTTTGCTTAAAGTTTTAAGTGCTTTTACCTAAAAATATTAAATACCATAAGCAGCTCAAACAATTCTTTCAAGTATAAAGTAATAAGAACAGTAATAATATTGAGATACTTTTTACAACAAAAACTTGATAGTTGTTGTATTGTACTATGTTGTAGTACGTACCTGTTCAAATGTGTGGCATATCAAGTCATGTCATATCATTCACGCCATCATCAGGCGGTAGATGACAGTTGTTACTAGAACATATTGTACTATACTACACACAGATATTTGATGACAGGTTGGAAGGCAGTCAAGAAGGCGGGCCGGCGGCCAGGCAACAACCAGGTCTATTTATAGTTGTATGTACCAGTATATTGTGATATCCCTTTTACAACATTTCCCTTCATTTCATTTCTCTTCTCTTCTTTTCTATTTCTTATCCCCTTTCTTCTCTCCTTCTTTTGTTTATTGTGTGCTCTTGTCGTTCGTTAACTTTACTTTATTCTCTAGTAAAACCAAACTTGTTAAATAATTGAGTAAGGACAATTGATTGATATCCAAAAGCTTTTTTCTAGAATAGAATAGTTAACGAAGCGTAACAGGTAAGAGAAAATTACAGATACACACACACACACACACACACACACACACACACATACACATACACACTATGCATACAACATCAGTTACATATACTAACTAATACATATTGAATGAATATCTATATAGATACATACTTTCGTACATTCAATCCACATGAGTAAATTATACTACACATACAGTACACTGGGTATATTGTTACATTATAAATCTGTGTTGTTGAAGAATGTTTCAGTCACTTGTTTAATTTACACAACATATAAATCTATGTATAGTAAGTATATACTTTAACCAAAGAGAAAATCAATCTATCTTATTAAGTTTCAATTACAGACTTTTGAGTTTCATATTCACTTAAACTTTAGATATCTCTATACAATACACATATGAACATATTTGTGTTGTACTATAAATAGTTTGTTTATTGTTACTATATATATTCAGAAAAATTAATAAATTCAATAGATACTGTGAATGGCATATTGTATCTAATCTTGTTTCTTTGCTTTAAATTTGAAAAACTCTTAAAATAATGCGTTAAATAAACTTGTGCTTATCAATACATTTAATAAAATAAGCAGTTAAAGTTTAACTTGTCAAGTTTGAAGTAGTTGAAGGTCTACATTTTAGATATGATGAACAGTGAGAATATTTGCTAAGAAATGCATATTGCATATGCATTTTTAAAAAAACAAAAAGACAAAGCACAACTTTATTCACTTAATACAGAAATTATTTTGGGCTGTCCGTCCGTCCGACAAAGAGCTCTATCTCACGAACCGTAATAGATAGAAAGTTAAAAATATAAAACAAGAATACTAACTTTTGCTATGCCGACGTTGTAGTACACTTGACGCCCCTTCTAGTAGTCCAAGAGTCTTGAAATTTAGAAGGTTGGTGGATATGGGTCAAATTTTAAGGCGATAATACAAAAAACAAAAAAGTTTTTCTCATAAGAACTTTCATTTGGATCCAGGTTTGTATGGGTGTTACCCCCATAGTAGTCCGATTCGGCTGATATGTATGACAAATGTACTACGTATGATAAAAAGAGAGCTCCCTGCAAAATTTTAGCTTTATGGGGACTCCAATGTCTCCTTCTGTATGTTACAAGCTTCTAATTCTATTCACTGCATGAAGAGTATAAAAATAATGGGATTCCCATACAAAAAAAAAAAAAAAAAAACAATAAAAGTGTAATTAAATTGGTTTTTATTTATTTTTTGTTTTGAAAACCCACCGGAAAAGAAAATCTCAATTAAGGACTAATTTCAATTATAATAGCTTATGCTTCAAGCAATGCTTAGTAACTTAAAGCAGTTTGTTATAATTCATGTATATGATGTTCACTATTATTTACATAAATAAATATTTTATTTTAGCTTTAAAAAAAACTTGGACGATGGTACGGAACCCTCCGTGTGCGAGTCCGACTCGCACATGGCTGGCTTTTTCTAATATACTCGTATATGACAACGTATTTATGCCTTGGTAGCGATCAGCTGATTTCCAAACAAGTTTTGAGCGCCGTAGTGATTAATTGTACCTGCTGTTTTTTATGTTTCAATGCCGACGGAAAACGAATCTCAGATTGATTTTATAGTTCGAATGAACAACAATTCGTTAGCGTTACTTGCCTCTTCCGTACAACAAAGTCTTAAAAACAAAAGCTGAAAAATATATATATTTGGATCTCTGTAGACGAGTCAAAAGACTCAAAACAACGACTGGTCACGAACTTTGTTTTCGGAATACTGAGGAGTGATTTAGATCAGTGTTTCTCAAAATGTAGTACGCGAACATCTGGGGATTCGCCATGTGATGGATGGGGAGTAGCTGGCAAGCGCCTGAGTTATTTCTTAATTAAAACAAAAATTATTAAAAACATAGATATGACAACTCTATCACGAAAATACCTCATTTCTCATGTGTATGAAAATATTGCTGAAGAAGATTTCAAGTTTTGCAAGACCATGGAGTCTACGTCAAAAGAAGAAGATATTTTCAACACCATGAATGTTTTTTTTTTTTTTTTTTTTTTTTTGAATGCCAAGGCCATGTTAAGAAAAATACTTGGTTTAATTATCAGAATTAAAAATCATGCTTTTGAGGTCAAAAGTGTGCATTGTGCATTGCACTGAGAAGCATTGGCTTGCAAAAAATTTTGACATTTTCTCTTGTTTTTTCTTATTTCATTATATATTTGCAGCTAAATTATGGGTTTATACCTCAACCAACTTTCAATTCCATGATCTTATCCACATACGCGGATGACACTGCGGTTCTCTGTTCTCACAAATCACCAACAGTAGCTGCCTCAAACATACTGTCATACATGAAACGCTTGGTTTACAAGGTGGAATATCAATGTGAACTCAGGTAAATCGCAACTGTGATCGTTCACCCCCAGGAGAAGTGACATATCTCCGGTAACGATTGGTGGTCTGGTTATACCACAGTCCACAGTTGTAAAATATTGGGGCTTCCACCTTGATAAACGCGTAACAAGGAAATATCATATTACTACCATTGCTCGATCCTTTTCCCATAAAATGAAAAGGCTGTACTAGCTTCTCTGCAAAAGAAGCAAACTTAGCTTGGAAAACAAGCTTTTAATTTACAAGCAAATAGTTGCTCCTTCGTGGAAATATGGTATTCACGCCCTTCAAATCGCAGGAAAATACAGGTCCTTCAAAATCACCAACTCACCACTCAGGTCAATCTCCAATGCCCCATGGTTCATCAGGAACTCGACACTTCACAACGACCACAGCATGCCTACAGTTCTGTAGCAAATAAACTTCCACAGCAGCCGTTACAATGACAGACTTCTCTCACACCCAAATCCTCTCGCAGAGTCACTAACCGGGACAGTGATTCAAAGGCGACTAAAAAAGTTTCACCCAAACGACTTACCAACACCTTTCTCTAAACTAATTTTATATAAATCTCTTTTACTTCTTACAGTAGTCCTTACAACAATATTTTATAGCTTTAAGTGGTTTAATGTTCCAAATAAATAATATTTAAAAACAAAATTTATGGGTTAAACGATATACAATTGTATTGTATGTCAAATAGCAATATACTTACAATAAAGACTTCATGAAGAAGGACATATTATTGATTAATTTAATTAACTAACTCGTTTTGGGCGTACACCAACAAATGGCCACAGATGGATTACCGTAGTAAAATGATTAAATTAAATTGACCTAAAATCACAAATTGAAAATTTAAAAGGAGGCTTTATTTATACTTTACGCATTTATTATTTCTAATAAAATCAAAATCATTGTTACGAATTCACCAAAAACAAATAGTTGTGAAGAAGGTTATGAGGAAATTTCCAATCATATGCAATAATGCATTCCAATTTAATTGTTTCTCGAATAAATCTATGAACCAAGAAGAGGAGAAATATAAAAAAATTCTCGGAAACTGTGTTAAAAACTTCCTTTTGTAGAAACCAATTAAGCGTGTGTCAAATAGAGTTTTAACATAATAATTTTGTTGAAATTTATCTTATTGTCATGAAATACAATTAAATATTATCATCTTTTCTTGTTTTTTTATAAAACATACTTATCTTTTGTCAACAAAAATGAGTGAATTTTGTTATTTTCAAGAGAAATCTTTGTAGTGTTTTTTTCTCATCTTTCATCTACTATATTTGAAGCTTTATGTACACACGTAGTAGTATGTAAGTATTTAAGGAAGGCAAGCAATACAATGCAATGCATGCAGCATGCGAAGAAACGTGTGTTATCTGTATCAGCAGCACATTAAGTGCTGCAACTTGTTTGCTAAGAGCACACAAATGCATACAAACACACACACACACACATACATACACACATTGTTATAGGAAGAATAAGCACTAACAATTGGTAAGGTAAGCTTCAGATAAACAACACAAAGCAAATGTAAATGCAACATGATTCTTTGCTTACAGTAGTAGCAAAGAACTTCGTTTAAGATGTTGGCACTGGCATGATGTCGATGTCAATATCGATATTGACAGCAATAGATGATAATGGTGTTGGTCATGGCCATGGCCATGTCGATAGCGATGGTAGTTTCGAATCATGAAAACAAAAAATGCATCTCAGAGGCAAAAAGTATCAAATTGAATAACGATGCAAACATTGAAAGGAAACCATCGACGTATAATCATGTAGTAGTAGTAATAGTACCAAAAAAGAAAATGTGAAAGAAAGGTCAACAACAGATACAAGAAGTAGAGATACTTACAAAGAAATAAAACAACAAATTTTTTATGCGATACAATCGACAAAATACTATATAAACAACAACAAAAGCACCAGCAACACAGAATTAAGAGGAAACTTTTACTATCGTCGTCATCATCGGGATGACACTTGAACTCCGAGAATTTGTATTTTTTCTATTTGTTGCCACTCCTCATCATTATTCTCATTGTCAACAACAAGTTACCAAACCAATCCAAGCGAAACCCAAACCCAAACCAAAACAACCCAACAACATTCATTTATTGGTTTCCATTGAAATATGAAATTTATTCAATTGAAAATTGGCCAAAAATTCTGTTTTACCGTCCGTTTTTCTCCTCATTCAATTTCCTTCCACTCATATCATTTCGCATTTCCAAGTATGTATTTTACATATTTCAAACTACTCCGACGATCTTTGCTACTTAATGTGTGTGCATATGAAGAACAATTGTATCTCATTGTCATTTTGTGTTTGTGTTTTTTTTTTTTGAACTAATGAAAGATGCAACAGCAACAGCTGCATCAACAATAACAAAACAAAACAAAACAAAACAAAAATAGAGTACAAAAAGAACAACAAAATGAAACTGAAAATGAAAATGAAGGAAAACTCTCTGTTGGCAAAAATCATCATCATCATCAACATTGTGACTGCTGTTGGTATTCGTTCTTCATGATGTCATGCGGAAATTGAATACATTCCGGTATTGAACAATGATGAATCTTTTAGCATAGTAGGAAGTAATCATAAAAAAGACAACACACAGATAAAGATGAAATGAAGATGAATGCAGAACGATAACAGCAGCAAATAGAAATATGAAAGATACTTATTAAAAATTACACAGAAAAGTATGCTACAAGAAATTAAAATTAGTCAAATTCAATGAAAATATATGTATAATGAGTCTAATAAAGTGAAAATCAGAACCAATTTCTAAAACAAAAGCTCATCTCTTCCTACACATAATTGTCTGCATTGCATTACATTACATTATTAGGCTATATTGTACAAGTTGGACAAGTAAATCTGTTCGGACGGCAATCACTCAGCTTATTTGCAGATTATTGCATTAGAGAAGTTGCATATAAATCAGGGGAAATGCTGCCAAAGTTTACCGTAAAAGAGTTCAAGTCCATAAGGAGCGATCATGTATTATCTATGGTAAAAACGTTTTAGTGGTTTGGTTATCTGGGTTGAAGATTATAATGATAATCTTAATTTTATTTTATACTAGATACCCGAGCAGACGTTGTCCTGCCTATCCTTCCCAAAAAAATAATATGTACTAATTGGCAGACCTGATGAGATGTTTGTCAAAGGCAACTTGATTGATTTTAAAATATTTCTCTAAACTTTATATGCAAAATTTAATGTATATGTAATTTTGGCTGATCCTGTGGGTCTATTTTGATAAAATAAACGCTATATGTTACTTACAATAAAAAATTTTAACTCGCAATAATTCCATTTTGAATGAGTGGCTTTTACATGATGCGTGCCCAAACAAACAAATAGACAATTTTATAATATTGTTGGGAAATCGATAATTATCATTAATTTTCAGGACAGAATGGCATCACTTAAAAAAATGTGGCCTACCTACATTGTGTCCTGATGACCGATAAGAAGCGGAATGTAAACAATGAATGAATGGAAGAAGAAGAGTTTTTGGAGAAAATGAAGTTTTGAGGAAAATAATGAAAGATTAAGTAAGAAAAATTGAAGAAAAACCCTACCATATTTTGCAAAAACAATAAAAAAAACACCAATATTCTGCATGGAGAGATATGTTCTGTGTTGTGGTATGTAAAAATAGTGATTTGATTTCAATTTTTTTTTTTTTTTTTTTTTATTTTACATCTGTTCCTTTGAGGTTTTCCTAAACCATCCTTAGGAATAACTCGATTCATTGGTGAAAACTGTATGAAAACCCGTTTGGTAGTTTTTGAGTTTATAATGCACCGACAGACAGACAAACGCAGCAGGGAATTGTGTTTTATAAAATGTATTAATAGTTTCAAAATATAGTACATAGAGACCTTTAGGGAAAAAGGTTCTATAAATTTCAATTGAAAATACTCTTATTAGAAAAATATATAATATCAATATAAGATTTAAAATTGTACATTGAGAGACAATTTTATTTTTCAATTACTTATGGTTCACAAATCTTAGTCATAAACCCTTTTATCTTCTAGTAATTCTATTAATTCAAAAACCGAATACTGATGATATGCGAAAAAATTGGAGACCACTTCTACGCATCAAGAGCTCGATAAAAATAGCTCAGGAAAAATAAAATGTTGGAAAAACCTGGAGGAGGCTCCATGTGATGGATGCGGCGTTAGGCTTAATGATGATAAATTTAAATATTTTGCTTAAAAATATACATATAAGATTTGACCACGAAATAAGCCATGAATGAGGAATTAGATCTTAATATATAGTTAGTAAAGCGGATTCTCTGCATAAATAATCGACTTTGTAAAGCAGTTTTTTCCATTATTTCTTGTTTAGTCTTTTTCTAAAGAACTATAAAGCAACTTTTGCACTACAAGCACTAAATAAAATTGGATAATGTCATTTGAACAAGGGAAAACAAAAATGAAAAAATGAAGCAACAACATCATCATCAAGAACAGAAACAGTTGAAAAGCATTAAGAGGCGAATATATATAACGAAAATTTCTTTATTTTGAATTTGGATTTAGATTTTTGTGTGATTCTGTCACATCATTTTTTTTTTTTTTATTCTTCATTGATACAAATTTTTTCCTATTACAACTAACCAAGCCAATTCGATTTATAAAGGAACTTAAGTCCAAGTTTTGTATTGTACACAACAACGTCCACATTTGTAGTATTTTATCAATAGATTTTATATAGTTTCTGTATCTGTGTGTGAGTGTGCATGTGAAAGAGAATTGTACTACATAAAAACACCATAAGAGCGAAAAGTTTTTCATGTTACTTCCGATTATTTGAATGACATTAGAACGCAGAGTTTCTTAAAATTTTGTTGGTCACGAAACACTTTTGAAATAAACTATTTACAGGAAAGTCTTAAACAAGCTTTAAGAATTGCTCAACAGCGGACCACAGTTTAAGAAACTCTGCATTGGACTATCAAGGGTTTCCTTTTTTTATTATTATTCCTTTTCTTCATGATTCTACGCTTTTGTCGTAAAATGGAAGATTATTGTTGAAACTGTCAGTGTCAGCAAGACAGACAAACGGCATTCAAAGAAACAAAATCATAAAGATGTTTGACCAACCAACCAACTCACTGACTAACTAACTAACTAACTGACTGACTGAATGTCAATGTCAATGCCAACTGTTAAAATATTTACCAGAATTTGTCAGTCAGAATCAAAGTTAAGAACAGAACAGAACAGAACAGAAGAGAAAAGCGAGAATTGAACTAAACTGTCAGAAATTGCTAAAATATTAAGATCCTTCAAATAAATTGAACCACATCAAAAATTTCGTTTGTTGAATGTTTCTTTTGTTGTTCGTGTTCATCTTCATGTTCATTTACGCCTGACCGCCCATCAAACTTTTGCTATTTTCTTCATGAGTTAATACCCAATAATATTGATAAATACTTATACAAATATAAAGTAATTTCTACGCCTGTCAAAACTTAACGCAACTGAACAAAAAGAAAATAAAACCAAATAAAAATATATTTCGCAGAAAGACAAATTGTCATCAGATTTTAAACGATTGTTGCACATCATCCGAAATACTTAGAAGAAGACAAATATAAATTTAAACGAAAAACATAAAAAATGATGCCCATTAAACTTATCAGAAATCAGCAATAAGTAAGAAATAAACAAAAAAAAAAAAAAACAAAAAAACAGACACACACACAATCAAAAAATACATTTATCTTATATCCATACAATGACAAACACACAATCCAAGCCCAAACCCAAACCCAAGCCCAAGCTCCATTCATTGATGGATCCATTTATCATTCAAATAAGCGCGTAAGATATGAAATCTTAATATTATTGTGGAAAAAAATAAAATAAATATATAAGTATATAGTATATCGCAAATATTCTAAATAAAATTTTGGAGAAGCAGGAGAACAAGAAAACGGGAACATTGATACCAGGAAAGTTTATAAAAAAACTTTACATTTCTTTTCTATTACGTACATATATTGTATTACATATTTGATTTATCATTAGGAAGAAGAAATAGATTGATTAATAAACTTGATGATATATTTTGTATCAAATGAGATCTGTTTAATATTTACATATTTATTACTAGCGTATCCAACCTTGCTTCGCACGGATTGTTTGTTTCACTATATTCCCTCTGTTACTCTTTGAGTAACAACAAAGAACACAGTTTGAGTATCAGAGAATTAGTGATATTTTAGTTAATTTTTGTAGTATACTTTTAGGGAATGGGTTCTTTGAATATCCCATTTCTCAGGAACGGGCAGACATATCGGGACCAAGACTATCCTACGTTCAAGCCGGGAGCCACCGTTACACATTCACAAAATTTCAATGCAATCAGATAAATGGTATGACAGCTCATAACATACGAACAATTCAAAACAATGTATTTGAAAATAACTTCTGATACATGACCATCACGGGACTTCTGTAGATGTTAATAATTGCCACTACTTTGTAGCACTTCTCTCTATTTCTATTTTAACGATAACTTGGTTAAAATTTGGGTCTTTTATTCATTTAATTTTTTATGTTTTTTTTTTTTTTTTTTTTTTATTATAGTCATTCATTTGTAGAAAAGTGTTGGGAATGCAAATAAGTTTCCGCCGTTTGACAAAAGAGATCTAAAACGTTATCATATAGTATGATAGTATAAGGTTAGATTCCGTCTACACCATAATCTTGAAGTATTAGTGGTTTTGTTTCAACATCACATAATTTGTATACTGTTCAGCGCGACGTGACAAGTTGATTTAGCCATGCCCGTCTATCCGACTATATATATTCAAACTAGTCCCTCAGTTTTTGAGCTAGAGAGCTTCATTTTTGCAAGAAGCATTCTTTTATTTATTAGAAAAACTTTTTTGTTTTTTGTACTATGGAACTGAAATTTGGACACTATAAGTATCTGACCCATATCCACCTAACTATGTAAATTTCAAAACCCTCGGACCAATAAGAGGGGTACTTACAACTTCGGTATAGCCAAAGTTCAACTACTTTCTACTGGTTTTCATGTGAAAATGATGAGTTTTGGTGTCATTTGCGGGAACTTGATTTACTTCTATAATTTAAAAAAAAAACTGCAGCTAATGAACATCGATTGCAGTGTAAGGCATATGGGGATCATGATCCATCAATAAAAACGTATTAAGACTGTTTTTGGCGTTTTAAAAGTGGCGATTTTGATACCAGCGCCAAAGAACTCGAAGGAAGACCTATAAAGATTTAATACGCTAAGTTGGAAGTGTCATTGGACCAATATTCATGCCATTCGCTGACATATTGGGAGTGACTCAACAAGCGTTTTCAAACAGTCTCATGGCACAAACAAAGAATTTGGGTTCAGTACGAAATAAAGTCAAGGGACGTCAAACGCCGTTTTATCACGACAAACAACTGCTACAAAGGCAAAATCGCAAGGTTTTTTTGTATTGAATTGTAACGCGGAAAGAAACGTGAATTCACTACGACAACCCAAAGCACAGAAAATCGTAGGATAAGCACGGCTGTGTATCAAATTCAAAGGGCAAACTTAATGGTAAGAAACTAATGCTATACATCTGCTGGGATCAACACGGACTGATCTACTGTGAGCTAATCAAACCTAATAAAACCATCACTGTGAAGTGTGACTAATAATAATTGATGCAATTGAGCCAAACATTGAAACTCAAACGACTCCAATATGCCAAAGACATGACAAAGTGATCTATCAGCACAAGAACTCTTGTCCACATGTTACAATCTACGGAATCTTTGGAGACGCTTCAATGGGATGTCCTATCCAACCTGCCATATGCTCTAGACTTTGCTCTTTCCGACTACCACTTAATCCGGTCGATGACTCATAGCCTGGCCTAAACATTTTATGAGGAAGCCAAACATTAGGTTGATTTTTGTATCGCCTCAAAAGGCAAGGAATTTCTTCAATGCGAATCCATATGCATCCTGACACATGGGGAAGGTCGATGGACACTACTTTCAATAAAACTATGTTAAAAACAGCGGAAACTTAATTGTACTCCCAATATAAAAATTTTTTGCCAGAAGAATTGCGCGAAAATTTTTATAAGCAACTTCAAAAACAAAATATCAAAATTTGATACTCGTAGTTATCGAAAAAAAAAAAAAAGAAATAATATGTCACCCTTCTCCTAATATAACAATATAGCTAAGATGTATCAGCAAAACCCGGAAGATAAGTGCTTTATAGAATGTCAAAAATTCACTCAATCCTAAATTGATAATATGGCAACAAAACAAAAATTGGTTTGCTTTTTAGCTCTCCTTAGTTTTAAAAATTTGAAGAAATAAGCTACTCCAGTGGTTATTGTTTTATTCAAACTTCACACACCTATTTGGTTTCAAACAATCGGAACATTTAAATTAATAAGGATCAATAAATTGAGAGCAAAAAGGAGTAGAATTCTAAAACTTTCAATAAAAAATGAAGAAACCATCATTTGATGCCACAATCCTATAAGTTTCAAAGCTACTAATAATTTTTTTAGTAAGAACATATTAAGTGTTTTCCTTATAAGATCTTAATAATTTCCTTAATACCTTCAGAAAATTGTGATTTGTTAACTGAATCACTAAAGCCTAATAGCACAAATCCGCAAGCAAATCAGACTAGGATTACTAAAAGATTTACTAATTTGAACATAACATTTTCAAAGCTTTTATTAACTTAATGAAATCGTAAGATTTAATACAAAATCTTAACGATTTTACCTGCAATTAAATGAATTTTATTTTCATATAATAAAATTTAATATAATAAATAATAAGAGTGTCATCTTTTATTCTTTAAGTTTTCTTTGAAATTTTTTTCATTATGGTATTGTCCTTTGTTCTTTAAATCCAAGTAATATAGATGAATACAACAACAGTTGATTATGTCTGAAGTTTAGCTCACCTGAAAATAAATAAATAAAAGAAAAAAAAATAAATTAATAATAATTACAATCAATATTTAGAAAACTACTGATAAAGAAAATTTGTTAATTTTATTGTATAATATTTGTGGAATCAATATTTAAGAAGAAAATTATATTTAGCAAAAAAGGATTCTTTAGATTCTTTCGTTGATGTTAAGGATGTTAAGGTGTTAACTAACAATAAGAAGGCTTACGGATCCAACAAAAATGTTAGCCGCATTGTAAAAATATCAAATTAAATACAAAAGCATTGCTACTTAGGTAAAGAGTTAAAGAAGAAAAGTATAAATAAAACCAAGACAAAAGGATTCGAGGCAAAACACATTTTACCATCAACATACAGAAGGCACAATGTGTATTTTTTTATAGCCTTTCTCTATCTCTCTCTCTCTCTGTAACAGTTTTCTTTTCCTTACAAATTGTTTCTTCTTTAAGTTTATGCTTGTGAGAAATAAATGCGCGCTTGTCATGCTACCGCACACTGAGTTTCTTTTATACTTACTATTGCATATATTGTATATTCCTATATACTCATATGTATAGATAAATATAGAACTATTCGTAAAAAATGTACGCCATGGACATACGTATGAACATAGCATAGCAGGCAGAAAGACAGTAAAGGTATCCAATCCCATGCCATTTCATCACATTTTACTTTATTCATTGAAACTAAACTTCAAAATCCACTTCCACTTAAACTTAGTGACTCCTCTGCATTTTTCATATACATACATACATACATACTTATTTATGTGCCTGACTTAGTGGCAACAACATTAAATAAGACAAGACTAGACTAGAGCATGCCATGCCATGCCATGCCAGACCAGAACATATCAGATGTGTTCATTCCAGTTCATTTCAGACAAGACTAGACAGGGAGAAACAACAAAAGAAATCAGTTCCGGTTTCCACAGCAACTACTACTATGACTGAAACTATGCCGCTAGGTACTAAGATTTGATGCCTTAAAATCTCACTTGTCTTTAACAAAGAAATAATCAAACATAACTTTATATTTGAATGGTTTACATATTTACGAAACACGTGATAAACCTCAGGCTAAAGGGAGGGACGTCATTTACTTTTTTGTTGTCGTCCTTATCATCCACATCATCGTCATAACAATCATCTTTTTCTTTATCATAATCGTCATATTTGGTGTTTTTAGCATTTCCAGCGTCGTCTGTAGGTCGTTAAGGTCGTTTGACGGATTTGAACTCTTCGATAATATTGCATCATAACAGAATAGGGCAGAATACAACGCAATGAAATAAAATACAAAAGCCAAACCAAGCCAAGCCAAGTCAACTTAGAAGCTTTTGTTAAGCTCTAAATAAAAGTTAAGCAATTTATTAAGAAAGTTTTTAAGACGATGGCTAAATATTTATACATGAAATATTTGCCAAAACCAATCTACATATTGTTACCCGTAGAACTACTTATATCCAAAGATTTATTTTTTTATTAAAGTTTTGATTTGATGAAGAGAAGGTAAGAAGAAGGAGATGACTGTATACAAATTTCATCACTTACTCTTAAATTCTGGAAATTGAAAGAAATAATTATACAAATAAATAATGAAACATGAACATATGCATTGTAAATAAAATACTAGGTGTGACTTTGATAGATAAACTTAATAGTTTTAATACGATTTACGAATAGTCGAATAATTTTATATGAAACTTGGAAAATCTTCTACGGAAACTTAATTTCTTTTAATAAGAGTAAATAATAACAATAATTTTTTTTTTTATTATTTGCGTGAAGTTTTAAAAGATTCAATTATTTCCAAAATAGCCGAGGAGTCAGTGAATATTACCAAATCATTTCTAAAAACTGAAATAGCGGTAATACAATCCGTCGCTTAACTATGGTTACGACTGCTGAAACATTTCAAGTTGAAAAAGAGTACGAAAGCAAATTGTACGCAACAAACCTTTTTTTTGTTTTTTGTTTTTTTAATTAAATAAATAAAAATTTATTTTTATAAATACTTATTAGGTTAATAATAATAAATATATAAATAATAAGCATCCTAAAACACGACCATAATCGACTGCAACGTTGTGTCAAATTTTCACAGCAATCTGTAAAGTAGTTTTCGAGTTCAAAGGTCATGAATATACGAACATTTATATTTTTATTATAAGATTATAAGATATATATATATTATAAGATTATAAGATATATATATATTATAAGTTTATAAGATATATATATACATATATGAATATATGAGGTTGGATGTATGCGGGTTGGAATGAGTCAGAAGCCTTGAGTGATGGCGACTGATGTATGATTTGATCAACTCCATAACCGTTGGGATCTTGAGGTCTCTGTGCAGCGTGGTATTTTGAACGAACCAAGGGGCACCCTTGATTCTACGGCATGTCTTGTTCTGATACGCCTGCAGTTTGGTAATTCTATAGGCAGCTGCAGTATCCCATATTTGAATGGCATATTGCCAAGTTGGTGCCACCACATGTAAATATGTACTATTGTATATTAGTCTTTTGTGTGATAAGGATTTGTTTATTGTTATTTTTTAGTTACAACTGCCATTGAATTTCCGTGATGAGGCTTAACATCCACAGGGACATTTTCATAGGGTTAACATGGAAAGAGATATGTTGGGAACCTCAAATGTCCATACATTTTTTACTTTAATTTTAATTTAAACAAAAATAATACACTTGTACTCTAAATATTAGAGTTTTTATGCAGTAAGGTCACTGGGTTTGATGCGATTGAGCCATCTTATGAGCCCATCGACTTCAACCAGAGTGGAAGTCTCTTCGTTGACATGATTTCTGAGACTGTCTTTATGGGCCGCTGCAGTTTTTTGTATCTCTGCGTTGACAGATTTCACACCGAGGTCCTGCTCAATATCAGCATTTCAACAATACCATGGTACCTTAGAAATACCTCTAAATACTTTGGTTAGGTATTGCTGGATTTTGTTGTTGGACCTTAAGCTTGCACACGCCCACATCTGTGCTCCATAATATTTGTGTGGTTTATTTGATTGGTTACCTATGAGCTATCTCATACTTTTTGTTTTATGTCAAGCTTATCTCTTTTTTTTTAATCAAGTGTCATCCAAATATTTGGCGGAATTTGAGTGTGGAATCTGCACACCCCCCTATATAGAGTGGTATTTGCTGGGTTCTTTTGTATGCGAAAACTATGTGTATGGATTTCGTTTGGTTAAGTTTTATGTGCCATTTTTTCATCCAAGCGATGCATTAGATGGAGCAACATTTTATTTGATGAAAGCTGTAAAGTGATAATCTTCACAAAAGAGTGAGAGACTACTTTTTCAAAACAATGAAATATTTGGTATAAGAGGTTTAAGAACACCTCCCATGTACGTAGATAATTTAAAGTGTAGATTATAGAAAATAGTAAGCTAAAGTATATAGTACAAAACAAAAAAATAATAAAATAAAATGAATGAGGAAAATAATTCAAATTTTTATAAAATTAATAACAATTTCGAACATAATGTAATCACTACTACTAACGGTTTTCCCGGTTCATTTTCCATGAATATTAAAAAATACAAAAGGAAAACCAATGAATGTAACTTACTACGGAAACAATTTAACACTTTAGAACAATACTAAAAAATAATAATAACAATAATAACAATAATAATAATAATAATAATAACAATACTAATAGCTTAAAAAAGTTATTATTATTTAAGTTTTAAATTAATAGTTGCAAGAGTTGAAGGGGGATAAGCGGGATGTGAGTGTAGAAAACAAATAAGTAATTAAAATAATAATATCACACGATTTATATTTTACAGTTTAATTGGCTATCATCATCGTCACAAACCAGTTTCATAGTACCTACATATAACATATAAGTAGTTATACACTACAGTAATAAAAATATATATACTATTATGATACATATGATGGGTATATTCATTTTAAGAAAAGTATAAAAATTCCCCCATATGTTTGCCTACAATATAATTAGCATAGTGATCTGACAATACTCGTTTTGAGTGTATAAGTATTTCAATTCCCCAATTTCTGAAGAGAAAGATCCCAACACAAACAAAGGAGTGGAAAAATATATGTTTTATAAAAATACTTCTTTTGAAAGACAAATTATTGGGCATAAAATAATATATCCAGGCAATAATTGACACTAAACTTTAACATGAGTGTCAGATTAAATCTAAGTATTTGATAAACAATCAATAGATTTTCCCTAACTTTCCACAGATTTTTCCATTTTTGTATGAAAGGTATATGATCTTTGGTGGAACTGAAGTTAATAATATCATTCGGCTCAAAATACGTAGTTTTCTTCTATTTGTTTATTGTATTGTTTCATGCACTCATATGTAAATCAGCTTCTGTTGTTTTTCAACGTATGCAATTATTTCATTCTATAAACATTAATTTTAAACCAGATATGAAATGAAAAACGCGCGATTTGCACGAGATCCTCCATGATATACGTCGCCGTCTCTTCGCCATTTCATTTATCATGCGTCTTGTTGATTTTATTTGAATTGTTGAATTCTATTAAGGAAAACACAATAAGAAAGTGCAATTTCAAAGCAATAAATTTATGCACAAACTTTGTTCACCTCCATAATAGTAAAAACTATGCATATGTACATGCTTATATATGAGGCTCTCTCAATCTCTCTTAATCATCAACTTTTGATTTGATCTTTAATTATTTAAAATAGAAAAAAAAATTTTAATAACAAATCAAGGAAATCACACAAAATTAACATATTTATTAGTATGTGTCCAATAATAAAATTACAATAACCGCAACAAGAATTTCTAGCATTCAATACTTATTACCTGATCGCTCTACTCACTATACAAAGCCAAAATTTCATGAGATAGGTTAGGTAAACTGAGAATTTCATATTGAATTCGACTCGACTACTCGCAATTAATGTCATTTTGTGACTATTCAAATTTAATTTATTACATTCAAGTGTCAATGATAAACCATAATAGACCGTAACAAGGTGAACGAACAAAGGTTAATGGGGAATAGTTAAAGTGGGTGGTTGAAGAAATTGGTGAGCAAATATAGATAAGAGACATAGACATATGTGTGTATGTACGAGGTACATAGACTGAGGATAAGGTAATAAATCTAGTAAATCTATTATTTGTGTTTTCTATTGTATATTTTTTTACTAAAAATATTTTGTTATTTTCTCAAAATAGAATAAAATGTAATAAATTTAAAATCTCATAATATCGTTGGATATACGTACAATTATAAAATATATGGGTGAATAGTTTAACAATTCATATTTTGCTTGCACAACTTATACAAAGTCGTTGCGGGTAATAAGGCCTAGGCTAAGGAAGATTTGAAATAAAACCAGTAAAAAGAAGATTAACTTTGGCTATGCCGAAATTGTAATACTCTTCACGAACCTTTTATATCTTCTGTTCTGTTCTAAGTTCATGTTTTATATGGGAGGTACCACTGCTAGTAATCCGAGGGTCTTGAAATATACATGGTTGGTGGATATAGGGTAGACACTTATAGTGTCTAAATTTCAAGTCGATAGTTAGAGTTCATGAGTGGTGTTTGAAGGTAAACAGTATACACAATGATATGTCGATTGAATCTCCAACTTTAACGATAAATAGGTCTAAGTGATAAGCTCCATCATTTCCGTATTAAAAGGCACATTTCTCTGAGAACTTCATTAGTCATGTAAGCATTTGTAGATTTTTTTAGCCAATGGTCCTGATGGCAAGTTGTCATATATATCTGGCTTCAATCATTTATATCATTTAAATTTGGATTTTTGATTGTATAGCACTATCATGTGCATTTACACATTTCGCAATGGTGATCGTGTTCCGGAAGACTGTAAATGCACTCTATTAGCCCACTTCTTCCCAAAACATTAAATGAATGACGCCGCAATGGCTCCAGTGAGATAGCCTAACGCGTCGTGACAGGTTTGTGGCGCCATCTATGAGTAAAGCTAACTGCGCGAAAGTGACCTCTATCATTTTAAATGGTATTTTTATTATTTAGGCCTAATAATTCCACAGGCCTTATTATTCGCACCTACCTTACTCTAATTTTTCAATCTCATTTTGCTTGTGATTATCAAAGAATTCATGCAAATACTCAAAGATTCTTATGGCAGATTCATATATCACATATTAGGCCGATTGATCCAATTTTATGATATGGTTACGCGCAGTAAATTATTATTAAATTGGAAAACACATGAAATTAATTTTGAAAGGAAAAAATGAACTAATAACAATAAAATTTTTTTTTTTTTTTTTTTTTATTATATTTTCTCTTCCAATAATCTGGAAACTCTATCTGAATTTTAGAAATTCAAATATTAACACTTCTAAAAATGAATATCTGAATTTTGCATTTAAAGCCGGCGAATCCATAATTGATATCAGAAAAATCGTTTATCTAGCTAAGAATTTTTGAACTACTGATGCTTGTTGAGTTGACAGCCTTACCAATTTTGGACTCAAAAGAACTTTCGGAGCTGAGCTGATGAAGAAACCTAATGAGAACAGTGACATAGACATAAAAAAAAATAAATATTAACTACAATAATCGACTTCATTAACAATTCAGTAATATTACAGATTGATTGAACTACACTGGCGAATATTAAGAAAGGATAAGTTCTTATAAAATAACTCATTATTTTGTAATTGTAGGTAAAGGTATATTAGTTATGACATAGGAAGCTATGATTATGTTAAATTTATCTTCATTTCGATTATCTTCATTTTTTCAGTTTTTATGGATGTAAATGGTACATGGATAATAGAAAGAATGGCAAACAATGCAAGGATAAAAAATCATTTAAAAGGACAAAATTAATTTGGCAAGATAATGAAAAGAAATGAAAGCATGTCCTCAAGCAATTTTCTATACACATATTTCCATTGGTTTATTTAATTAAAATTGCATGAGACATTTAGAAACAAACAAAAAAAATTCAATGTGTCAATTTTAATTAAATTTCCTTAAATTCTTGTTTTTTTTTTTTTGTTTTTTTTTTTTTTAAATAAGTTAAAATTAATTTAGTTAATGCGTTCGTGGAGATTATTTAATATATAAACCGGTTATCTCTCACATTTAAGTAAGTTCTTTGATCCATTTTTCAAAATAAATATGTTACAAAAATATATGTAACTCTTTCTGCTGACAGTTGACAACAAACTAAACATCCATATGATTAACATTGTGCAAATATATTTTAGACAGAATTTGGTTTGCATATTACCCAAATCGAAATATCCTGAAATTCTAACAGAGTTTATGTTACAATAACCTTTGACATACTCATTTAACTTAATAATGTGATGTGAGGGATTATAAATTTTTAAACTATTAACTGTACGAAACAGTAAGTTATGTCAGAGTAGGATGTTAGATGCTTTAAAACTTAATATATCTACATCCAATAATTCGAAATACATATTATAAAAGTCTCTGTGTAGTTAATTTACAGGTTCATGGTTTTAAATCCTTCTTAAATATTGTATATTGAAGGAATTCTCTATAGGATTTATTTTTTTCTTTTTTTTTTTTTTCAATAATGTTTATTTGTACATCTAATATTATTATTTAACAAACTATAATTCGAATAATTGAACTTACACGTACATACTGTCTGTTTCTACAACGATCTCTCTACTGTGATGTAATACTATATGTACTCGTACATTTCGTTTGATGATGCTAAGTAACATTTAATAAAGCGTTGCAGTCCCTGTTCTGCACGGGTGCATTATAAACCCTGATTTACATTTTATCCCTGGTTTCATATAACTCTATATTTCACAGCACTTGAAAATGAAATTTGTCAATATTATCTACACACAAAGAATTATTGATTCTAAAAACTAACAAAAGGATATGTTTGATAAAGACGACTTGATTAATTTTAAAAAATGTCTCTGAGCCACCATATACCCAATGTACTACACATTAATTAGAATTAATTAGAATGTTCTGTACAAAACCGCCTTTCGCGGAAATTTCCCCAAATGACAGTGAAAACCGTATCAAAATCCGTTCTGTGGTGTAGTTATGCGTATCGGAAGAGATAGGAATTTCGACTTTCATTTATACTGTGTATAGATAATAAGGCCTGTTGACAAGGTTGTAAAAAAAAAAATATGTTAATTTTATTCTTGTTAATGACAAAAGTTACGATTTTCTGTTCATATTTTATAGTAATTATTCTATAGGTTTATTTATCATTAAAATTTTGGTTAATTCGGATTTATGATTTGTGTATTTACGTGATTATTAATATATAAGATTTTGTGAAAATGAACACCTAGATATTTGACCGCGTTTATACCAAAGCATTTCCAGTTTTTCTATATATTGGAGTTACGATACTTGGCAGGATAGTTTCGCATTAATTTATATTTATCCTTTATACGAAAATGTTTTATGAAAACACAATATATAACAAAATATACTCAATTCGGTTCAATAGGTCTATTTAATATTAAAGTGAGTGGTAGGCCTAAGTATCTAGTACTCTAATATCATTAGGTATTTTATTGCATAATTTACCTAATATAATAAATAAATAAATAAATATTAAAGTATTGTATTATTTAGAGATCATATCTGAAGAATATACCACCACCGATAAGATTAACCAAGAATTACAAACCAACTTGCCTTACTGAATATTATTTAGCTTACAAAACTTCAGACAACAGTGCAACAATTTATCAAAACAATAATGTAACTTTACACTGACGCCAATTCCGAAAGATTTTTGTAACAATTATTTGTATCTAATTTAAAAAGGCAACGCTGTACTACATGAATATTGATGAATGGCATAAAATCAGTTCACCACCTGTTTTTGTTACAGTGGGAGTTGTATGCCTGACATACACATTGTATGTGGTGCTGCTGCTGCTCACTTAAGTAAAAACAACTCAAGAATAATTTATAACAATAGTTACAACTACAATTAAATTATTTTAATTACAAATTTATTGAAAAATTCATAATAAAATTTCCAATTGAATTTACAATATTTAATACATATTTATAAGTTCAAGTGAATGTTGAAATTAAAGCAAGAACAAGAATTAACATCGCTTCAACAAATTTTAAGTATCTTACAAATCTGAATTTTATCGATTTATGAAATTTCATTTGAATATCATAAAAAATACAAAAGTTTTCCAAACACAGAAACTCATAAATACCGCTAAGAGGCAGTTACTTATACATATACGTATGAAAGAAATATTGATACATAATTTGAATTATGGATGGCGAGGAAAAGATAAAACAAATACAAGATGTCCAATTACTGGATAATCTCTTCTCTAGTTCTGACATACATACATATGTATTATCTGTTTTAGAAAATAAGTTATGTATTTCAGCTTGGTAATTTAAAAAGTCATCAAACTGATCATTCTCACGCCATATAAAATTTTAAATTTTTGATTGTGTGATAATTGAAACCTGTCTCTCATAGTAGTATGTAACATATGTCATTAAAAGGCGGTTGGTTCTCACATACATATGTATGTAGTTTTTATTGTAGGTACAATCTACTCTCGCTAACTTGAACTCCCACCAACTGGAACATTTTTTGACTATTCTATAACTTGAAAACAATTTTGTTTGTTGTTTCTTTTTTTTTTTTTTTAATTATTGTGAAAAAGTACGCGCTTTAATAAGCATCACGGATTTTGAGCGAGGCACAGGCCTTTCTGCATCCTGAACAGCTTTTTTTTTTTTTTTTTTTTTTAACATACAAATGGAACGTTGGTGCTTAATGTGAGAAATTAAAATGGACATTTTGTAAAACATAGATAATTAAGGGCATTTCAAAATCAGTTTTTGCAGCTCCCTTTTCAATTCCTGATACGTGTTTTATTAAAATTTTAACAAAAAATTTACAATTTGGAATCTACTGAAAATTGTTTTGGACATGATCAGCTGTTTTATCACCTTAAAGTTGTCAGCAAGCCTAAAAAGTTGGTAACAATAGCAACAATTTCCCAACTCAGTATTTCAGTGTTCGCAATACTACAACAACAACAAATTTCGTTGCATGCTTCAAAAATTATTTTCCTTTAATATGCAATATGCTTGCGTCTCTTTTAATAAGGAATCTTAAGAGAAATTGTTTTTTTTTTTTATCCAGACATCTTCTAAAAGGTAACTAAAATTAAACAGAATTCTACGGATGCTAACTGGTATCATTTCTAGAAAATAATTCTCTCAGACTTCCAATACTGTCTATTTCGTAAACAAGAACATGACAACAATATGCAATTGAGCCGAAGGCCATAGCAGCCAGTGCTCCCCTTTTAAGTTATGTTAAGTTTTTACAATTTAAATAATTGTAATAATAAATAAATAAATAAAAAATATGCAATTATCCATTTTAGGGGCAACTATTGCCAAACTTCTTCTTTATTTTAGATTGGAACAATAAATTTTTTCGAGTGTTCCAATTTATTTAAAATCTCAATATATTTCTAAGTAACACAAATTAGTTATTTACAATGAATATAATCGGTATAATTATGATTAATTCCAACAAAGTCAAGTATCAAAAAAGAAGAGAAAAATTATGTAAAGGGTAAAGTGCTTATATCTAATAGCATGGTGAAGTACAATAGATTTTTTTATAAATCACAATATAATTATGACCAATTTTAATAATAAGTCTTATGAATAATATCACAGAAGGCCAAAAAGACTGCACCCAAACAAACTTTTAAAAAGTTGAACAAGGTGATCCATACAATAATTTAATATATATATATATTTATTTTTATCTGAAAAATATTTTATTCTTTTGTGTGTGAATGTTCAATGTTTAAAAAATGCTAATAAAAAAATTAAAGGAAAAGGCTTAGATAAAATTGTTGGTATCGTATAACTTATTTTAAAAGTAGCGCAACCGGCCTGACTTTGAACGGAAATGATGGAAAGAACGATATTTATTTAATTTTGTTGATGACTCACTATTCAAAAATAGTTGTTTGACAAAAACTACTTGATTGATTTTAAAATATGCCTGAAAGCTTTATATGCAAAATTTGATCCACCAATTTTGATCGATTCTGTAGGTCGATTTTGATAAAATAACCACTATATGTTGCTCACAGTAAAGTTTCTTATCTCACAGCAATTTGACTTTGAATCCAATGAGTTGTTTTTATATGATGCGCGCACAAACAAATATAAATACAGGCAAAGTATACGATTTTATTATTTTTATAGATTTTATATATGAATGTTTCTGGTGAAAAACCAAATAACACTTATCGCAAAGTGGAAGTTTTTTTTTGGCGGTCCCTAGAGCCATACAAAGCTATGCTGCTCAAATATGGGGAACTGGTATGTTTGATGAGGTATATAAATTACAATTATACTTTATCAAAACACTACTACATTTAGAGAATGAGAAAGTAATATTTAATAATAATATTTAAATACTATTAACATGTAAACAAAAGGTGGTTTTTAAGTTATATTGTAAATATAGTCTATTTTTCTGACCAACGACCATTGAGTCAAAGTCGTATGTTGTTTATATGTTTAAATTATTTAGTATAATATTAATTGTTGTTTGTTGGAATCATACCTTCTCTCACTTACATTTCTGGACCACTCCAGACACTAAATGTGCATGCTTGGGCAAGTATAAAAAACACTCTTATATGGAAACATATTGAGAAAATTTTGCTCAAATTGAGCGAAAGAAAAATTGAAAGCCGAATTCAAATGCATTAAAAACTACTACACCGAAAAACCCAAACAATGGAAATACTACAATGTTTCGGTGGAGATTCGCTGGATGGAAAAGTATAACCATTGCAAGGAAGGAAATAAAGAGAAATTTCCAATGTCCCAGAAAACCCCAACAGTAGAGCAAATATTTTTCACAGTAAAGAAAACTTGGAGACGCGAAATAGGAAAAAATATATAAAAATATAAAAGAAGACTAACTACTACCGTAGTTGTAATACTCTTCACGCCCCTTCTAGTAGTCCGAGAAAATTATAAGGTTGGTGGATATAGATCAGCCACTTATATTGTTCAAATTTCAGTTCCATAGTAGAAAAAACAAAACAGTTTTTATAAAAAGAACTTTCATTTGGATCCCGGTTTGTATGAGGCGTACCCCCCTAGTGGTCCGAGGGTCTTCAAAATGTATATGGTTAGTAGATATCGTTCAGAAACTTATAGTGTTTACATTTCAAGTCGATAGTATGAAAAAGAAAAAAGTTTTTCTAATAAGAACTTTCATTTGGATCCCGGTTAGTATGGGGGGTCCCCACCCTAGTGGTCCCAAGGTCTTGAAATTTATGTGATTAGTGGATATCGTTCAGAAATTTATAGTGTTTACAGTTCAAGTCGATAGTATGAAAAAGAAAAAGGGTTTTCTAATAAGAACATTTGGATCCCGGATTGTATGGGGGGTGGTCCCCACCCTAGTGAACCGATTCGGCTGATTTGGACAAATGCACTGCGTATGCATACATATAAACAGACAGACGGACATGGCTAAATCAACTTGTCTCGTCACGCTGATCAAGAATATATATACTTTCGATGTCTCCTTATGTGTGTTACAAACTTCATGACAAACTTATATACTATTCACTGCGTGGAGAATATAAATATAAAATAAATACCTGAGAAGGTAATATTATCGGGAGCAAAGACGATTCAGATGATTAAGTTGATTAGATCGAAAATTTAATTAGTTCGCTATTTTTATGTGCTTGGAATCAAAGGTTTTTTTTTCCTCTCTCTCAAAATTATTTTTCCTTATTTTTTCATCACATATAATTCTCATATTATTAAATAGTAAATTATCAATAAAAAATTACCTTTTTAATATGTTCACGACGTTCAAAATCAATCATTGCTGGATTGTGATCAGCAATACTCAGTGATGATAATGGAGACGACGACGACGATGATGATGATGTTGCTATTGACGGCGAAAGTGGTGAAGCTACTATAGAAGGCTTAAAGGCTTGAAATTGTGGTATTAAATTATGAAGCATTGTTCCTGATATAACGCTGGTGGCTGGTGTTGGTGATGTTGCTTCGTCGGTAGTTAACTCTTTATTTGTTTCCATTATTGGTTTCATTTCGCTATATGCAGATTTTTCTGAAGTTGTGGATTTTGTATTTATTGTTTTTGTTGGTATATAATTAATAGCACGTGTCGATTTAACAATACGAGACAATGATGTCAGTAGTGATGATGATGGTGGTGGCGATGGCAATTCTGCTGATGATGATGAATCATTTACTTTTTCCATGCTCTTTTTAGTGAAACCTTCTCCTGCTGTCACTGATATAGTTGTCGTTGGTGTCATCACTGATGCTGATGATTGTGGTGGTGCCATTGCCACTGCAGCTGCCGCTGGCAATGATATTGAATCCACATTTCCATCAACAATGGCACCTGTAATTGGTGCAACATCATTGTAATTTATATTTTTTTGTGTGCTGCCTTCGGCATTTGTTGTTATTGTTGTTGGACCACCACTTCCAATTCCACTGTCACTGCCACTGCCAATAATTCCGCCACCAGTTAATTGCGTAAAGTTTCTTATACCAATTTCAATGACAATTTTATTTTGTTGTTGCTGTTTTTGTTGCAACTGATGCTGATGATGCTGCTGTAGATACTTTTGTTGCTGTTCGATCTGTTGCTGTTGCTGTATAAACTTTTGTTGTTGCTGTTGCTGCTGTTGATAATTTTGTATATCTTTTGGATGTGTTGCCGCTATATAATTAAGATCACTACGTGACAAATGATGTTGCTGCAATGTTGAATATTGTTGCTCAACAAGTGCTGCTCGGGTTTGGGCCGCACCCTGGGCCCCACCATTCGCAGCTGCTGAATCGCTGGCAACTTTTTCTCTTAATTTTACAATATTTGATATATTTATACTATTCGTTAATGTAATTCCAGTTACAAAAACAAGAACAATGGTTAAAATGACGCCGAGTATAACTAATGTTGGCATACGAAAACATTTTCGACTGCACATTTCGATTCAATGTTTCTTGTACTATTTTCGTTAATTTTATTTCTCAAAACTTTCTTTTTTTTAATAAAATTTTGTATAATATTTTAGGGTGTAGTTGCAGTTGTTAATAGGGTTTTTTGATAACAGTGATGATTATTTATTTTTTTTTCCATTTGTAAATTAAATTATTCTTTGTTTTTATGTCAAAATTCTTAAAAATTCTTCATTTTTATCTTTTATAAACTTTCAAATCAATTGTTGTCATTTCTTTGTTGTTAATGATGTTTTTCTTTGTTTTGTAAATTTTTATTTAATATAATTAAAGTTAATAACTACTTTTTTTTTTTTATTTGAAAAAGGCACAAAAATTTCTTAAAAAACTAATATAAATTGTTTAACTTTTCCCAAAAGAAATTTTATTTTCTTTTGTGCAAATTAGTCAAGAAAAACCTGATGATTTTGAAAAAATAGAAAATTATTTATTTATATTTAATTATCAATTCTAATACACTTCACATCAGCATCGCTTTACTAGGAGATGTTTGTTATGTTATAGCCATCAATCAATATAAAGACCGCGATGGAAATCGATCTAACCTAGTACATATCAAGAGAGAATCCATGGTGCAATGTAAATATCAGGGATACTAAGTACATACGACAACGTAGAAGACATTATCGTTTTCCATTTACACTTGTCTTTTCAACAGACTGTCCTCAGAAGACCCCAAGAACCATGTATAAGTGCATTCAATTCAGATGAGCTTAGAAAACTACAACGCTATACCCCTTTTTGGATTGCGACCTTGTCGTGAGAAAAGGGCTAAGTAAGTGTAAAGTCACTGAAACTAAGATCAATCCTAATAGGACATCTTTTATCAGTCAGTCTATTCTATGATTTCACATTGTGAGAACTATCGACTTTCTTATCTAACTAAAGAATAATAGCGTACTCAACCCGCTGCCTTAGCACGGGTTGCATTCAACTGAATTTCTTTTGATGACTTTTTTATTCAAGTTGTTCTTGGTATACAATAAAGTAGCAAAAACAAATAAATTTTCCTATCTTAGCACCACAGTTTAAGTATCAATAAAGAACACAGTTTGTGTATCAAAAAATTATAGTTATATTTTACTAAATTTTTTGTATTATACTTTTAAGGGTTATTTCATAATCCCGGATCCCGTGAACAGGATCACTGATCGGAACCAAAACTATCCTATGTTCAAGCCGGAAACCAACCATATCAATTCTCAAAATTTCAATGCAATCAGATGAACGGTATAACGGTGCATAACAAACAAACAAACAAAACACTAATTTTTATATACATATTAAGAAGATTTAATTTAATTTTTGGTGAAGTTCCAAAATACATACGTATGTATAGAGTAACCAAATTTTTGTGTCATATGCATAACCCGACGTATAGCGTAAATAAAAAATTTACTCAAACATAATATTTACAGTTACGTGTAGTTGGTTTCATTTGAAAAGTTTCCTTAGATCAGAGATTCTTAAACATATGTAGTATATGGATCCTCTCTTAACATAACACATACTATGTACTTTCGATCGAATCCTTTTTTTCTTTAGTTAGTTGTTAGTCTTTCTGAAATTATTGAATTCTCAATAATCTATGTATACAAAAATGTAACTATGTCTGTGTATCTGTAAGTCTGTGTATCTATAGGTCTGTATGTCTGTAACCTATGGAGTCCGAAACTACTGGCCCGGTTTTGATGAAATTTACTGTCATAGTCTGGATAGTGTTTTAGTAATGTTTGTTGCGGACTTCCGGACCAACATATTTCCATCATTTTTCCAAATTAAGGTAGAGAACTGTGTAAACGACATGACCAAAGTCAGTGCTGGCAAGTATCTTTGAAGTAATGAAATATTATTTATATTTTTTTAATTAATATTGTATTTATTATCCTTTCATTCACAGTTTCAGAGGACTGAAATAAGAAAGATAATTTGGAGTAGTGTTATATTAAAGTAATGGGGAGAATAATTAAGCAAAAGTCAGATTGAATCCTATTATCGATTTTTCAAATTATTTGATCAGTTCATCATCATCATCTTAAGCCACTCGAAGATGATACGCTTATATGACAGATAACATTTAATGTTGTATAATATTCTTTTAATAAAAAAATAGGTTATAGAAATGGTTCTTCCAAGATTAAAATAAATTGTTCAAGAAACACAAAAATATAACAGATCTTATACAAACGAAGATCATTTTCAAAGTAATAGGTCTGCAGATATGAGAAGACAGTATTCGGCCTTCTGCATATAATACTATAGAAGTCAGTCGTACAACTCATGATACTTAGTTCATAATCTTGTTATTTTATAGCCGCCACATCTCGTAGTATGGCAGAAAACTTATGTGAAGTGTATGTAAGTAAGTTTTGACTAGACCAAATTTAATATATCTTTCTAGTTTATAGTGTTTTACCTTTATATTGTTGTTATTAGCATTTATTATTATTATTTAATATTATAATTATTGTGATTTATTATTTTAATTATTTTTATTTATTCTATTAATTATTGTTATTTATTATTATAATTATTATTGTTTATAAATACTAAGAAAGTATTTAGTATTAATTCTTTTTTATTCTGATTATAATTTATTAATATTAACATTCAGTCGAATTTCTACAAAGCACAGAACAAAAAAGTTCAACTTATAAACTTAATTATTATTAAAACTATAGAATTCGGTGAACCGTTTATAGAATTGCAGCATTTATTATCTTTAACATCATCTAGTTTTCTAGTTACAGTTTCTTCAAATTTTCGGTGCTTTGTTTTTATTATTACTAGTGTTCGTCCATTGAGGATATTCCCACGCACTGTAAATGCATACATATTTTCAACGCATATAAAATTGCTTAACTGCGACTATAAGTAATAATCATTAGCTGTGTTACTATTCAATTGTAAATATAATATATTTAAATTGTCAAGGATAATGTTCAATAATGTCGTCACTCGAAAGGTAGGAAGCCTGATGTGTCAATCTTATTGATAGTACATACATCAAGAGTTGTATTAGGATGCAATCTTTTATCTATGCTTTGTAAACATCTTCCAAAAAGTTTCGATCTGTATCAATATTAAACAAAAAATGTAAAAGTAAGTCATCTTCATCATGAAGAAAATTTATCGTATAAATTTATCAAACTGAACTTTTTTGATGCAAGATGCCGCATATTTCAAATATGTTATGAAAATATTGTTGAGCATTTTACCTGTAGTTGTTATAGCCCAAGATGCACCCCCTTTCTTCTTAGCATTAAATACATTTGCTCGATTTATAAGAAGGGACTATAGCAAAACTCAGAGGAACGGGAATATAAACACGCATATTTAATAAATTTATAATATCTTCGTCAATCTGCTCTTTCTGCTCCAATAACAACAATATGTGTATAAGTATGTGTAAACAAATCTAGCATCATGTTCAAAAACTGCAGATTGTTTTTTACAATAAGCGAAACGTTTGATTTGTTATAAGTATAACTAAAATTTATGATGCTCTGAAGATGTCAAACGGCAGTCTGAACATCAAACTGTGATGTCCTTAAGTCTATATCTCATGCTATTAGGACATGACAGATTTAGTCTATTCGTGTATGGAATGCAGTTTAATGTTTTTTGATTGCCTCTAAACGTTGCAATGATTTTTTTTTTTTTTTTTTTTTTTTTTGTGTAATTTTTATTCTATTGTACAATTATCTATGAATAATAATATTTTTCGTCGTGAAACGAGCTCACAAAACAGGATATTCCCGAAAAATTCGAAACAAGATTGCACGTGCACAGTCTTTCGTCAGAGTGATGGAGATATACAAGTTATGGATGATAAATTGTATAGATTAGCGCGAAACGTTATGGAAGTTATCGAAATTATAAATTATAATTTAATACATTTTTATTAATTTATGAATTTTCAATTAATTCGGTTTTATTTTTTTGTTATTTGTTTTTTTTTTTATTATTATTATTCTTTAAATACATAAAATTATTATTAGTTTTTTTTATCTAAGTTTCAATTCTATAAATTTAGTTTTTATTTATTTTATGTTTTTTTTTTTTTTCTTATTTATATTTATTAATATTTTTATTCTTGTCAGTGTTAAATGTTTAGTTTAGTTTTAGTTTTTAATGTAGATGTTTTTTTTTTTTTTGTCGGAAACGTAAATAAATTTTTTTTTTTTATTTTTATAAACTTATTAATATTTTGTTGTTGTTAATGTCTTAAGTCTTTTAACTATGTATAATTTCTCATTCTTTTTATTTTTAATTTTTCTAGTTTTTACTATAAGAAAATACATAAACAAATGGTTTTATGTCAATTGCTGTTGCTGCTACTGCTGTTGTTGTTATTATTTACACTTTTATATTTATTACAATATTATAATATTTATTTTATGTTTTTTTTTTATTTTATTTATTGTATTTGGTTTTTGTACCACATCTTGTACTACACACACTCATAAAATTAAAAAATAAAATAAAAAATAAACAACAAACAACAAAGAAATTAACGGAGCGTAGATTTTTGTGTGCACTCAACAAAAAAATTAAATGCAATTGAAATAAATAACGAACGATAAACTGTAGGAACGAGACAAACAGAAGTCCAATGATCATATAAATTATTCAAATATTCGCCATCACTTCCACTTCACTTCACTTCAGTTCAGTTGTGATTGTTGTACCTTAATCACCTGTCTGTCTTCCTGTCTGTATGTCTATCTATCTATCTGCTATTTAGTCATTCAGTATCTTAATTTGTTGTAGGTTTAATTTGTATCTTTCTTTCATTCTATTAGTCTTGTTTTTTTGCTTTTCTATTTATTTATTTATTCGTTTGCTACTATTTTCATTGGTCATTTTCATAGTACAATATTATTTCATTCAATGTTTTCCACCTGTTAATATTGGTTGTATCTCTTTGTTTGTATCTCGTGTATCTGATATGTACTAAGTAATTATTACGTTTAAAACCGTTTCACTACGAATGAATATACAATATGAAGAACTTAAAATTCATTACAACGCGGTATAAATTTTGTCATTCGTTCATCCGTTCGTTCGTCGTCTGCAGCGTTTAGCGTCTAAAACACAAATGAAGCTTGTTGCAATACAAAGAGTATCTTATACTAAAAAAAAAAAAACAAAACTGCAATATTTGTGGACTGCGACTGCGACTGTGATTTGCCTTTGCTTTTATTTTTACAATTATATTTTTTTTTTCAGGGGCGCGCATGCGTTGCAGTTCGTTTGCTCGTTCATTTGTCGTTCGTTTCGTGTTCACTCGGCATCTCGGTTAAGCTCAAATCTTCGAATCTCAGTTCGGTTAAGCCAGGCCCACTCACTGGTTTGTTTACTCTTTGTTGTACAGTGAAATCTCACATTACATCTCAAGCGGACAACACTTTTTGGTGGCTCTGAAGCACTAAAACTCAACGAAGCTCGGCTCTCACGTCTGCCGAAAAAAAAATGTATGATTTTTACTTTAAACTTCTCGACTTTTCAGAGTCCGGAGCGGAACACTATATATACTTAAACTTTTCGCCATTTCAATATAAAATTCATTTTTTAAAGCGAAAATCCTCATCACAAATGACACAATGTGTTGTGTAGTGTATACATTATCATTATTGCATCGTGGCATCAAAATTAAAGAAATACACAATCAGTTTAAACTACTTATTTTCAGATGCTCATTTTAATACAGTTAATAAACTAACAACTTATTATATATTTATTTATGCAAACCTAGTACAATAAATATTCATCGAATTCTATACTCAAAATTTTGAAGAATTTTTTTTATATGTGGATCTATCACAACACAAGTATTGTATTTCAACTATGGATGTCAGTCAGTCAGTTTATGAAAGATTTCACTGTATTTTATTTTGTTATTTTGCTACATTGTACAAATTTAAATTAAATTATATCGACGTCTCTCTTAGTAAAACCACCAGTAATGTTCGCAGTACTAAAATGTGTGTGGGTTATACAGTTTTTTTCTGTATAGTTGGAGGCAATTGAACTGTTTCATTTTTATGTTTTTTTTTTTTTTCCTTTTTTCTTAAATTATTTTTTATTTTGGTTTGTTTGGTGTTACGCTTCACAGCCTTTCATATGTATGCTTTCACACAACCACCCACCTAACCCATTTAAATGGAGATTTATTTTAATGTGGAGACGACGATAACTTCAATCATTTGATTTACATTAGAATAATGATCTCTCTAATTACACCTGTGTGAACAGATATTATCACTTTGACTTGATATGATGTGATGTGATGTGATGATGAGACCCGTCCCATTAAGAATACAATAAAGAAATAATTAGGAAGAAACGATGATTGGTTTTATTCATGCTCTGTTATCAATGTGTTTTATGCATCTTATGCAATTGGTACGTAAGTACAATATATCAAAATCAGATTTCTAAGATTATAAGAAGAGTAATCATTATTGTTCGATTGATCATGATTCTTTTATAATCTAAATAACTAATTGTTCGATTGAAAATGATTTGTGTTCATGTTGGGATGAAAAGTATGCAAACTTCTTTGAAACGAAATAAAATGTTCTGTCTGATATTATGTTATTATTGTTTTTAAAACAAATTAAATACTAATTAAATGACAATACATATACGAAAAAAGATACAAAAATTTCACACACCGCCAAAAAAAAAAAAAAAAAACAAAAACAAAAATAGGAACAAACAACAGGAAAACCTGTTATTGAGTTGTTTTTTTTTTTTTTTTTTTTTAATTTTTGGGTGAGGCGCCAAAATTAAAACTAATAACAAAGAATTTTTTACAAATGAACAAAGACAAAAACGAACGAGCCATAAAAGAAGGTAAAAACAAAGATAAAGCAGAAAAGGTTACAATGCAAGAAGAATCTTCTTCTGTCGTACAAAAATTAACTTTCGAATGATATACAAGTAATAGCAAATTATTGATTGATCCGATATATGTACATCGATCAATATATTATAAAACAAAGTCCCTTTGCCATATCAGTCTGTCTGAACGTGATGAACTCCAAAACTACCGAACCGATTTTCATATGGTTTCCACAAATGGACAGAGTGATTCATGTGGAAAGTTAAGGTAAAACGAAAATTCGGACAACCCCAAAGGAACAGCCGAAAAATCAAAATAACAATCGAAAAGAGTTAGGTGTGTAAATGAGATACATATAAAGCTTAGAGAAATATTTTAAAATCAATCAGTATCAATTTCCCTTTTTTTGGGAAGGAAAGGCAGGACAACGTGTGCTCGGGTCTTTTCTAGTCTACTTATAATTGTGTTTGTTGTTCTTTTAAAAAAGCTGAAAAAAAATACAGAAGTTAACAATAAGTAATAAAAACAAGAGAATAATTTTTCCCAATACGGCATAATGATACGTTATAGAGACAGCTTAAGCAAACAACAACTGTAACAATAATCAAACATTAAACATGCTTGATTGGTTTTTGCTATGCTTCCTTAGTGTATTGCACATCGTGCCGTCAGGGTAAGACTTGATGGCAAACTGATAGCCAAACAATATGTTTACCTGAAAACATCAAGTGGAATCCAATGTTCAGAAGTCTTAAAAATATCAAAAATTATTTTATTTTAGATAAGATTGCATCTCATTCCTTACAATTATTTTTAAATTATATACATATTCATATGTATGTATGTATTTCATTAATGCTAATGTTAAGAAGAATCAAAAATATTGCAGTACAAGAAGAGTCCTAAACATGATTGAATGGCCACCATCAAAAACAAGCTAAATTAATCAAGAGAAAGAGAGGAAGGAGCCTTCCTTGATCCATCACAATAATTTCAAAACTTAAAGATAGGAAATGATTTAGCATTAAAGCATCTATTACTACATACGGATGAAACAATTTATGTAGAAATTATCTGCAGACAAATTTTCCTTAGCAAATCATATAAAATATGTATGTACAAAATGTTTTCTATTGATGGCAATAGTAGAAGATTGTTTATAAATTGTAGGTATATCAAATGTTTTGGCTCTTAATTAATTTTCAGAGTGAAACGAAACTGATAAGAAAAATGTTCATGCTTATAAACCAAACATCCAAAACTATGAAAGTTAAATTTAGTTGTTTTCTATTTTGTGAATTTCTGGGTAAAAAATTAAATTGAAATTAAACAAGGATAAATGTGAAAATGAATATGAAAATAGCTTAAAGAAATTATGCCAATATGATAAACAAAAGAGTCAAGAACAAATTAAAAAAAAAAAAAAAAAAAAAATTATTATAATATTATTTATAAATAAATTTCTTGATAGATGGAAAGAGAGAGAGAGGAGAAAGTTGAAAGTTGAACAATAAATCCCTGAAGTCATTTCAAAGCGAAAAGGTAGTGTTAGAGGTAAATCAAGTTGCTAGAAACGAACAGAACAAGGCAGGGAATTATGTTCAGACGACTGAAAATGAACAAACAACCGAACAAATAAATGCCTTTGTATAAACAAAAGTGGAAAGGAATAGTATGGGATTGTATGGTATGGTATGCTATGCTATGGGATGAAATGGAAATCAAAAGGAACAAAGACGAACGTAACCAAGGAAGGAAGAAACAAATAAGCGGAAAAGGGAACATAGTACAAGAAAAAGAATAAATGAAGAAATATCCAAGAGTAGGTGGCGTGCTTTTTCTTGTGCGTTTGCATGTGCGTATATGTACTTGGTTAATTGAAGTCACTGAACAAAAGCTTAACCAAAACAACTACAACTAAAATATCAACAGCAACACCAACAACAACATCACCAATAATAACACCAGAGAACGTGTATTTAAGCCGATTTATTATGTTATATAATGAGTACTTTCAACTTACAAACAAACATGGGCATTTTGTCATATTGAAGCCAAATAGCATTTGCAATTGTGTGAATCTAACAAACAAAAACCATACATATGTATGTACGAGTATGTACATATATGGTACATACACAAACATAACTTTTAATAGGATTCCTTTGAGAATAAAGGATAATTTGTACACTAACTTACACACACACACACACACACACACACACACACACACACACACACACACACACACACACACACACACACACACACATAGATAGATACTACTTGTATTTACATATTTGCCTACTAATGAAGATAAAGAGAAGTCAATTAAAAAAAAAAATATAATTACTTTAAAAAATACAAAAAAAAAATCAGACAAGTGTGAGTCGAACTCGCACACGGAGGGTTCCGTACCATCGCACAAGATTTAACACAATGTATGCAAATTTGTACCTCTGTCTGAAGTTATGTAAAATTAATTTGCTTTTGTTTTTGTCGCAAAAGTGAAATATTCAACAGCTTAAAAGTATAGTACAATTTAAAGCACAAGTTTCTTGTATAGTGACCCCACTATTTTTTTAATTTTTTTTTTATATTTAGTATTTGTCGCTCTACACACAGTTGAATTACACACTGTGTGAAAATATCAACTCTCTACCTATTACGGTTCATGAGATAGAGCTGGAGTCGGACGGACAAATGGACGGACGGCGGAAGCTAGTAATCGGGTCTCGTTAGCATCCTTTGGGTACGGAAACTAAAAAAAAGAGAAAATTTAAAAGAAATAAGTTTGTATGTAGTGTGTTTGTATGCACTAAGTCATAAATAAAAATGACTATAGGGTATTCATATACAAAATAAGAACATCAAGAAAGAAAAAAATACGAAATAATTAAGAACATAATAAGGTCACCTGTGTGCAATGTTTTAGTAAATTCTGAGAAATAACGTGTCTCTGTTGATTATCAAAACAAAAAAGATGATAATAATTGTAAATACGCAAATTTTTGTGTTTATTACTTCATGCCCAATGCATCTTTGCAAATGGTAGATGGTGCCGCTCTGACTTAGAGCAGGGTAACGCATTTGCTGCACACTTATAGTGCCGATTCCAGTCTCGAGCATTGCATCAGCCACAAGATGTTGCGGAAACGATGCGACTCTTGTCGATGCCTCCACAGACGGACCCGCCTTAAAGATCATTCACATCTGATGAGGTTAAGGTTGTCATTCAACGCCTTAAACCGAATAAAGCCCAAGGTTATGACAACGTGTGTAATCGAACAATCAAGGTATAACCAATTGATTCTATACTCGTTATAGTTGCTATTTTCATCGCCATCATCAGTGTACAGTTTTACCCCACAGCTTGGAAGACAGAACTCGTCACCATAATACATAAACCTGGCAACCCACAGGATCACCCCGAATCCTATCGAACGATCAGTCTCCTGCCTTCCCTTTTGAAGGTATGGGAAAAACTTGTTGACGCTAGACTTATGGAAATAGTTGAACGAAGGAAACTTATTCCTAACCACCAATTTAGTTTTCGAGCAGTACATGGTACTGTGGAACAGCTGCACAGGACCTCTGACCATATACTGAAGGACAGGAGGATGTTCTGTAATACTGTCTTTCTCGATGTCGCTCAGACCTTTGACCGAGTGTGGCTTCATGGACTGCTGTAGAAAATCAAAGCCACTCTCCCCGCACCCTACTTTGCTCTGATACGGTCCTACTTGGAGAGTCATTCCTGCAAGGTTAAAGTTAGGGGCGACACAATCATCACCACACCCTGTGGAGGCAGGCGTCCCTCAGACATGCCTGTGCCTGATGCGGAAGCCCTGGGAAATCCACCCAGGTCCTTGTTTTTGGCATCGTATGCTGATGATGTGTGCTTCATGGCCAGCAACGCATGCTGGGCAACGAGCACCTGGGTCCTTCAAAATTTCTTGAACAATCTGTCAACTTGAGCTCAAAGATGGAACGTCCAGCTCAACCCAAGTAAAAGTGTAAATACTTGCTTTACCCTAGGAAGACAACTCCCTCCATCCGTCGTGCTCAATGGAGTGAACCTGGAAATGAAGTCGCAGGCAAAATACTTGGGACTAGTCCTTCACAGACGCCTCACATTCCTGAGACATATACAGGTAACACTAGCGACCTGCAAGAGCAGACTACGTCGTCTCCACTGGCTACTATGCAGTTAAAGTCACCTGTCTCTACAAAACAGGAGGACAGTGTACTTCCAAATTGTCGCTCCGATCTGGAGGTATGGTATCCAGGTATGGGGTATGGCAGCCAGGTTACATAGACTAAAAGTGCAGAGATTGCAAAATTATGCACTTCGTAAAATCATCGGTTGTCCATGGTACGTTAGAAACATCCTCTTATACCATGATCTAAACGTAGCCAACGTTGAAAATCAGATAAATGAACACTCAAGTCGATACAATGACAGACTGAAGCATCGAGACAAGTAGAATTGTTCACTCAAATCCTATAAGTCGACTGAAAAGACGACACTATAAAAATTTATTAAATTAATATACGTGATGCTACCTCATAGGGTATTTGTATCCCAAATAAATAGAGTCTAGCTCAACTAAAAAAAAAAGCATCATTTATTTTCTATCACGTCACTGACTGGAAAAAAGTATTTTGACATTGCATTCTTTTTAGTTTCTTTCGTTTCGGGTTTTATGAAAGCTGATCTCACCGCATTATAGTAGTCTTTGCTTTAATAAATTATTATTAATTTCAATGACACTCATGAACTCAATTGCTAAATATGCAGAAAACGTCAGAAATAAATCATAAGTTGTAAGAAATGAGATGGTGATCAAGTATGATGCGGGTATATCTGTTGAATACTTAAGCAAACTATACAAAAGGGCCAAGTCTAACCGTGTATTATCAAATTAATAAGCAAATGAGAATCAAATCTACAAGTAACTTAGCATGCAAGACAATTAAAAGAGCAAACCGTTTAATTGTGGGAAAATTTAAAGACAATCTGCTAAAAATCCCAAAAACTGTGAATGAATTGAATAAACTGTACAATATTGAAATTTGTGAAGGAACTGTGAGAAATCGAAGAAGAAGAAAATTTTAGGAAAAAAAAAACAAGCTGAAACCTCTGGAATTTTCCCACAAATATGTACACAAGCCTTTATTATTTTAAGAGCAAGTATTGTGAACTGATGAAAGCTTCTGTCAGTATCATGCGTAGAACAAGAAAATTTTCTGCAAAAAAAAAAAAAAAAATGCTAAAAAAGTGGCAGTATGTATGTGAATGAGTAGCCCATGTTGATGGGAGTGTAATGTGTTGCAGTTGTGTTTGCTTCAATGGTATCGGAGATTTGGTACAAATCGACGGAACTATGAATCGGGGTCAATATTCAATTCAGTTTCAACTGATTATCACATGACAAATTTATTAACCCTTCGTAATAATATAATTGTAATTCCAATACAATAAAACATTTCTCTGTTCCATTATGATATGATTAACATTTAAGCAATGGAGGACTGACTAGAAAGACTTTAAAAGATGATCAAAACATAGTATCAATCAACGATCCAAGATAAATATTTCGCCGTTTCCTTTGAACTACAACTACTACATCCAAAGTTATCATACTGTAAGCTAAATATTCATGTTTTTAATAAAAGTTTTCATAATTTTCATAACCACAGAATTCATTTGCATGGGAGGGAACTGTAGCATCTAGAGGTGCGGAAGAAGTAGCGTCGTGCTGCCTGAAACATATTAAAAATGTTACAACACAAGTCTAAATAATAGCATACAGTACTGATATGGTTAAGAATTGTTCAATCAGTTGATAATAACAGAAATTTTTTTGACCACAAATGTTTATTGTTCGGTCATTCATTTCTTCGAAACGACAGAGATTTTGGATTTTTGGAAACACCATTAAAGAAAAATGATCAATTATAATATATTATATTCTTTCTAATCTTTCTTTGTTTGTTCGAATGTTATGCGCTGCCATACCATTCATTTGATTGCATTGAAAATTAGTGAATATGTATGATTGGTTTCCGGCTTGAACATAGAATCCCAAGATCTGTAATATAAGATCATTTAGAGCTAAAAAAAAAATCTATTGTCAATGGTTACTCTAAATGGTTGTGATGGGTTGGTTTATCCACGGTATTGGCCAGGCACAGCCCCATTTAAATGCATGCATTTATCCTAATTTTTCAAGTTAAGTCTTCAACTTTTGTATCTTTCTCACAGAACCTTATTTGTAATTAAAGATCTCCTAATAACTCCCAACATTTTGCTTTTTGAGTTTCTATGAGCAACATATGAATTTGAAATATCCGAAGATATTTTATGTCTTTCCTGATTCCAACCATCATCATTTCCTATTAGTAAAACATTGAAAAATATAATAAAAACTTAATATGTATACCTAAAATTTTAGTGGGGGTCCATTAAACTGAGAGTAGGTAAGGACTTTTTTGAACTTAGGTCTAAAACATTATATTGTGTCATAGCTTTGCTTTCTCTACTCCTTAGCATTCTCATAAGTTAAGCAGATATGTATTTCTATACCCATACCCTGTCCTGGTGCATAACTATGCTAATAAATTTTAAACACTTCCATGCTAAGATCGCATTTTCAACAAACTCATGGCCCAAGGTTTAACAACATAAAACAAATAAAAAATATCATAAATTACATAAATAGAAATTAGTTTTTCTGTCCCCTGTCAATAAAATCTCATTTGTTTTAAACCAATTTAATGCTACTCAAGATGATGATAAAAGAATATTCTTCAATCACGATATAATAAAGTTGAATGTTATTATAAATTCAGTTAAAATTATCAGCAATTTATTTTTTATTTTTATTTATTTTTTTTCTTGTAACTTTGATAAATACACAGAAAGATGAGTGCGCGAGTATTTAAGCGAACATTTACCTTCTCTAACTTTGATATCATCAAAGCTAAATAACATAAACTCTAAATAAGAAAACATATGTTTAGTACGGAAGGCTTTTCATTACAACAATTCATAAAACTCGTATGTCTGCATAAATCCTATAATATATGGGAGTGTCATGTCATATATTTGCTGGTCGGATAAATTTTTGTACAATGTGTTATCAAGTTTTCATATTCCATATTAGAAAATATGGTAGCTATGGAGAAAATAATAGGCCGGGAAAGATGTTTAAAAACTTAGATTGTTTTAATTTTTATAAGGGGACTGACTCCTTTACCAGTCAGGTAGTCGTCGGGAAAACCCAGTTTAAACGTATTAATATCTGGAATCGAAATCTAGATGTGTTTGTAATGAATTTTAATTTTATGGGTCAAAAACTGAGGGAATAATTTGCATTGGTGGATGTTCTTATCTATAGAGATAGAGGGAAGATTTTCTAGGATTAGGAATAATAATAATCTTAATCTTAAGCGGATTTAAGAGAAGTCACTCAACTTTGCTTTGATGTTTAAGGACATTTGTCAATAAAAAGAATCTCAATCTATGCTAATTTCTTTACGAAGAGTAATGTGCGGTTTTGGATGGACAAACGGATAGATGGAATTATGTTTAATAAATTCTCTGATGCAAAATTCTATTGTATGCGTTCCAAACATCACAATAAAGTGTAAAAATTCTTATTCACTCACTTCTACCACTATGATAGAAATAAAAGAGAAAAGCAATAAGAAAATTTAAAAAAAAATAAAAAAAATTACTTTAAAAGAAAATGTCCAATAAAAACTTTTTCATATTTTTCGCTTCAATGCATTTTTCATTAACAACAACAAAACCGAACACATGAAGAAAATAGTAATAGTCTAAGGAAGGATGAAATGGACGAATGAACGATTGAATGATTGAAGGAACAAATAAAACTTGTGCAAATTGAGTTTTATTTAACTAAGTTCCTTTTTTTAACCTATACACCGCTCATAACATTTTATCCATTTTATCCATGTTCCCCTCCTTTCCTTTCCTTTCCTTTCCTTTCCTTTCCTTTCCTTTCCTTTCCTTTCCTTTCCTTTCCTTTCCTTTCCTTTCCTTTCCTTTCCTTTCCTTTCCTTTCCTTTCCTTTCCTTTCCTTTCCTTTCCTTTCGTTTCATTTCCTTTTTTCCGGTTAACGTTATGTTAGTGGTCTTAGAAGTAAGTAAAGAATCCTCTCTACTACAAACCGTCGTAATGCTTCAAGCTTTTCATAATTCTCGTTATATAATGGAAAATAAAACGCAGAAAGCGTAAAAATGACACAGATACAGTTATATCCATAAGTATTTAAACAAAGTTGATCGCTTCTTTTTCACTTACTAACTATAACATTCTACGTTTTTCTATGTTAACTTAAGGGAAAATATGACTATAGACTAGTAGAAAGTAAGTAATGGTAGTGAAGTAGTATAAGGTACGAATATCAGCAAAATATACACATTTTCTCATCAAATCACTTATCATCAAATAGTACAATGAATAAAAAAGTATAGAAACAAAAACAGCATAGAGAATGTGGAATGATTTGGTAGACTGTCAGAGATGATTGATTTTAAAATGATATTTATTAACCACAAAAATCTGAAGTAAATAAATTGAGCAAGTATCCAATTTATGTGATTGGGCAACATCGACAACAACGACGACACCTTAAGAAATCTCAAAATTTACAAAAACAAATGGCAATATTATTTTAAATTTATTAAATGAAGCCATTAAGCCTACTAAAAATTGAGAAAATAGAAAGATTAATTGATTTGAAAATTACCAATAGGCAAGAAGACGCCACGAAAGTTGAAATTTCAGCGGACATTCGTAAATAACGAATAACCAGTATAAAGGAGGATAATTTTTGGTTACACCGAAGTTGTAATACTCTTCGTGCCCCTCCTTTTGGTTCGAGGGCCTTGATTTTATTGAATTAGTGGATATGAGTCAGATACTTATAGTGTTCAAATTTCAAGTCTATAGTACCAAAAACAAACAAAAATTTCTAATAAAAACATGAATTTGGATCTGGGTTTGTATGGGAGTCACCCTTTCTGATGGGCCGATTCGGCTGATTCCGACAAATATATATTTTGCGTATAATAAAAAGAAATCTTCAGCTCTCTAGCTCAAAAACTGAGGGACTAGTTTGCATACAGACAGATATACAGACAGACGGGCATGTCTAAATGAACTCGTCTCGTTGCGCTAATGAAGAATACATTTATTTTGTAGGGTGTCCGATGTCTCCTTCTGTGTATTATAAACTTCACGACACACTTTTAATACTTATCACTGCATGAAGAGTACCGAAAACAAATGAAAATAGGTCGATAGAAGGGGAAAAAATCCACTTTGGTTAAAGTGTGAGTGCAGCTCAAACAAACAATGATCTGAAAAATATCAGTCACATTGCCGTAACAACCAAAGCAATCAGAGAAATGTTCATGGCTGCGCAAAAGTTAAAAAACCACTACTAACCCAACGCTACAAAATTTTTACAGTTAAATTTTGCGAAAACCTATAAAAACTATACTGCCGAAGATTGGGCAAAAGTCATTTGGTATAATGAGACCAAAATTAGCCTCTTTGGTTTCCGTCAGAACCAAAATGGACATGGAAAAAAAGGAGAAGCTATTAAAGATATCAATGTTAAAGGAAGCCTTAAATTGTTCGTTCGAAATCTAATAAAATGGATTTGTATGAATGCAAATGTTGTTGGAGATATCATTATGGGGCGTATTTAGTATCTTTACCCAATCGAGTACCTATAGTTCAGCTCAAACGTACTGTGGCCGATCCACCAAACGATTGTATAATTTAAGTACGCTTTGGTAGAAAACTCAATCTGCTTAGGGAAATATCCAACACATCATTTGTAAGAAAATTGTAGACAGTATGCTATTATTAAGGCAAAATGAGGATATATGTAGTACTCAAATCATAAGTGTCGCCAGAGTCATTTAATTGATCACAAACATTTTATTTAAAATTTTGCATTTCATGGAAGAAAATATTTTTTTTTTTTTTTTTTTTCAAATATATACACCTCATCAAACAGCTTCCAACATTTTTTTAGTGTCGATGGAACAATAGATAAATGGAAATAAATACATATGTATCTATACATAGTTCAATTGAGACACAATTGCATATCAAAGATTCTATATTTAGTTCTGAATTCTTCAATTGAATCGTCGAATTTAGGTTAAAAATCTATTTACAGGAAGCAATAAATGAGTTGATCCTGCATAAAATTACAAAGATTGGAATACAAATGCGTTGAATTTTGTCCTCTTCTTCTTTATATTTTGTGAAAATACTTATGACAAAGACTGTGAATTATTAAGAAGAAGAAGCAATAACAACAACAATGTGCAAAAATGAATTGTTCGTTGTTGTTGTTGTTGTCATTTTTTTTAATTAGTTTCAATTGTTGTTGGTTTTGTGTTATGTTTAGTTGTTGCTATTGTTGTTGTTAATAACTTAATTGTTTTGCAGTTAATTTTGTTCTTGTCCTTGTGCATTGTTTTTATTCTCATATCATATTCCACACTTACTTACTGATTAAAAACAAAAGGAAACAAACAGCTAAGCACAAACTATTCAGGATGAGCTGCCTCATTTGGCATAATTCAAAACTTAGCACAAAAAATAAGCTCCTTCTCTATAAAAGCATTCTTATGCTAGTAAGGACTTATGGCATTGAACTTTGGGACACAAATTCAAAATCAAACGCCCAAATCATACAAAGTTTTCAGTCCAAGCTCTTAAGGAGGCTTGTCAACGCTAAATGGTATGTCCGCAACTCTGTCATATGTGAACCACAGCAAAGAACATATCATTCGGCTTGAATCGCATGAAAACCACTTCACTGTCAATTTGTTGGAGCTGCACATTCGCTTGCTAAAGCGTTATTACCCCCATCCCCCCTGGATCACCCTTTCAGATCACTGGAAGACTAAGCAAAGGACCTCATCCTTTAAAATTAAATTATTATAGCTAACTTTGGGAGTGTTGCAAATAAAAAAAACTTACGGATTACTTAATTTTCACTCTTTTCTGTGTTGATTTACAGCAGAGGAAGTCTCGGTTTACATTAAAAGGTTGAACACAAAAAAAGGTTTCATGTGAAGATGGTGTGGACCACTTTATACTAAAGGTTATGCCGATCAAAGCTGTGCTATTTCTGGTCCTCATTTTTAACTCAGTGCTGAGACTGGGATATGCTCCAAAACAGTGGAAGAAGGCGAAAATTTGCATGATTCATAAGGCCGGCAAGAGCCCTTACACCTTAGATTCGTACAGGCCAATCAACATGCTGCCCACTATAGCAAAATTGTTTGAGCGCTGTCTGCTGACGCGCCTCCAGGATTTAAAGAAGGTGAAAGATGTAGCTCCTCACTTTCAATTCGGTTTCCGTAAGTCCCACGGAACTCCAGAGCAGCTGAATAGGGTGGTCAACTTAATTCTTGAAGAATTTGAGGCCAAGGAGTATGTGGTGGCAGTGTATTTCGATATAAAACAGGCTTTCGACCGAGTTTGGCACGACGAGCTGATCAGTAAACTAAAGAGTCTGTTGCCGCCTCAACTATGATTAATAGTGCGCATCTACCTCAATAACACGACTTTCTCAGTGCTACTAGATGGTGTGTAGTCTAGCATCAAGGCTATTCGTACAGATGTACCCCAGGGTAGCGTTTTGGGACCGACTCTCTATACCCAGTTCACGCATGACATGCCCAATGGTTCAGAATTACCGCTAGAGGATCCTTATGATTTGATTTTATCATTACCACGTTTGCTGATGATACGGCCATCCTCTCCTGAAACAGGTGCATTTTTGAAGTCTGGACAAGACGATGGAACATTGGCATTAACAAACAGAAATGTGCCAATGTGAAGTACGCCTTACGGCCGGATATTTGTCCGGGAATCTTCATTGGCAACCAGCTGATGGAGCACCATTCGGGTTATTTCAAATACCACGAAATCGTGTTTCTTCCTAAAAAGTAGGAATAAATTGACTTTGAAAAATAAAGTACAAATCTACAAAGCAGTAATTGCTCCTGTTTGGCGTTACGGATTGCAAGCGTACGGCATAGAAACGGAATCAAATATCTCAAAGATCGGGCCAAAACATTGCATCTGATTTCTGAAGCTCCGTGGTTCATGCAAACGGTGGACCTAGAGAACGATCTAAAAATCCCGTAAATTGGCGATGTGATTAATCGTTAGGCCAAGAAATATATGGAGCGGTTAATAAATCATCTAAATAGATAAGCCAAGCGACGCAGAATGGGAGGAGTCAGAGTACTTAATAATTGTTAGTTTAATTGAAGATGTTTTTTAGAATAAGAGAAAAATTTAAATATAAAAAATAAAAAGAAAAAAATATCCACTGCATGAATGTGAGTTGATTTTTCTTAATTGTTATTTTTTTTTTTTTTTCATCATTCATGCAATTTCTTTACAATTTTCTTAGTTTTCATTTGTTTCGTTTTTATTCTGTTGCCTACTTTTGGGTGCAACGTATACGTAATTTCATTTCCTCTATTAAGAAATTCATAATTTCAAAAATAGATTACATAAAATGACTGAGCTAGGTCTGAAGTCCAAGGTCGAGTAGTCTTTAACATTTTTTTGGAATGAAATAATAGTTTACCTTCCATTAAAACTAACAATGGCAATTACAATGCACCCTTCCATAATAGATCATTTCAATAATACTTATTTTAAAGAACAAAATGTCCACATTCAGAGGAGAAGGAAGTGCCTTCCTATTTATCACAAAATAACAACTAAAAGATAGAGAAATTAATAGAATTGTTCTACGAATTCCTTCCCTACCACTTAGCATAACCTCCAGCATTTTATGTTTCTATTGTCAATTCTGAAGAAATATTTGGAAGAACGTTCTATGATGACATTAATAGTATTGACAAAAAGTACTTAACCGATCCCATAGAGACTTATTTTGAATACACCAAAATAGTCAAATTTTCTAACTTTATATGGGAAATTTCACATCCAATAAAAAAAAATATTCTACTACATTAACGGGATAAGAGAGAGAATAATTTTCCATATGAATGACATTTTCAGATTTTTATGGAAAAATTCTATTAACACATACACGTTATCAACATATACACACATTAGCATATACATATATTACACACACACACACACACACACACACATGGCTTAAGTCATTTGCTGCCATTCTCTCTATTTTTTTTTTTTTTTTTTCGTTTTCGTGTCATTTATGAACAAAGTTAGTAACGCGTTAGCATTATCCTTTTCATTGTCAACATTTGGAGAATCTCTTTTGATATTATGTATGTGTGTGCGTGTTTTTGTGTATGTCAAAGTGTTTGTAATGCATTATCGCACTTAGGCGCATTTTCAGGCAATTTTCTGCGTCGCATAACAACACCAGCACTCTAATTTCTCCATTCTCTCACATCGTCGACGCCACCCACCTACATACTAAATCTACATACTATAATATACAATGTGTGTGTGTGTGTGTGTGTGTGTGTATATGAGTATGCCTATCTTATACGCTCGCTTGTCGCTGTCATGATATAATGACAATAATACGCAAACTTAAGGATTTAAGGACAAACGCTCAGAAGCTTAAGTTTTGCTCGTTAAGCCAAAGAAAAACATAACACGCGCCAGCATATTTCGCATATGAACGAATAATACACATGGATACATTGTACATACTAACTTAAATGTAGACATTTATGTATGGATGCCAGTATGTGTATGAATGAATGTTTGTAAGTAGTATATGAATTGAGTATTCTATGCAAAGAATAAAACAAATAAATAAATAATCAACAAGGAACATTGACGACTACGACGACGCCAGTCAAAGTTTCTTCCAACACATACACACACTTATACATAATATCTACACATATTTCTAATAACAATGTGTGAGAATAAAACACTTGTTTAAAAGATACAAATGCATCTATAACCAATCAACCATATTATCGAATTTCAACAAAGAACTGAATATAATTGTTCTAAACCATATTAATTACTTATCAATTACTTTCTGGTTAAATAATTTTCTATTTGTCTAATTACTTTAGAATTTCTTTAGTCTTTTGTTGTTGTTTTGTTTTTTTAGTGGTTTTCTGTCCTTTACATTTCTAATTATAATTTCATAACATAATAATTACATACTCGTATATCATCCGCTTATGGAATTTTGCTTTATTTTATTGATTCAGATTTGTTCAACTTGTTTATTTATTTGAAATCTTATTGAAAATCATTTACATTTGTTTTGTTTATAGTTGGATTTCTGAATTTGCAAATTTTCATTTATAATAAAGATTATAAGGAATAAAAATAATTTGAATGAATCTATTTGCACATCTCTGAACCAAAATATAACTCTAATGCAAGGACAATACTGAATGAAAGCAATGGAAATTATATATTTAATTGTGTTAAAGGCTTTTATGTTCTAAGATTTTTCTTCGACTACAATAAATTCTATACATTTTATATCAATATACCTGTCTAGAACTTGTATCTGCTATATACTAGTAAGAAGAAATTAAGAGTATTTATTTATTTATTATCTCAACCAATAGTACAAGATGTGTTGAAAAAGTTACAGGATTTTAAGGTGACAACTTAACACAAAAAAAAAAAAAAAAAAAAAAAAAAAGCTATCACACCAAATTTTCAAAAGGCAGCGTTACATCCAAATGTCTTTGGTGTTGCCAAAAATTTTAATATATTTCATGACTGAAAGCTTGTAGCACCAAGTAGCGTATATATTCAGAAAATAAAATTGGGCGCGTTGTCTATTAGTGCGTTTATGCCATTATGCGTTTACGTCTGTTTTAATATAATTTTTATATTATTTTATAATAGCTTATGTTTCAAGCAATGATTTGTAACTTAAAGCAGTTCGGTTTTTTCGATACAAACATGTCATTAGATCTAAATGCACCTTTAGGTGTTAATTTGCATTATCTCTATTGTAAGCAATTGAAAAAAGAGGCTCGAAATGATCAACTGAAAAGGTATCGTGTTTCATCACGATAACGCTAGACCCACACATCTTTGACGACCCGGCAAAAAATGAAAGACCTTTGTTGGGAACTTTTAACTTTTTCCACCATACAATACTAACATCGCTCCGCCACATTATCATTTCTTCTGATCTCTGCAACATTATCTTGCTCGCGTAAAATTGGCTTCAAGAGAGGCGTGTAACCACCACTTGTTGTAGTTTTTTCATGAGAAACCTCAGAAATTTTACGCTGATGGTGTTACCCGAGAAATGGCAAAAAGTAGTCGATCAAAATAGAAAACATATTATTGAGTAAAATTTAATTTTAATATTAATATATTCTAATGTGAATTTGTACTAAAAAGGGCCGCATATATTTTCCTCAACCTAATAAATCTTAGAAACTATGAAACGCATAGATTATTTTCTAATGAGAAACAAGGATGGGGGAGATTTAGTTTTTCGAACTTTGATGTTCGAATGAACACCTGATTGAATTTAATTTAAATTTGTATGTTTAAAATACGACTGTTTTATAGTCTTTAGAAAAAATATTGGTTTATGTATTTTTTTTTTCAAATTATAGCATAAAAACAAAAAAAGGTAGCCAAGTGTGAGTCGAACTCGCACATGGAGGGTTCCATACCATCGTTTTATTTTTAAAGCTAAAATAGAATATGTATTTATGTAAATAATAGTGAACTTCATATACATAAATAATAACAAACTGCTTTATGTTACAAAACATTGATGGAAACATAAGCTATTATAATTGTAATTAGTCCTTTATTGAGATTTTCCAACATTTTCGGTGGATTTTCCAAATTTATAGCGACCACACACTCTGTAAAAAATTCAACATTCTATCTATTACGGTTCATGAGATAGAGCTTTGTGACGGACAGACGCTCCACCGCAACAAATGTTACAAGTTTTTTGTATGGGGACCCCTCTATTTATTTAACTTTATTTTATTATTATTATTTGTCGTTATAGCTACAATTGAATTACACAATTCATGAGATAGAGCTCTGTGACGGGCGGCCGGACAGCGTAAGCTTAGTAATAGGGTCCAGTTTTCAACCTTTGGGTACGGAACCCTAAAAATGTGGATTTTTAAGCTTAACATATATATACGATATATCGTTGATCGTTAAGATATAAATTTGAAGGTTTTTTTTACATTAATTAAGACCACGGTGTGCATTTTCTGGCATGAGAATTTTACTATCCGTACTAAAGTTGAACTAATATATAGTGACTCCCGTAGCCTATTGCAAATTCAATTCTTAAGTTTAAATATCCTAAAAATTGAAAAACTTTAAGAAAAGCCGAAGAATGAAATTATTTAAACGAATATTTAAATCTTCTGTATAACTTGGGCTTTTTCATATTTTTTTTTTTTTTTTTTTTTCATTGTTGCTCAAAAATATGCTGCAATATTTTTAGTTGTGAATTTTGTTCTTCTAACTAGTACAAATCTACAATGGTTGGAGGATTTCTGAGTTTTCCCTTTGCAAAAGATGCATAAATATAATAGCAATGATGATGATGATAATAAAGATTATGGTGTTAAAAACGTACAGAAACAGAAGGAGGGAGGAAGGAAGAACTTAAATAATAATAATACTGTCACTCTTTGTCGTCTTCAGATTGCACAAGAAAATTGAAATAGTAGTGCGAACACCTGCAGTCAGTCATTTCATTTTGTTGACAATTTTTATTTATTTTTCTCTCTATCTATCCGTAAAAATTATTTTTTTTTCTTTTTTTTTAATTTTTTTTTTTTTTATTTATTGTTTGTTGCATCAACTCAAAGAACTCAATTCCGACTTATCTTGGCTTTAGTGAAAAGACGAGGACATAAAAATGTCAACGGGACGCCATTTCTATACTATTTCTTTGGACTTTTGATGGCTTTAAACTGCCCTGTCTAGCTGTGAGTAAAAAATTCTAAAATGTTTGTCAATGAACAACACAAAGGGACACTTGAAATAACAAAAACAAAAAAAAATCACTACAAATGATATCTTAAAAGGACCATTTTCTTAAATCGGTTTTAGCACACATATTTTAACTTCCTTAAACTAAAATATTAAATTTTCCATTAGTGTAATGATAATTATTATCAAGAAACTTCAACTTCTCTCTATAGACATATTTTTCACTTTTGCCCTTGGTTGATGCAAACTTTCAAATATTTTTTGACCTTCTTTGGATGAGATTTTCTGTTAAACAATCTTCCCCTTACTATGTACTAAGAGAGAAAAACCTTTCTGTAAAGGATGTCTGATTTTGATGACGTGTATAAAACACATCATCCCCATGGTCAATAGTTGAAAACTAGTAGTATTGCATTTCTAACTTTTCAAAGAATTAATTAATTAATTATAATTTCATAATTGACTACCAGCAGGTAATTATCTTTGGGTCTCACGGCTCGTGAGAATTTCATTTCAAGTCAATTGTTGGTCTAACTACTTTCCATTGTCATGTGTTCAATATGAGTTTGAAGTGTTTTAGTTAGATTAACTACCACCTTAATTTAACATTGATTCAAAGGAAACTCATTTACTATTGTATTCATATTCTCACTTATTTTATAGACTACAAAATAAAAAAATATTATGAAGGATATACTTTGCCTTCAGTTAAGAATCGTTTAGGTATTTACACCATTAAAAAACATTGTGGGTATTCACGCAATCGCACAAACCTCACAACTTTATGTGTTCATAAAATAACTGGCAGATACCAATCTTCGAGCTCAGAAACATACACTTCATTAAGATGGAGGACCATGTCAATCGCCTGGCAATGAACTTGTTGAACAACAGCAACCAAACGCGATTTCTGAAAAGACAACATGCACTAGATCAGCCTTTCGGCACCCTGGATGAGTGGTTAACTCATCCAAACCTGCTTAAGGTGACTAACATCTTACGACAAAATTCGCTGGTTGTCTTCTGACGACAGTTGCAAATAAAGAATATATGAAAAATAAAAATTTTAAAAATTCACTTTTGAAAAAAGTTGGAAATCATAATAAACACAAAGTGTTGGCAGCCCTCATTGATTTAAGCGGTTTATGAAGTGCAAACAAAATTGGGTCACTCACGAAAGGGACCTTCTAACTTTGTGCGTTTTTACGTTTGTGAGGTTTGTGCATTTACGTGAAGACCCTTACAATTTCAATTTTAAAAATTCTATAAATTTTTCTGACATTTTCATTATCAAAAGAGACCAGAATCTTTTCCCATATCTAATACTTATATATGTAGTATGTATAAAGTACTCATGCATATCATTGAATATTCCTATTTGCCTCTGTCATAAAGACTTAACTAACTTTTTCCTATTTATTTTATCTAATATCCCTCTCTCTCTCTCTCTTTATCTCTCTCTCTCTCTCTCTGTCTATCTGTCTTTCCATCTTTCGGCCAATTCTATCCTTCTCTCTTCATCTCTCTTTATAAATGTCTGTTGCACAATTAGTTCATTTAGTACAATAGTATACTATCTTGGTGCCTGTGTCTGGGTATTATTATTCTTCTTTTTATTATGTTGAAGTTTCGGAGCTTTTCATAAATTTATGGTGCTGCACTTCATTACATTTACACTGCACTGCACTGCATGGCATGGCATATCATTGCTTTGTGTTTGTCTATATTGTTGGTGTTGTTATTCTTGTTGTATTGTTTTTTTTTTTTTAATTGTTGTCTTTGTGGTTTTAGTTGACTTTCATTATTTTCATACACATTTTTTATGTTTTTACCATTCCTTTTATATTATTTTATTTTTGTTATTCTTATGGGGCACTTACTCACTTACTCAGTGGGGTTTCCCTTTTTTTTTTTTTTTTTTGTTGTTTTGTATATACTTATTCTGTTTCTGTGTTGGCTTTGGCTTGGATGTAACTATGTTTGTGGCTTTTGTTGTGCGTTGCATGCAGAATGTCGTTACCGTTTTGTCCATTACAATGTACAACATATACATACACATTTATATATATATATATATATATATATATATATATACACAAATACTCTCATATATTCATATATGTATATGAATATCAGAATGAGTGAGTAATGTATGATGTTGTATGCATATTCATTGTCACAGTTATCGACAATGAGCCAAAAGTAGTAACGTGTTGCCGTTAGCACATCACGTGCAGCAGTTGCTGCTGCTGCTGACTTGCATATCCTTGACTAAATATATACAAATATGTACATCATGTGTACATATGTTAGTGTACATGTGTGGGTATGTATGGATGTATGGATGTATATATGTGTGTGTGTGTCCTTTATAAAATTCTTCTTTTTCTCTTGCAAGCACTCATACACAAAAAGAAACCAAAATAAAGCAAGAAAGAACTCTGTGCTTTATAGTACCATTTGGACCAGTGGTTCTTAAACTTTTATAGTTCACACATACAATATATAGAAGTAAATTAACTTCCAGAAACTTGACAAATCAAATCAGCATCTTAGCAGCACTTGCCGATCGCTAGTAGTATGATGTGTGTGCCTGGGATGCTGTGACGATGAAAAAAGATGCAGTCAAGGAAGAAATAAAAAAAATATATATATATATATAGGGGAAACGAAAAGGTTAAAACGCCAACATTTTGACTATTTAAGCAGTGATCCGGCGTATTTTGTGTTGTTTTTTTTTTTTTCTTGTCTATGGGATATGTCTAAAGCCGAACAACCTGAAGAATAAATAAAAAACAAAGCCACAATAGAAATTCGTAACTTTGGTGTCATGTGCAGAGATTATTTATAAATTCTCGAATTATTTTAACAGGCATCTATTTAAGCGGTTGGACAATTTGGAACGGATCCTGAAGAGTGGGATGCTGGCCACTTATGACAGTGAGTCATGGTTGGATTATGAGCGTCAATTGGAAGATATGGCTAATTTCTATGAATGGACAACCTAGGAAAAATTTATAAAAATTATAGCAAATTTGCGGGACCGTGCACAGCCAACATACGAACTGGTAGTTGCCCGACGACCCAAGAATTTAGATGATGCTCTCAATGTAGCCATTAGATTAGAGCGAGGACAAATCGTGGTCACAGGGCACAGAATGCATTTCACATTGAGAAAGCATCTTCACAACGTCACCGAATTTGTGATAGTGGTAGTAATGATGTACATTCTCCAGATCTTCAAGGCCCAAACAACACGTATAATAATGGTTATAGAAATTCGTAATAGTATTATACTTAACAAATTGACTTGGCTCTGAGAATTTTGAAGAAGGTGGCTCTTGTTTAATTAATAGTCTAAATCTGTGACTCTCAACAATTCCTTCTTTAATAATTCTTAAAGTTGGCATCGCAGAATTGAAGATATAAAATAAATATCTTTTAGAATTATTGTATTTCATTTGTAATCAGTTAATCACTTGATGATGAATCAGTGAGAGTCTGATATATGTCAATAATTAGAAGCAAATGACTTGCCGATTGCACAGTAAATTAATATCCTTCTACAAAATAATACTGACAAAGAATGAAGACTTGAGCTTAGCTATATCTTGCTATAAAATAATAGATGAGCAAAAAAAACAGCTATGCCGAAGTTGTAATATTCTACGCGCCCCTCCTAGTGGTCCAATGGTCTACATGGTTGGTGGATATGGTTCAGAAACTTATAGTGTCCATATTTCGATATTACAAAAAACAACAACATTTTTTTAATAAGAACATGAATGTTGGATCCTGGTTTGTATGGAGAGCAATGATTGATAAAAACCGCCGTTATTCAGCACGAGATAATGCAGAAGTCGAAAGAAAATCACCTCACTAAACTCATCAATACATTTTTGCGATGCATTTCTCAAATGTAACGAAATTTACCCGTTCTAACTCGTAAAGTGAAGTAGGGCCTATTGGTAAAAATCGTCAAAAGTAATGATATCACTAGAGATCCACGGGCTATAGTTTAAAAACCACTGTCATAGAATAAAGTGTGTAGTGATATAGCTTAGTCTGTAGGGTAGAGTAGTGTATAGTCCAGTCTAGAGTGCAATCTATAGTCTGTAGTGTAATGTGTAGTGTAATGTAGAGTGTAGTACTGTAGTGTAGTCTATAGTGTATAGAGAGAGTGTAGTGTAGTACTATATTGTAGTGTACACGTGCCTATTTATGCATTGACATCATTTGTTTGCATTGTTGCCTTTCATTGCCTGCCTTTGCCTGCCTTTCTCCATATCCTTTTTTGTGGTTATTTGGTTCGTTGGTTGGTTGGTTTGTTCTGTCCTTTGGTTCCTTTCCTTTCCTTTGCCATTTTACAATATAAAAATGCATATGTTATTCTTATTGTTGCTGTTGCTTTCGCTGGTGTTGTCATTGTGTTGTGTATGTCTTTATTATCCTTATTTGCTTTTTATATGATATGATATGATTTGATATACATATATATATATATATAGAGTATGTAGTATATATATGTGTAAATATTTTTTTAATGGATTTTTCGTCATATTTTCATTGCGTAGTATTTTTGCACACACTTGGCTGTTTACTTCGTTTTCGTCTTCGTCTTCGCCTTTCCTTTCCATTTTATTATTATTTTTAGGAAGAACAACTCAATGCCATGTTAGTATGTACTGAGTTCTGGCTCGGCTCGGCTCGGATTGACTCAACTCAGCTCAGCTCAGATGGCAAATTAGATGTGTTTTTATCTTTTACTACCACCACTACTACCTCCTTCCTCTTCCCCTCACCACATTGCTCTTACCGCTCCTTTCTTTTTCATTAATATTAAATGTTAAATGCCTTTCTCCTCTTTTTCTTTACAACTGTTTTTTTTTTTTATACATATATATAATTGTTGTTTTTTTTTCCTGTGTCTTTTGCCTTAATTTTTGTTTTTACAAATGTTTGGATATTTTTTTTATTTTCACACGCTTTTACACACTTTCTCTTTGTGTCTTTGCCTTTTTCATATGCCGCTGCGACGAAGCTGTCAAAGTCATTTGTCGTTAGGTCTTTTACCATTTAGCATTTTAGTTCTCCTGCTGCTGATGTTGCCATAGAGTTCTTTTGCTTCTGTAAATTTCTGTTTTTCTGTTTATTTCTGGTGTTTGTTTTTTTTTTTTTTTTTCAGAAATTCCAATCATTCAAGGCTTTTTTAATTATTTGTCCTTGACTTGCATTGCTAAAACAAAAACCAATAAGGATAGAAAAGAAGACACGGAAACAACTAACACCAAACCGAGAGAAAGTGACACCAAATCAAAGATTCAACTTTCGTTTGCGTTTGCATTTTCATTTTTGATCTCACACATCCTCTTTTCCTTCTATCCTTAGTGTTTTTAGTTGCAGCATTGCACTATTGTTTTTTGTTGAAATTTGTTTTTTCTATTTTTTTTTTTTGTCTTTACAGACAAGTTTTTTTGTCGATCTTATATAACAAACTGATTGCACTTGATGCAAGTGTCAAAGATTCAATAATTTTTTCCATTTTTTCACTCTATTCTGATTTTTTTTTTTTTTTTTTTTGTATTCTCACGCAAAAGCCGCAAAAACATAAATGAGTGATAATGGCCATTATTCACTTGAAAGCAAGGAAACTGACCCCTAGTCACATTAAACGACTTCTTTATACAAATATAAAGCAATACAATCTCAGGCTGCACCTGGATCGGAAGACCCAACCACATTAACCCATAAAAACTAGAAAGGTACATTGGTTTCCATTGGACCACGGTATCAGCTTTAAAAGGCAGTTCTAAAGTCGATATGGAACCATTCGGTGACTCTACATGTACGATAGTATTAGGAATTTGTCCTAGCAAAAAACTTTTCGTATATTAAATATATCAATGAATAGAATAACCTTACCAAAGATATAGCAATATGTTTGTTAAATAATACTTAGTAAAAAGTTTTCATATTTTTTCTATGTGAAGATTTAATTAGAAGCTGAAGCCTCATTAATCATATAACACATACACACATTTTACAAAAATTCAAACATATAAATTTTGATGATTTTCCTTTACATATCTATCCGTTTATCTATCTACCAACTTATCTATCCATCTTAAAGCGAATCCTTCTTTTAAGAATTAATTCTAAAAAATAAAACTTTGAACTGTTTAAGGAAGACAGACAGGCAGTCGGGCAGTTAGAATGAGGTTGTCTGTCAGTGAGGCTGGCAAAAAAAAACAAACCCACGCAGAAATTTTGGGCAAAATTCCAAAAAAACAAAAAAAAAAAAAAAGGAAACCTTGTCAACTCATTGAGTTTTTCCTACATTTTACCTTGTTTTTTATTCCTTCTTCTGTTTTTTTTTTTTTTTTTTTAATTTTTAATTAGTCTCTTTTTTCAATGACTTCTCAACACTTCAAGCGTTTAATTGTCCTACTTTTGTAAGAAAAAAACAAAATATAAAACAATATAAAAAAATACAAAACAAAACAAAAAATTTATAACAAAAATAGAAAACAACAAACGTGCTGCAAAGTATGCTGCACGTTGTTGTCGTTATCGCATGTTTAATGGCATAGCATACTTTTAGGCGCACTTTTGTTCTACTCATTCTATTTTATTTTTTCATCCATTCACTGTTGCTGCTAAGTATTTTATTATTCGTTTCTCCCACCCACAAAAAGTTTCAAATTTTATGGGTTGAATAAAAACAAAAAAAAAAAAAAATTACAAAAAATGTAAATAAAAATAACAAGGGAAACAAAGACAAAATCATAGAAAGAAATGTTAACCCTTCGTAGTACATATCACCTTTCGTTTCCAGGAAAAGTAAAATGTATCCTTTGAAAATTATCAAACTATATAATCATCAAGGATTTCCTTCTCACTTAAGGAAATTAAGAACATTTTTCATACCATTGAATTTGTTTGAACAACACAATCTATTACATTAAATCTATAGACTTTAGTATTATTAAAACATTTTCTCATGTGTAAATCCCTCATCCCCTGAATTATGAATTGGATTATTGGATTATTATATACATATATAGTAGATTTGTTGTTGATACTTATGTAAGAGTATAAAATTGAACAGAGAAAACTTAAATTTCTCTTTTGACCAATACTCTAAATTCGATTCAAATAATAAAGTTGAAGATTTCTACAGAGGAACTACATACATGTCATTGTATTTTATACCATAAGGTAAGGCGTTAAGGCTTTTTTTGCGATCTGTAGACATAGTATTACTTCGGAAGTGGTAATCGTTCGTTGCTGAAAAACGAAAAAGAAGACGCTGTGATGCATGAGTCTCCTACCCATCGATATAATTTTTTTTAATAACCCATCAATTTTTATATAATCAGTTAACTAATTTTGCCTAAGTATTTTTCTTTGTTATTTAATAATCACTCTTTATTATTTTTTAGACGTATCTAAACAATCATAATACATCCCAGAGTATGGTAAAACCATTCACCAGACCTAGAGAACTATGTGCTATTTATCTTAGGGAATCAAATCTTAATGTTAAAACAATTTTTTTTTTTTTTTTTTTGTGTTGAAGAAAACTAGAAAAAGAAAAATGATCTTAGAAACCATGCAATTTAAGTCCAGCAAAGTATTTTTAATAGAATTTATAAATTTTCTAGATAAAATATTCAATTGAATTTTTAAAGTTTTTTATAGAACTCAAGAGTAAAAAACAAATTAACTCTATAAAAAATTATAGCATAATTCAAGTATATTAAAAAAGAAAATATGCTGGTGACGTTGATGATGTGGGAAAGAAATATCAAAAAAAAACCAAAAGTTGTCAAAGTAAATTGCAATTTAAAGTCAACAAAAACCAATTAAACTTTTTCTAAGAACAAATTTATATACAAAAAGCAAATGAAAAATATCGAAAAAGTACAATAAGAAAGATTCTCTTCTCTTTCGTCAAGGCAAAAAATAGCCGCGACATATGGAAACGAAAAAAAAAAATATAAAGAGAGGAAATGGTTATAAGAGGAAAACTTATCAAATATGGAAATAAAAAAAAAGTCTCTATCTCTCTCTCTCTCTCTCTCTGCAAATGCGACAGCTAGGCTAACATTTCTTCATCATACAAATGAAATGAAAATGAAATTTGAACAAGAATTGGAGAAAATTTTATTGCAAGTATCTTACACCTACTACCCTTACTAATTTCTACGAAAAATCAAGAAAAAATGTGAAAACTTTTTACTGGATTGACGACTTTGATATGATGAAGTCAGTTGTTAAAATTTAGAAAATTTAAAGAAAAATTTTATTTTTAATCATAATTTCATTAATTTTGGATCACAAAATTATTATCATAAAAAAACGATAAAATGTCAATAAAAAGAAAATGTTTGATTTGTTGTCGCCCAAAAGTATGCTACTAAAATTTCAATTGTAATCCTACCTACAATACAAACGAACCCAATTACAAAGCCATAATCAAAATCAAACACAAAACAAAATATATTTACACAATGCAACATGATAAATTTAAAGAAACTATTTCCCGAAAAATATTTTAAGAAAAACAAACACAAACACAAAAACATGGATGTAACAAAATGGTGAACAATAATAAAGGAAAGAAGAAGGGGGGTTGGAACTGATGACAAATTTGAAACTCTACCACTACCAACAAGTCATCAATTTTTGTTTGCCTTTATCACCTCCTATAATATTGAAAGTATGAACAAAATGTGTGAATAGGTGATAGGTGAAAATAAAGAGGTAAAACCATATATGAAATAAATATCATGACTGGTGATGCACGTACGAAACAGACAATCAACATGAACATCATATAGTTATGTATTGTATAAGTAGTATACAGCACAATGACTTGAACTAAAGAAAGTTTAAACACAAGAAAATAAATAAGAACCAGTAAAAAGAGACTAACTTTGGCTATGCCGAAGTTGTGATACTCTTCACGCTCCAGCTAGTGGTTCGAGGTTAATATGGTTGGTGGACATAGGTCAGAAATTTTAAGTGTCCAAATTTTAAATCGATAACACAAAAAACAAAAGTTTTTCTAATAAGAACATGAATTTGGATCCAGGTTTGTATGAGGGGTACCGGGGTACTGCGTGAAGAGTATAATTAATGGAATTTAATATTCCAGAGAAAGGATTCAATATTATCTTATTTGTGCATAAATAAAGATTTTCCTGTTCATTCATAGTTCCCAAAAATTATCAAATAAACAAATCCAACTGGAACAGAGTATAAGGATTGTACAATATTATACTAATTATGTACATAAATCAATAGATCACAACTGCCAAGATGGAACTTAATGGTGAAAACAGTAACCCAAGCGTTATTTCTTGAAAGAGGTGGTCACGCCAGAAATTTTCTATAAAATCCATGGAATGATATTGGACAAACGGGAATTAAAAGTGCTTGAGGTGACTGAGGCTGTAGACAACTCAACTAAGCGGGTACAGAAGATTTTACATAAATATTTGGACATGAAAATGCTATCCGCGCTCACACTCGATCATAAGCACAACCGTGATGCCACTTTAAGGGAGTATTTCGCAATGTTCAATGAACGAGTCTTTGTACCGTGGACGAAACATAGATCATTCACAATACTACACTACAGACCAAGAAACATTCAAAGCAGTGGACTTCTCCTGGTGAATATGCACCAAAGAGGATCATGGTGGGTCTGTCGGCCAACAAGGTCGTGGCGCCAAATTTATTACTTTTCGATTCAAACCATGGGTCCGAATCACGCGGAACATGGGTTGAGAATCACTGATCTTGTCTCTAGTGACAATACTGATTTGTTGTTACACACAGCAACAACGAAAACAACATCATTTTCAAAGTATTTTTCGCTTTCGCAGACGAGATCTGGGTACATAGTAAATATATTGAATGGTAGACTAACCCATATCAGCTTCATGCTATTCAACATTCCATTGCAACCATAGTTATATGTATGTACGATATTATGAATATAAAAAGAGTGGGAATAAAAAATATAACATGACGCATTAACGTGAATATTGCCGTAGTATGTCAGTCAGTCAGTCAGTCAGGTGGACTGTCTGTGTTTGTCTGCTTGCCTGGTTTCCTGGTCTCTGTGTGTTGTTGCATACTTTTAAGCGCGCGCAACACGCTTAAGTGCACTCGAGTTGCTTGTAAACATGCCAGACAATCGTATAATATTACACAGACACAAGGCACTACGAAAAGGATCACAGTCAAATGCATAACATGAGCAACAAAAAGGAGCAAAGTGTGATGTCGTTGCCGCCTCTTACAAATATACCACGTACAGTTGAGTTGAGATGAGTTGCGCATACAAAGCCAAAGGCAACAACGCTAAAACAAAGACACAAAACAGTCAAACAAACAAACAACTGCTGAAAGACAGTTCAAGCCAGAAAGGCGACAAAGCGACAAGAGCAGTCAGTGAGTCATAGTTGGCTGGTTTCTCTATATGGCAGGATTTCTTAACAAACAAATTCTACGATTCTGTAAAATGGTAGGACACGTTTAAAATTAAAAATATTATTTGAAAAATATATTTAAAAATTTTTTCATTTTAAAAGTTCCGAAATAACTGGAAAGTTTAAGAAACTCTGCTCTATGGTTTTGATTTAAAAGAGACTTAACTTGACTGGACTTCACTTGACTTGACTTGGTTTGGCTTGGCTTGTCTTGTCTTGTCTTGCCTTGGCTTGGTTTAATGTAAATGCATCTCATGTATGCATGACACCATTCAAGGCAACATGAAATCTTCACTACAATCAATACCGTATGATCTTTAACATCTTCTTGTCTTCTGAAGCCTCCCTCTTAACCTTATTCTAAAGTTCTTCTTATTTTTGCTATCGACATTTATATGTAGGCACATACTATGTACATATGTTTTTTGTCCGTAAACGTCTAACAAATAATGCATTACATTCTTTGCATTTGTAAGGATACTCGTAAGACGTCATATTAATGCATCTGTTTCGATGCGAAGGCTTTAATTTGTTAAAACTACTGTACTCGTATGTTCCACAACTGAAGTGTGTGTTGAAGTGTGTTCGAGTGAGCATAGTGAGTATCATCACCCCATCGAAAATCTACAAATATTTAGGTAGCAGTTCATCTGAAATTTATCATAGACACTTAGCTAATAATGCGATAATTTGAATTGATAGTCCTCATTGTAAAAGCCGTCAATTTAAATTATAATGGAGCGCCGTTTGACAATAAAATAGTCCCAGCAGTAGGTTTTGGTTGATATTTTCAGATATAACACTTCATGTGGTAAGGTTGGGCATCTGGCAACACCATAACCTTAAAGTATGTATTAGCGATTTTCTATCAGAATAAAAAAAAATATTTTTTTCGTGCTATAATGTCGAGCTTTGAGCTGAAAAGGCGTCATTTGTGGGAACTTTTGATTTACTTCATTAATTTGAAGAAATCTGTAGCTGAGACTCATCGAAGGGTAGTAGAAGCATATACACTTAGTTAGGTTGCTTCAAGTGAGAGAAGTTGCCGTGAGTGGTTTTTAAAGTTTAAGAACGGCGGGTTTGACATCGAAGACAAAGAACGTAACCGAAGGCCGAAAGTGGATGAAGATTCGTACCAAACACAAAAAGATCTTGCATTTACATTAGGAGTGACTTATCAAGCGATTTAACATCGTTTAAAATCATTGGGATGATTAAAAACAAAGAAATCTGGAACCAGACGAACTCAAGCCGAGAAACGTTGAATACCTATTTTGCACATGTGAAATGCTGCTAGCCAGGCATAACCGAAAAGGTTTTTTGCATCATATAGTCACTGATGATGAAAAATGTATTCACTACGATAATCCAAAGAAAAGGAAATCATGAGGACCACATAGCCATGCTTCAACATTGACAGCGAAACCAAATACTCATGGAAAAAAAACTCAATTTGTGTACTTGGTGGAATCAGCTTAGTGTTGTGTATTAAGAGTTGCTCAAACCGAACGAAACCATTGCTGGGACTCTCTCATGAACACAATTAATGAGATTGAGGAAGAAGAAAAGAGAAGAGACCTTACTTAAGAGTCGAAATATCTATAACATGGATTCGAACACATATGAAGATAATCAGGTACCGATCGATATGCAGAAAGTCGCTCAAGCCGAAGAGAATTCATTGTATCCAGAACAACAACTGGCAACTGTACAGATAATCGGTAAATTGCTTTCATCTGATAAACTTTCACCAGACAATGATTTAATCAAAACTCTACATACAATGCTACAGTTTGAAGCTGCATTGGCCTTGACCAATATTGCAGCGGGCACATCCGAAAAAACCAATCAGGTCGTTGCCCGCTCTTTATTCAACTATTATCCTCACCAGCATCAAAAGTCTGTGAGCTAGGTGTATGCGCTCTTGGTAATATTATTGGTGCATGGACCAGAGTCACGAGATTATGTTATCCAATATGGAGTTGTACAACCATTGTTTTCTTTCCTCCAACCGGAATTACCAATCTCGTTTATACGTCATTGTCAATTTGTGCTGCCACAATACTCCACTACCAGCAACTAGAACTACACTCGAAATTCTGCCCGCACTTAACGTCCTAATTCATTACACAGACACCAATATAGTTGTTGACGCAGTATGGGCATTAGGCGATTTGGTCAATGGTAACAAAGACCAAGCCAAATTGGTAATTGAAAGTGATGGCGTATCGAAATGTATTCCCTTACTTGGCCACACCGATGTTGAAGTACAAATGGCTGTTCTACACGCTGTTGATAACATTGTAACTGGTTGAGATGAGCAAACACAAGTACTACTTAGTTATAATACGCTCTCATACTTCCCATCAGTGTTGACACACGCCACCGAAAAGATACGTAAAGAGACCCTTTGGATTCTTTCTAACATCTTAGATTATAATCAGTCGCAAGTGCAAGCAGTCATTGATCATAGTCTCTTGCCAAATATTATCGAAAACCTCAACAATGGTGAAATCCAAACACAAAAGGAGGCGGCTTGGAACATTAGGTTTTTTACAATAAATTGTAATCGTTAACAGGTCTTTAAACTAATAAAAGAAGGAGTCACTGGCCCATTTAGTGCAATGTTGGCGTATCAGGATACACAAGTTATTTACGTTGTACTTGATGGTCTTAATAATATACTCAAAACGGCCGAGTCACATGTTCAAGATATTGCAAATTTAATTGAAGAATGTGGTGGTTTAGATAAAATTAAAAGATTACAAGACCACGAAAATGTTGACATCTACAAATTGGCATATGAAATCATAGAGAAATACTTCACCAATGCGGGTGAACAAACTGAACTACAACCAGGAACAACTAGCCAAGAATTCGAATTTGAACCCAATTCAGACAAATTAACTTTAATAACCGACAGTAAAAACAATACCAACAACCAACCAAAACATCATTTGGTATAAAAAAAAAAAAAATTAAGTACCTGTAATATTTTAAAAGAAATAAAAAAGTAATGAATTATTTAAACATATTAATACAATAAATCACATTAATGAAAAATCAAAATAATCTGAATTGTAAAAATCTCCTTTTAAAGAAACTTTATACATTTTTTGAACTAAAAACAATTCAACTGCCCAGCAACACATATTTGCGAAATCTTATTAAGATCAATCAACAGATTCCATATTTTTATTAATTTAATTTATATTTTTTTTTTTTCTATTTATTTATTTTATTAATTAATTTACTAATTTATTTAGTTACTTGTTATTTTTTTTATTTACTAATTTAATAATGGTCTTTTTTTTCGTATACTTATTAATTTTTTTTATTGATCCACACATTTAGTAATTTACATAGTTATTTATTAATTCATTTAATTACTTATTAACGAATTTATTTATTGACTTATTTATTTATTAATTTCGTTACTTATTTATTTATTCATTCATTGCTTTAATTAGTAAGTTATTAATTTAATCCCCTGTCAAGATCTCTAACACACAATTCATATTTATTTTAAGGTCACGTAAATATCCTAAGATGATACAAATATTTAAACAGTATCTGGTTGTTTAACGTTATAAAATAGAAATAAAAAAAAAATTACTTTTTTTTTTTTTTTAAATTTATCTATTTTATTTATTAATTTACTAATTTATTTAGTTACTTAGTTATCGGTTTCTCTTATCCTACATATTTATTTGAATTTTTTTTTTTTTATTAATTCATTTATTTATGAATTTATTAAATTATTAATTCATAGATTTCTTAATTAATTTATTATATTAATACTTTATTATTTTTTATTAATTTACTTATTTATTAATGCATTAATTTCCTTATTAAATCATAAAAATCTTTGATTATTTATTTATTTATACTTACTCAATTAACTAATTTATTTGTTTAATATATTTTTTGTTATTTGCTATTTTAATTATTATATTTATTTATTTTACCAAGATTTGTTGAATCGAAGATTAAAATAAATTTTTTATTGTATAATCATCCAAAATGCCTTCGATAATAATTTCGATTTTCATATTTTATTAAAAAAAAATAGACAATTGATTTTATAACACATGTAATTTAATTAAAATTAATTTGTATTTTTCATTGAAAATTAAAAAAAAAATATATATATACATATATATATATTGAGACACAGATGATTTCAATAAAAAAAAAAATTATATGTAAAAAACAATATTGCAAACACAAAAATTATAAAATTATCGACGTCACATTATCAATTTAATCGCTTAAAAAAAAAAACAAAATTGTTTTTTAAAAAAATAATCGCGGTATTCAAATTTACGCAAAATTCTCTAGGTGTTGCGTTTTCGAAGCGTAGTCGTATACGTTATATTACGCGCGACTTGTAACACGTAAAACAATTTGCAATAAAATATTGTAAATTTATTTATTATTAATCGAATTTCGCACTAAGCAAACAACTTCCGTTATCGTCTACCACCAAATGGTAAATGCCAAATAACAGTTTGTTGTTTTAATGGTTTGTATCTTTTTGTTTGTCTGACGGTCTAACGGTATGACGGTCTGCAAAAGAATGCCGACATACATAGACCACAGGCCAATATAACAAAACGCGCGCGCTTGGACTCGATATGAGGCGACGACCTCCTTTATATAAAATTGTAAGTAGTTAAGATATACGATAATTGCGACGTTTACGATGACAACAGCATAATATGATGCCGCCGACCGAAGCCAATCACGAGGACTGCAGCAGCCTTTCCGTGTTTCATTAACACGCAGGAGCGTTGTTTACGCGACGATGGTATGCGAAGCATTGAATCAACCGACATTGAATGTAACACGATGAGCGAACGCATGTCGAAGTCAATGAGTCCAGTTCAATCCGTCGAGTTGAGTCAACTTAAGTCGAGTCGAGTTCAGTTTAGTTGAGTTAAGTTCAGTTGACTTGAGTCAAATCGCATTGAATTGAATCAAATTAAAGTAAGTTCAATTGAGTTAAGATGTCTTCAATTCAGTTGAGTTGAGACTTAAAGGATTCTTCTTTCACAGTTCTTATATTCAGTGTGTGTGAGTGTGTGATTGTTTACATCATCTCAATAATTAAGTTTTACTGAATGAGTCAAGTTGAGTTGAGTTCAGTTTAGTTTAGTTTAGTACAAATTGAAACTGAATTGAGAATCTTTTCAGATTCAGATCACCCACATTTGTTTAGTAAAGTAAACTCAACAATTGAGTGAGTTTTACTGAGACCGAGTTGAGTTAAGTTAACATACAAGAGTTTACTGTTGGTTGGTGGAGTATGTAACTCACACTCAGTCACTCATCACCCACTCGTGCGGTTCGCTTTTCACTCAACAACAAGCACGAAGTCAATCCACGACACGTGCTCATCAACAATAATAATACAAATAGAAAAAGGAATCTTTTCAATCTTTTGATTCGGTTTTATTTGTTGTTGTTGTTGTTCTTGTTGCTTTAAACCAAACAAGATACACTTTTAGCGCCAAAATATAAAAAGCTTTGTTTCAATTCCAATTTGTTTCATTCTATACACATCAAATATGAAAGCTTTTAGCATTGAAACACAAAAAATACATTTCATACTCAAGCTCTTTTTTCAACTTTCGCCATTTCACTCTAACTTTCTCTCACGATTGCGGTGCTTAAGTAAAACGCATCACAAATTGAATCACTCAAATGTCTAGAACAATAAGAGACAAGAGAATGTTCCAAAAGAACCAACAAATGAAGAGAAATGCATTTAACTGTTAAATAAAGTAAAAGCTTTTTTGATTCAAAAATATATTTATATCCTACATTTTAGTCTTCAGATGAGATCTTTTTATCTCAAATTAAATTGAAACTGCTTGGCTGTGAGTGAAGACAACAATCATCACATCGTTATCAACATGTTCTGTATTTTTGTTAATCCATTACAAACTAGTAATATATGTAATAATAATCAACTCTTGATGCTTTACATTATTGCTATTAACTACTAAGCTTATTAAAAGTTTTCAATTTCAATATGAGTTGCAAAACAATGCTAATTGTTTGAAATGCTACAATAGTCAATAAAAAAAAGGAGTTCAAATCTACCATTTATAATACATAGTTGAACTACAAAGAGTATATATCTTCCCAATATGTTGGAGATGTAACTTTGTATCCTTCGGTTTTAGAACAAATAACAAATTTGACTACGCAACTACGAAAATTGGTTGGTATTGGAATAGCAGCAGTAACTGAACCACCATGAGGTGGACTTTCTACGTGATAACTAAATGTTATTTAAATACGTAAATATATGTTTGTAATAGAGTTGGAACAGATATCCGGTCGGATACCGGATAATAAACAAGTATCCGGCCGGATACCAGATTTTCAAAAAACTACGTTTAAGCTTTATTTAATCCATATAACAAATAAAATCATTATTTTTTATTCTAAAATATTTCAAAATATCTGGCGAAAACTGCAAATTGTCAGTCAGTTAACAAAAACATTGCCTAATACTGTACTATATTACCATTTATAATCTATTGAAAAGAATTGGGTTGAATTCTCTAACATTCTTATGAATTAAAAAAAAAATAAAATAACCAGAATAGAGGGTGTCGGGAGCAGAAGGTTTGAGGCTGACGTTTGATCGAACGCGCCTGGTCGGATGCAGTTTCAGACTTTGACTGGGCAAAGAGGATGAACGATATTCAGTTTGCGACAAAACACAAAACTGATCGCATTAGGCAACACAACAACAAAAATAGCAAGAACAATTTCTATATACATATACCTGCATACAAACAATTGTAATTACATCAGTCAAAGTGAATAGCAAAAAGGAACAATAAATAATAAAATAAAAAAAAACATTGTCTTCCTCACAACAGAGGGCAAAAACATCGCCCATGTAGGTTCCATCGTAAGAGTTTTGTCTTCAAAAATATTTGAAGATACCAAAAACGCAATCATTCATCTCACATGCCAATAAGCCTGCTGCCCATTGTAGCCAAGTTGTTTGAGTGGTGTCTGCTGATGCGCCTCCTGGATTTAAAGAAAGTAAAAGATGTAGCTCCTCCCTTTCAATTCAGGTTCCGTAAATCCCTTGGAACTCCAGAACAGCTGAATAGGGTGGACAACTTCATTCTTGAAGGTTTTGAGGCCAAGGAGTACGTGGTGGCATCGTATATTGACATTAAGCAGGCTTTTGACCGAGTGTGCACGACGGGCTGCTCAGTAAACTTAAGAGCCTGTTGCCACCCCAACTATGGTTAATAGTGCGCAGCTATTCGCGCAGATGTTCCTCAGGGTAGCGTTTTAGGACCGACTTTATATACCCTGTTGACACACGACATGCCCAATGGCTCAAAATTACCGCTATGGGATCCTATTGATTTCATCATTGCCACGTTTGGTGATGATACGGCCATCCCCTTCAGAAACAGGTGCGTTTATGAAGCCACGAACACCCTCCAGCTACCTCCATAAATTTGAAGTCTGGACAAGACGATGGAACATTGGCATTAATAAAAAGAAACGTGCCAATGTGACGTACGCCTTACGGTCTGATGTTTGTCCTGGAGTCTTTATTGGCAACCAGCTGATGGAGCATCATTCGGGCTATAAATACCTGGGTGTGTATTTGGATAGGCGGCTAACATTCAAAACACATATTTCAATCATCACGAAAACGCTTGGACAGAGAATTAGCAAATTGCGTTGGCTCCTAAACAGTAGGAATAAGTTATCCTTAAAATATAAGGTTCTTATATATAAAGCAATAATTGCTCCTGTTTGGCAATACGAATTGCAGGTTTACGGAATTGCAGCGAAATCAAACTTTTCAAAGATCAGAGTACTGCAGGCTAAGACATTACGTATGATTTTGGGAGCTCCGTGGTTCATGCGAACGGTAGACCTTGAGAACGATTTAAAAATACCTAAAATTGGCAATTTGATTAATCGTCAGGCCAAAAAGTATATGGAGCGGTTAAAAAATCATCCAAACCGACTAGACAGGCATCTCTTAAAGCGACGCAGAATGGGAGGAGTCAGAGTGGCGCGACGGTTGAGAAGATCTCATCCTGTCGGCTTCTCTACTAGATTCTATTAATTAATTAAATGTTCTATCCCACTTACTAATTATGTTAAAGTTTTATTGTAATTGTTATAAGTTTAATTTAAGTTGTTTTACAGAAGAACGGAAAAATTAAAATATTTATTGATTTAAAAAAAAAAATTCATCTCACAATTCCCTACATTCATAAATTAAAAAAAAGATTGCATTTCCAATTCAACTGATACCTAAATGACCTTGAAAAAAAAACAATCTTTACGAAATTCGTAAACGACGCAATCATTGAAATCTAGTTCACACGGATACAATTATTACTTCCATTAATTATGCAAGGAGGAACACCTGTTGGATCGCCTTCATAGTCGGATGGGGTTGTGAGGGGGGATGTGGGGAGCCATTAGAGTGCATGCGAGTAACAGTTTTGAGATCAAATATGAATGATTTACATAGGCGTTGTAATGAAAACTGCTTTCCCACATTTTAAATATACATTCGATACACATTGCTCAGGTGATTAAATCATGCCAAAAACCCGACATTAATATACTAGTAATAGAAAACTTGTAGAAATGGCTAGTTCGTAAAGTTAACGAGTCTGGAAAATAATAGTCGAACAAAGTAGAACTGATTGAAAGAATCAAGCGTGCTTAGTCAGCTATCTCTCTGGATTATATTGGAAAAGTGTATGAGTCGTTTCCTAATCGAATCTACGAGATCATTCTCAACAAGGGAGGATCGACACATTATTAAATTTATTGGAAAATGTTAAAACTACTATTGATGTAGTATACTAAGTGTAGAAAGAAATATATTGCATAAAAGCTTAAAAAGGAAGAGAAATGAAAAGTGTGGAAAGTTCTAAGCTGATGTCGCAATTTGAATTGCTTTATTTTTGTGTTATTTTTCGAAAAAAAAAATTATTTAAAAAATATTACAAAATGGAAAACAATACTATTTGGATTAATAAACTCGGAATTACATAATTCGACTATAATCAAACAATAATAGAAGATTTTCTATTTTTGCTCGCCTTCATACTATATGAACGATTTGATAATTTCTTTCTTGGTTTTGTTGACTTGTACGACGAGCATCGCATCACAATCTGAAAAAATGCTCGCAGATAGGTTTTG